>OY997274.1:60829587-61492424 GCA_963921465.1 Triticum timopheevii | reverse complement strand
GCGCTCTCTCACATACTCCGGGCGGAAAAAAGGCCCGAACCGGCGATTTTCGGCGTCCTGGGGGCGCGACTGGGACGTTTTTTCGGCGCCGGCGCGAAAAAATCGCCTGGGGAGGCCTTCTTGGGGGCGCGGCTGGAGATGCCCTAAACATAGCGCACTGCGGTGGCAGCGCACGGCCTTTAGTACCGGTTGGTGGCTCCAACCGGTACTAATGTGTTCCCTTTAGTACCGGTTGGAGTCCAACCGGTACTAAAGGCCCTCATTTCCCGCCGCTTGGGCTGGCCAAAATTGGCCTTTAGTACCGGTTGGTGGCTCCAACTGGTACTAAAGGCCCCTCCTATATATATGGCACTTACGAAAACTCAGTTATCTCGTCGACCACTTCGTTCCACTTCTCGCGCGAGAGTCCTCTCTCTCGATCTATCGTAGTCTCCGGCGCCGCCGCCGTGCCGTCGCCCTCGCCGCCCTCGCCGCCCGTCGTCGTCATCGCCGCGCGCCCCCCGCAGCCCGTCGTCGTCGCCGCGCGCCCCCGCCGCCCGTCCTCGTCACCATCGATCCCGGCCGCCGCCGGCCCGTCTCGTCGCCGTCCCCGGCCCCCGCCGCCCGTCGTCGGCGCTGCCCCGCCACCCGTACGCGCCGGCGGCCCACTCCATATACGTACACACACACGCATACACACATACACACACACACACTAAACACACACACAGACACACACACACACACACACACACACACACGCATACACACACACGCATACACACACACATACACACAGACACACACAAACACACACACACACACACACACTACACGTACACTACACACACACACACATACACACACACGTATATACACACACACACACACACACACACATATTTTTTTTACTTATTTTCTGTTTTCTATATATAATGTTTAGATGAATTAGAACTATCTAGTTTATTCTTAGAATGTTAGAAATGTTATCATCGATGAATTAGAAATATGTTAATGTTTAGTTTGAACTAGTGAGTTAATATATAGAACGAACTAGTTTATTTTTAGTAAATGCTTAGTTGAACTAATTGAATTAATATAACTAGTTTATTTTTAGTAAATGCTTAGTTGAAGTAGTTGAATTAATATATATAACTAGTTTATTTTTAGTAAATGCTTAGTTGAACTAGTTGAATTAATATAATAACTTGTTTATTTTTATTAAATATAATGCTTAGTTGAACTAGTTGAATTAATATATAGAACTAGTTTATTTTTAGAAAATGCTTAGTTGAACTTGTTGAATTAATATATAGAAGTAGTTTATTTTTAGTAAATGCTTAGTTGAACTAGTTGAAATAATATAACTAGTTTATTTTTAGTAAATGCTTAGTTGAACTAGTTGAATTAATATATAGAACTAGTTTATTTTTAGTAAATGCTTACTTTGAACTAGTTGAATTAATATAACTAGTTTATTTTTAGTAAATGTTTAGTTGAACTAGTTGAATTAATATATAGAACTAGTTTATTTTTAGTAAATGCTTACTTTGAACTAGTTGAATTAATATAACTAGTTTATTTTTAGTAAATGTTTAGTTGAACTAGTTGAATTAATATATAGAACTAGTTTATTTTTAGTAAATGCTTAGTTGAACTAATTGAATTAATATAACTAGTTTATTTTTAGTAAATGCTTAGTTGAATAAATAAAAGTAGTTGAATTAATTGAATTAGTAAGTGTTTAATATTTCGCCTAATAAGAACATAGGAAATGTCGTCGGACGACGAAAAAAATTTCATTATGTGCCAATACTGTGAAGACCAGCGCGGCCAGTGCGACAGAAATTTCCTTCTTGATGGTAGGCGATTCAGCATCAAGCTGGATGAGACTTTCGAATTTGATACAGTAAGTCACAATGACAAGTCTGTTTTCGTAATTAAGCATGACTTATATATGCTTCATTTGTCTGACTTATAATTTTTAATTTTCACTATTCTACTAGCGCATCCCCTGCGATGCAAGAATTCTTGTCTTGGATAAGATAGGTTTCAAAGATATGGAATCTATGGAGGTAAAGAGAGCTTACCTGAACAATGAGCATGATGGTTATACTTTCAACGTCAAAGTACATAATACACACACGTACACCTATTTTGAATACAAAACTTGGCAAGCACTATGCAAGGCTTATGCATTTGAGCCTGGTATGGTTATCACCTTTCATATTCATTCGGAAGATGATATTGAAGGTAATAGAGACATATGGGTCGATGTGCAAACGCCTCCAGTTCTACCATTATGTGAGTTCTTCTCAACTATATATTTTTCTTTGATATTGCTTATTTCAAAAATAACTGACAACTAATTTCTATTGACAGCTTATCTCCATTCAACCAAACATGTCCGGCGCTTGGTAGACAGGACCTACTACTGTCCCGGAGCTGAACTAAACTGCGAGGAAATAAGTCATTATGTTTCATGGCTTGACGATCTTCATACTGTCAAGACAAATTTTCTTCCTGCACTTAGAAATGTTAGTACTCAAAACGTGTGACCAATAGTGATGTTATTGAACTACGGTCACATCTATTTAGGAATGATGGTAAGATATTTACTATTTGTCCTCAGTGCATATATATTTTGCATACATATTTTTTTTGCTAAACTTTCATTGCTAAGTATATTAATTAAGTACTATACGATGTTCTTCAACAGGGACTCCCGATGACAGTTGTGCCTCAGGGGATCGAGACTAAAGGTCAGATATCAATTGTTAGCTTACGGCCAAGATATCCTGCATTGCACATGAATGCATTCAGGATTTCTAGAAGCGATGAATGCTTAATAGTGAAAGATTGGAGGAAAATTGTTAATGATCGCAGAGAAGTACTAGGGGGAAGCAATGAGAAGCGCAGCCCACGATTAGGAGACAGGTTCATCGGTATGCTCCAGTATGATCAATCAGGAGAGCTATACATGTTCTATGCTATTTTACCAGAGAGAGAGTAGCTAGCAGGAGTGATTCAGCTAGTTCTTCATGCTGCTCTTAATTAGTACTTGTCCTTTCATGTCTGTGTTCTTCGTTCTGAACTTAAGTGATTTGCTTTTGTGGTGTTATATATGAACGCTTATAATATCATGACAATCATGTTGAACTCGATGATTGGTTCTACTAGAAATTCTATTTATATATATATGCATAGCGTGTACAATGTGTAGTATCGTAAAATACCAGCAAACGAAAAAGAATTAAAATGGAAACACAAAATTAAATGAAAAAGAAATCATAAAACTAAAAACCCACCAAACCTTATAGTACCGGTTGGTGTTACCAACCGGTACTAAAGGGCTCCAGGCCCCCGGAGCTCGCTCGTGCCACGTGGTTGCCCTTTAGCACCGGTTCATGCTGAACCGGTACTAAAGGGGGGGCCTTTAGTGACCACAATTTAGTGTCGGTTATGTAACCGGCACTAAAGGGCCTTACGAACCGGTGCTATTGCCCGGTTCTGTACTAGTGGATCGGGGCGGTGCAGGACGGCGCTGGGCGACGACGGCAATGGCGAGGCAGATACGGCGGGCAGCCTGGCGGCGTCGGGCGGGCGGGGAAGAAACTGAACCAAAATTTCACCAGTGCTGCTTATATAGGCAGAGCGTTGGTCCCGGTTCGTGAGACCAACCGGGACCAATGCACCCCTTTAGTCCCGGTTGGTGCCACCAATCGGGACCAAAGGCCTCTTTTCAGCAACCCAAAGGGCGGGAAGCAAAGGCCTTTAGTCCCGGTTGGTGGCACAAACCGGGACTAAAGGGGTGTCATTGGTCCCGGTTGGTGCCACCAACCGGTACCAAAACAGCCCTTTAGTCCCGGTTTTTTTACTTTTCTTTTTTGTTTCTAATTACTTATTTATTTTCTTTTATGATAATTCTTTTTTGCTTTTAATGTTTTGAACAGAATTCTAATTATTTTCTTTTATGATAATTCTTTTTGCTTTTAATGTTTTGAACAGAATTCTAATTACTTATTTATTTTCTTTTATGATAATTCTTTTTGCTATTAAAGTTTGTAACAAAATTATAATTACTTATTTATTTTCTTTTATGATAATTCTTTTTTGCTATTAAAGTTTGTAACAAAATTCTAATTACTTATTTATTTTCTTTTATGATAATTCTTTTTGCTTTTAATGTTTTGAACAGAATGCTAATTACTTATTCATTTTCTTTTATGATAATTCTTTTTGCTATTAAAGTTTGTAACAAAATTCTATATAATTTTAGTTTCAATAATACTAGAGGTTTATAAAAGCTTTTTAGTTGATTCCTTCGGTACCAATTCTAAGGCTGTTACAAAGGCATTTTATTTGGTACAGGTCTTAAGGTTGGTGCCTCACGAGCACCTTTTAGTACCGGTTCGTGGCATGAACCGGTAAAAGAGTTTTTTAGTTGATTCTTTCTGCAGCTGTTTGTTAGTCCCACCTCGCCAAGCGAGAGGCACTCGCAGCGGTTTATAAGCCCTGAGTGTCGAGACGATGAAGGGAGAAGCGCAGTGCTCACCTGCACGTTGGCCTGAAGCTAAGCAACGTGCAGGTGAGCATTGCGCCTCTCTTTCATTTTGGCATGGTATATATAGGCATATCATTGGTCCCGGTTGGTGGCATGAATAGTTAAAATTTAAATTCTTTGAAATTTGTGTGAAACACAAGTTTGTGATTAACTTTACTAAAAGATGAGCATAGATGCGCCTACAGAGAGAATTCAACCTAAATTCATAATAAATTTTTATGAACTTCAGAGAAATTCAGTATGAATTTAGGTCAAATTCCCTGTATAAGGGCATCTATTTTCACTTTGAGAGGAGCTCAACAAGACAGAGAGGGAGGGACTTATAAATCGGTGTGAGCGCCCTTCGGTTGGCGAGGTGGGACTAAACTCTGACCGCAACGAGGACCAACCCTTTAGTCCCGGTTGGTGGCACAAACTGGGACTAAAGGGCAGCCTTTGGTCCCGATTGAATCCACCAACCGGGACCAATGGTGGTGGGCCAGGAGCGAGGCCCATTGCTCCCGGTTCGTTCCGCCAACCAGGACCAAAAGGCCCAGATGAACTCGGACCAATGGCCCACGTGGCCCGGCCGGCCCCCGGGGCTCACGAATAGGGTCCAATGCCCCCATGGGTCCCGGTTCTGGACTGAACCGGGACTAATGGGCTGGCCCGGCCTGGACCATTGCCCCCTTTTCTACTAGTGTCATTTCCCTCAATCCAGAAAAGACATCACACTAACTCAATTTAAATAATATATTACACTCATTTCAAAAAACTAAGTTCACTCATTACAAAAGATAGATTTAAAACTAATTTCACTACGTATTTTGCAAAACTGATATTTCACTGCTACTAGTGGATAGATTTCACATGTAATGGTTATGTTTCACAAATAGAATTTTCAAACACTGAAATAAGCAGTTTCACAAAAAAAATATTAAGTGAAATAAGTTAATTGAAACATTGAAAACAAAATGTGTTTAAAATATATCCAAGGTTGATTTTATTCTAAAGGTCATGGTGTCAAGAGATCTAATATACAATTATTTTAAACATAATTATAGTTTAAAAGATATGAACGATTGCAATTGTCAACGAGAAAATGAAATGGATGGATTTTGAGGATGGAAAAGGAGATAAGACTACACCATGCATGTTTACCTGCAACGTCAGATAAGAGATAGACGGCCATGCGTGCATGGCAGCTTTATCTGACACATGGTGGGGATGTCCTTGTTACTCCCTCTGGTCCTTTTTAGTTCGCATAGAAGATTTATCTGAAATCAAACCTCGTAAAGTTTGACCAATTTTATAGATAAAAATAAGAACATTCACAAGGTGAAATCATTATAATTAGATGCACCATGACTTAAATTTTGGTATTGTATAACTTTAGTATTGTAGATGTTGACATTTTTACATACAAATGTGGTCAAACTTTACGAAGTTTGACTTCAGGCAATTCTTATATGCAAAATAAAAAGGACCGGAGGGAACACTTAATGCATATAAGAAAATTGTACATATAGAATTTTTAGGACAAATTATGAAGTGGATTAAAAATGCATTGAGAAGATGCAAGCCATCATCTCACGTCTCTTTAATTATCCAACCCTCAATGAGCTAAGTGCTGTAGAAATTAAGGACAAACATGTGTAAAATATTATTGGTCTTGATTACCTTCTGATTAGAGAAAAACATTATTTTCTACTTTAAAGTGCATTTGGAAGTTAGAAGTACACTCTTTTGTGTACAAATTTTAAAGCCAAACATACACTCTTCATCGGGCGGAGGAAGTACTCGTGTGCGCTATATGCAATACATGGCTATACATTCAATGTGGGCCTCCTATACCACTAATCACAGAGGATATGCATGGTTGATGTTTTACTCCCTCTGCTCAAAAGAGGTTTGCGGGATCCTGGGTCTATGAAACCGTGACGATGGCGAGGCAAGGATGTGGGGAGCGATTCATAAGTAGTTGGAGAGGTGGGAACGGATGCATGACTGGGGATTGGGAGTACAATGGCGGGAGGGGCAGGAAATGGTATGATCGATCGGGCACAGGAAAGGGCGGCTAGAGCCATACATGTCGTGGAGATTCTTCACCAAGGTCGGGCTGCACTTCCGCTCAGTAGTACTACTAACAAGCCCATGGCGCGTGTGACAGGCCAATCATATATGTGCGTCACTGTTTCTATTGCAGTAACAGATCTGAGCAGGTGATGTACGGCGTAATCAGAGATGAGTCGAGTACTGTTGCCGATGATGAGTTAAGAGCATCTGATCCGGCAAAAAGCCCCATGCTCTAAAATAACCACCGTTTTACGGGTTCGGGACAAAAAAGGGGACCTCCTATATGCCGCTCATTGCGGCAAACAGTCGAGGATTCGCACAAGATGTAGCTAACCTGGGCTGGTCATTTGTGTGACACGCGTTTAAAAATAAACAAAAATCGGCTGCCACCGGTGGGATCCAACCCGCAATCATCCCCAGACGCACAAGCGCTCCTAGCGAGTCCAGCCTGATGACCTCTATTGAAGATTTTTTTAGCACCATTTTTAAAGAAATGAACAACAGCGCGGTAAAACATAAGAGAAGAGCTCACAAAAATTCCCAAAAAATATGTTTAGTGGGATCGAACACATGACGTCCCGTAGAAGCCCGTCATTAGCTCAGAGTTTTTTTTTTAGAAAATTAGAATGAGATTTTTGGTCTCACAATTGTTTTTGGGAAAACGAACATTTAACTATTATTTAAAGACTCAAACAATTTTGGGGATATCTCATATTTTCAGAAAGGGACAATATTGAAAACATTAACTTTTCTTGTAACTACAAACAACTTTTTTTAAAACAAGAATACTTTTTGGGACAGCAACAAATTTGAAAAATGTGAACATTTGTTTGAAAACAAACTTTTTTTGAAATTTCAGAACATTTTTTGCATTTGCGAACAAAAGGAGCTGGAAAAAGTGAAAAACAGAAAAATGGAAGAAAAAAGAAATAGAAAAAGGAAAAAAAAGAAGAAAAGCAAAAGTAAAATAAAAGGTAAAAATAAAATGGAAGGAAAATAGATAAATAAATAAGGAAAATAGAAAAACCCGGTTCAGGAACCTTCTAGAATGTTCCCAAAACCGATAATAACAGCTGGGAACCCTCTAGAAAATTCCAAAAACCAAAACATGGAAGATGTACCTGTATATAGATGGGCCGGCCCAAGCGCTCGCTTCGATCATTTCCTATGTGCGATTGGTTGACAGTTTGATGGAAACTGCGTCGAATAGGGATTTCCTAAAATGGTTCGGCCGTAAGAAAACATTGCTGGGAGCTGCATATTTCGGCCCGTAACCGCAAATCTCGGGTTTCCCACTGGTTTGTCTGCTCTCTCTACTCCACGCATGAATTGGCGGGAGGGAAAATTCCGCCCCTTCATTGCCGCCCTCGAGCCGGCGCCCACGCCGATTTCTCCGGCCCCCTCATTGTCTTGCCTCGCTGCGCTTCCAACCGCTGGCATGGAGTATCCGCAGCCACCGGGCGGCGCACAAAGCGAACGTATTCCTCGTCGCCGTGCCAATTCCTTTCCCCGCTAGCATGAAGAGGCAAAGGAATCGTGTCATCCATGGAGCCATGGACGCTGTCGGGCCGCCTTCTTCTGCCGCAGCCATGCTCCCTTCTGTTGCGGTGATCGGCTCAGGGCCAGACGCCTCCTCCATCCCTCCGGCGGGCGGCCGAATTCGCAATCGAAGAGCCGGAGGAAGAAGGCGGTTGTGGCTCGTGGGCGGGTGCCTGCTCCACCAATGTATATGATTCAAAAGCTGGAGAGGTAAAAAAAAACTTCGCTCCGGTGAACTAAGGAGGTTCGTGGCGTCGTGCAAGGGGCCTCGAGAGTGATGAACGGGCGAACGATTAACGGGAGGGGATTAAGTGGCAGATGCGGGTAGATACCAAGGAGGAGCTGTAATTTTTTTTTTTGAAAGCACTCAAAGGGATAAGAAGTATTTTGGCTGTGGGATTCAACTAGAATGGACAGGAGTCCATCGGTCTGACGGATGCCTTACAATCAGACTACATATTAGAAGTGCTTCCCGTGTTTCCCATCTCTACTCTCATGCATGCCTACTCTTTTGGTATGTGCAGCTCCTCATCCTTGCATGCCGGCCGGCACCCACTGTCGGAGAGTGTCAGACTTTTGTTTTTGATGACCAATGAATAAATAGTACCATACCGCTAGCCCAGCACGGTTCACACGGGGATATATGCGTGCCGCTCGACCTGTGCACCAGCCGGGCGTGGTGGTGTGCGCCTATGACTCCAGCTTCGGAGGGCGGGTTGGCATTTGATGGGCTTGGGGTTTGGGCTTGGAGTCCGTGGCAATTGGCACGACAAACCTGCAAGGGTCGCCCATAGATAAGAAGGCCGGTCGTGTGATCATCAGTGGCTAAAATATGCGCTGTGCGGGCTCTCACGCGCTCCCATCCAGCCAAGCCAACAACTGCGGTCTCTTCCGCCTCCCATGCGAACGCTCGCCCATGATAAAACCCTGCCTATCTGTGCCAACCTTTTTTTAATTTTTGCCTAAAAAATAACATTTATAAACTGTTTTTTTTTTCACATACGCACTTCAGCTACTTCAGTTCCTGCAAAGCTTGTGCAAACCAAAAAATGCATTATTGAGCCCTGCGAAGAATTAAAAAATAAATGCACAAATAAATTATTGCAAGTCCGTTTCTCTAAGAATGCGGCCTAATATACTTTCTCACGAACAGTTGCAGGCTCTTGGTATGCTATCATGTGTGCATGACATAGTTTGTCCTTGATTATTCAAAAAGTTAGTAATATTTTTTTTGGTTTTTCCTATATATTAAAAGAAGCGAGTGAGCCTTCAAGCACAAAATCTACTCGGAGAATTCATGGTTACAATCATATGTGCAGGCGAGTAGCCGGATAGCCGCTCTGTGCATGAACAGTGATGGGCCGACGAGTGGGTTCAGAGGAGCTCCCCTACAGGAAGACTGTGGTTTTCTGTAGCTAGACCCAGGGACGGAGCCAGGATTTCGACAGAGGGGGTGCGAGGTTTCACACTAAGTCTCATACGTGAAGGCTATATTGCAAAAAAAAAAAATCTTAGGTTCTAGTCTAATGGAGATGCAATGGTGCAAACATATCATTTTTTGTCTATTCATCCGCATTCACATGATCAAAACTTGAAAGAAAAATTGACAACTGACAGAAAAATCACAACACTAGAAACACAAGATAATCTTATGAACTAATAATTTGTAGTAATGCAATGTAGGTGAATAATACATTACCTAATCTCATTATTTGTTGAAATCAGCGAGATGGACCTCACTGATTCAACTCAATCCCAAAATCAGAATTGGCAAAAGCATGCGATTTTGTTGAAGCTATCAAAGGAGAGTGGTACAAAGAGAACTATGATTACTTTGGAAATGATAAACCAGGACTAATCTAGGTCTCAAAATAAACTATCTTTTTCCTCGTTTCATTGCCGTTTATCCGCGTGTCGGCCTACTGGCAATATCCCCGTGTATCAGCCGCTCTCCGGCCGTTGTCCCCTACCCTTCTCCGCTTCTCTTGATTGTGATGCAATGGATCGCACAAGTATAAAATTGGGAGTGTTATAATTGATTCTAAATCCGTATGGTTATACTTCTATGATTTTAAAAGAACAAACTAATCTGATGTGAAAATCAACTACCGTTTCCCTTGTGTTGAATTGGGCAAAACAAATAATGGCATTTGAATATCCACATATGGAGTTTGAATTTGAACCTAGGGTTCAAACCAACTTCATTTAACCTGTTGCTAGTTGCATTAGCTCAAAACACACCATATTGCTATCTCATGATCATGCATCATATTGTGCATTGCATTGATTGTGTTCTTCCTTGTTTGTCGGTGTTTGTCCCCTCTCAGTAGACGACGTATCGACAATGAGCTCGATGACACCGATGAAGAGCTATACTATCTTCAGAAGTGCCAGGCAAGCAAAACCCCCTTGTTCATTCCGATACAAACCCACTCTCTCGCTCCTGCTCTCTTTTACCGCATTAGGACAACAACGATTCAATGTTACATGCTGCGGTAGTTGAACCCTTTTCCTCTGCATGACCTGTCATTGCCACAGTAAATAGATGAAACCCACTAGCATGAGTAGGAGTTGTTTGAGCCCTGATGTGCCTACTCATACATGCTTGTTTGTCATGCCTGCTATTGCTTAGAGTTGTGTCACGTGTGATTCATCGGGGATGAATTGGAATGTGGTGAACATGTCCTACTGTTGAGAGCTAAGTTGGTTGTCTCATTGCAGTCGTCCTCAGGAACTGAGTTCTGTGTTTGTGATCCATGAACAGTTACTACCACACATTGGGTTCCGGGCGCTCCAAGCTCTCTCAACTTATTAATCAACCTGATCTTTGTCCAGGAGTTGCAACTAGTTTCTGGTGTTTGTAGGTAGTGTTAGTAGTCTACCAAGTGGCACCCGGTACAGGTGGGCTTGGGACAGACTAGGCACAGTGGCCCGGTGTACCAAGTGGCACCCGGTTGGTGGACTTGGGAACCCTGCACACATCGTTTGGGGCCGTGAGCGACACCCCGGCCGGATCTCCTTGCAGATGGAACCCGAATAGGTGATAAACCTGGACGAGAGACTTGTGTGGTTAGTTAGGTCGTGGCCGACACCCTCGCTGGGCTTCCTCTTGAAGGTTGCCGAGTACATGTCGTGTAAACGGCGGTAAGTGGTGAGAGCGTGTGTGAAGAAGTACACCCCTGCAAGGTTAATATGATCTATTCGAATAGCCGTGTCCGCGGAAAAGGACTTCTGGGTTGCCTGTACAGTTCATAGACAAGTGAAAGTGGATACTCTAAAATACGCAAGATAAGCGTGAGTGCTATGGATGGCGTTCTCGTAGGGAGACGGGAGCGGATCCATAGTGGTGTATTGATATGGTGAATATGTGGACTCGTGTGCGCCACCTCAAAAGAGTTACATTGCAGTCGTAGTTCAGGTTAGCCACCGAGTCAAAGCTGGCTTGCTGCAGTCAAACTCCACCATCCCCTTTGTTGATAATGATGCATATGTAGCTAGTTCTGATTTAAGTCTTGCTGGGTACATTTGTACTCACGTTGCTTAATTTATGTTTTTGCAGAGAGACTTCAGTCTCGCTAGTAGTTCCACGTGGACTTCGACGTTTAGCTTGTTACCTCAGCTACGATCTTGTGCCCTCGGCAGGATCTAGTGGATAGTCAGGCTTCTCAGCCTTTTTCATTTCTAGATGTCTATACTCAGACATGTTAAGCTTCCGCATGTGCTTTGACTTGTATGCTCTGATTGTTGGGTCATGAGACCCATGTTTGTAATATCTCGCTCCTCGGAGCCTATTGAATAAAATACTTGAGTTGTAGAGTCATGTTGTGATGCCATGTTGTATTTGCACATATCAAGCATATTATGTGTATGTTAATGAAATGCTTGGTATGTGTGGGATCTGACTATCTAGTTGTTTATCCTTAGTAGCCTCTCTTACCGGGAAATGTCTCCTAGTGCTTCCACTGAGCCATGGTAGCTTGCTACTGCTCCGGAACACTTAGGCTGGCCGGCATGTGTCCTTCTTCGTTCCTATGTCTGTCCCTTCGGGGAAATGTCACGCGATGAATACCAGAATCCTGTTAGCCCGCTACAGCCCGGTTCACCGGAGTCCTGTTAGCCCAGTGCTACAGCCTGGATTCACTCGCTGATGACCGACACGTTCGATGCTGGGTCATGGATGCCTGTCCCTGTAAGTTTGTGCCACTTTGGGTTTACGACTAGCCATGTCAGCCCGGGCTCCTTATCATATGGATGCTAGCGACACTATCATATACGTGTGCCAAAATACGCAAACGGTCTCGGGCATAGGTAAGGCGACACCCGTGGGGATACCGTGCGTGAGGCCGCAAAGTGATATGAGGTATTACATGCTAGATCGATGTGGCATTGAGTCGGGGTCCTGACAGATCCCTAGCCGGCTAACCCTAATTCTGATGGAAGATTTTTAGTTAGTTAGATTCTTACCGAACGAAGCCGAAGTGAATGAGAAGGAGGGGGTTGAGGGATGACCATACGAGTACACTGCCTGAGCCGCTGGGTGCCACGCGTCCGCTCGCCGCCGGCCGTGCGTCTAGCCGTCTAGGGCTGTTGCGCCAGCCGCCAGGCGCTCGCCGCCTGTGAGAAAACGAAGAGACAGGGAGTTCGTCCAGCGATCGATCCCAAGCTCGCTCTCGTGTCTTCTGTATCGGCTTGGGCTGTAGAGTGCAGACTGTTGTATTGGGCCGCTGTGAGAATCGAAGGCCCGTTTTTTTGCCCGGGTAACCAACCCACGGAACGTGTTTTTTTGCCCGGGCGCCCAGCGGCTCAGGCAGTGTACTCGTATGGTCGTCCATCAACCCCCTCCTTCTCATTCGCTTCGGCTTCGTTCGGTAAGAATCTAACTAACTAAAAATCTTCCATGAGAATTAGGGTTAGCCGGCTAGGGATCCCTCATCTCTGAATAATTGTTGGCTAGGGAATGAATTGTTCATTCGTTCTTGCCCAACTAATTGGAAGGAGAGCATTACTGAACAGGTGATACTAGGGTCGTTCTTGCCCAAGAGTAGATGATTGCGCCAACTCACATTACTGAACAGCATCTTGAAGTAGAACTGTAGAAGGGAAGATAAAATAGATTACGGATAGCGCTGTGGTTATTTTTAGGTCAGGACCTCCTAACGTTTTGATCCTCATGTGATATGTGGACATGTGATGTTTTAGACATGTCATATTTGAAATTTGGACATGTCATTTGGACATGATGATTATGTGCAGGGTAAATGATCCGAGTGGCCTATGTTACGCCGAAATGTTGATTCATTTCCGTTCCGGTGAATTTCAGGTGCTCGATATTTCCATTTTTTGCAAAGGTCATGCCATAATTTTCCGTGAATTTTGGCATGATTTGTGCTAGATGGTAGGCATATCGAGTGCTGGGAGTAGCGGGGAAACGACATTCCGGCAACGTATTCTTTTTTATGTCATTTCTCATTTTTTTCATAGTTTTAGAATTAAACGAGGAGACATAATCATAGGAAACATGTCGAACAACGAAGAAACTGGGCCTTCTAACCAAGATGCAGACGAGATGGATTATGAGGGTGAACAAGAGTACCTCGACTATTTGACTGCTAAGCAAAGTCAAGGTTTGCAGGTCAGCCTCGATGATGGTACTGACGCCGACATCGACACCGACGGCGCCGGCACCGATGGCGGCGCCGAGACCGGCGGGGAAGGTACTGGCGCTGATGCCGCTACAGAAAAGAAGAAGCAGAAGAAGTAGAGGATACGAAAACCTAACAAACTAGGGATTGGACGACTGGTGATCACAAAGATGGCACCTGGCAAGTTTGAGCCATTAGAGCCGGAAGAACCTCGCAAGTGCTATGGGAACCAAGTAGGATGCATCCTACGGGAATGCGCGAGCATCAACGACAATGACTTTAGGAGTAAAGAACATTTGACGCAGTTGCTCCTGACGAAGTTGCACAAGAGATTCAAGTTCCTCAACCAGGATGATAACATAGAACAACCGTGGGATGATCCGAAGATGAAAAAGATTAACAATCACGCCATGGGCATGTTCAGCAATGATTTGGCCTCCTGGAAAGGGAGGGTGAAAAGAGCTATTGAGGCTGAGGAACCCCTGTCCAAGATTCTGGAGGAAAATCCGACACTTACGGAAGAGGAGTTCGAAAAGTTCAAGGACACTTGCGCTACCGAGGCAGCCAAGGCTAAGGCTACGAAATTCAAGAGCCTTCAACAAAGGAACATGGGGAAGCATCGCCTCGGAAGCCATGGCTACCTCGGTAAAAGGCCCATATGGGATAAGGAGGACGCGGAACGTGAAGCCGCGGGTCTCCCAGACCCCTTAGCGAAGATCACCAACCCCTTGGAGCGTGACTTTATCAGGGCCCGCTACCAGTGGGACAAGGAAAAGAAGGTTTTTTACACGGACCAGATCACAAGGAAACTAATCAGACTACTGGTAGTTATTCTTTTACCACCTTACATTTAGCTCCAGATCTAGTCGACTACACATTCCTAAATGGTTCAAGCTCCTTCTGCAGGAGAAGCAACACCAGCTTGCAGCTGAAAGCCCTACTTCTTCGATGATGCCCAAGTGGGACACCCCTCTTAATCGGGCCTTGAACGAACTTAAGGGACTCCCTTTGGACCAGCGGTCGCAATATGGTCATGTGCACGGCGCTGGAGACGGTGCCACGTGTAAGGTGTTTTACAACGAGGGCCCAGAGGCCAAGAAGTAGAAAAAGAAGTTTAGTCCGGCAGACATCAACGAGAAGGTGAAGCTTGCGGTCGAGAAAAAAGCAGCTGAGAATGCGAAAAAAACAGCCGAGGAGAAAAATGAGTTGCTACAGCAGGTAGTCAATGCAGCTGTAACTGCCTGCAGAAATGATTTTGCTACTAACTTGGTTCCAGCTATTATCAACTGGACAAAGGAAAATCCAGACAAGACGGTACATGATTTCCCGTTGCCCAGTTTCGTCGGAAGCAACTCCGTGAACATCAACACCACCGCACCATCACTTGCTCACGCAACCGGGCCTCCTCTCGCACTCTCTCCCGCTCATAGCAGCCCGTCCTCAGTCTCTGGCGCGCTAGGTGGGCCTTCGTCTTTGGCTGAGCTCGACGCCCTCATGGCAATTACATGTCGCACCAACATATATATATATATATTCGTTGTCTTTCGAATGTTTTACGTGACAGACATATGTTTGCAGGCCGAAGAAACACCGTGCACCATACTCTACTTGATCAAAGGCCAGAAGGTGGACGTGGGAAAGGGGATGATAATGAACCCCTTGCAAACCACGTTCCACAACCAGTCGATCCCTGCTGGGCACTTCAGGGTTAACTTGTCCAGTGTGAAATCGGGGCACGAGGATTTGTCTCCTCCAGTACAGCATGTGGAAGAGGACGACGAGACCCCGCTGCGGATTCGAAGCTGCAATGGTTGGGTGCTGCTATGGCAGAAGAATCTTATTCGTCTAAAGCCGGCCGAGAGCACACCAATAACCACACATCAACAAGCATGTGCGGAGGCGACCACCCCTCCTACGCAATTACCTGCTCCTGTAGTGCCGGGTGAGAGCGGCGGACGACGTGATGAAGGGGGTGCAATAGTATTGGCTGATGTAATCGGTCCTGCAGAACAGAGAATGGAGGATGATACGGAGGTCGACCCAATGGGTTTCCTCAATACAAACGTATGATTGTGACGTAGATATGATGAGTCAACCATATGACGAATCGGGCTATCAGCATGCTAATGAGGATATGGATGATCTGCCCGGGCAGGAAGGTCGTAGCAGGGATTGCAAGAAGTCTCTCTTCATGAAATCCTCACAGGACACGCCTGAAGATGCAGCCTCAACACAGGCTCAACTAGCCGGGGGTCGTACAGTGCTTAGCCCGGCAACACTGGGGCAGGGGTTAAGAAAGGGTCTGGAAGGTGTGCCCAAGAAAAATGAGAGGAAGAGATCGGGGAAGATAACTACCTCCAAACAAGCCAGAGCACATAGCAACCAGATGATGGATTCTGAGGAGTGTGTACCCGTGAAAGGTGCGGCCATGTTCCATCTCACGGGCGAGCCGATGCTACCGCCCAAACCGCTGGAGGCACTATCAGGGGGTCTGAGGAGACTGCACGACCATCTGCTGTCGACTGAGAAAAGCTTACTAGCCTCGAATGATCCAGGATATCCGACATACGCGGCACGTGTGCCTGAGGGGAAGTGCTACGTCGACACATGGCCCGCGGAGGTGTTCTTCCTGCGGTTTGACCATATCTTTGAGATGTTTCTGACAAGGCGGCTCGACTATACAATCGTCCGCCTTTTTGTGCTACATATGAGCTCCGTCATGAAGAGAGAAGAAGTCTCGCAAATCTATGTGGCGGATCCGTACTACATGCACGAGTCTTTCTTGAGTCTCGGCGATTTTGAGCGTGAAACTGCTAGGGACTACCTCCAAAACTTCATGGTACACAATAAGGACCAGGAAATTGTCCTCCTGCCTTATCATCCAAAGTAAGTCAATTCTGAACAACCCTTTCGTACATTTCAATCATTCCTTCTCGCTCATATGGAGAATAATTTGAGGTGTCTTTTCCACGCAGCAACGGGCGCGCCGTCCTTATCGTTCTTTACCCGCAAGTCTCCCACGCCGTGTATTTTGACCCTTCCAGAGACTACTAGAAGAAGGACTACACCCACATAATGAATATTCTAGATGATGCTCTACAAGGCTTCAGCATTAGAGGTGGCCACATGCAGATGAGGAAACAAAGGAACAAGAAGATGGGTTTCGCGCATAAAACTAACTTCTGCTGCATCCAAGTCCCAAAACCAAGCAAGAAAGATGGATTCTACATCCTCCATCTCATGATTGAGTTCAGCACGGATCACCAAAAGCTTCGCATGGCAGGGAGAAATGATGATCATATCCACAAGTGGGTAGAATCTCATGGACAAGCGGATTATATACTCAGAAGAGATGACTTCTTTCGCATCCAAAGGGACATTGCGACGATCATCATGAAAGAAGACGTCGATGAGAAGGGGATGTTCCACCACAGCCCTATATCGCGAGCTGACGTCCGAACTCGCATAGGCATGCAATGTCATGAGCTCATGCCGTTCAAGATGCCAGGGTCCATCCTGGATTTACGATGCCGATGATGATGATATGTGTCGGTTGAACTTGTATACTTTCTCTAGCGATGAAACTTTGTAATGTCCACGGTCCCTGCCGAGCTTGCGTAACGCTACTTTGTTAGTTTGGGTACGATGACCTGTGTACCTCTAGTTAATTAGTTTTCGTACTACATGTTGCATCTAGTCGCTAACCCTTTCTTTTTCGTGTTGCTCTAGTATATTTTGTTGCATATGATTGTACATCCTCTTGATAAAGATGCATATCTAACAGGTACCTAGCTTCTCGATATCGAGATGGCAGTGCTATGTCGTGTACAAAGGGAAGGTTCCGTGGGTGTACAACGAGTGGCCTGAATGTCAGGCGCAAGTGAATGGGTTCTCGGGCGCCAGCCATAAAGGCTTCAAAAGCAGACAAGAAAGAGAAGCTAGTTAATTGAGGTTCACGCTAGCGCGAGAGAGGGCTCGTAACCACCGCCTCATGTACTGTATAGTTCCGCTCTCACTCATAGTGATAGCTCTTCTCGCGTATACCTTTGTTTAGATGGATGACGTTGTAGTTGCAAGTATTCGAGACTTGCATGTATCGCTATTTTCGAGATGATAACAAGATACCACTTTGTGTTGGATGATGATTATGATAAGACTATTTGTATGTATATGCTATGATTACATTTGTGGTCTCGCAGCCATTTATATGTGTATCATGATGACAATTATATGTGCTAAAGATCCTTCTATAAAGCATGTTCAAATACAAAACAAATATGAAGAAAAAAAAACAAAAACTACTAAAATTAGCAGTAACGAATGGAGAAAAGTTAGCAGCAGCGCGACATTAGCACTAGCGCGCACCGGAGAAGCGCGTTAGCTATTTGCAGTAGCGAGCTCCCGGGAAGAACGCTGCTGCTACACTTGTATAGCAGTAGCGTGGGCGCGCACACGCTGCTGCTACGTGTTAGCTGTAGCGCCTTATTAGTAGCACTGTGTCCCGTGTTACTGATATACCTAGAACCCGCGCTGCTGCTAGGCTTTTCCCTATCAGTGAATGTATAAAAGAAATATATGACGAATAGGGCATCCAAAGGGAAAGAAGTAGCTATATTGATCACTGCAGCCCCGCTACATGCACTTGTATATCCAGCCATTCGATAACATGGAGATGGGTGCGCTGGCCGGGTGCATGTCAGAACTGACCGTTCTAATTACCGGGCTTAGTTTCCGTGCCCATGTGAACACTGGAGGATTGTTGGACATCTCTCACCCGGTTTTATCACATGCATGATGCATGCTCTCTGTCTCACGCGCGCACTCTCTCTCTCCCTGTCTGTCTGTGTCTCGCTCTCCCTCCCATTTCTTTAAATAAGACTGTCACGCCTCTGACGGACTCCTCTTGAATTTGCAAAGTGTTCTCTGTGAAAATATCTAAATATCTGACTGGCAAGTTGTCTCAGTAAAATGTCCACTGTTTTCTCTTTAATTAGTTATACTAGTAAATATGCCCGTGGTTTGCACCGGGAGAAAAAGCATAACACGTCATCCATCATGTCAAAGCTAGCGGGCCGACCAAAGTGGAATTTTTAGGGAGGAAAGCGCAAGACGTATATTGATTAACCTATGGTAGCGAGACATGTAATCAATGGACTGGTGTCATGTGAAGATATATCGTACGAAGGGCAACCACACTTCATATAAAAACAATAAATCCACATCGGCTCGTTGATGAAGCCGTACAGGGAGCCCACGAGAAAAATAGAGGGGGCTAAGGTATCGCCGGCCTGCTCAACAGAAGCCGCCGCTCTATTGCATATTTGCAGATCCAGTGCCGATCAATGTCATCCGTGCAACCATACAATGTCACTCTTACGTGCGCCATTCCCAAGAAAGAGACAGAGAAAGAGAGGAATGGGTACAACACCCCTTTAAACATATAAAAGAGCATTATGGACCTTTGGCGAAGCATACATATGCCTATACACTGCTACATCCACCCCTTGTCAGAATTTTCTATGTGCTTGCATCGGCAACAATCATTGAATGATATGTGCTGTACATGCTGAGTTGCGTCGGTGTGTCTATCGCACCTTGCACCGCCGCTGCCAAGCTCACGTACATGCATCCTTTCTTCCTGACAACATGTACATCATTCTAGATGGAACATCACAATAATGTACAGGACATCCTACTAGAATTAATCAGCATGTCACGTGGAACTAAAAAAAACTCATGTATACATTGTGGTAAAAGAAGAGTAACGTCATTGGGCACCAAACATAGCCAACCGGTCTTCCATCATATCCAGTCGGATTCAATAAATAGACAATTCTTTCTTTTAACACTAGCAAAAGCGCCCGTGCGTTGCAAAGGGAACATACAACTCTCGCTCCGTACCTTGCTCGCGTCCTCAATGTAACCATGTTGATGCTCTCCTTCTTCTTGGGCTAGGCATAGTGTTAGAGCTTGATGATCCTTCCTGACTGTTCTTGTGGTATTCACTAGTTTAACTGTTGTGATACACTACTAAATTTACCTAGTCAATTACTCATGCACTGCTGCTGAACGAAAAAAATGGATGTTGAGTTTATTTTTGGTTCCAATTAATATTGTAGAATCGCAAAAATGTTCCAATTAATATTTGGTTCCAAGTTTTATTTTTCTAAAACACCCACCCATTCGCATCCTGTAAGCCGAGTATGCAAAAGTAAGCAGCTGGTTTCGCGCCTGGAACTTATAGCAGGTTATATGTGGTCGACTGTGCAGGAGGTTGGTTCGGATGGGTGGAAGAAGAATGGCACGGCGAGATCGGACTGATGCTAAAATAAAAATCGGACAAGTTGCAAATAGTCCGGTCCTTTGAGAATGGAATAGTACCATACCGGTGGCTGAGCAGTGCACAAACCGGCATATATGTGCACCGCACAACCGTCTGGAACAGCCGGGTGCGGTGGCGCGCGCTTATGACTCCAGCTTCGGAGGGATAAAGGGTGGGTTCGGGCTTCGTTCGTGGCACTCGGTCGTGATCGTAAACGTACGGGAGCGACGGGAACGCACCGTGCTGCGGGGTTACGCTCGCAGCCAGAGAATTGAGTCCCAACTAAGCGGTGCCCCGGCTGCTCGCTCGTCTCTATCCCCCCATCCACGCCAACTCTTTTTTTTGTTGCTTTTGCGCCTTCACATGCCGGCAGCCAAAGATGGAGACGGTCAGACTTTTTCTCTAAGAACGATAGTACCATATCGCTAGCGCAGCAAGGTTCACACCGGGATATATGCGTGCCTCTCGTCCGCTGCACCAGCCGGGCGTGGTGGTGCACGCCTATGACTCCAGCTTCGGAGGGCGGGTTGGCATCCGATAGGCTTGGGTTTGGGCTCGAGCCCGTGGCGATTGGTACGACAAGTTCGACGGCTGACTCACAAGCTTGTGTGTCGCAAATCGTGTCGCCCAAGAGATAAGAAGGCCGGTTGTGGAGTCTTTTCAGGTGCTTATATATATGCTGCGCGGGCTCAAGCTCCCAGCCGAGCAAGCAACTGCGAACCCTTCCGCCTCCCATGAGAAGCTCGCTTAAATACCCTTCCTATCTATGCCATCCTTTTTCTCATCTTTTCCTTTAGAAAACATTTTATACACTGTACAAGCACATGATTTTTTTTCCAGACGTACACGTATTGAAATACTCCAGTTCTTGCAAAGCTTGGCGTAAAAAACATTCACTCTTGAGCCCTGTACAGAAATAACAAATTAAATCAGCAATAAGATATTGCTATAGTTACTCATTCTAGCTGATTTTTACAAGAAACATGAACTAGTATATTTCCTCATGAAAATTTGCAGGCGTGTGGTAAGCTACCATGTTTGCATGACATAATTTGTTCATGATTATTTATAACTTTAAATATAAATATGGTTTTCGGTTCACCCGGAAAAAAGTGTTTTTGGTTTTCCAAACAAAAAGATGCAAGTGAACCCGGAAGTTCAAAATCCACTCTGTAAATTCATAGTTGAGTACGTGACCATGTGCTCCTAGCTCAAGCAAACATTTATAATTTTTTTATTGATTTTCGTGTGAGCACTATGTGTTTATGTCAACTTGTCCAATAATGTATACGAGCATCTCCAACGCTGACCATCAAATCGGACACGGTATCCGTCCATGGACCGGTGAGAACCAGTCCACGGACATTGATAGGGGAGCCGGACATCCAAAGTTGCCCTTAAATGTCCGCCCAGGTTTTGTCAATTTGCAATTCAAATTCTCCAGCCCGATAACATAGCTCATGCATTGGATCCTATAGCGCCAGGTCAAAACCAAAAAGAGGCAAATATCTATCACATGCCCAATCACAAACGAATATCTGTCCTGCAGCGCATGCAAAAATTTGCCCTACCGGACAGGCAATCTAAGCCTCCATCGCTCACTCTGCCGCCACCGGTGCCTCGGTCGCCTCCTTCTCGGCCTCCACCTTCAACTGAACCTTCTACCACATCAACATCTTGAAATAGACGGCTTGTACGACCGTCCCTACATCGTCATCCAACTCATCCATCCGCAAGGTCAACATATTCTCCTCCTCCAAAGCAGCTGCAATATGAACCTTCTTCTCTTGAAGCATGCCTTTTTCTCTTCAAGGTTGAGCTTCTGTCGGTCACCGCCAACAACATGTTAAACCTCTCAGCTTTACATGCCTCCTTCATGTCAGAGCGCTTGAAATGTGAATCCTCTTTCTTCACCAAGATGTCTCGAACCTCTCTGTCATGTTGGCAGCCTTCCCTTCTCTATTCGCCTTCTCCGCCTCTCACTTCTTTTCTTGGAACCCTCTCCTAATTTTCTTCGGTGGTTCTTTTGTTGGGTCAGTTGTATCACCCGTATCTTCCTCGGTGCCAATGCCGGCGGTGTTGACGGATTTGGCAATGAATACATTTTACTTCGGTTGTCCATTTCACTTCATATTCAACCAACTATGTATGAGAACGAATTTCTTGTTCTCCAACTTCAAGAACGAATTGCATGCACGGGAAGGCTACAAAGTATAAAACATTGTCAACAATTTGCATATCCAAGCCGACCAAATAACTAAAATGTAGAGCATATCCAGCCAACAAGTTACATATCCGGCAAATGATCAAAAGATCGAGCATTCTCACCAACAAGTTGCCTATCGGGCCAAATGACCAACACACTTACTTGCTTGGAGATTTGGGCACGACTTGTCCACCGTGCGATGAGTTGCTTCAAGTGGCCGGAATACTTGGACACTGACTCTTGAATGATGTACCATCAATGGTTGATAGACTTCACCAAACGATTGCGAATTAGTTCGTCGGCGCATGGCTCGAAATGCTTGTGCTCATGGAACCAATTGTGGATGTTGGCCCAAAATGTTGATCCCTTTTGCTCCGTGCCATGTAGAGGATCGATACTAGTGGCCAACCACGTGTCACACAACAACTCGTCCTCCCTCATGTGAAGCTTTGTCCTCTACCCCTTTTCTTTGGATCGGTTGCAAATTCATCTGGCCCTTGTCATCGTTTCCTTCATGAAGGCATCATCGACGTGAAGCTCCCAACTCCACTCAATACCTCCAGGGAAAACCCTAGATCAGCTGATCGGATGTTGGTGGCAATCATGTGTCGTAACCCCCTTGGGGGCGGCATTCTTGGAGGTGCACTCGGCTTCGCGGGAACAGCGGACAGCTTCTTTGGTGGAGCGGTGCTTCATCCATACATTGATGGCGTGGTGCAGTGCAGATTCGGAATTCGATGTGGGAGGATGGACTCGCGCAGGAGGAGATGTTGTCTGGCGTCGTGGTGGCATCGATGGCAGAGAGACCTGGCACGGTAGATGCAACAGTACAACTCTGAAGATGGACTCGTGGTAGGTGGCAGCGGCCGCCCCATACCCGGCAAGCGTCCTGTTGAGGAGTGCGCCGGACTGGTAGGTGCCCCATACCAGGCAGGCGTCCTGGTTGGGACGTCGGGTATTAGATGTTTAGGTTTGGCTGCGATGTCTGTTTGGTATTAGGCTCAGACTATCAGCGCCCCTTCATCAATTGGATAGGTGTAGCGACAGTTGTTGTTTAGACGGTGTTCAGTCTTACTGTTGTATGACTTTGTAAGGTCTTGTGCTTAATAAAGTGGCCGCATGCATCGCCTAGATGCAGAGGTCGGGGTCATCCTCCTTTTCGAAAAAAATCTGGATCAGCATCATCATTGCCGTCCTCCTGCTCCTCCTAATGGTCAGTGGCTCAATCCGGTATCGTGCCTGTCTGGCTATACGTGCCTTGCTGGGTGTACGCGCCAGATTTGTTGTACATGCCCGGTTGTGTGGTTTCCGAGTCATCCACTTGCCCATCCTCGTAGCAACCTCCGCATCCGTCAGGTATCATCTCAAACAATTGTCTCTCCGCGTCGTTCTACACCGGCTCACCCACTTTAGGCATTCCTACGAACAATATGCGTGCACCTAGTTGCTGCACAGCGATGTCCACAACTGGACAAGTTGCGTTGATGTAGAATTCGAGAAAAGTGGTGCCGCATTGACATTGGCGTAGTAGTAGGGTCTTTGTATTTCTCTAGCTAGCTCTATGTCTGCATGGAATGTAACGGCGGCAGCTACGTCCACGTGCCCGGCCCTGCCCTGCACCACCATCGCTGCGGGCACCACGACTGATCCCCTGCTTGTCCCCTGCCACGATCGTCCCGTCCGCCGACCTTCTTCTTCTTAAAAGGCTCCGCCTTTGCCTTATGACTGAGTACGCTATCTTGCTATGTCGACGAGTTAATCTTGCGAGTGGCCACATTCATCGGATCCCCGACCATCGACTGCGACAACTATTAGCAAGGGTCCTCTATGCGGCGGCAACAGTGCAAAAGGCCGCGAATTGGGGTGGAGAATGACGGGATAGAAGAGGAGAGGATTGAGAATGAGTGATTTTGCCACAAAAATAGTGCGGCCAGCCCCAAATGCACGGGCTCCGGCTCAACTTTGGCTGTGCCGAAGATGTCGGAGTCCTACGTGGCTGGTATCCGGATTCCTACAAGCCCCCCTCGTTTTGTTCCAATTTGCGGGGAAAACAAAGTCTATACACTCACTAGTGCAGAACCGGGCAATAGCGCCGGTTCGTAAGGCCCTTTAGTGCCGGTTCCATAACCGGCACTAAAATGTGGTCACTAAAGGGCCCCCCCTTAGTACCGGTTCAGCACGAACCGGTGCTAAAGAGCAACCACGTGGCATGAGCCAGCTCCGGGGGCCTGAAGCCCTTTAGTACCGGTTGGTAAGACCAACCGGTACTATAAGGTTTGGGGGATTTTTAGTTTTATGGTTTCTTTTTCATTTAATTTTGTGGTTCCATTTTAATTCTTTTTCGTTTGCTGGTATTTTACCATACTACACATTGTACATGTTATATATATATATATATATATATATATATATATATATATATAGAATTTCTAGTAGAACCAATCATGCACATATATATCATCAATGTCTCACAAACCACCATATTAATTAATTCACACATACACACATGTATAGCTATATACAATTTCTCCTACATATGCATGTTGCCTTCGGAGCTAGTGGCATTAGCCTAATTGGTGCCCTCGGAGCACGATGACAATTGGAAGTGGTTTTCATGGGGGCGGTAGCGGGTAATAGTATTCTCCCTTCGCATTTATGACCTGGTCGAGCAAAAATCCCGCTATTTCCTCTTGAAGTGCTTCTACGCGCTCCGTTTCTAGGAGCTTCTCCCGCACCTTTTTGAACTGTTAAGAAGGAGATCAATATGCATGTGTATTAGTTGTGTGACTAGATATCGATAATGGTGTAAAAATTGTGAATAGTGTTCTGACAAGCGTACCCATTCCTGTCTTTGAGATCTGTTCCTTTCGGACGCCATCATGCGAATGTTCTCGCAAACGCAGAATGCACACAGATCAGTCCCATGCGCCTGCTTCAGGGCCTTTACGAGAATAGAATTTGGTTAGATAATAATTAACCAAGCATGATAATTAAAGAGATGGCAGCTGGCTAGCTAGCTAGTACTACTTAATTACTTACGTTGGGTCGAAACCATTTAAGCTTTTTTTTCCATTCGCCTTCCGTGACGCTGATGAACCTTGCCCAAGCCCTGCCCGCCGACAAAGAAAATGAATAAAGGGGTTATTAAATAGTTCATATCATGAAATGCCGAACTAAATAGGCCGAGATATATAGTTAATAATGATTGAAATTACCTGTTGACTATCCCAAACAAGATGTTGTAGTCAGTTTTTTCTTTGAGCAGTGAGTCTAGTACTTCAACTGTTCCGGCGTCAACTTTAATGATACACAAGACCCAGTGAAATCTGCATGCACACACGTTTGCATGTCTTAATTAAGCGGGCATATGTAAGAAAAACATGTAGCTAGCTAGTAGGCAAAAACAGCGAATTTGTAGTACAAGACAGTGTGACTCACTGGAAGTTGTAAGGAAGTAGTATATCTTCATTGTATTTGAGGTGCTTCAAGAACTCTAGCATGTTGTCCTCTACGTTCTTTTGATGATGTGGATTTATTAGCCATGTGTATTCATTAACGGTGTTTGGATCAATGAACCCAATGCCAAAGCGTCCACCTTTTCTCATTTCATATATCTTCATACTGCATAATACCATAGAAAAGAATATAGTGAGGATAATTACAGGTAATGATTGATCAAAAGGATCACTACAGCTAGCTTGAGACTTAAATTACAGAAATAAATCACTTACATACAATAGCAACTGGCGATAGATTTGTCGAGTGCGTCTTGATTGTATAACTGAAACATTTTAGAATACTCAATGGACAGAGCTTTCTCATGGAAGTAATGCTTCTCCTTGACATTCACCATGAGGGACAATCGATCTGAAATCTTGGTAATGTTCATGTACCATTGATGCAATTCATACATTCTCATTGGGAGTTTCTTGACCTTGTCTGGCTTGACCAAAGGTTGGCCCCGGACATATTTCCGTTTTATTTCATCCTCTCTAAGCAAAGACATGGGCTCGATCTCGAGGAGTTGTCCAACAGTGATGTTGAGAACTTCAGCCTGTATTATATGCTCCTCCGTTATTACCACATTGCCCACCTCGGGGACGTGCACTGTTTGCCCACAATAATGTTGGGCGCACGTACTGTCACGTGTTGTTGGCACAACAAGCGAGGGGATCGATTGCGCCGCCTGTTCTCCCAGCTGGGGAATAGTTTTCCCGCATTTTTTGACAGCTGCTTCTTGTTTGCTCGATCCCGAGCTCGCCTCCTTACGTAGACGTTCTCGATTTAACTTCCTGATGTGGCGCTCATAGTCTGTGTCAACAGGCTTGGGAGCTGGTGGTTGAGCCATACGAATGAAGTGGTCAATCGTTTCCTCAGGCACTTTCTCCCTTGGCGGCGGTGGCGGTTTCGGTGCAAAATGGGCTTCCACCTCGGCCTTCGATATGGCTGCGATTTCCTCCTCGGACCTGTCATAAGCCCTCTGCGGAAGAGGCGTGAGGCTTGGACCATATTTATATCGCTTGCCTCCGCCTGTACTTCCTGTACTACCTCGACTCGTACCGCTATGCACCATAACTGCGGGGTGTCTCTTCTGCGATTGCTGAGGCGGCGAAGACGGCTGACGGGGCTGAGTTGGACGAGGAGTAGTGGCCTGAAGCTGTGTCGGACTTGGAGGAGGAGTGGCCTAAGGTTGTGTCGGACTTGTAGGAGGAGTGGACGTCTGACGCTGTGGCGGACTTGGAGGAGGAGGAGTGGCCTGACACTTTGCCGGACTTGGAGGAGGAGTGTCCTGACACTTTGCTGGACTTGGTGGACTTGCAGGACCGGGAGTCTGCTGACTCGGTGGCGGACTTCGACGAGGAGTCGGCTGACGTGGTGTCGGTGGCCTTCGAAAGATGATGTAATCCTTTTTCCATAGGATGATACGATGTTTGGCCTCTCCGAGAAAGCGCTCGCCGTCACCTCCAGGAATGTCAAGCTGTAGCTCCGAATAAGGTGGGTCCACCACCTCATCAACCAAGACACGAGCATAGCCCGCTGGAATCGGGTTGCAATGGAAGGTTGCCTCGGGGGGATTTGTAAAAGCAATGCCGTCCGCCACCTTCATGGATATGTTCTTCATTTTAACGTATAGCTCGCAGTTAGTGTTCTCCGTGATGTCATCCACGGGGTATCTATCCAGCATTGCGTCGTCCGGGACGGAACCCACGCTGCTTCTCGGCATGGATGGGCCGGTGCTATCCAATGCTGGATCATCTGCTAGCTGCTGCAGCTGCTGAGACCCCCTTTGCTGGGTAAGTGAGTCAATCTGCTCCTGCTGCCGCTGGAATTTGACTGCCAATTCCTCTTGACTTGCTTCTAGGCCTTGAAGGCGTTCATAGTCCCGCTTCCTCTGCTCCTCCTCCATCTTCCTCTTCTTCTCCTCCGCAATCTTCTTTCTCGCACGGGTTCTGTAGTTGGTGTTCCATTCTGAAAACCCCTCATACCACGGAATAGCGCCCTTGCCTCGTGTTCTTCCCGGGTGTTCAGGATTTCCCAGGGCACGCGTAAGCTCGTCGTTCTCTCTGTTGGCCTGGAACACCCCCGATCGCGCCTCTTCTATTGCAACAAGTATTGCATCGTCAGCTCCCTTCAGACATGCCCTCGTCGAAACATTGCCTGTCTCCGGGTCCAACTCCCCCCATGCGCATAGAACCAAGTCCTGACCCTGGGGGGCCAGCTCTTAGTAACCGGAGTGACACCTGCATCCTCCATCTCTTTCTCAGACTTATCCCACTTAGGCATTGCCACCGCATAGCCACCTGGCCCCAGCTTATGGAACTTATCCTTTTTTTGGCATTCTTCTTGTTTATTCTCGACCGTTCCTTAGCTAATTCTGAATCCTTGAATTTCACAAAATCGTCCCAATGAGCACGTTGGTTCTCTAGTGTTCCCTTGAATACTAGAGTCTTCCTTCCTCCCTTGACGTACTTGTTCCATTCACGATTCTTGTGGTTCTTGAATGCAACCGCCATCTTCCTAAGAGCAGCGTCCTTGACTTTCTGCACATCTGCTTCTGTGAAATGATCTGGTAGGGTGAAATGTTCCATGAGAGTCCCAAAGCAGATCTTTTTGATTCTTGTCGACAAAAGTAACATCTGGACGTGGCTTTGCTGGCTCTCTCCATTCTTGAAGTTTGATCGGGAGTTGGTCCTTCACAAGAACTCCGCACTGACGAACAAACTTGTCCGCAATCTTCTTAGGCGCTAATGGTTCGCCAGTAGGGCTGCATGCCTCGATATTGTACTTTACGCCCTGCTTCAACTTTTTGTTCGGGCCTCGTTTCGTCCTTTTGCCTGAAGATTTGCTCGATCCGGATGGCTAAAAGAACAAAGATCGATTCGTTAATATATCTTCAAGTCATTTAAAACATGCGATGATCACCAGATGCCTGCTTATATAAATATATATACCTCGCCGGTCTTTGTTGTTTCAGGATCAACATGTTCTTCGTCATCGTCATAATCGTAGTTCATGACTTCATCAATTCGGTCGTCGCGATCGAATATCATATCACCCTCTCCGGTGTTGTTTAGAAATTCGGAGCCGTCATAATCTTCTTCATTCTGATCATCATCTAGCCCGCGTATCATATCGAACATGGTCTGTTCTCCCTCTCTGTCGATATAGTCTGCCATAGCTTTTATTTAACTAATCCAAAAGAAATATAAAACAATTTAGTATTCAAATTACATCGTCTCGAATAATAGATATAATCTCGAATACATCGTCTAGAATAATAGATATAATCTCGAATACATCGTCTCGAATAATATATAATATTGAATAGTACATCACTGGCTAGGTAGCTAATAAAGATCGAATACTGCCAGGTATTGGAGAACCTGCCGCCCTCTAACGCAACCATGTAGCGATGGACGTGCTCGTCCTCCTCCCTGACAGGCGACGTACCACCTCCGGCGGGGCCAGGTCCCTCCGCACCGAAACTGGCCCACGCGAATGCCACCAAACGAGATCAGGGTCGACGACGGGACCCGGGGCCGGGTTCCTCATCAAGCGGCGCGCCCCTCCAGGCAGCACCTCTCAGTGCCAGCCCGGCGGAGCCCAGTCCCGGACATGGGTCGGCTGGACGTCGTTGCGGACGGGTCGACGGCGAGGATGCGGGCCGGGCATCGTCGAGAACAAATACTAGCTATATGCTCGCAAAAAGTAACATTTTTTTAATGATTGGATTTTGATAACTAAAATTTCTAACATTTCTATATAACACTAAATATGCTATCATTGCATATGTAAAAAATCTATATACTATTTCATACTAATTAAGCATCTAACACTAAAAACAGAAAACACAACTTCTATACATCCATTAAAAAACTGAAAAACAACATTATATAAAAAATTTCCATACTAATTAAACACTAATTATATCCATCTAACATGCATTCATACATATATAACAGTGAAAAAATAATATTCTAAATAATCTAAACTAACTAAACATACAAAATACGTATATACTAATATATACGTGCATTAATTCATACATATGTACGTGTGTGTGTGTGTGTTCATCATGCATGCTTGTGTGTGTGTGTGTATGGGCTCGGGGAGGGGCGGCGCCCATGGTGGCCGCCGGGGGCGAGGGAGAGGGGTTAGAGGGGGAGAGCTCACAGCGGGGCGACGGCGATGGCGAGGCGACGGCCGGGGGCGGTGACGGGCCGGGGCGTGACTCCGGGGCGGCGACGCGGGGACGGCGCGACGGGGACGGGCCCGGGGGCAGCGACGGCGACGGAGACGAGGGCGGCGACGGGGACGGGGGCGGCGACGGGGACGGGGGCGGCGACGGAGACGAGCGGCGACGGGGACGGGGGCGGCGACGGCGATGGAGACGACAGAAACAGAGAAACAAACAGAGGGAAAACAAAATTTTCGTACCTGTTGTATATATAGAAGGTACCGTACTAAAGGCCTACTTTGGCCAGGCCAAGCGGCTGGAACCGCACCCCTTTAGTACCGGGTCGTGGCACCAACCGGTACTAAAGGCCCCCCCTTTAGTACCGGTTGGAGCCACCAACCGGTACTAATGGCCGTGCGCTGCCACCCGCGGTGCGCTATGTTTAGTCCCACCTCGCCGAGCGAAGGGCAGCCACACTGGTTTATAAACCCAGCCGCCGCTGCCCTTTCGAACTCCTCTATATAGCAGGCTTCTGGGCCTAACTAGGGCGCGCTGCCCTGTGAGCCTGCTGGCCCTTCTAGGCCTGCATTTGCACACCCTAGGTCTGGCAGGCCCACCGGGCAGCGCCCCAACATTTTTCTATAATTTTTTTCTTTTCTGCATTATTTTTTATTTTTTTCTTTATTTATTTTTTTGTTGTTTTTTTGTGTATTTAGAGTTTTTTTGTGAATATTTTTGCTTTAGGTACAAAAAATTACAAACTTTCTGTTAGTGCCCGTAGTTTTCAAATTTGAATAGTTTAAATTTTGAATTATTTGAAATTAGTGTGAATCACTAGTTTGTGAATAACTTAACTTTGATAAAAGTTTTTTCAGTGATTCTTTTTTCTTATGTTTAATATTAGTGTGTTTTATCATTATATTCAATTTAGTAATGCTTAGGTTATTTAAAAAATGAAATGCCTTTGTAATAGTTCAGTTTTCGTCGGAAACCCTGATACTTCGAAAGAGATTGTCCATTTTGTACACGAAGTACATCCAGTTTTTGCCGAAACCCTCTCTACTTTCTTGCACATGCTATTTGTATGAAATTATGATACCCTGCCAACTTTTAACCTTTTCTGAGTTCATTTGAAATGCTTTTCAATTTCAGGGTCATTTAGCTGGAAAAAAATCAGTAAATGCATGAAAAGAATTAGTTTGCACATAAAATTTCTTCGCATTTCAAATGCCAAAACACATAACTACCCTAACTATTACAGACATTCCCTCCTGGGTGTGAAACACAGAAGAAAGTGATGATAGTGAAGCCGATCACATCCCAGATCTTTGGGTGTGAAACTTTTTCTTCGCATGTGTCCCTTTGCGCCGTAACCATGGAAAATCTTCATCATTTAACGGGCTGCTCGGGTCAATATTCACTGTGAATGGAGCAATTTCATCAAACTTTTCATAATCTTCTGACTTGTCTGTCTTGTCATCCACTCCCATGATGTTTCTCTTCCCAGAAAGAACTATGTGCCGCTTTGGCTCATCGTACGATGCATTCGCTTCCTTATCTTTTCTTTTTCTTGGCTTGGTAGACATGTCCTTCATATAGAAAACCTGTGCCACATCATTGGCTAGGACGAATGGTTCGTCTGCATACGCAAGATTGTTGAGATCCACTGTTGTCATTCCGTACTGCGGGTCTTCCGTTACCCCGCCTCGTGTCATATTGACCCATTTGCACCGAAACAAAGGGACCTTTAAACCACGTCGATAGTCAAGTTCCCATATGTCCTATATATAACTATAATATGTTTCCTTTCCCATCTTAGTTTCTGCATCAAAGCGGACACCACTGTTTTGGTTGGTGCTCTTCTTATCTTAGGCGATCGTGTAAAATGTATTACCATTTATCTCGTACCCTTTGAAAGTCATTATATTCGAAGATGGTAACTGGGACAGCAAGTACAGGTCATCTTCAATAGAGGTGTCATGCATGGTACGTGTCTGCAACCAGTTGGCGAAACTCCTAGTTTGTTCACGTGTAATCCAGTCATCAGACCGCTCCGGGTGTTTGGAGCGTAGCAAATTCTTGTGTTCATCCATATACGGAGCCACCAAGGCGGAATTCTGTAGAACTGTGTAGTGTGCTTTAGTGAGAGAATGTCCGTCCATACATATTATTTGTTCCCCTCCTAGCGTGCCTTTTCCATCCAGTCTGCCCTTATGCCGCGATTCAGGAACACCAATCGGCTTAAGGTCAGGAATAAAGTCAATACAAAACTCAATGACCTCCTCATTTTGATGGCCCTTGGAGATGCTTCCTTCTGGCCTAGCACAGTTATGAACATATTTCTTTAAGGCTCCCATGAACCTCTCAAAGGGGAACATATTGTGTAGAAATACAGGACCCAAAATGTTAATCTCTTCGCATAGGTGAACTAGGACGTGCGTCATGATGTTGAAGAAGGATGGTGGGAACACCAACTCGAAACTGACAAGACATTGCACCAAATCATTCTGTAACCTTGGTATGATTTCTGGATCGATTACCTTCCGAGAGATTGCATTGAGAAATGCACATAGCTTCACAATGGCTAATCGAACGTTTTCCGGTAGAATCCCCCTCAATGCAACCGGAAGCAGTTGCATCATAATCACGTGGCAGTCATGAGACTTTAGGTTCTGGAACTTTTTCTCTGCCATGTTTATTATTCCCTTTATATTCGACGAGAAGCCAGATGGTACCTTAATACTGAGCAGGCATTCAAAGAAGATTTCCTTCTCTTCTTTGGTAAGAGCGTAGCTTGCATGACCCTGATGTATGCCGTCTTCTCCGTGCATACGTTGCTGGTCCTCCCGTGCCTCAGGTGTATCTTTTGTCTTCCCATACACGCCCAAGAAGCCAAGCAGGGTCACGCAAAGATTCTTCGTCACGTGCATCACGTTGATTGCGGAGCGGACCTCTAGGTCTTTCCAATATGGCAAGTCCCAAAATATAGATTTCTTCTTCCACATGGGTGCGCGTCTGTCAGCGTCCTTCGGAACAGGTTGTCCGCCAGGACCCTTTCCAAATATCACCTTCAAATCCTTGACCATATCATGTACATTAGCACCAGTACGGTGGCGAGGCTTCGTCCGGTGATCCGCCTCACCTTTGAAATGCTTGCCTTTCTTTCTTATAGGATGCCTGCTCGGAAGAAATCGACGATGTCCCAGGTACACATTCTTCTTACAACTATTCAAATATATACCGTCGGTATCATCCAAACAGTGCGTGCATCCGCGGTATCCCTTGTTTGTCTGTCCTGAAAGGTTACTGAGAGCAGGCCAATCATTGATGGTCACGAACAGCAACGCCTTTGGGTCAAATTCTTCCCCCATTTGCTCATCCCACGCACGTACACTTGTTCCATTCCACAGTTGTAAGAGTTCTTCAACTAATGGCCTTAGGTAAACATCAATGTCGTTGTCGGGTTGCTTAGGGCCTTGGATGAGCACTGGTATCATAATGAACTTCCGCTTCATGCACAACCAAGGAGGAAGGTTATACAAACATAGAGTCACAGGCCAGGTGCTATGGTTGCTGCTCTGCTCCCCAAAAGGATTAATGCCATCTGCGCTTAGACCAAACCATACGCTCCTTGCGTCATCTGCAAACTCCTTCCCGTACTTTCTTTCGATTTTTCTCCACTGTGACCCGTCAGCGGGTACTCTCAACTTTCCGTCTTTCTTACAGTCTTCTCTGTGCCATCGCATCGCCTTGGCATGCTCTTTGTTTTGGAACAAACGTTTCAACCGTGGTATTATAGGAGAATACCACATCACCTTGGTAGGAATCTTCTTCCTGGGGCGCTCGCCCTCGACATCACCATGCTCATCGCGGCTGATCTTATAGCGCAATGCACCACATACCGGGCAAGCGTTCAAATCCTCGTACCCACCGCGGCAGCGGATGCAATCATTAGGGAATGCATGTATCTTCTGCACCTCTAACCCTAGAGGGCAGACAACCTTCTTTGCTTCGTACGTACTCTCGGGCAATTCGTTGTCCTTTGGAAGCATATCCTTTATCATTACCAGCAACTTTCCAAATCCCTTGTCAGATACACCATTCTCTGCCTTCCATTCCAGCAATTCCAGTGTGGTGCCCAGCTTTTTCTTGTCACCTACGCAATTCGGATACAACAATTTTTTGTGATCCTCTAACATGCGCTGCAACTTCTTCTCCAAATCACCTGCGCAGTTTCTCTTTGCATCGGCAATGGCCCGACCTAGATCATCAACGGGCTCATCTGATGCCTCTTCTTCAGCTTCCTCCCGCATAGCCGGCTCAGCTTCTTCCCGCATTACCGGCTCAGCTTCTTCCCCCATTGTTGTATCATCGTATTCAAGGAACCCATGGCCAGGATAGCTGTCGTCGTCCTCTTCTTCTTCATTGTCTTCCATCATAACCCCTCTTTCTCCGTGCTTGGTCCAAACATTATAGTGGGGCACGAAACCGGACTCAAACAGGTGGACGTGAATGGTTCTTGACGTAGAGTAATTGCGACCATTCTTACAGCCAGCACATGGACAAGGCATAAAACCATCCGCCCACTTGTTTGCCTCAGCCGCAAGCAGAAAAATATGCATGCCCTCAACGAACTGGGGAGAGCATCGGTCATCGTACATCCATTGCCGGCTCATCTTCATTACACAACACCGAATAGACCAAATTAATACAAGTTCATACATAAAGTTCATACAACACTTAAATGCAACAAACAAATAACTTCTAGCTAAAGCATTTAAATGCAACAACAAATGCGATCAAGATCGCAACTAAGGTAACAATTGATCCAACAGCATAATGATACCAAGCCTCACTATTGATGGCATAGTTTCTAATCTTTCTAATCTTCAAGCGCATTTTCTCCATCTTGATCTTGTGATCATCGACGACGTCAGCAACATGCAACTCCAATTCCATCTTCTCCCCCTCAATTCTTTTCATTTTTTCTTTCAAGTACTCGTTTTCTCTTTTAACTAAATTTAACCTCTCGACAATAGGGTCGGTTGGAATTTCCGGTTCACATACCTCCTAGATAAAAATATCTATGTCAACTTGATGGGCATAATTTTTCATAAACACGAAATGCAACAAATAGTTTTAAAAGAGAATATACCACATCCGAATCATAACAAGGACGAGGGCCGACGGGGATGGATATCAAAACCATGGCACTATGAATAACAAACAACGTACGGGTAAGATAATTATTATACGAGTAACTATATATCCAAATCACACAAACATCAATTTTTTATATAAAATTTCATGAACAAGAGGCTCACCACAAGGTGGTGCCGGCGACGGGACGGTGCGGGCGATCGACGGTGGTTACGACGGAGATTTAGAAGGCACTAAGTAAACCACACCTACATATGCAAACTAAGTGTTATTTTTGACCTCAAATTGCATATAAATCAAATACTAGCACATATATATATTTCCTCCCAAATTACTGAACTCACAAATTAATAACTATATAAAGCATTGCAAGAGCTAATCTAGCAATGAGAGATGAAAGGACAAAGTTGCTAACCTTTGTGGTCACTTGAATGGATGGGGGCCTTCAAATCTTGACAAAATTTGGGCAAAATGTGTGATGAGCTCGAGGGGAGAAGAGGAAGAACAGAGAGGAGAGGAGAGGGGAAAGGGGGAAGAACAGAGCGAGCTGGACGAAGGGTTTATATGCAGGAGGACCTATAGTACCGGTTCGTGGCACGAACCGGTACTAAAGGTGCTAGAGGGGGCCCAGACTGACAACATCTTGCCACCACTCTCATTAGTACCGGTTCGTGGCACGAACCGGTGCTAAAGGTTAGGCACGAACCGGTACTAATGAGAGCGGCCCGGCTAGCCGTTGAAACCGGCACTAATGTATACATTTGTGCTGGCTCTATGACAAACCGGCACTAATGTGCTTCACGTTTGACCCTTTTTCTACTAGTGACTCTATGGATGGATGTGAGACTTTGTTGGATGGCTGGCAGGATCCAAGCCACCCGGTCCGGATGGACGCGGGAGATTTGAGATTCTCCGTTGGAGATATCCTAGTGTATCTTGTTGCCACATCAATGTTTAATCTCCCTCTGTACAATTTTGGGGCTAAATAAACACATTTGCCATCTCAAGCATAATTTTTCAAAGTTCTTGGATTAAAATATTCCTTTGGAAGCTTTTATGAACTAAAGGTATCTAACCCCAGGAACCAAGCTCAATCTTTTTCCTCCAAACTAAACTCGTGAGCGAGTGGATCCGCTCCCACTCTGCCTGCCACTCCGTCGTCCGGTGGACGGGAAGATAACCCCGATGCCTCTGCTCTGGCTGGTAGATTAGATTGGGGGTTTTTAGTCCTCACTATTGCGGTCCTTGGGCGGATGGTGAGACTTCTTCTTCGAGTTTGTATTCCAGACTTCAATCCTCCTCGAGTTTGTCCGTTTGGACATAGTCGATAGAGCTCCACTGTAGTCTGTAGATTCCTACTTCCACCTTAGGGCGATGTGGTTAGGGTTTCTCGTCATGTGGCTACATTTGGTATCAGGTGCTTCATATCTATGCATGGCTTCAAAGGCGACGAATGTGGCTGCAAGCTTGTGTGTCGCAAATCGTGTCCCCCAAGAGATAAGAAGGCCAGTTGTGGCTCTGTTCAGTTGCTTATATATGTTGCGCGGGTTCACGCTCGCAGCCGAGCTAGCAACTGCCATCCCTTCCGCCTCCAATGAGAGGCTCACTTAAAAACCCTTCCTATCTATGCCAACCTTTTTCTCATTTTTTCCTTAAGAAAACATTTATACATTGTATAGACACACGATTTTTTTTTGAGAAATATACATATTGAAATACTACAGTTCTTGCAAAGCTTGGAGTCAAAAACATTCATTCTTGAGCCCTGTACCTAAATAATAAATAAAATGCGTAATAAGAAATTCGTATAGTTACTCATTCTAGCCATTTTTTAAGAAACACAAATTAATTAATTTTCTCAGGAAAAAATTGCAGGCGTGTGGTAAGCTACCATGTGTGCATGACATAATTTGTTCATGATTATTTACGACTTTAGAAATAAATAAGGTTTTCGGTTCACTCGCAAAAAAGATGTTTCGGTTTTTCTAAACTAAAAGAAGCAAGTGAACCCCGAAGTTCAAAATCTAATCAGTAAATTCAGAGTCAAGTACATGAGCCTGTGCTCCTAGCTCAAGCAACATTTACGGACTTCATGGTGAGCACTATGTCAACTTGTTCGGCGTAGATTTCTGCCATCTCCTTGGACGGTGAGGTTAGAGTTTCCCGTCATATAGCGAGATTTGGTGGTAGGTGCTTCAAATAGATGCGAAGGTTCAAGAACAACGACTACGACTCCATGGCACTTGCCATTAGGGGCACATGTAGGAAGACTTCCTAGCTAGCGTCGACACGGTCAAGCCGACTCAAGTAGGGGAGGGGCGCAGTGGTGGCTCACTCAGATGATAATATTGGTCATTCGGTGGTCTCAAACTCTTGATGTATTTTTTATTATGTTTGATATACTTTATACTTTTATAATAGATCTGATCTTTTTTGTCAGAAAGAGCTCGTCCTTCTTTCTGTGAAGGAGGCCATGACAATAAAGTGCTCCTCCTCTAGATGGAACTCATCTTTCATGAGCAGGAGGAGTAGCCGTTTGGCATGCGGATAGTGATGAGACGGATAGTGTTGCACGAATTAAAAGTTATAAGGGTTATAGTATAAGGTAGTGCAGCTCCTTTCATCTAGACGCTGCACAAGGTAGTGCAGCTCCTTTCACCTAGGAGCTGCACAACCAGGAGTGGGCCCCGGGCCGCCATGCTGGCATGGAGTGTAGTGCCTATCAGTCAGGCACTACTCCGTGTAGTGCAGGGCGACCTGTCGGTCGCTACACAAAATGGGTTAGATGGGTGAAATTGTTTAGCCTACGGTCTAGTCTGTGAAATAGTTACGCCTCAAGTCTGTTTTTTCCATTTTTCCTATATCGCTGCGCGGACTTACGCTCCCAGCCGAGCAAACAACTGTGATCCCTTCCGCCTCCCATGAGAAGCTCGCTTATTACCCCTCCTATCTATGCCAAACTTTTCACATATTTTTCTTAAAAAACATTTATACATTGTCCAAACACATGCTTTCTTTTGCAGACGTACACATATTGTAATACTTCTTCTTCTTCTTTTTTGCGGGGATATTGAAATACTTCTTGCAAAGCTTGGCGTGCAAAATGTTCGTTCTTGGGCCCTGTACCAAAATAACAATTAAAATGCGCAATAAGATATTGCTATAGTTATTCATTCTAGCTGTTATTTCAAGAAACACAAACTAATATATTTTCTGAAGAAAAAATGCAGGTGCGTGGTAAGCTACCATGTGTGCATGACATAATATGTTGATGATTTTTTATATAACTTTAAAAGTGAATATAGTTTTTAGTTCACCCCCAAAAAATGTTTTTGGTTTTCTAAACTAAAAAAGATGCAAGTGAACCTGGAAGTTCAAAATCCAGTCAGTAAATTCAGAGTTGAGTACATGAGCGTGTGCTCCTAGCTCAAGCAAACATTTATGGATTTCATGGTGAGCACTATGTCAACTTCTTCGGTATAGATTCCTGCCGTCTCCTTTCGACGGTGAGGTTAAGGTTTCTCGTCATACTGCGAGATTTGGTGTCAGATGCTTCAAATCCATGCAAAGGTTCAAAAATGACGACTACGACTCCATGGCACAGGTCATTATTGGCACATGTACAAAGACTTGTTAGCTGTCATCTACAAGGTCAAGCCGGCTCCAGTAGAGGAGCAGCACATCGGCGGCTCACTTAGGCATAATAGTGGTCATTCAGTGATCTCAGAATCTTGATGTATTTTTATTATGTTTGAGATACTTTATACTTCCGGTGAACTTTTATAATAAATCTGGTCCTTTTCATAAAAGAAAAACTCGTCCTTCTTTTTACGATGGAGGCCAGGACGAGGAGGTGCTCCTCTAGGTGGAACTCATCTTCATGAGCTGGAGGAGTAGCTGTTCGGCATGCGGATAGTGATGGGCCGGATAGTGGGTGCAGAGGAGCACCCGGACAAGGGCTGAGGTACCACCACCGCAATTTGTTCATGATAGTTTATTACTTTTAAAAACGGTTTTCAGTTTACTAGCCAAAAAGTTATTTTCGCTTTTTCCAAACTAAAAGATGCAAGTGAACCAGGAAGCTCAAAATCAAATGGGTAATTCAGAGTTGAGTACGTGAGCATGCGCTCCCAGATCAAACAAACATTTATGGATTTTCGTGGTGAGCACTATGTCAACTTGTCCTTTCTGTGAAGGAGGCCAGGACGATGACGTACTCCTGTACGCGGAACTCATCTTTTTTCATAGCAGGAGTGGCCGCATGCAGTGATTGGCCGGGTAGTGGGTGCAGAGGAGTTCCGGACAAGGGCTGATGTACAACCACGGCAAGCGGTTTTTGACCGTGGGGAGTCACTATAGAATAATCAAGGTGGTTGAGATGGTCAGAGGACAGTGTAGAATAATCAGGAATTCCATGTAATTGGCCAAGCTGTTAAAGTAGCTAAAGTAGCTATAAATTTTGTTCATAAAATAGATCCTAATGACAGTGGTATTCTTAGGGCATCTTCAACGGTGACCCGTAACTTATCAAATTATCTTCCGCATCCGTCCGTAGACAGAGGAACCAGTCCGTGGATAAGGATGCACGAGGACCCCATCCAACACTAGACATATACATTTTGATAACAACTCAAATTAGCCAGACGAAATTCATTCACACACGGTCGGATTTCATATAAACACGGCTGGATTTCATATAAACATGACTAATTTTATCTAAACATGAGAGATTTCATTACATTTACATTAACTAAGCGGAGCTCGACCGGCTAGTCTAAATGGTCATCGACGCCCGTTCCCCGTGTCGGGCCATGAGGCCCGGGAACTGAAACTTCACCGTCTCCAGTTCCGCTTCGGAGGCCCGGGAAGTGAAGTTGTTTGCCTCCACATCGCCGCCAAGCGACTAATTGTCCAAAGACGTTGAGCCCACCAAGCTTGCGTCGGCGGGAGGGGAGGAGCGGTGGCCTTCCTGTGACACGAGCGGCGGCGACAAAAGGTGCACTACTCTTCCGTGCTGCCGGAAGTGCCCGGGGACGTGCCGGCTTCGTGGTCTTCGCGAAGGGGCGCGGACTCGGCTATGTCCTCATCCTCCTTCTCGTCGGTCTCGCCGAACACCACCCGCGTCGTCGCTCTCGTTCTTGCTCCGCTAGGTCCGCGTCCGGTCGACTGCCCTGCCGGTGGAGAGCTGCTGGTCCGCATGCTCCTACAGGATGCGGTGGTTGTAGGCGGCGTTGGCCTGCGCCTCCTGGAACTTCTCCTCCCGCACCATGCCTCCCGGAACGACTCCGGTTTGTCGTTGGCGGCATCCTCTATTGTGACATCGTCGTCCACCGGTTGCATGATGGCCAACCAACTGGCGGCAATAGCGGCAATCTCCTTCTTCTGGCCCGACGTCTGCCAGTCCAAGAGAGCTTTGACGGGGGAGCAATCCATGGTAGGAGTGGTGCAGAGTGGGATTGGAGGTGGATGACTGCAGCTATGGCCGAGGCACCGGTTTTTATAGTAACGGTGGGCGGTAGAGGGACGGACGGGCGGCCGTCGTGTCCTTTGAATGCACGACAGTAGCCTGCACCGAGAAGCGGCATGGGCGGCGCAATCTCGGCCGGCGCACCGATTCAATGGCGGTGCCGGTCGCATCCAGTCTAGTTGGGCATGAATGCGGGCGCTGACGCTCCGGAGCAGATGGACCGAAAATGCAGGGAGGGGTGGAGGGGTTTTTGATGGGCCAGGGGAGTCAGAAACGGTCTTGGGATCGGTCTGAAATCCCGCAAAGCCCCCACATTTGTCTCCGGTTTGCAAGAAAATTCTCGTCCGGATCACGCCACGGGTCCGAGTTGACATAGTGCACGGATTGCAACAGGTCCGAGTTGGATGGCTTCTGCTGTCTGGACAGTACTGTCCGGACACATGTGTTAGGTTTGCGGGTCGGTGTTGGAGATGTCCTTAGCCCATGTGTAAAGAGCTAATTTCTATGAGATGAATACATTACCAAAACATGCATGGTGGAGAGTCCACATAGCAGCCTTTTGTCAGTTTTTGTCAGATAAGATCAAAGAGAGGAGAGAAGAACCGGTGACTACATGCAGACAAGATTATCTCTCCGTCCAACTTTGGTTTTATTTTTCTTATGATATTTTGAACGAGTTATAAATCATGAACCTGTTGGTGGTATTTTTATACATCTGAATTGCTCGCGTCAAAAAATAAAATAAGACAAATATTGGATAAATTTACACTAATTTAATTTCACCGATTCCAGAAAAGAAATTTCAATAAATGAAGAAACATATTCCACCCATCTGGACTCACTTAAAAAACTATATTCACTCATTGACTTCATCATACAAAATAACATATTTCACATATTTTTCTAAACACTTTGCAATCACAGATGCTCACATACATAGTAACAGATTTCACGCATTTATAAAAACATATCTCACTCTTTGTAAAAACATAGTTTCACTCGTTTAAGAACTAATTTCACATTTTTCAAATATCTTATTTCACTCCTTTGATAGAACTTATTTCACCTCATTGATAAAAATATCATATTTCAAAAATGCGTAAAATCATTTGAAAGACACATTTCACTCATTTCAAAACTACTAATTTCACTTATGAAGAAGTTGGTATATTTGAAAAATATAACTAAAACTGAGTAAAATAAGAAACTCCACAAAACACACACTGAAATATGGAGCATCGCAATCATATTTCAGTTTCAGTTATATTTCAAAATATATATCAGTTTAAGTTATATTTGAAAGGAACGTATTGAAACTGAACTTCTTGTGATTTGAATGTGCGTGTTGTCTGGTATTAATACTGAAAAAAAATTAATATATGAAATATTTGTTTTTTCAAAGGAACATAATGAAACTGACTTTTTTCTGCACATGTGATATGACACAATAATGAAACTAACTTCTTTCACTGAAAACATGCTATCCCGTATATGCGAAATTGTAACGGAATAATTAAATGAGCGAAATGTGTTTTGTAACATACTAAAGAGATTCAAGTTCATATTTTTGATAGAAAGTGATAATTTCACTCATTTGGCGAACATGTTTCACTCATTTTCATAAGCTGATTTTCACTCATTTTGAAAGTACAATTCCAATCATTTCGGGAGAACATATTTTCTCATTTCAGTAATTTAAAAACACATTACATTCATTTACAGAAGTCAGATTTCACTCATTTCAGAAAACACATTACGTTCACTAAATTGAAGCAACGGATTTGACTAATCTGAGGAAACACATTACATTTACTCAATTTACAAAGGATATATTTCACTCATTTCCCTCAATCCAGAAAACACATCACAGTAACTAATTTAAATAATATATTTCACTCATTTCAATAAACTAATTTCACTCATTACAAAAGATAGATTTAAAACTAATTTCACTATGTATTTGCAAAACTGATATTTCACTACTACTAGTGGATAGATTTCACTTCTAATGGTTATGTTTCACAAATAGAATTTTCAAACACTGAAATAAGCAGTTTCACAAAAAAAATATTAAGTGAAATAAGTTAATTGAAACGTTGAAAATAAAATGTGTTTAAAATATATCCAAGGTTGATTTTATTCTAAAGGTCATGGCGCCAACAGATCTAATATACAATTATTTTAAACATAATTATAGTTTAAAATATATGAACGATTGCAATTGTCAACGAGAAAATGAAATGGATGGATTTTGAGGATGGAAAAGGAGATAATACTACACCATGCATGCGTACCTGCTACGTCAGATAAGAGATAGATGGCCATGCGTGCATGGCAGCTTCATCTGACACATGGTGGGCTGTCCTTGTTACTCCCTCTGGTCCTTTTTAGTTCGCAGAGAAGATTTATTTGAAGTCAAACCTCGTAAAGTTTGACCAATTGTATAGATAAAAATAAGAACATTCACAAGGAGAAACCATTATAATTAGATGCACCATGACTTAATTTTGGTGTTGTATAACTTTAGTATTGTAGATGTTGATATTTTTTCATATAAATGTGGTAAAACTTTACAAAGTTTGACTTCAGACAATTCTTATATGCAAAATAAAAAGGACCGGAGGGAGCACTTAATGCATATGAGAAAATTGTACATATAGAATTTTTAAGACAAAAAATGGAGTGGATTAAAAATACATTGAGAAGATGCAAGCCAACATCTCTCTTCTCTTTAATTATCCAACCCTCAATGAGCTAAGTGCTGTAGAAATTAAGGACAAACATGTGTAAAATATTACTGGTCTTGTTTACCTTCTGATGAGAGAAAAACATTATTTTCTACTTTAAAGTGCATTGGGAAGATAGAAGTACACTCTTTTGTGTACAAATTTTATAGACAAACATACACTCTTCATCGGGCGGAGGAAGTACTCATGTGCGCTAGATGCAATACATAGCTATGCATTCAATGTGGGCCCCCTATACCACTAATCACGGAGGATATGCATGGTGGATGTTTTACTCCCTCTGCTCAAAAGAGGTTTGCGGGATCCTGGGTCTATGAAACCGTGACGATGGCAAGGGAAAGATGTGGGGAGCGATTCATAAGTAGTTGGAGAGGTGGGAACGGATGCATGACTAGGGATGGGGAGTACAATGGCGGCAAGGCAGGAAACTGTATGATCGATCGGGCACAGGAAAGGGCGGCTAGAGCCATACATGTCGTGTAGATTCTTCACCAAGGTCGGGCTGCACATCAGCTCAGTAGTACTACTAACAAGCCCATGGCGCGTGTGACGGGCCAACCATATATGCGCGTCACTGTTTCTATTGCAGTAACAAACCTGAGCAGGTGATGTACGGCGTAATCAGAGATGAGTCGAGTACTGTTGCCGATGATGAGTTAAGAGCATCTCTAACAGATCTGGCAAAAAGCCCCATGCTCTAAAATAACCACCGTTTTATGGGTTCGGGACAAAAAAGGGACCTCCTGTATGCTGCTCACTGCGGCAAACAGTCGAGGATTCGCACAAGATGTGGCTGGCCTGGGCTGGTCATTCGTGTGACGCGCGTTTAAAAATAAACAAAATTCGGCTGCCACCGGTGGGAATCCAATCCGTGATCATCCCCGGACGCGCACGCGCTCCTAGCGAGTCCAACCTGATGACCTCTGTTGAAGATTTATTTATCACGATTTTTAAAGAAATGAACAACAGCGGTAAAACATAAGAGAACAGCCCGCAAAAAATTCCCAAAAAACATGTTTAGTGGGATCGAACACATGACCTCCCGTAGAACCACGTCACTAGCTCAGATTTTTTTTTTTAGAAAATTAGAATGAGATTTTTCGTCTCACAATTGTTTTTTAGAAAATGAACATTTAACAAATTTTCAAAGACTCAAACAGTTTTGGGGATATCTCATTGAAACATTTAACTTTTCTTGTAACTACAAACAACTTTTTTTAAAGACTCAAACATTTAGCATTAACTTTTCTTGTAACTACAAACAACTTTTTTTAAAAACATGAACACTTTTCAGGACAGCAACAAATTTGAAAAATGTGAACATTTGTTTGAAAATAAACTTTTTATGAAATTTCAGAGCATTTTTTGCATTTGCGAACAAAAGGAGCTCGAAAAAGTGAAAAACAGAAAAATGCAAGAAAAAAGAAATAGAAAAAGGAAAAAAGGAGAAAAGCAAAAGTAAAATAAAAAGTAAAAAGAAAATGGAAAGAAAATAGATAAATAAAAAAGAAAAAAAAGAAAAACCCGGTTGAGGAACCTTCTAGAATGTTCCCAAAACCGATAATAATAGTTGGGAACCCTCTAGAAGATTCCAAAAACCAAAACATGGAAGATGTACCTATATATAGATGGGCCGGCCCAAGCGCTCGCTTTGATCATTTCCTATGTGCGATTGGTCGACAGTTCGATGGAAAGTGCGTCGAATAGGGATTTCCCAAAATGGTCCGGCTGTAAGAAAACATTGTGGGGAGCTGCATATTTTGGCCCGTAACCGCAAGTCTCGGGTTTTCCCCTGGTTTTGCTGGTCTCTCTACTCCACGCATGAATTGACGGGAGGGAAACTTCCACCCCTTCATTGCCGCCCTCGAGCCAGCGCCCACGACGATTTCTCCGGCCCCCTCATTGTCTTGCCTCGCTGCGCTTCCAACCGCTAGCATGGAGTACCCGCAGCCACCGGGCGGCGCACAAAGCGACTGTATTCCTCGCCGCCGTGCCAATTCCTTCCCCCGCTAGCGTAAAGAGGCAAAGGAATCATGTCATCCATGGAGCCGTGAACGCCGTTGTGCTGCCTTCTTCTGCCGCAGCCGTGCTCCCTTCTGTTGCGGTGATTGGCTCGGGGCCAGACGCCTCCTCCACCCCTCCGGCGGGCGGCCGAATTCGCAATCAAAGAGCCGGAGGAAGAAGGCGGTTGCAGCTCGTGGGCGAGTGCCTCCTCCACCAATGTATTTGATTTAAAAGCTCGAGAGGTAAAAAAAACATTGCTCCGGTGAACTAAGGAGGTTCGTGGCGTCGTGCAAGGGGCCTCGAGAGTGATGAACGGGCGAACGATTAGCGGGAGGGGATTAAATGGCTGTTGCGGGTAGATACCAAGGAGGTGCTGTAATTTTTTTTTGAAAGCAGTCAAAGGGATAAGAAGTATTTTTGCTGTAGGATTCAACTAGAATGAACACTAGTCCATCGGTCTGACGGATGCCTTATAGGGCCAGTTCTTTTCGTGGCTTCTAGAATAAGCTGCAAAAAGCTGCCCCCTACCCAGCTTATTCTAGAAGCCCAACCAATTTTTTTATTTATAAGCCTAGTAGTTAAGACTTGACTAGTAGGCTTCTAAATTTTTGGTTGGGCTTCTAGAATAAGCTGGGTAGGAGGCAGCTTATTCTGGAAGCCTAAAAAAGCTAGCAAAAGAACTGGCCCATAATCAGACTACATATTAGAAGTGCTTCCTAGAGTGGGCACAATCTGAACCCAGGAGCATCTGCACTCACTTTTCAAAAAATGCATTTTAAGCATGTTTTTATATCTCAAAAAATCAAAAGAAAATTTCATGCATACATGTTCACAAATGTGTGTGTGGCGCAAAGTTTTGTGAAAAAATGTCTTTATATTTTGTCTCCGCAAAAAAGACAAAATACAGTGATTCTAAATAGTGTTTCATGACACATTTTTTTGTCTTTTCTGCACAGGCGAAAAAAAAGATATTTTTTCGTGAAACTTTATGCACGCACATAGAACATGGAGACGTACCCGTGTAACCATTTTCAGATTTTTTTCGCATTTAGAAATGTGTTTTTCATAGTGGGTTCATATGTATCCGGATTCATTCATGCACTTCCCGTATTTCCAATCTCTACTCTCATCCATGCCTACACTTTTGGTATGTGCAGCTCCTCATCCTCGCGTGCCGGCCGGCACCAACTGTCGGAGACTGTCAGACTTTTGTTTTTGCTGACCAATGAATAAATAGTACCATACCGCTAGCCCAGCACGGTTCACACGGGGATATATGCGTGACCGCTCGACCTGTGCACCAGCCGGGCGTGGTGGTGCGCGCCTATGACTCCAGCTTCGGAGGGCGGGTTGGCATTTGATGGGCTTGGGGTTTGGGCTTGGAGTCCGTGGCAATTGGCGCGACAAACCTGCAAGGGTCGCCCATAGATAAGAAGGCCTGTCGTGTGATCATCAGTGGCTAAAATATGCGCTGTGCGGGCTCTCACGCGCTCCCATCCAGCCAAGCCGACAACTGCGGTCTCTTCCGCCTCCCATGCGAACGCTCGCCCATGATAAAACCCTGCCTATCTGTGCCAACCTTTTTCTAATTTTTGCCTAAAATAAAACATTTATAAACTGTTTTTTTTTTGCACATACGCACTTCAACTACTTCAGTTCCTGCAAAGCTTGTGCAAAACAAAAAATGCATTATTGAGCCCTGCGAAAAATTAAAAAATAAATGCACAAATAAATTATTGCAAACAGTTGCAGGCTTTAAGAATGCGGCCTAATATACTTTCTCACGAACAGTTGCAGGTTCCTGGTATGCTATCATGTGTGCATGACATAGTTTGTCCTTGATTATTCAAAAAGTTAGTAATATTTTTTTTTTTGGTTTTTCCTATATACTAAAAGAAGCGAGTGAGCCTTCAAGCACAAAATCTACTCGGAGAATTCAAGGTTACAATCATATGTGCAGCCGAGTAGCCGGATAGCCACTCTGTGCATGAACAGTGATGGGCCGACGAATGGGTTCAGAGGAGCTCCCCGACAGGAAGAGTGTGGTTTTCTGTAGCTAGACTCAGGGACGGAGCCAGGATTTCGACATAGGGGGGGCGAGGTTTCACACTAAGTCTCATACGCGAAGGCTATATTGCAAAAGAAAAAATCTTAGATTCTAGTCTAATGGAGATGCCATGGTGCAAACTTATCCTTTTTTGTCTATTCATCGCATTCACATGATCAAAACTTGAAAGAAAATTGACAACTGACAAAAAAAATCACGACACTACAAACACAAGATAATCTTATGAACTAATAATTTGTAGTAATGCAGTGTAGGTGAATAATACATTACCTAATCTCATTATTTGTTGGAATTAGCGAGATGGACCTCACTGGTTCAACTCAATCCCAAAATCAGAATCGGCAAAAGCATGCGATTTTGTTGAAGCTATCAAAGGAGAGTGGTACAAAGAGAACTATGATTAGTTTGAAAATGATAAACCAGGACTAATCTAGGTCTAAAAATAAACTACATTTTCCCTCGTTTCATTCCCGTTTATCCGCGTGTCGGCCTACTGGCAATATCCCCGTGTATCAGCCGCTCTCCGGCCGTTGTCCCCTACCCTTCTCCCCTTCTCTTGATTGTGATGCAATGGATCGCACAAGTATAAAATTGGGAGTGTTATAATTGATTCTAAATCCATATGATTATACTTCTATGATTTTAAAAGAAACAAACTAATCTGATGTGAAAATCAACTACCGTTTCCCTTGTGTTGTTGATGTTCATCCGTGCTTCCGATCTGCTGGGAACCGGCAACATGTGCGTACATGTGGGTGGATCGACACCGGCGTACCAGGCGGCCCCTTCCCTTCTCCGCTTCTCGATGGCGGCCTAATGGACAGATCCGATCGCAGTAGCCAGCAGCCGTAGTCTCGATCGCAGCGGCGGTTGGAGAAATTAGCGATATGTGCGTACGTTATCAGGTCGTGGCTGCGTGTTAACATGCCTATTTGCCTTCCAAGATGGCCTTCTAGCCAATTTTCCTTTATGATTTTTTTTGCTTTTAGCCTGCAATGGGCTGTACATGGGCTGATGCTTTAACGTTAATGAGAAAAGGCGTGACAAAGGATTAGGGGGGGGGGGGGGGGGGGCGAAGCAAGCACGGGACAAGCAGGCAAGAGACAAAAATTTGCAATTAGTTGATCGCTATCGAGGACGAGACGATCGTTGGGGGGGGGGGGGGGGGGGGGGGGGGGAGGGGGGTTCGTCTCCCCTTAGATCCGTCCCTGGCTAGACCTACATGGTACCCCTTATCTTTGCCATCCATTTCAGCAACGCGATCCATGCAGACACATTTGTCTTTTTTTTCCAAATGACATAACATATAAACTTTAAACTTTGCAGAACAACGATACATTCTAACTACAATGTGGGAAAAAACTTTCATATTTTTTCATGCATTTTAAATACTTAAAATAATATTTTTAGTCAAACAAAATCCCATTTTGTATATTTATATCAGACCAAAAAATATGAAAGTTTTTTCACACATTAATGTTATAATGTTTGTTCGATATGCAAAGTTTGACGTTCATATGTTGTTTCATTCGAGAGAAACAAAAAAGAGAAATTTTCTTGTTGTAAGTTTGTTGAAGAGTACGGATCTCAAAGCAAGGCTGGAGAGTTAAGGACAAGAGGTTCCATGTAGTGTGAGCTACACGGGAACTTTCTGCCGACATAACCGAAGGACCACCACGAAAATATTGGGAATCATTGCATGGAAAACTGAAAAAAATCTACGCACACGCAATGATCTATCCATGGAGATGCATAGCAACGAGGGGGGAGTGTAACACCCACGATGCGGCTATATCTCCCACTTGTCGAAGCACGACTTAGAGGCATAACCGCATGGTGGTTTTGTCGCCAGAAGGGTCATCTTCACACAATCCCATGTAATGAACAAGAATGAGATAAAGAGTTGGCTTACAATCGCCACTTCACACAATGAACATATAATTCATACATCATTCAGAGTACACACATAGTCCGACTACGGACAAAGCCAAAAGAAAAGAAGATAACCCAACTGCTAGATCCCCGATCGTCCCAATTGGGCTCCACTACTGATCAACATGAAACGAAACATAGAAACGACCAAGATCTTCGTTGAGCTCCCATATAAGCTCGGTTGCATCACCTGCAGTGGTATCATCGACACCTGCAACTGTTGTGATAGTATCTGGTGAGTCACGAGGACTCAGCAATCTCAAAACCCGCAAGATCAAGAATATTTAAGCTTATGGTTAGGTAGTGGTAATGAGGTGGAGTTGCAGCAAGCACTAAGCAAATATGGTGGCTAACATATGCAATTAAGAGCGAGAAGAGAAGCAACGGAACGGTTGAGAAGTTAGAAGTGATCAAGAAGTGATCCTGAAACTACTTACGCACAATCCTAACACAAAGACCGTGTTCATTTCCCGGACTCCGCCGAAAAGAGACCATCACGGCTACACACGCGGTTGATGTGTTTTAATTAAGTCAAGTGTCAAGTTATCTACAACCGGATATTAACAAATTCCCATCTGCCACATAACCGCGGGCACGGCTCTCGAAAGTTTATACCCTGCAGGGGTGTCCCAACTTAGCCCATCACAAGCTCTCACGGTCAATGAAGGATATTCCTTTTCCCAGGAAGACCCGACCAGTCTCGGAATCCCAGTTACAAGACATTTCGACAATGGTAAAACAAGACCAGCAAGACCACCCGACTGCGCCGACCAATCCTGATAGGAGCTGCACATATCTCGTTCTCATGGCACACCGGATAAGCTAAGCATACGAGTACCAACATAACCCAAGTTGCGAAGGGACGGTCCCGCACGGTGCTCTAGTTTGGACCAACACTCAGAGGAGCACTGGCCTGGGGGGGGGGGGGGGGGGGTAAAATAAAGATGACCCTTGAGTCTGCAGAACCCAAGGGAAAAAGGCTTAGGTGACAAATGGTAAAACCAAGGTTGGGCCTTCCTGGAGGAGTTTTATTCAAAGAGAACTGTCAAGGGGGTCCCATAAATCACCCAACCGTGTAAGGAACGCAAAATCAAGGAACATAACACCGGTATGACGGAAACTAAGGCGGCAAGAGTGGAACAAAACACCAGGCATATGGCCGAGCCTTCCACCCTTTATTGAGCCCCGTGAAGAATTAAAAAATAAATGCACAAATAAATTATTGCAAGTCCGTTTCTCTAAGAATGCCTAATATACTTTCTCACGAACAGTTGCAGGCTCTTGGTATGGTATCATGTGTGCATGACATAGTTTGTCCTTGATTATTCAAAAAGTTAGTAATATTTTTTTTTTGGTTTTTCCTATATACTAAAAGAAGCGAGTGAGCCTTCAAGCACAAAATCTACTCGGAGAATTCAAGGTTACAATCATATGTGCAGCCGAGTAGCCGGATAGCCGCTCTGTGCATGAACAGTGATGGGCCGACGAATGGGTTCAGAGGAGCTCCCCGACAGGAAGAGTGTGGTTTTCTGTAGCTAGACTCAGGGACGGAGCCAGGATTTCGACATAGGGGGGGCGAGGTTTCACACTAAGTCTCATACGCGAAGGCTATATTGCAAAAGAAAAAATCTTAGATTCTAGTCTAATGGAGATGCCATGGTGCAAACTTATCCTTTTTTGTCTATTCATCGCATTCACATGATCAAAACTTGAAAGAAAATTGACAACTGACAAAAAAAATCACGACACTACAAACACAAGATAATCTTATGAACTAATAATTTGTAGTAATGCAGTGTAGGTGAATAATACATTACCTAATCTCATTATTTGTTGGAATTAGCGAGATGGACCTCACTGGTTCAACTCAATCCCAAAATCAGAATCGGCAAAAGCATGCGATTTTGTTGAAGCTATCAAAGGAGAGTGGTACAAAGAGAACTATGATTAGTTTGAAAATGATAAAAAGATGTTTCGGTTTTTCTAAACTAAAAGAAGCAAGTGAACCCCGAAGTTCAAAATCTAATCAGTAAATTCAGAGCCGAGTACATGAGCCTGTGCTCCTAGCTCAAGCAACATTTACGGACTTCATGGTGAGCACTATGTCAACTTGTTCGGCGTAGATTTCTGCCATCTCCTTGGACGGTGAGGTTAGAGTTTCCCGTCATATAGCGAGATTTGGTGGTAGGTGCTTCAAATAGATGCGAAGGTTCAAGAACAACGACTACGACTCCATGGCACTTGCCATTAGGGGCACATGTAGGAAGACTTCCTAGCTAGCGTCGACAAGGTCAAGCCGACTCAAGTAGGGGAGGGGCGCAGTGGTGGCTCACTCAGATGATAATATTGGTCATTCAGTGGTCTCAAACTCTTGATGTATTTTTTATTATGTTTGATATACTTTATACTTTTATAATAGATCTGATCTTTTTTGTCAGAAGGAGCTCGTCCTTCTTTCTGTGAAGGAGGCCATGACAATAAAGTGCTCCTCCTCTAGATGGAACTCATCTTTCATGAGCAGGAGGAGTAGCCGTTTGGCATGCGGATAGTGATGAGACGGATAGTGTTGCACGAATTAAAAGTCATAAGGGTTATAGTATAAGGTAGTGCAGCTCCTTTCATCTAGACGCTGCACAAGGTAGTGCAGTTCCTTTCACCAAGGAGCTGCACAACCAGGAGTGGGCCCCGGGCCGCCATGCTGGCATGGAGTGTAGTGCCTATCAGTCAGGCACTACTCCATGTAGTGCAGGGCGACCTGTCGGTCGCTACACAAAATGGGTTAGATGGGTGAAATTGTTTAGCCTACGGTCTAGTCTGTGAAATAGTTACGCCTCAAGTCTGTTTTTTCCATTTTGCCTATATCGCTGCGCGGGCTTACGCTCCCAGCCGAGCAAACAACTGTGATCCCTTCCGCCTCCCATGAGAAGCTCGCTTATTACCCCTCCTATCTATGCCAACCCTTTTCACATATTTTTCTTAAAAAACATTTATACATTGTCCAAACACATGCTTTCTTTTGCAGACGTACACATATTGTAATACTTCTTCTTCTTCTTTTTTGTGGGGATATTGAAATACTTCTTGCAAAGCTTGGCGTGCAAAATGTTCGTTCTTGAGCCCTGTACCAAAATAACAATTAAAATGCGCAATAAGATATTGCTATAGTTATTCATTCTAGCTGTTATTTCAAGAAACACAAACTAATATATTTTCTGAAGAAAAAATGCAGGTGCGTGGTAAGCTACCATGTGTGCAAGACATAATATGTTGATGATTTTTTATATAACTTTAAAAGTGAATATAGTTTTTGGTTCACCCCCAAAAATGTTTTTGGTTTTCTAAACTAAAAAAGATGCAAGTGAACCTGGAAGTTCAAAATCCAGTCAGTAAATTCAGAGTTGAGTACATGAGCGTGTGCTCCTAGCTCAAGCAAACATTTATGGATTTCATGGTGAGCACTATGTCAACATCTTCGGTATAGATTCCTGCCGTCTCCTTTCGACGGTGAGGCTAAGGTTTCTCGTCATACTGCGAGATTTGGTATCAGATGCTTCAAATCCATGCAAAGGTTCAAAAATGACGACTACGACTCCATGGCACAGGTCATTATTGGCACATGTACAAAGACTTGCTAGCTGTCATCTACAAGGTCAAGCCGGCTCCAGTAGAGGAGCAGCACATCGGCGACTCACTTAGGCATAATAGTGGTCATTCAGTGATCTCAGAATCTTGATGTATTTTTTATTATGTTTGAGATACTTTATACTTCCGGTGAACTTTTATAATAAATCTGGTCCTTTTCATAAAAGAAAAACTCGTCCTTCTTTTTACGATGGAGGCCAGGACGAGGAGGTGCTCCTCTAGGTGGAACTCATCTTCAAGAGCTGGAGGAGTAGCTGTTCGGCATGCGGATAGTGATGGGCCGGATAGTGGGTGCAGAGGAGCACCCGGACAAGGGCTGAGGTACCACCACCGCAATTTGTTCATGATAGTTTATTACTTTTAAAAACGGTTTTCAGTTTACTAGCCAAAAAGTTATTTTCGCTTTTTCCAAACTAAAAGATGCAAGTGAACCAGGAAGCTCAAAATCAAATGGGTAATTCAGAGTTGAGTACGTGAGCATGCGCTCCCAGATCAAACAAACATTTATGGATTTTCGTGGTGAGCACTATGTCAACTTGTCCTTTGTGTGAAGGAGACCAGGACGATGACGTACTCCTGTACGCGGAACTCATCTTTTTTCATAGCAGGAGTGGCCGCATGCAGTGATTGGCCGGGTAGTGGGTGCAGAGGAGTTCCGGACAAGGGCTGATGTACAACCACGGCAAGCGGTTTTTGACCGTGGGGAGTCACTATAGAATAATCAAGGTGGTTGAGATGGTCAGAGGACAGTGTAGAATAATCAGGAATTCCATGTAATTGGCCAAGCTGTTAAAGTAGCTAAAGTAGCTATAAATTTTGTTCATAAAATAGATCCTAATGACAGTGGTATTCTTAGGGCATCTTCAACGGTGACCCGTAACTTATCAAATTATCTTCCGCATCCGTCCGTAGACAGAGGAATCAGTCCGTGGATAAGGATGCACGAGGACCCCATCCAACGCTAGACATATACATTTTGATAACAACTCAAATTAGCCGGACGAAATTCATTCACACACAGTCGGATTTCATATAAACACGGCTGGATTTCATATAAACATGACTAATTTTATCTAAACATGAGAGATTTCATTACATTTACATTAATTAAGCGGAGCTCGACCGGCTAGTCTAAATGGTCATCGACGCCCGTTCCCCGTGTCGGGCCATGAGGCCCGGGAACTGAAACTTCACCGTCTCCAGTTCCGCTTCGGCGCTCTCCAGCTCCATCTCTGTAACCTCCACCTTCGGAGGCCCGGGAAGAGAAGTTGTTTGCCTCCACATCGCCGCCAAGCGACTAGTTGGCCAAAGACGTTGAGCCCACCAAGCTTGCGTCGACGGGCGAGGGGAGGAGCGGTGGCCTTCCTGTGACACGAGCGGCGGCGACAAAAGATGCACTACTCTTCCGTGCTGCCGGAAGTGCCCGGGGACGTGCCGGCTTCGTGGTCTTCGCGAAGGGGCGCGGACTCGGCAATGTCCTCATCCTCCTTCTCGTCGGTCTCGCCGAACACCACCCGCGTCGTCGCTCTCGTTCTTGCTCCACCAGGTCCGCGTCCGGTCGACTGCCCTGCCGGTGGAGAGCTACTCCTCCGCATGCTCCTACAGGATGCGGTGGTTGTAGGCGGCGTTGGCCTGCGCCTCCTGGAACTTCTCCTCCCGCACCATGCCTCCCGGAACGACTCCGGTTTGTCGTTGGCGGCATCCTCTATTGTGACATTGTCATCCACCGGTTGCATGATGGCCAACCAACTGGCGGCAATGGCGGCCATCTCCTTCTTCTGGCCCGACGTCTGCCAGTCCCAGAGAGCTTTGACGGGGGAGCAATCCATGGTAGGAGTGGTGCAGAGTGGGATTGGAGGTGGATGACTGCAGCTATGGCCGAGGCACCAGTTTTTATAGTAACGGTGGGCGGTAGAGGGACGGACGGGCGGCCGTCGTGTCCTTTGAATGCACGACAGTAGCCTGCACCGAGAAGCGGCACGGGCGGCGCTCTCTCGGCCGGCGCACCGATTCAATGGTGGTGCCAGTCGCATCCAGTCTGGTCGGGCATGAATGCGGGCGCTGACGCTCCGGAGCAGATGGACCGAAAATGCAGGGAGGGGTGGAGGGGTTTTTGATGGGCCAGGGGAGTCAGAAACGGTCTTGGGATCGGTCTGAAATCCCGCAAAGCCCCCACATTTGTCTCCGGTTTGCAAGAAAATTCTCGTCCGGATCGCGCCACGGGTCCGAGTTGACATAGTGCACGGATTGCAACAGGTCCGAGTTGGATGGCTTCTGCTGTCTGGACAGTACTGTCCGGACACATGTGTTAGGTTTGCGGGTCGGTGTTGGAGATGTCCTTAGCCCATGTGTAAAGAGCTAATTTCTATGAGATGAATACATTACCAAAACATGCATGGTGGAGAGTCCACATAGCAGCCTTTTGTCAGTTTTTGTCAGATAAGATCAAAGAGAGGAGAGAAGAACCGGTGACTACATGCAGACAAGATTATCTCTCCGTCCAACTTTGGTTTTATTTTTCTTATGATATTTTGAACGAGTTATAAATCATGAACCTGTTGGTGGTATTTTTATACATCTGAATTGCTCGCGTCAAAAAATAAAATAAGACAAATATTGGATAAATTTACACTTAATTTCACCGATTCCAGAAAAGAAATTTCAATAAATGAAGAAACATATTCCACCCATCTGGACTCACTTAAAAAACTATATTCACTCATTGACTTCATCATACAAAATAACATATTTCACATATTTTTCTAAACACTTTGCAATCACAGATGCTCACATACATAGTAACAGATTTCACGCATTTATAAAAACATATCTCACTCTTTGTAAAAACATAGTTTCACTCGTTTAAGAACTAATTTCACATTTTTCAAATATCTTATTTCACTCCTTTGATAGAACTTATTTCACCTCATTGATAAAAATATCATATTTCAAAAATGCGTAAAATCATTTGAAAGACACATTTCACTCATTTCAAAACTACTAATTTCACTTATGAAGAAGTTGGTATATTTGAAAAATATAACTAAAACTGAGTAAAATAAGAAACTCCACTAAACACACACTGAAATATGGAGCATCGCAATCATATTTCAGTTTCAGTTATATTTCAAAATATATATCAGTTTAAGTTATATTTGAAAGGAACGTATTGAAACTGAACTTCTTGTGATTTGAATGTGCGTGTTGTCTGGTATTAATACTGAAAAAAATTAATATATGAAATATTTGTTTTTTCAAAGGAACATAATGAAACTGACTTTTTTCTGCACATGTGATATGACACAATAATGAAACTAACTTCTTTCACTGAAAACATGCTATCCCGTATATGCGAAATTGTAACGGAATAATTAAACGAGCGAAATGTGTTTTGTAACATACTAAAGAGATTCAAGTTCATATTTTTGATAGAAAGTGATAATTTCACTCATTTGGCGAACATGTTTCACTCATTTTCATAAGCTGATTTTCACTCATTTTGAAAGTACAATTCCAATCATTTCGGGAGAACATATTTTCTCATTTCAGTAATTTAAAAACACATTACATTCATTTACAGAAGTCAGATTTCACTCATTTCAGAAAACACATTACGTTCACTAAATTGAAGCAACGGATTTGACTAATCTGAGGAAACACATTACATTTACTCAATTTACAAAGGATATATTTCACTCATTTCCCTCAATCCAGAAAACACATCACAGTAACTAATTTAAATAATATATTTCACTCATTTCAATAAACTAATTTCACTCATTACAAAAGATAGATTTAAAACTAATTTCACTATGTATTTGCAAAACTGATATTTCACTGCTACTAGTGGATAGATTTCACTTCTAATGGTTATGTTTCACAAATAGAATTTCAAACACTGAAATAAGCAGTTTCACAAAAAAAATATTAAGTGAAATAAGTTAATTGAAACGTTGAAAATAAAATGTGTTTAAAATATATCCAAGGTTGATTTTATTCTAAAGGTCATGGCGCCAACAGATCTAATATACAATTATTTTAAACATAATTATAGTTTAAAATATATGAACGATTGCAATTGTCAACGAGAAAATGAAATGGATGGATTTTGAGGATGGAAAAGGAGATAATACTACACCATGCATGCGTACCTGCTACGTCAGATAAGAGATAGATGGCCATGCGTGCATGGCAGCTTCATCTGACACATGGTGGGCTGTCCTTGTTACTCCCTCTGGTCCTTTTTAGTTCGCAGAGAAGATTTATCTGAAGTCAAACCTCGTAAAGTTTGACCAATTGTATAGATAAAAATAAGAACATTAACAAGGAGAAACCATTATAATTAGATGCACCATGACTTAATTTTGGTGTTGTATAACTTTAGTATTGTAGATGTTGATATTTTTTCATATAAATGTGGTAAAACTTTACAAAGTTTGACTTCAGACAATTCTTATATGCAAAATAAAAAGGACCGGAGGGAGCACTTAATGCATATGAGAAAATTGTACATATAGAATTTTTAAGACAAAAAATGGAGTGGATTAAAAATACATTGAGAAGATGCAAGCCAACATCTCTCTTCTCTTTAATTATCCAACCCTCAATGAGCTAAGTGCTGTAGAAATTAAGGACAAACATGTGTAAAATATTACTGGTCTTGTTTACCTTCTGATGAGAGAAAAACATTATTTTCTACTTTAAAGTGCATTGGGAAGATAGAAGTACACTCTTTTGTGTACAAATTTTATAGACAAACATACACTCTTCATCGGGCGGAGGAAGTACTCATGTGCGCTAGATGCAATACATAGCTATGCATTCAATGTGGGCCCCCTATACCACTAATCACGGAGGATATGCATGGTGGATGTTTTACTCCCTCTGCTCAAAAGAGGTTTGCGGGATCCTGGGTCTATGAAACCGTGACGATGGCAAGGGAAAGATGTGGGGAGCGATTCATAAGTAGTTGGAGAGGTGGGAACGGATGCATGACTAGGGATGGGGAGTACAATGGCGGCAAGGCAGGAAACTGTATGATCGATCGGGCACAGGAAAGGGCGGCTAGAGCCATACATGTCGTGTAGATTCTTCACCAAGGTCGGGCTGCACATCAGCTCAGTAGTACTACTAACAAGCCCATGGCGCGTGTGACGGGCCAACCATATATGCGCGTCACTGTTTCTATTGCAGTAACAAACCTGAGCAGGTGATGTACGGCGTAATCAGAGATGAGTCGAGTACTGTTGCCGATGATGAGTTAAGAGCATCTCTAACAGATCTGGCAAAAAGCCCCATGCTCTAAAATAACCACCGTTTTATGGGTTCGGGACAAAAAAGGGACCTCCTGTATGCTGCTCACTGCGGCAAACAGTCGAGGATTCGCACAAGATGTGGCTGGCCTGGGCTGGTCATTCGTGTGACGCGCGTTTAAAAATAAACAAAATTCGGCTGCCACCGGTGGGAATCCAATCCGTGATCATCCCCGGACGCGCACGCGCTCCTAGCGAGTCCAACCTGATGACCTCTGTTGAAGATTTATTTATCACGATTTTTAAAGAAATGAACAACAGCGGTAAAACATAAGAGAACAGCCCGCAAAAAATTCCCAAAAAACATGTTTAGTGGGATCGAACACATGACCTCCCGTAGAACCACGTCACTAGCTCAGATTTTTTTTTTTAGAAAATTAGAATGAGATTTTTCGTCTCACAATTGTTTTTTAGAAAATGAACATTTAACAAATTTTCAAAGACTCAAACAGTTTTGGGGATATCTCATTGAAACATTTAACTTTTCTTGTAACTACAAACAACTTTTTTTAAAGACTCAAACATTTAGCATTAACTTTTCTTGTAACTACAAACAACTTTTTTTAAAAACATGAACACTTTTCAGGACAGCAACAAATTTGAAAAATGTGAACATTTGTTTGAAAATAAACTTTTTATGAAATTTCAGAGCATTTTTTGCATTTGCGAACAAAAGGAGCTCGAAAAAGTGAAAAACAGAAAAATGCAAGAAAAAAGAAATAGAAAAAGGAAAAAAGGAGAAAAGCAAAAGTAAAATAAAAAGTAAAAAGAAAATGGAAAGAAAATAGATAAATAAAAAAGAAAAAAAAGAAAAACCCGGTTGAGGAACCTTCTAGAATGTTCCCAAAACCGATAATAATAGTTGGGAACCCTCTAGAAGATTCCAAAAACCAAAACATGGAAGATGTACCTATATATAGATGGGCCGGCCCAAGCGCTCGCTTTGATCATTTCCTATGTGCGATTGGTCGACAGTTCGATGGAAAGTGCGTCGAATAGGGATTTCCCAAAATGGTCCGGCTGTAAGAAAACATTGTGGGGAGCTGCATATTTTGGCCCGTAACCGCAAGTCTCGGGTTTTCCCCTGGTTTTGCTGGTCTCTCTACTCCACGCATGAATTGACGGGAGGGAAACTTCCACCCCTTCATTGCCGCCCTCGAGCCAGCGCCCACGACGATTTCTCCGGCCCCCTCATTGTCTTGCCTCGCTGCGCTTCCAACCGCTAGCATGGAGTACCCGCAGCCACCGGGCGGCGCACAAAGCGACTGTATTCCTCGCCGCCGTGCCAATTCCTTCCCCCGCTAGCGTAAAGAGGCAAAGGAATCATGTCATCCATGGAGCCGTGAACGCCGTTGTGCTGCCTTCTTCTGCCGCAGCCGTGCTCCCTTCTGTTGCGGTGATTGGCTCGGGGCCAGACGCCTCCTCCACCCCTCCGGCGGGCGGCCGAATTCGCAATCAAAGAGCCGGAGGAAGAAGGCGGTTGCAGCTCGTGGGCGAGTGCCTCCTCCACCAATGTATTTGATTTAAAAGCTCGAGAGGTAAAAAAAACATTGCTCCGGTGAACTAAGGAGGTTCGTGGCGTCGTGCAAGGGGCCTCGAGAGTGATGAACGGGCGAACGATTAGCGGGAGGGGATTAAATGGCTGTTGCGGGTAGATACCAAGGAGGTGCTGTAATTTTTTTTGAAAGCAGTCAAAGGGATAAGAAGTATTTTTGCTGTAGGATTCAACTAGAATGAACACTAGTCCATCGGTCTGACGGATGCCTTATAGGGCCAGTTCTTTTCGTGGCTTCTAGAATAAGCTGCAAAAAGCTGCCCCCTACCCAGCTTATTCTAGAAGCCCAACCAATTTTTTTATTTATAAGCCTAGTAGTTAAGACTTGACTAGTAGGCTTCTAAATTTTTGGTTGGGCTTCTAGAATAAGCTGGGTAGGAGGCAGCTTATTCTGGAAGCCTAAAAAAGCTAGCAAAAGAACTGGCCCATAATCAGACTACATATTAGAAGTGCTTCCTAGAGTGGGCACAATCTGAACCCAGGAGCATCTGCACTCACTTTTCAAAAAATGCATTTTAAGCATGTTTTTATATCTCAAAAAATCAAAAGAAAATTTCATGCATACATGTTCACAAATGTGTGTGTGTGGCGCAAAGTTTTGTGAAAAAATGTCTTTATATTTTGTCTCCGCAAAAAAGACAAAATACAGTGATTCTAAATAGTGTTTCATGACACATTTTTTTGTCTTTTCTGCACAGGCGAAAAAAAAGATATTTTTCCGTGAAACTTTATGCACGCACATAGAACATGGAGACGTACCCGTGTAACCATTTTCAGATTTTTTTCGCATTTAGAAATGTGTTTTTCATAGTGGGTTCATATGTATCCGGATTCATTCATGCACTTCCCGTATTTCCAATCTCTACTCTCATCCATGCCTACACTTTTGGTATGTGCAGCTCCTCATCCTCGCGTGCCGGCCGGCACCAACTGTCGGAGACTGTCAGACTTTTGTTTTTGCTGACCAATGAATAAATAGTACCATACCGCTAGCCCAGCACGGTTCACACGGGGATATATGCGTGACCGCTCGACCTGTGCACCAGCCGGGCGTGGTGGTGCGCGCCTATGACTCCAGCTTCGGAGGGCGGGTTGGCATTTGATGGGCTTGGGGTTTGGGCTTGGAGTCCGTGGCAATTGGCGCGACAAACCTGCAAGGGTCGCCCATAGATAAGAAGGCCTGTCGTGTGATCATCAGTGGCTAAAATATGCGCTGTGCGGGCTCTCACGCGCTCCCATCCAGCCAAGCCGACAACTGCGGTCTCTTCCGCCTCCCATGCGAACGCTCGCCCATGATAAAACCCTGCCTATCTGTGCCAACCTTTTTCTAATTTTTGCCTAAAATAAAACATTTATAAACTGTTTTTTTTTTTGCACATACGCACTTCAACTACTTCAGTTCCTGCAAAGCTTGTGCAAAACAAAAAATGCATTATTGAGCCCTGCGAAAAATTAAAAAATAAATGCACAAATAAATTATTGCAAACAGTTGCAGGCTTTAAGAATGCGGCCTAATATACTTTCTCACGAACAGTTGCAGGTTCCTGGTATGCTATCATGTGTGCATGACATAGTTTGTCCTTGATTATTCAAAAAGTTAGTAATATTTTTTTTTTTTGGTTTTTCCTATATACTAAAAGAAGCGAGTGAGCCTTCAAGCACAAAATCTACTCGGAGAATTCAAGGTTACAATCATATGTGCAGCCGAGTAGCCGGATAGCCACTCTGTGCATGAACAGTGATGGGCCGACGAATGGGTTCAGAGGAGCTCCCCGACAGGAAGAGTGTGGTTTTCTGTAGCTAGACTCAGGGACGGAGCCAGGATTTCGACATAGGGGGGGGCGAGGTTTCACACTAAGTCTCATACGCGAAAGCTATATTGCAAAAGAAAAAATCTTAGATTCTAGTCTAATGGAGATGCCATGGTGCAAACTTATCCTTTTTTGTCTATTCATCGCATTCACATGATCAAAACTTGAAAGAAAATTGACAACTGACAAAAAAAAATCACGACACTACAAACACAAGATAATCTTATGAACTAATAATTTGTAGTAATGCAGTGTAGGTGAATAATACATTACCTAATCTCATTATTTGTTGGAATTAGCGAGATGGACCTCACTGGTTCAACTCAATCCCAAAATCAGAATCGGCAAAAGCATGCGATTTTGTTGAAGCTATCAAAGGAGAGTGGTACAAAGAGAACTATGATTAGTTTGAAAATGATAAACCAGGACTAATCTAGGTCTAAAAATAAACTACATTTTCCCTCGTTTCATTCCCGTTTATCCGCGTGTCGGCCTACTGGCAATATCCCCGTGTATCAGCCGCTCTCCGGCCGTTGTCCCCTACCCTTCTCCCCTTCTCTTGATTGTGATGCAATGGATCGCACAAGTATAAAATTGGGAGTGTTATAATTGATTCTAAATCCATATGATTATACTTCTATGATTTTAAAAGAAACAAACTAATCTGATGTGAAAATCAACTACCGTTTCCCTTGTGTTGTTGATGTTCATCCGTGCTTCCGATCTGCTGGGAACCGGCAACATGTGCGTACATGTGGGTGGATCGACACCGGCGTACCAGGCGGCCCCTTCCCTTCTCCGCTTCTCGATGGCGGCCTAATGGACAGATCCGATCGCAGTAGCCAGCAGCCGTAGTCTCGATCGCAGCGGCGGTTGGAGAAATTAGCGATATGTGCGTACGTTATCAGGTCGTGGCTGCGTGTTAACATGCCTATTTGCCTTCCAAGATGGCCTTCTAGCCAATTTTCCTTTATGATTTTTTTTGCTTTTAGCCTGCAATGGGCTGTACATGGGCTGATGCTTTAACGTTAATGAGAAAAGGCGTGACAAAGGATTAGGGGGGGGGGGGGGGGGCGAAGCAAGCACGGGACAAGCAGGCAAGAGACAAAAATTTGCAATTAGTTGATCGCTATCGAGGACGAGACGATCGTTGGGGGGGGGGGGGGGGGGGGGGAGGGGGGTTCGTCTCCCCTTAGATCCGTCCCTGGCTAGACCTACATGGTACCCCTTATCTTTGCCATCCATTTCAGCAACGCGATCCATGCAGACACATTTGTCTTTTTTTTCCAAATGACATAACATATAAACTTTAAACTTTGCAGAACAACGATACATTCTAACTACAATGTGGGAAAAAACTTTCATATTTTTTCATGCATTTTAAATACTTAAAATAATATTTTTAGTCAAACAAAATCCCATTTTGTATATTTATATCAGACCAAAAAATATGAAAGTTTTTTCACACATTAATGTTATAATGTTTGTTCGATATGCAAAGTTTGACGTTCATATGTTGTTTCATTCGAGAGAAACAAAAAAGAGAAATTTTCTTGTTGTAAGTTTGTTGAAGAGTACGGATCTCAAAGCAAGGCTGGAGAGTTAAGGACAAGAGGTTCCATGTAGTGTGAGCTACACGGGAACTTTCTGCCGACATAACCGAAGGACCACCACGAAAATATTGGGAATCATTGCATGGAAAACTGAAAAAAATCTACGCACACGCAATGATCTATCCATGGAGATGCATAGCAACGAGGGGGGAGTGTAACACCCACGATGCGGCTATATCTCCCACTTGTCGAAGCACGACTTAGAGGCATAACCGCATGGTGGTTTTGTCGCCAGAAGGGTCATCTTCACACAATCCCATGTAATGAACAAGAATGAGATAAAGAGTTGGCTTACAATCGCCACTTCACACAATGAACATATAATTCATACATCATTCAGAGTACACACATAGTCCGACTACGGACAAAGCCAAAAGAAAAGAAGATAACCCAACTGCTAGATCCCCGATCGTCCCAATTGGGCTCCACTACTGATCAACATGAAACGAAACATAGAAACGACCAAGATCTTCGTTGAGCTCCCATATAAGCTCGGTTGCATCACCTGCAGTGGTATCATCGACACCTGCAACTGTTGTGATAGTATCTGGTGAGTCACGAGGACTCAGCAATCTCAAAACCCGCAAGATCAAGAATATTTAAGCTTATGGTTAGGTAGTGGTAATGAGGTGGAGTTGCAGCAAGCACTAAGCAAATATGGTGGCTAACATATGCAATTAAGAGCGAGAAGAGAAGCAACGGAACGGTTGAGAAGTTAGAAGTGATCAAGAAGTGATCCTGAAACTACTTACGCACAATCCTAACACAAAGACCGTGTTCATTTCCCGGACTCCGCCGAAAAGAGACCATCACGGCTACACACGCGGTTGATGTGTTTTAATTAAGTCAAGTGTCAAGTTATCTACAACCGGATATTAACAAATTCCCATCTGCCACATAACCGCGGGCACGGCTCTCGAAAGTTTATACCCTGCAGGGGTGTCCCAACTTAGCCCATCACAAGCTCTCACGGTCAATGAAGGATATTCCTTTTCCCAGGAAGACCCGACCAGTCTCGGAATCCCAGTTACAAGACATTTCGACAATGGTAAAACAAGACCAGCAAGACCACCCGACTGCGCCGACCAATCCTGATAGGAGCTGCACATATCTCGTTCTCATGGCACACCGGATAAGCTAAGCATACGAGTACCAACATAACCCAAGTTGCGAAGGGACGGTCCCGCACGGTGCTCTAGTTTGGACCAACACTCAGAGGAGCACTGGCCTGGGGGGGGGGGGGTAAAATAAAGATGACCCTTGAGTCTGCAGAACCCAAGGGAAAAAGGCTTAGGTGACAAATGGTAAAACCAAGGTTGGGCCTTCCTGGAGGAGTTTTATTCAAAGAGAACTGTCAAGGGGGTCCCATAAATCACCCAACCGTGTAAGGAACGCAAAATCAAGGAACATAACACCGGTATGACGGAAACTAAGGCGGCAAGAGTGGAACAAAACACCAGGCATATGGCCGAGCCTTCCACCCTTTACCAAGTATATAGATGCATTAATTAAATAAGAGATATTGGGATATCCCAAAATGATCCTGTTCCAACATGGAGCAATCTTCAACACCTGCAACTAACGACACTATAAGAGGGGCTGAGCAAAGCGGTAACATAGCCAAACAACGGTTTGCTAGGAAGGGTGAATAGGTTAGAGGCTGACATGGAAATATGGGAGGCATGGTAAACGAGTGATAGGTAGCGCAGCATACCGATAGAACGAAGCAACTAGCAAGCAAATATAGAAGTGATATCGAGGGTAATGGTCATCTTGCCTGAGATCCCGCAAGGAAGAAGAACGAGTCCATGAAGAAGACAAACGGACGTAGTCGAAAGAATCCTCCCAACTCCGGAACGAAACCGAAGCTAATGAGAGAAGCAAACCGGAAAGAAGCAAACAACATGGTAAAAAACCACCACATAAGCATGGCACGATGCACAACCAAGTATGATGCATGTCCGGTTTAATGAGGCATGGCATGGCAAAGTGCATAAACAATACTACAAACTAAGTGGAGCTCAATATGCAACGGGTTGCATATTGACGAGACACCACATTCGAGTTATTTAGTTTTCTCTCGTTTAGGTACACAACAATATTAAATGTTGTTAAACATGGCAAGAGGTGAAGCATAATTAAACTAACTAATTAGGCAAGTTTAAATGAGGACGGAAACTCAAACATCAATTCCGGAAAAACCTCATATGCGATTTACGAATTTGCTAATGTTCTGCCCTAAACCTTATTTTAGAGTTGTTAAACATGCAAAGTAAGGCCACCATGTTAAACTATGCATTTTCCCACCCCATTTACATATAAAGTTTATTAAATTCGGAGCTACAGTTATTTAGTTATGAAATAAAACATTTTTAGCATGGCATTTAGCAAATTAAATGCAAACATCGTTTTAAACATGTTAAACATGGATGAAAGTGGCAAATTATGAAACTAGACAGAAATCTAAGCATTTTTCATATATGAAGTTTTTACATATGATGCACTGTTAAAGAGTTATTATATGCATGATGTTTGAGGGTTTTTCTGTAAAACTGCAGTTCTTTGGATAATTAGTAAATCGCTCCGCGGGAAAAAAACATGAGTCAGGCCAAAACTGATTGGCCCAGCAATGCACAGGGCAACAGTGGCTGGGCTGAGGCTCACCAGAGGGCCTTAGGCCAGCGGATCTGGTGGGCTGGGGTGGCTGAAGGGGCGCGGCTGGGCCTGATCTAGAGACAATGACGCGGTCAACGCGAGTGGGAGGCTGGGCGTGCTGTCCAGAGGAAGCAGGTGACAAAGGGGGAAGCAGAGGCGCGGGACTGCGATGGCGCTGGTGGCCTCCGGCGAGCTGAGGAGGTCTGGCGGTCAAGAGGCGCGTGAGGATAGCGAGGAGCTCGGGCACGGGCGTCGAGGAAGGAGCTCCGGTGTGGCAGCGCAGGCAAGGCCAGATCTGGACATGGGGAGGGGCATCCAGGCGGCGGAGGTAGCAGAACGACGACGAGGTCGACCTGCGTCCGAGACAAGGAGAGAGACTGCAAGTTAGAGGGAGAGATGGAGAAGGAAGAAGGGAAGGAGGGAGAAGAGAAGAGATGGACGCGAGGCTCATCTGGTGGTCAACGACGACGGCGCAGGACAGCGTCGGGCACGGGGTTGGGGTCCGGCAGTGGCGCAGGTCCAGGGCGCAGGGATCCAGGGCGCAGGGATCGATCCAGGGGGTGAGTGGGGGCTCCTCCTCGAGCGGGCCTGCTCGAGCAAAAGAGGGAGGCGGCGCTGGTGGAGCGAGGTGCTCGGGAACGAGCGAGCAGAGGAGGGGGCACGGCTGCGGTCCGGTTGTCTGCTCTGGCAAGGAGCTACAAGCGCGGGCGACGAGGTCGATCTCGGGGAGGCACGGTCGGAGGTGGATGGGTTGGATCGGTGGTTGGTTGGTCTGGTGTTGGAAACGAGGGAGGATTTTTGGATCGGGGAGGATCCCGATGAGGAAGAGACAGGAAGAGTGGCGGCGCTCGGGAGTGGATGGATGGGACAGGATCCTAGTTTCTAGGGTTGGTCTGAAATATAAATATATATAGCAGGTGGGATTAGGTTAGGGGTTAATCCGTTCCTCCGATTGAAATCGAACGGTCGAAGATAAATGGCTTAGGGGAGTCCAACAAATAAACGCAGATGTTTTAAAGATGTTTGGGGATGATCCGTTCTCATCGGTCACGACGGCCCGGTTCGGGTTCGGGAAAGGTTTCGGACGCGCACGCGAGGGGTTTGACGAAAGGCCATGGAGACAAAAGGGGTTGGATGGGTTCAGAGAAGAGAGAGAAGAGAGCGTTTCGGTTGGTCTGGAAAAGGTCGACGAAGGCGAGGAAGAAGCGACAACCGCAAACAAATGCAAGTTTAAAAAAACAAAGACGACATCGAGTGCCGCTGCAATGCGAAAGATGACATGATGAATGCAATAAACAAACAAAACACATGACAACAACAAAAAACATGGAAGGCGTATGGAGCGTCGGTCTCGGGGCGTTACAACACTCCACCACTACAAGAGGATCTCGTCCCGAGATCTAGGATGGCACCAAAGAGAAACGGAAGAGGAAGAGGAGAGGTAAAACTAAGTTGCTTCTTCGACCAATGAGTGAAACCAAAGAACCTTGAGAGGTTGAAAAGTTGAAAGAAAGAACACAACGGAGTTGAACACAATTGAGAGCACTTCGATAGAAAAATAGAAATAAGGAACACCAGGTGAACCTTGGAGGTTGCAAAGCTATGAATGACGAGTACAATGGACAAGAAGGAATTGGAACCACTCTGGTTGAAACGAGATAAACAAGGAGCAAGGAAGAACAAATTCGAATAGCACTCCGAATGAAAGAGATGCAAGACTTGATAAGATGAAAAGAACTTGAAGAGATTACACAACACTCCCGTTAAATGGATAAGCATGAAAAAGAACACGATCCTTAATTCGAGATGATGAGTGAAGAGAGCAACATCATAATGCCTCCGGAAGAAAGAATATAAGATAGATCATTGGAATAACAGAATGGAGAAGAAAATGCCAACTTCTGCCACAAATGAGCTTGGAAAGCACCCTTCCAAAAAGGTTACAACGGGGTTGTTGGAAAACCAACAACGAAACGAATAAGCTTGTAGTGGGATTATGGAAAACTTCTCGAAATTGAGGCGAAATTCTGCCACTACGGAAACAAATAATATAATTGATAACACCGACGAGATGAAAATTTTCTTCCACCAAGACGATAGAGAGAGAAGTTAGATCAATGATAAGCACCACAATAGCAACATTACTTAGGGAAGGCTTTAGGTGAAATATGACACAAGATAACTCTAATGAAGAGATTAATGGATTTAGATTACCTCATTCTTGACAACATGTGAATCACGAAACATGAATGGAAATTGTAAAGAATGATATAACACCACCTCAAAAGATAAGGTAGAAAGAATTGCACTTCGAAATGCAAGAAGAAGAATACTTGAACTCCTCAAAACTAAACATGTGTTAAGCACCATGTTTATTTTAGAGTATAGCTTGGCAGATCATAGCTTCGAGAGAAATGTTGAAGAACAATTGAAAAATGAAAAGAATCCTTGACGAACCACCATGTAGATCCTGTGACACCCCAAAATTTTAACCTTGTTTTGTTAGTTAAAATTTTGCCATAAAACTTAAACTTTTAATTTCTAGAATTTCTTTTGATTTCAGAACCATTCTTTCCTTTGTTTTTATGGAGTTTTACCTCAAGTGAAAAACTTTCCAAATATAGGATTGGACTTGTTTGCCCTTTCAAGAAAAACATTTATGTTAGCATTGGAATTTATTTGCAAAATTATTTCTCTCTGAGCTTTATCCTTAAAGTGATTTTTCATTTTGGAGCTCTTTTTGAACTACAACCAATTGATAACTTTAACTAAAATTCCAACCAAAATTTGGGGATGTCATGTGATGTTTTTAAATCACTTTTATGCAAAAATATCCTTTATTCATGAAATATTTTGAGCTCTACCCCAAATTTTCTAATCTGGTCCAGTGGGCAATTTTGCACTACAACCTATTTAAATATTTCTTTCAAACTTCCACCAAAATTATGAGTTGTCAATAGGAGTATTTTATTCAACTTTATGCAAAACCCCAGTTAGGTTCTTTGAAATTTTTGAGTGAATCAACCTCTTTCCATTCTGGTCCAACTTGATGATTTATACAGCAACCACATTTTAAGTTGCTCCTTTATCCATGATTCCTTTTCCTACTTGTAGTCCTCCCTGCTAAAACCTTAAGACCAGGAGCATGAACCCATTGGAATCTTTTTGGCACATGGAATGACAGCCTTTAGTTTCTGCCCAAAATTGGTTTTCTCAAAGTTTTGCACTAGCAAGTTTCTAGATTTGGCCAACTGACCTTGCCATCCTCTCCTGCATCTAAAGAGACTTTGATCTGGAATGTTTGGCCACCCCAAGAGTTGCCTAGAGGCTCCTGACATTCTGTCGAATATCTTGAGTTCATGAACAGAATTGGCATGCTCATAAGTTTACATTACAGACTTGCCACAGCAGCCAAGCGAGCATGTCCACTAAGCCCCTGGGTGACCCTAACCCAGACTTGTTCAACCCCAGCCTCACCGAAGACCTCTGGCACGCGCTGGCATTTCGGCAAACACATGGCGTGCGTGCTCTGGGCGCGCCCAGAGCGTGCGTTTTGCACGTGCGTGCGCCCGAGCCGCCGCGTCGCGCCCCTGGCCCTCGCTCGACTACAGAGCCACGCCCGTCCTCATCCACACACCGAAGACCTCCAAGACAGCCACTGGAGCCCTACAACGCCGCCGTCAGGTCGGCCGTGGCGGCTAGCAGCCGGCCACAACCGCCTCTGCCACGGACGGTGCCACCCGCACCAATAGCGCTCGCCAGCTGCCCCTGGAGCAGCTCAAGCTCATCCGCACCGTCGTCCTCTAGCACACGTCGCCGCCACGTAGCCCTAGCTACAGAATGGCGGTCGCCGGCGATCTTATCCGCGGCCACCGGCGGAACCGACCTAACTACGCTATAAATGGAGAGCCCCGAGCTCGTCCCAGCACTCAGGCAGCCCCAAGCCATCTCCCTAGGACCCCCATGGCCATCAATCAACGGCAGGAGGTCTTCTTCCCCGCCTCCGACCGGCTCGGCCGCCGCCGCGCCCCAGCTCCATTCAGTCGCGACCCGAGCCCTCCCGTCCATCTAGCGCTACCGTTCGACTCCCCATGACCTTGCAGAGCCGCCCAAGCACTCAGCTGTGACGGGGAACCACCGTAGAGCAAAACCCCAAACCACCCGAAGCCTCCTCCATCGCGGAGCTCGTCGCGGGCTACTCCTTCCACCCCCGACGACCCAACGACCATCGGGAGGACCGCCCCGGTCAGGCGGATCCATCCCTGCCCACCGGAGCCCGTAAGGGGCCGCCAATCATCGGCGACGATCGCCGAAGCCCCCGCCTCTGTTCGGCCAGAGGAGGAAGGAGGCGGGGGAGACCGGTCAAACCTGACCAGTGGGCCAGGCGGGCCCACTGTCAGTGACCCAGCCCCGCCGCCACGTGTTTTAAGTGGAGGCGCATTCTCAAAGTACGTCTTCGATGTGTACCCCTTTTCAAAGCGTTTTTCTTTTTTCAGTTTTATTTTAAAAACAGAATATTGACTGGACTTTGACTGGCTATAACTTTTTAAATATAACTCCAAATGAATTGATTCTTTTTCCTACCTCTCCCAAATTCTGTCTAGTTTATTTTCAGATTTATTTGAAAATTTTCACACAACTTTTTTGTGCTGTTTTGAAAATGTGTGTTAATTCCAATTTTTTTAAAAATAGGATTTTTGGAGAGAGAGAAGAAAACTTTCAAAAGTTTTGGAGTGCACCTCACCCCTCCACAACTTGAACGCAAGCATCCTGAACCCTGGCATAATATTTTTGATGTGTTGGTTGACACTATTATAACACCACCTTATTTCGGAGAACTCGTTATTTTATGTGGTGACGCGATCTTTTGCATGAATGCATATTGGAGATTTTCTTGCTGTTGGAAACAGATATACTTGTGATGATATTCACCCTTGAATGCCTTGCATGCATGCCGGAAAGAAACCTGGGAAAGCCTCTGCCTTGGGTAGGCGTGAGCTTGTCTCCTGTCTCCGTCGGGACGGTTATGCCCGGTATGGCATGGTGAGGAATAACGAGTGGTGACTTTGTTAGTTGGAATATATATTGGTTACACATATCATGCAGGGAATTCATAAACCTCCTGAGTCGACCGTAGATCGAGTCTTGTTCCAGTAACCCCCATACTTGTTTCGTACTACCACTTGTCCCTACAAAAGGTAGGGTGCGGTTCAGTAATTTGTCAACCCCTTTCTAGGACACACCGTACAGAGGGGCCGGGATGAGGGTACCATGGCCATGGATTAAAGCCAGTCATCCGGTCAGGGGGCATGGGTGTTTCCGGTTGGGACCGAGAGGGGAGGCCACCCCTTAGAGCGCGGTATATAAATTTGATCCCATGCTACGCGAGGTTGTAGCCTCCCCACTTAGAGTTTTGACAGGTGTCGTGGGTGATTCCAGACACCGGTAAGTTAAGGTGGTGTGTGCAAGTCAGGTGTGTTTTCAATTAAAAGACCGTAGACGGAATTAGTCCCGATGGACTAAAGGAATCCGTTACTCGTGGGTAAAGAGTACACCCTCTGCAGAGATTAAATCTATTCGAATAGCCGTGTCCATGGTTAAGGACTACAGTCTGGGTCGGGTCAAGTGTCGGTCTTAGTGTTGGTCTTCGGAGGAGAAACTACTAAACCAGAACGTGGATCATGACTGATGACTTGTGATAATTATGTTTTTTTATTATGGACTAACCCATTATATTATTTGAATTATTGAGTATCCCTGGGACGGTTCTACCTCCTGGATATTCATTGTGATTATTTACTTTATAAGCCCTTTATGTGGTGTCGCTGAGACGCCCGACTGTGGCATTGCTTGTTATTTATATACTTTATAAGCCCTTTATGTGGTGTCGCTGAGACGCCCGACTGTGGCATTGCTTGTTATTTATATACTTTATAAGCCCTTTATGTGGTGTCGCTGAGACGCCCGACTGTGGCATTTTATTTCCACTCCATTATTGCATATTCATGTTGCATATAAATAACCTTCTTGCATGCATAAAAGATTTTTATTGATGACTGACGATGTGATCATAGAGTATTTCAGTGCATGATTATCATTTATATTATACCCGTGTTCAAAATGTTCGCAAGTACATTCAAAGTACTCACTCGCTTGTCCCTGGCTATTGTCTTGGCCATATTTCTTGCATGGAGAGGAGCGTTGCGATGACAACCCCGGAAACTAAGCAACGGTGATAGCAGCCTCACGAAGATAGGAGTTAACCTGGTCAGCTGTTCCTGTGGGAAATGGTGTCCCATAGACACTGATGATTCACAGACCGCTTCCGCCATCAACCACTAGAAACCATTTGTTGTACTCATAGGCCAGAATGGTCTTGTACTACATATTTTGTATTTTGCTTGGAACTTCTGTATCAAGTTGGTGCCTCATCAGCTAGCAGTAATCCTGGGGCTGGAGAGCACAACGGCCATTTTCTGGAAATTAGTACCCGGAAAACCGGTCGTGACAGATCCTCTAAGAAAAACTCCGGTAATAAAAGGATGATAAAAAGAAAGAAAGGTTGAAAACACAAGGTGAAGCCTTGCGATGATTTAGATGGAGCTTCGCGATAAGATAATGCGGAAAACTTGGAACTCCGGAAAAGAAAAAATGAAACACATGAAACAGAGAATGTGATATGATGAACAAACTCCGGAAAGAAGAGATGAACAACTTAGAACTGAGAAATTGATACCATTACGAACTCCGGAAGAAGGAATTAATCACTTGGATGAAACAAGAACAAGAATTATGTTATGCGTATCCTTCACCAATTTAAATTGATGACAAGCAACGGATTTGGCATACTACTTATTCTTCTTGAGGGATTAAGGATACAAATAGCGCAAACTTGAGAAGGTATTGATGGAACCACCGGTGGGATTCAGAAAGAACAAATTAATTGATACGATAACAACGGAAGAGAAATGTTGAAAGAACCACCGTAAGAATTGAAAATGAAAGTAGCAAAGGCACAATTCACCGAGAATAATTAGGTAACGGATAAAAATACTTGACAGAATTTAGATACAAGGCAACAGATAGATCATGAACTAATTAGAGGGTATTTGAACGATGCACCGGTAAGATTTGGAGAACGAGAACTAAAAGTTGGAATGAATAATTCTGAGATGATGGGCTCCGGAGAATCAAACTGAAAAGACTCCTGAATTGCTCTGGATAGGTGAAAAGAATTCTCACAATCGAAAACAATTATGAGAGGATGGTATAAAGCTAGAACCATGAATCTTCAAGAGAGCGGCCCAAGATTTAGGAGAAATCCTTCTTCGGTCTTCACATGCTGAGAATGATGATGACAACCGCCAAAATTGTTGAGGCACTTCGGAACAAAGAAGAATAGAAATGATGAACCAACGATCAAAATATTTTGAAAGCGATCTTGGAGAAGGAATATGACTGATGAAAATTCATTCTTACGTCAAACATCGAAAAGAATTTGGGAATGGCTCCGGGAAAATTAGAAGAGTCAGGTAAGATCCTGGGAAAAGACCTGTGGGTTAGGGCCCACTCGAAAGAACCATCATTGAAGGATTGCTTGAAAAGGAGATTGCACCGGTTGAATTAAATGGCTTGAATGAGGTAAGAACCTCGAACATTAGAATTGATGCGGAGTGGAAACACGAATCTTCAGAGATATCTTCAGCACTCCGGAACAATTGAATAGCAAGTGGGGAATGATTAAGAGACACACCGGCATACGCAAACACTTAAAACGAGGAAGGGAATATGATCAACACCGAAAACTTGACTTGAATCCACCAGAGAATAAAAAAGAACGAAGAATGATGAACTTGAAACTGTTGAGCATCTTCATGGGAATTCACCGGATAAGAACAATGAAAGAAATGCATGAAGAGACTTCTCACAAATAAAAGGATACATGATTAAGAAATCTGAGTCCTTGAAGAAAAAGGGTGGGAGGGCGGGAAAACAAAGGCAACTTGGGGCAGATGGAATGGATACCGTTGAGAAAACTTAGAAATAATCTTGCAGATGGGGAGAATGATGGGATCATCCCGAAGAGAAGCACGCCGGTTGAAAATAGAATTAACATGACGACATCCATGATCAAGAAGGATTAGTATTCACATAGCAATATGAGAACACCGTTTAGGAAAGGTATGGATTCAACATTTGACTTCGAAGCAACTCGAATACCACAAATAAAACAAAACAAAGGATTTGGCTTGCAGAATAAGCCGGAACAAATACATATGATAGAGATTTACCCAATCTCATATCATGCATCTGTTGGAAAGATATTCTAGGAGCTACTTGAATTCCCACCTATAAAACTCCTGAAACTTTATGGTTATGCAATCTGGTGTTGGGGATATAGGGGAAGCAATATATATCTCACCCAAAACTAACAATCCCTACATCCAGTTGTATCCATCCGTCAACACATAACCAAGAAAACCTTCGGAAATCGTGTACCTCAACCTTCGAAAAGCATCCATTATACGAGCTATTGCAATACTCCCGAACTCACCAGTATTGGGTGGGTCGAGGTTATCTTACCACTAGCTGCATAAAAGAGATTTTCGATGTCGGCGAAACTCAGGTATTCCAGAACTGCAACGATAAAATTATGACGACGACACCTCGGAGATCAACTCCCCGGGACACTGCCACAACCCCTAAATGTCAGGAGGCACCAAGAACAATGTTCTCGTCATAAGAATATCAGAACGATCCCAAGATACCCGCGTGATCCTAAAATTTTTTTTAGTGAAATTTGAGGAGAGGAAAGACAAAACATCTACGTCAGGAGACCTCACCAGAGCGACGAAGGGACCGAGGAGTAAAAAGAATCCTACTCTCTGATATATATAATCCTAAGACTCAAAACATTTTTGTTCTAGACTCAACAACGTCAGCGATTCGATCAAGAAGGGGGCTCCTAAGTCGGGGATGGCTCTGATACCAACTTGTAATACCCACGATGCGGCTATATCTCCCACGTGTCGAAGCACGATTTAGAGGCATAACTGCATGGTGGTTTTGTCGCAAGAAGGGTCATCTTCACACAATACCATGTAATGAACAATAATGGGATAAAGAGTTGGCTTACAATTGCCACTTCACACAATGAACATATAATTCATACATCATTCAAAGTACACACATAGTCCGACTACGGACGAAGCCAACAGAAAAGAAGATAACCCAACTGCTAGATCCCCGATCATCCCAACTGGGCTCCACTACTGATCAACATGAAACGAAACATAGCAACGACCAAGATCTTCGTTGAGCTCCCATCTAAGACCAGTTGCATCACCTGCACTGGTATCATCGGCACCTGCAACTGTTGTGATAGTATCTGGTGAGTCACGAGGACTCAGCAATCTCAAAACCCGCAAGATCAAGACTATTTAAGCTTATGGTTAGGAAGTGGTAATGAGGTGGAGTTGCATCAAGCACTAAGCAAATATGGTGGCTAACATACGCAATTAAGAGCGAGAAGAGAAGCAACGGAACGGTTGAGAAGCTAGAAGTGATCAAGAAGTGATCCTGAAACTACTTACGCACAAAGACCGTGTTCACTTCCCGGACTCCGCAGAAAAGAGACCATCACGGCTACACACGCGGTTGATGCGTTTTAGTTAAGTCGAGTGTCAAGTTCTCTACAACCGGATATTAACAAATTCCCATCTACCACATAACCGCGGGCACGACTCTCGAAAGTTTATACCCTGCAGGGGTGTCCAAACTTAGCCCGTCACAAGCTCTCACGGTCAACGAAGGATATTCCTTCTCCCAGGAAGACCCGATCAGTCTCGGAATCCCGGTTAGAAGACATTTCAACAATGATAAAACAAGACCAGCAAGACCACACGACTGTGCCGACAAATCCCGATAGGAGCTGCACATATCTAGTTCTCAGGGCACACCGGATAAGCTAAGCGTACGAGTACCAACATAACCCAAGTTGCCAAGGGACGGTCTCGCACGGTGCTCTACTTTGGACCAACAGTCAGAGGAGCACTGGCCCGGGGGGGGGGGGAGTAAAATAAAGATGACCCTTGAGTCTGCAGAACCCAAGGGAAAAGTCTTAGGTGACTGATACGTCTCCAACGTATCTATAATTTTTGATTGTTCCATGCTATTATATTATTACCCCTTTTGGATGTTTATGGGCATTATTTTACACATTTATATCATTTTTTGGACTAACCTACTAACCGGAGGCCCAACCCATATTGCTGTTTTTTTGCCTATTTTAGTATTTCGAGGAAAAGGAATATCAAACGGAGTCCAAATGGAATGAAACCTTCGGGAGCGTGATTTTTGGAACAAACGTGATCCGGAGAGCTTGGAGTGCAAGTCAAGAAGCCTCCAAGGGCCCCACGACATAGGGGGCTGCCCCCCCCCCCGTAGGGCGCGCCCCCTGTCTTATGGGCCCCTCGGGCGGCCACCGACATACTTCTTCCTCCTATATATACGTACGTACTCCGAAAACATCCAGGAGCACCACGAAACACAATTTCCACCACCGTAACCTTCTGTATCCGCGAGATCCCATCATGGAGCCTTCGCTGGCACTCTGTCGGAGGGGGAATCAACCATGGAGGGCCTCTACATCAACATCCTTGCCCCTCCGATGAGTTGTGAGTAGTTTACCACAGACCTACGGGTCCATAGTTATTAGCTAGATTGCTTCTTCTCTCTTTTTGGTTCTCAATACAATTTTCTCCCCCTCTCTTGTGGAGATCTATTCGATGTAAACTCTTTTTGCGGTGTGTTTGTCGAGATCCGATGAATTGTGGGTTTATGATCAAGTCTATCTATGAATAATATTTGAATGTTCTCTGAATTCTTTTATGTATGATTGAGTTATCTTTGCAAGTCTCTTTGAATTATCAGTTTGGTTTGGCCTACTATATTGGTCTTTCTTGCCATGGGAGAAGTGCTTAGCTTTGGTTTCAATCTTGCGGTGTTCTTACCCAGTGACAGAAAGGGTTGCAAGACACGTATTGTATTGTTGCCATCGAGGATAACAAGATGGGGTTTATATCATATTGCATGTGTTTATCCCTCTACATCAAGTCATCTTGCTTAATGTGTTACTCTGTTCTTATGAACTTAATACTCTAGATGCATGCTGGATAGAGGTCGATGTGTGGAGTAATAGTAGTAGATGCAGGCAGGAGTCGGTCTACTTGTTATGGACGTGATGCCTATAGACATGATCATGCCTAGATAATCTCATAACTATGCGCTTTTCTATCAATTGCTCGACAGTAATTTGTTCATCCACCGTAATACTTATGCTATCTTGAGAGAAGCCCCTAGTGAAACCTATGGCCCCCGGGTCTATGTCTTATCATATTTGCTTTCAATCTACTTTCATTTGCATCTTTACTTTTTGCATCTATATTATAAAATAGCAAAAATATATTTATCTTATCATACTATCTTTATTAGATCTCACTTTCGCAAGTGGTCGTGAAGGGATTGACAACCCCTTTAGTGCGATGGTTGCGAGTTCTCAGTTTGTTTGTGTAGGAGTGTGGGACTTTTGAGGAGCCTCCTATTGGATTGATACCTTGGTTCTCAAAACTGAGGGAAATACTTATGCTACAATTTGCTGCATCACCCTCTCCTCTTCGAGGAAAACCAATGCAAGCTCAAGACGTAGCAAGAAGGATTTCTGGCTCCATTGCCGGGGAGGTCTTCGCTCAAGTCAAGACATACCAAGTACCCATCACAAACCCATCTCCCTCGCATTTACATTATTTGCCATTTGCCTCTTGTTTTCCGCTCTCCCACTTCACCCTTGCCGTTTTATTCGCCCTCTCTTTCCCAATCTCCTCCTGTCTTTTCGCTTGCCTTTTTCTGTTTGCTTGTTTGTTGGATTACTTGTTGCCATGGCACAAGATAATACCGAGTTGTGTGACTTCTCGAATACCAATAATAATGATTTCCTTGGTACTCCGATTGCTCCTCTTAATGATGTTGAGTCTTGTGAAATCAATACCGCTTTGCTGAATCTTGTTATGAAAGATCAATTTGCCGGCCTTCCTAGTGAAGATGCCGCTACTCATCTAAACGATTTTGTTGATTTGTGTGATATGCAAAAGAAGAAAGATACGGATAACAATACTGTCAAATTGAAGTTATTTCCATTTTCACTTAGAGATCGTGCTAAAGTTTGGTTTTCGTCTTTGCCTAAAAATAGTATTGATTCTTGGAACAAGTGCAAAGATGCTTTTATCTCTAAGTATTTTCCTCCCGCTAAGATAATCACTCTTAGGAACGATATTACAAATTTTAAACAACTTGATCATGAGCATGTTGCCCAATCTTGGGAAGGAATGAAATTGATGCTTCGCAATTGCCCTACTCATGGTTTGAATTTATGGATGCTCATACAAAAAATTTATGCCGGTTTGAACGTTGCTTCTAGAAATCTCTTAGATTCGGCCGCGGGAGGCACGTTTATGGAAATCACATTAGGATATGCTACAAAATTGCTTGATAATATTATGGCTAATTATTCTCAATGGCATACCGAAAGATCTTCTAGTAAAAAAGTGCATGCTATAGAAGAAATTAATGTTTTGAGTGGAAAGGTGGATGAACTTATGAAGATGTTTGCTACTAAAGATACTCCTCTTGATCCCAATGATATGCCTTTGTCTTCCTTGATTGAGAATAATAATGAATCTATGGATGTGAATTTTGTTGGTAGGAATAGTTTTGGAAACAACGCTTATAGAGGAAATTTTAATGCTAGACCGTTCCCTAGTAATCCCTCTAATAGTTATGGAAATTCCTACAATAATTCTTATGGTAATTTTAATAAGATTCTCTCTGATTTTGAGAATAGTGTGAAAGAATTTATGATTTCTCAAAAGAATTTTAATGCCTTGCTTGAAGAAAAATTGCTTAAAGTTGATGATTTGGCTAGGAACATTGATAGACTTTCGCTTGATGTTAATTCTGTTAAACTTGGATCTTCTTCTCCTAAGCATGATATCAATGAGTCTCTCAAAGTAATGAGAATTTCCATTGACGAGTGCAAGGAAAGAACCGCTAGATTACGTGCTAAAAAAGAAAGCTTTATAAAAGCTTGTTCTTCTAGTCTTCATGAAAATAATGATGAGGATCTTGAAGTTATTGATGCGTCTCCGATTAGATCTATGTTTTGAAATATGAATTTTGATGATTATGGGAGTGATGATGAATCCACTTTGCCTAGAAGGCGTCCCAAAAATTCAGAGTCTTTAGATCTTAATGATAAATTTGGTAAAAGTGAGATTGGAGAATCCTCAACTTCTAATAATGTTGAACTTACTATCTCGGATTTCTAGGAATTTTATTATGATAATTGCTCCTTAAAATGTTGTATTTCCTTGTTGCAATCCATTGTTAATTCTCCTCATGCTTATAGTCAAAATAAAGCTTTTACCAAACATATTGTTGATGCCTTGATGCAATCTTATGATGAAAAACTTAATTTGGAAGTTTCTATACCTAGCAAAATTAATGATGAGTGGGAACCTACTATAAAGATTAGAATTAAAGATTATGAGTGTTTTGTTTTGTGTGATTTGGGTGCTAGTGTTTCCACGATTCCGAAAACTTTATGTGATATTCTAGGTTTCCATGATCTTGATGATTGCTCTTTAAATTTGCACCTTGCGGATTCCACCATTAAAAAGCATATGGGAAGAATCAATGATGTTCTTATTGTTGCAAATAGAAATTTGGTGCCTGTAGATTTTATCATCTTGATATAGATTGCAATCTTTCTTGCCCTATTATTCTTGGTAGACCTTTCCTTAGAACGATTGGTGCAATTATTGATATGAAGGAAGGGGATATTAGATTCCAATTTCCATTAATGAAAGGTATGGAGCACTTTCCAATAAAGAAAGTCAAATTACCTTATGAATCTATCATGCGTGCTACTTATGAATTTAGTGCGAAAGATGGCACTCGTTAGATCTATCTTTATTTTTATGCCTAGCTAGGGGCGTTAAACGATAGTGCTAGTTGGGAGGCAACCCAATTTTTCTTTATGTTTTTTTGTTTTTGCTCCTGTTTAGTAATAAATCATTCATCTACCTTCTTTTTAGATGTTTTTTATCATTTAATTAGTGTTTGTGCCAAGTAGAATCTATAGGATAACCTAAGATGATAGTTGATTTGATTCTGCTGACAAACAGAAACTTTGCGCGCACTAATATAATTTTGTTAAATCACAGGAACGTACTTTTGCGTTGATTCTTTTTTTTGCTGTTCAATAAACAAATTTTCCAGGACTTCCTATTTTGGTAGGATTTTTAGAGTTCCAGAAGTTTGCGTTAGTTACAGATTGCTACAGACTGTTCTGTTTTTGACAGATTCTGTTTTTCGTGTGTTGTTTGCTTATTTCAATGCCTCTATGGCAAGTAAATTAGTTTATAAAACATAAGGAAGTTGGAATACAGTGGTTTTAACAACAAAATAAATAAAGAATGAGTTCATTGCAGTACCTTATGTGGTGGTTTTGTTTTCTTTCACTAACGGAGCTTATAAGATTTCCTGTTGAGTTTTGTGTTGTGAAGTTTTCAAGTTTTGGGTAATGCTTTTATGGACTATGGAATAAGGAGTGGCAAGAGCCTAAGCTTGGGGATGCCCATGGCACCCCAAGATATTCGAGAATAGCCAAAAGCCTAAGCTTGGGGATGCCCCGGGAAGGCATCCCCTCTTTCGTCTTCGTTCATTGGTAACTTTACTTGGAGCTATATTTTTATTCACTACATGATATGTGTTTTGCTTGGAGTGTCGTGTATTATATTAGTCTTTGCTTTTTAGTTTACCACAATCATCCTTGCTGTACACACCTTTTGGGAGAAGACTATTTGATTAGAATTTGCTAGAATACCCTATGTGCTTCACTTATATCTTTTGAGCTTGATAGTTTTTGCTCTAGTGCTTCACTTATATCTTTTAGAGCACGGTGGTGTCTTAATTTTGAAGAAATTGCTAGTCTCTCATGCTTCACTTATATCATTTTGAGAGTCTTTTAGAACAGCATGGTGTAGGACCTGAAGTATGTCTAGAGGGGGGGGGGTGATTAGACTACTTGACCAATTAAAAACTTAACCTTTTCCCAATTTTAGAGTTTGGCAGATTTTAGCTATCTTAGGACAAGTAAAGCAATCATCACACAATTCAAGCAAGCATGCAAAGAATATATGTGCAGCGGAAAGTAAAGCATGCAACTTGCAAGAATGTAAAGGGAAGGCTTTGGAGGATTCAAATGCAATTGGAGACACGGATGTTTTTGTCGTGGTTCCGATAGGTGGTGCTATCGTACATCCACGTTGATGGAGACTTCAACCCACGAAGGGTAACGGTTGCGCGAGTCCACGGAGGGCTCCACCCACGAAGGGTCCACGAAGAAGCAACCTTGTCTATCCCACCATGGCCGTCGCCCACGAAGGACTTGCCTCACTAGCGGTAGATCTTCACGAAGTAGGCGATCTCCTTGACCTTACAAGCTCCTTGGTTCAACTCCACAATCTTGTCGGAGGTTCCCAAGTGACACCTAGCCAATCTAGGAGACACCACTCTCCAAGAAGTAACAAATGGTGCGTTGATGATGAACTCCTTGCTCTTGTGCTTCAAATGATAGTCTCCCCAACACTCAACTCTCTCTCACGGGATTTGGATCTGGTGGAAAGAAGATTTGAGTGGAAAGCAACTTGGGGAAGGCTAGAGATCAAGATTCATATGGTAGGAATGGAATATCTTTGCCTCAACACATGAGTAGGTGGTTCTCTCTCAGAAATGGTAAGTTCGAAGTGTAGGTTTGTTCTGATGGCTCTCTCCCCGAATGAAGAGGAGGTGGAGGGGTATATATAGCCTCCACACAAAATCTAACCGTCACATACAATTTACGAAACTCGGTGGGACCGATTCAACAGACTCGGTCGGACCGATTTAGTAAACCTAGTGACTGTTAAGATTTTCGGTGGGACCGACATGCAACTCAGTAGGACCGATATGGTTAGGGTTAGGGCATAATGTAATCTCGGCGAGACCGATTACACAAACTCGGTGAGACCGATTTTGGTAATAACTTTTCCAGAGAGTTGGTCAGGTAAACTCGTTGGGACCGATTCGCTCATTTCGGTGAGACCGAAATGTTACGAAAGGGAAACAGGGAGTTTACATTGCAATCTCGGTGGGACCGATCACTCACTTCGGTTAGACCGAAACGTTATGAAGGGAAACAGAGAGATTACAATCCCATCTCGGTGAGACCGAGATCCCTATCAGTGAGACCGATTTGCCTAGGGTTTGTGGCAGTGGCTATGACATTTGAACTCGGTGGCGCCGGATAGAAAGAACCGGTGGGACCGATTTTGACTTTGGGTTGAGGACATATGTGGATGTGAGAAAGTAGTTGAGGGTATTTGGAGCATATCACTAAGCACTTGAAGCAAGATGCTCATTAAGCAACACCTCATCCCTCCTTGATAGTATTGGCTTTTCCTATAGACTCAATGTGATCTTGGATCACTAAAATATAAAATGAATAGTCTTGAGCTTTTGAGCTTGAGCCAATTCTTTGTCCTTGATATTTTGAGGGATCCACTTTCATCATCCATGCCATGCCATTCATTGAGTTTTCCCGAAATAATAGTCTTGGATTACCAAAACCACCTAGGGATAGTTGCACTTTCAATCTCCCCCTTTTTGGTAATTGATGACAACATATAGATCAAAGCTTCGACAAATGATAATAAGATTGAAAGACATCGTCGCTTTGAGAAGTATGTGATAAGCAAGAGCTCCCCCTAAATTTGTGAATAGTTTAAAATTTGCTTTGGACTACAGATGCACAAGGAATTAGGCTCATGGGTTACTCTTCCATGTCACATACATCTTGGTGGAGCGCTCAAAATAATAAAGATTGAATACATGCACTCATCACCAAGCAAAGTGAATGATCATATAAGGATAGGTAAGACAATATCATCTAACAAGCATAAGTGTAGCTTATGATCAAACACATGATCATCAATGTCTCACAGATAACAGCATAGTATCTCAAGCAATCAAAAGCAAACAAAGTTTAACCACCAAAGCAAGAGAGAACTAAAGCAACTCTCTCTCTCTCTCTCTCTCGAAGCCTATGATCTATACATTTTTCTCCCCCTTTGGCAACAAGTTACCAAAAAGTTCATAGAAAATGCATAGTGCTAGATCGACTCTCAGGCTTGATCTTCAGGTGGTGGTGTAGAGATGGCTCCTTGGACGAAGGCTTCAGTTGATGTGGATGGAGCTGGAGGAGTTGGTGCTGGAGCTGGTTGCACTGGAGCTGTAGGAGCTGTAGCTGGTGCAGATGATGTGGCTCTGGTGTCTGTCACAGGCACTGCAGCTGACCTCTAAGCTCTAGGCACTCTGGCAAATGCATCAGTGGTTGTCTTGCCCTTCCTCTCCTGCATTTCATCCCGGAGCTGCTACACAACAGACAGAATCTCAGTTACTTTGACATCTAGATCATAGAATTTTTGTTCCATGATTCTTTCCAGGCTCTCCAGGTTTTGATTTAGGGTGGCCAACCCCTTCACAATCCTCAGTGTTGATGCTATCAAGTAACCAAGCTGCTCCTGCTTGTTCTTCAAAAAGTACTCAGATGCCTCCTCTTGAGTTGGCATCTTGGCTGCCTTCTCTTTGTTTGTTTTCTCCTTCTTCTCTTGAGCTTGCACTGATGATGGTTCATTCTCATTCATCACAACTTGATTGTCCTCAAAGTCTGGATAGATAGCAAAATGTTCCTTATCCAACAAGTATGTTCCTGTGCCCATCTTTGAGTTAATCAACACCTGAATCTGTGGGGCATACCCACAACTTCTCTTTTGGTCTGCTGCTATCCTTTTAATGGTCTCAACAATGAGGCTCATGACCTTGAATTTTTGTGGCACATCAAATAAGTGTAGCAAGTTGATAGCATGCCCTCTAATCATATTGTGGTCACCTGACTTGGGCAAAAGAGTCTGCCTTAGGATCTAGTTGATTGTTGCCAGTCCTGACAGAAGAAAATAAACTGACCCAAACTTATGTGTATCAACTGCAGCATCAGGGATTTCCTTGTACATATGAGCCATGGTATTGTGATCCATCTTCTTCTTGGCATAGACATCCAAGTCATGTTCACTCTCCTTTGGGGCATTGATCAGATTTGCCCATTCCTCAATTGTTGACTGGTACCTTGTACCTTCAGACATCCAAACTATCCTGCCATCTGGATAGAATTGTGTTGTGGAGTAGAATTGCATAATGAGCTCATCATTCCACTTTGTGAGCTTCTGCCCAACAATGTCTGCAACTCCACAAGCAACAAAACTGTCTTGCACTCGAGGATAATGTTCTTCATTTTCCTTCATGTAGGTCCCACTACTAGGAAAAGGCCTACTAATGGCGCACCTAATTTGGCCATTAATGGCGCATTAGTGTTGCGCCATTAGTGCCACGCCATTAGTATATTTTACTAATGGCGCACCACTGGTGCGCCATTAGTATCTGGTATACTAATGGCGCACCTCTGATGCGCCATTAGTGTATACAGAAGTGCGCCATTAGTATGCCTCCCATGGGCCATGTATACCCAGGTGCTCTGGCATACTAATGGCGCACGGCGACGGGATGCGCCATTAGTAATCTCGGCATACTAATGGCGCACTGTTTAGTGATGCGCCATTAGTATACTTTGTCATACTAATGGCGCACTGTGATGTGATGCGCCATTAGTATGAATATTAGGTTTATTTTTTATTTTTTATTTTCTGTTTTTTGCACAGGTTACAAAATGTATAATTGGACAAAATATAGACAGCACACATCAACAACAGATTCATCGAATACAATAGAAGATTAGTCTTTGAATACAATTCATCATATTAGTCTCCGAATACAATTCATATTAGTCTCCGAATTGAAAAGACCGAACAAAGATAGAACATTATATTACAAGTCTCGAGACCGCGAGTAGCGAGTTTGTCTTCACATTACAAGTCAATATCGATCATCTAAACTACCATCACATAGAAGAGAGCTGCAGTCATCACGATGAAACTCGTCTTCATCCGGTTCCTCCAACGCTCCCTCCCCTCTCCCGCTAGATAGAGGGCGTATCTAGATTCGGCCTCGGCCCTAGTGGTGTACCCTTTGTAACTGTTACCGCTGAATTGGTGAACCTGTCTCCGACACTCCTCCCAGCCGTCGTAGACTCTGGGAACCTTACCCTTGTACACGACATACGTCAGCATCGCTATGCACTAGCCAAACGAAACGTTAGTACCAATTCACAGACAATAGATAAGCAATATATAAGTATGCAACAGAACGATCTGAAGAGAAAAGCAAGACATTAATAGCATCGATTACATCTAAGTTGAACGATTCTCGAAACCAAAGAGACATACTACAAGTTCATTAAAGTTTAATTACAACATGAGCCAATCGATGTTTCAGAACTAGACACAGCATCACTACTTTCAACTCAACTCAAGGGACCGGAGCGTGGATGAAGCCACCGTCTATCGTGGGAGTCATGAAATAACGGTCGTTGTCAACCTGCATTTGTAGCATTGTGTCGATGTCACTGTTGGACGGTTGATTGTTGAGGTAGAACTGCCCCGAGGTACGAAGGACATCTTGATGGATGATTTCCGCAAACTCCGACTGGATGCGAAAGAATTCTTGTCGGAGGTCCGCGTCCTGGATTGCCGACACGCTCTTTGCCCAATCTTTGAGTTTACTCGGTAGCAGAAGTTGATGATGGTCCCGTACGATCGCCCGCATGTGATGGATGGCGTAGTAGGCACCCTTCTGACCGCCAGGCGGCTGCTTGATGCAACAGAATGTCGTATTGTGGGAGAACACGTGCTTGTCATACTTACGAATAGGCTTGGTGAAGATGCCTCCAGATTTGGCGTAGCCGGGGAGAACATCATCAAGAACCTTCTTGACATTTGTGTAGTCTACGTTCGACTGACGGTCTGGGTTGAAATACGTGGCCATGGAATATTTGGGGCTTAGGAGGATGAGCGTGCAATGTGTGTCACTGCAGAAAACACGGAATGTTAAAAGAAAAACGATCGAAATCTAAGAATTCATATGTTATGGGCCAGTTGAGGGGAGGACTTACTCGGGAAAGTAAGGCACGAGGAAGTTATCCTTATCTTGGTTTTCCAGAATGACGCCTTCGAGGTAAGAACTCGCGACTTGCCGGTCCCCACTGCTGCCCAAGATCTTGGCACGCATGTAGAAGGGGTCAACTATCACGATGTACGGGGACTTGTCGCGAATGATCCGCATCTCCATACTCAGCGAAAATAGCCGAACGAAGGTGTAGTGCAGCGGATGAAGGTTCAACATAGCGTGGATGTCATCAAAACGCAGGACGATCGTACGCCCGATGGAGTTATTCACAAAGCCCTTGCCCTCTGGCACCTTGGCCGTGAAAACCGGGTATGCCACATCCTTCTCTTTGAGACGCCGCTTCTCCAAAGAAAGAACACTGTCGTGCAGACTCCGCATAGCACCGGTTGCAGCATTGAGCATATTTGTCGGTAGCATCGCCCTACCCGCCACATGCACCCACCTCGAGATATCCTTAGGTGAAGGTGGCCCGTCCTGAGCACGGATCGTACTCGGTGCCGGCTGGCTCGCACCCTTCTTAGTCTTTCTTTTGCGTGCCTTCTTCTTCTCCTGTAATGGGACCGAGTTCTCCTCACAGACCGCCTTCTTGAGTGTGTTGGGGCTGATAATATTTCGCACCTCGCCTATCTGAGGCTCGGTGAAGTCGGCACCTGGAGGCGTCTCCTGAGAGCTGAACGCCAGACGGCGCCTGTTGCAACTTGGCTTCTCCGCGGTACCAGCTAGATCGCACACGTCTTTTGTTGGGTTGGGTTCTTGAGAAGGAGGCCCCATGAAGTCGCCATCGTACCCATGATCGGCAAAGTACTGATCGACGTTACCAAATGTATCGTCGTCGTCGTCGTCGTCCTGATCCTGTGCCATATGCATGTTTGGATCCAGTTGCATAGGGATGTCCGGCACCATTGCGGCGGTCTTGCCATGGGGCCGACTTGGCGCCGGCACGACTGGCGGTGTTGTCTTTGGGGTGGTGTCCCCCGCCCCCAAACGAATCTGGCTCTTCGGCCAAAGCAGGGGCCAGCTCAGGCAGGCGCTGAGGGTCATCACGTCATCATCGTCGGCCCCGACGGGTCGAATCGGAGGTAACAACTCGTCGTAGCCTGGTAGCACCCGAACCAGTTGAACCCTAAACAAGTTGGGTGGCATCTGGGTACCGTGGAACAAGGGGTTGCCCGGTTGAACGATTTTGCCCTTGGCGACATCGACCAACTCGTTGTTCACGAAGTGGAGGAGAGTGCACGGAACGTCGGCGGCGCCCTGCGAAAACATGTAGGGCGTCAGGGATGCCCAGTCAAAGGCAAGGAGATGAAGTCCTCGGCCGAGAGAGGCTTAATTAGTTACCGTGATGATGGCGTCGAGCTCGGCTAATGTCGAGGCACCGCCAACAGCGTGCGTGCAGTTGACGGAGGGGCCGCTTGCTGCAGAGGTGCCGGCCAGCGTACACCCGGGTGCATTAAGCTCCCGTGCCGGCATCGGAGACACCAATGCCGCCTCCGCCGGAGGCACCAATGGCCCCGCCATCGCCTTATGCGAGTTGCTGGCCGTGAAGCTAGGAATCGGGGGCGGCCCCTGTTGGCCGCCTGCAATCCACTCACTCAACCCTGAGATCAAGGTAGGCACAATGGCGGTGATCGTCGCTCCGAGTCGTTGTTCCACTTGCTCTTGGACAATCTCTAGAATCCGCGCCACCTGTGCCTTGAGTTCTTGAACCTCGCACGCCTGGCTTTCCGAGCTGGTCTTTTTCTCCTTCCGCACACCGGCGGTATAGTATGACCCCCATTTTGTCGACAAGCCTTTGCTGGCCACACGACCAGCTGACGTCGGCTTACTGAGCTTATCCTTGTTCTTCATTACATTCAACGCCCTATTTAGAGTGGTGTCCCAAGGGTTGCTCTTAGTCGACCCCGCGCTACTGCTTTCAGTTGCCTACGGAAGGAATGTGAACCATTTAGAAATTTGGCTTCATTAATTAGAATGCAACCATATGGAGCTAATTACGCGGGGGTGTATTCCTTACCAGAACAAGCTCAAGCTTCCAGGTCTTCGGATCCATGGTAAGCTCTTTTGTTTTCGGGTCCTTCTTGTACCGAGCCCTGACAAAGTTCCTGGTCTGCTTGTCACTGTATTTATCGAAGAGGGGCGGTAGGCCTTGCTCGGCACGGTCCGCCTCCTCCTTGTCCCATATAGGCTTCGCCACTCTGTAACCTCCGGGACCAAGTGTGTGTTCCCCTATGTTCAGCTCCCGCATTTGTTTCCCCCACTCACTTGATTGGGAGTTTGCGGTGCTCGAGCAATTGATCTTGAAGTCGTTGTAGTCATCTTCGGTGATCGAAGGATTTTTCTCCTTGATCTTCTGATAACTCTCACTTTTCTCGATCATTCTCTTCACATTGCTTTTCCAAGTAGACAGGGCCTTGCTCATCTTCGTGAGGGCAGCATTGTTCACTTTATTCCCTTTGAGGCTTGTGTTTGCAAATTCAACGGGGAACTTGTATCGTTCGTGCAGATTCGTGAAGAGGAGGTTGCGCAAATTCCCTCGGTCAGGATGCCTCAGGTTCTCGGTGTTGATCGAGACGGTGCTCCAGAGAATGCACCCAAGCTGAAGTGAGTACCCCTTGACTATTCGTTCGGGCTCCGTTGGATTCCCGTTGGAGTCCACTTCAGTAACTTCCTCCTTGAGGGTAAGGAGCACGATCGGGCGCCGGTCCTTCCGTTGCCTCTTCGGTTGGCTGCCATCTGTGCGTGCGCCGCCATCATCAGTGGTGGCATCCTTGGCGGCACCATCAGTGGTGGCATCAGTGGGGTCATCCTCGGCGGTACCATCAGTGGTCTCAGGATCGGTGGAGAAGGCGGCGTCCTCATACAACTGAGGTTGGTCCTCCATCTCCTGGGACAGCTCCCAGAATGCCTTGTCGCCCGAACCCCCGGCCTCATCGTTGTTGGCCATGTTTCTCTCTAAATAGGAACAAAGTTTGGTCAAAAGTTGGTTATTGTTTAGGGTTTGTCGACACCGAGGCATCCTAAAAGCTAAGCTTTTATCATTGAGGGTTTTTCGACGCCGAGGCACCCTAAAAGCGTAAGCTTTCATCATTAGCCACAAGTACCCCATATGTCCTATTTTTAGCAAAGTCATGCTAAAATTCACGGAAAATTTCAGCACGACCTTTGCTGAAAATAGGACATATGGAGTACACGAATTTGCTGGAACGGAAATTAATCGACATTCCAGCAAACTCAAGGGCCTCTCGGGTGGACAAGGCAAAAAAAAAGCCTCCATCACAACAAAGCAAATCATTGCATGGTTATAAGGAACACCGACATTCGGCAAGTTCACGGGTTACTACATTGTATATATGAGACTGAAAACATCAGTTTCGGAGAGATGAACTAGATAATAAAATTAGAAGATGAACTTGTAATAGTTTCACGAGGTTTGGTTGGACAATTTAAGTACACTTTCTACCTAACATCGTTCAAAACACAGAGTAATCTACTTGCAGAACAGTATGAGAACTTCCAATTTTTTTGTATATCATCATCATTTTTCATAAATAACTTTGCTTGATATGTCACCTTGGTTCAAATTAATGGAGGTTTGGGCTCTCTGATTTACTGGTTGTTGGTTCAAATACCACCCGCTAACAAGAAAAGGAACAACATCTGAATTTTTAAACACAAACAAGGAAAAGGGGTAGCATTTCAGTTTCTCAAAATGTTCAAGAATAGAGTACTGAACATTAGGTTTGACATATGCATCGTCTCTCAAAAAAACTCTGTATTCAGCATGCAGGAAAGGTGCTCTAGGATAATGGCAAGGAGCAAATTGCATGAAACAAAAATCACCAGTAATTGAAGGATAATGAAAACTGATATATGATCTAGGCAGTTTCTTGGTTCCCTCTTTCTATTCTGCAACAGTAGAAGTGAGGCAGTTTTCTGAGATATGTAGACAGCACCACTGAATGATGCTCATTACTAGAGTTCAGTCCATGAATTAGTTATGTGTTCATGCTGGAAAGGTGCTCTAGAATAATGGCATGCAGCGAATTGTATTAAAAACAGCACCAGTAATTGAAGGATAATGGAAACTGATATACAAGGTAGGCAGTTTCTAAAATCATCTGGGAAGAACTGATGTACCATACACGCAAACAGAATTGTTGCTCCCTAACATCGTGACACGCAAACAGAACTGCGGTAGAGTCTGTAAGATGCCATGACCACATAATTATTTTTTCACAATTTACATGTTATTGCAATGCTATTTAAGTAAAGTTGTGTACATGGTTGTTCCCTAACATCTGCACTACAAATCCTTGTTTGTTAGACTATGGGGCCACTGAAATTCATGCACATTCAGAAATTCTTAGGTCAGGCCATGCGGTCCTGGCATCTCAGAGGCTCTAAAGCAACAATTTGTTTGGGGGTATGGCATCACAGAGCAGCAGCAATGGCATACAAGAGCATGATGAACAGAGAAATACTACTAGCACAGCGGAAGAACCACAGAGGGAAGCGGCAGTACCAGTGGACGGGGAGGAGCGCAGGCCGGGCAGATCGGGGGGCGGTGGCGCGGCTGGCGCCGAGTGCCGGGCAGGCCGAGGGCACGACGGAGAGACAGGCGGCGGGGCGGCGGCGTCGGGACGAGGACGACGGGGACGGCGGCGGCGGGACGAGGACGACGGGATGCGGACGAGGACGACGGGGCGGCGTCGAGGCGGCGGGGCAGCGGCGTCGGGGCGGCGTCGAGGCGGCGGGGCAGCGGCGTCGGGGCGGCGTCGAGGCGGCGGGGCAGCGGCGTCGGGGCGGTGTCAAGGCGGCGGGGCAGCGGCGTCGGGGCGGCGTCGAGGCGGGAGGGCAGCGGCGTCGGGGCGGCGTCGAGGTGGCGGGGCAGCAGCGTCGGGGAAGGGGATCGAGGGTGAGGGCGAGGGAGAGAGAGGGGATCGAGGGCGAGGGAGAGAGGTGGGCCGCCGGGGAGGAACTATGGATGGGCGGAGGCACAATACTAATGGCGCACCACCCCTCGGTGCGCCATGAGTACATACACACTAATGGCGCACCTCACCCTGGTGCGCCATTAGTAATTTTTTTTCTGCTCAAGCCAACAGGTTATATTCCACCTGACCTGATCCACATCAAGCTCCCTCTACTAGCTCGACTGGTCAGCAGCTAGTTCTCACACCAGGAGGTCCTGGGTTCGATTCCCAGGCTCCACAATTTTTTTTCATTTAAAATGTTGTTTGATACTTATTTGTGTTTAAATATGTTCAAACTTGTTTAAATCATAACAGTAATATTTTTTTATAAGACAGTAATATTTTTTTTAAAAATATCATCAAACAGTAATGCCGGTGGAGCGGGGGAGGGTGCGGGGCGTGCGGGGGGTCGGCGGCAGCGGTTGAGTAGGGGAGGGGTGCGGGGGGTCGGCGGCGGCGGTTGAGTAGGGGAGGGGTGCGGGGGGTCGGCGGCGGCGGTTGAGTAGGGGAGGGGTCCAGGGGGGTCGGCGGCGGCGGTTGAGTAGGGGAGGGGTGCGGGGGGTCGGCGGTGGCGGCCGGTGGACCGGGGGGTGCTCGGCGGCGAGGGGGACCGGATCTGGCGAGGTGGGATAGCGATCGAGATGGAGGGGGATCGAGATTGAGTGTCCATGAAATTTAAAAATATTCATGATAGTTCAAAAAGTGCCCATGAAATACAATCGAGAAATGAAGGCTACGATTTAAATACAATCGATCTTAGCTAGCTATCTGTTCACAATCTTCTTGCCCTTCTTTTTCGCAAATGGAGTTCTTCTGTGGAATGGACGTCCTTTAGGTAGGGTGGTCCTGCTTCTTCTTGTGGTGTATGCTGCTACTTCATCATCGTCGTCATGTTCGATCCTCGGGTCGCTGTACTTGTTGAAGTCTTGCTCATTGGCTACTCCATCCATTCCGATGATCTTCCTTTTGCCTCTCCTCACGACAACACGACTGGGCTTTGACGGGTCGGTAATGAAGAAGCATTGGTCAACTTGGGAAGCCAGTAACCATGGCTCATTTTTCGCGGTGACGTTTGCGCCCGCGGTCTTGGATTTGGCTTCGGGTATAACCATGGTGGTGAAATACCGGTCTTCTTTTAGGACGCTCTTCGCCCATCTGACACGGAACATCGGGACCTTCTCTCCAGCGTAGCTCAGCTCCCAGATCTCCTCGATCCTTCCGTATCTGTCCTTGTCGTTAACGGTGTAGGATTCCTTCGTTACCCCGGAGTTTTGATAACCATCGCTCTTCATGTCCTTGGCCTCGGTGTAGAATGTGTAGCCGTTGATATCGTACGCCTCATAGGTCATCAGGTTGTGCTCGGCGCCCTGTGACAAGGCGAATATGAGTTGTTCTTCCGCAGAAGAATCCTCATGTAAAGGGTACGATAGAAGCTTCTACTTGAACCAACGCGTGAAACATGAGTTGTGCTCTCTGATTATATCTCCGTCCGTCCTCTGTTGGCCCCGGTCATTGTACGTCTTCTTAATAAAGGTTTTGTGCTCTACCACCCAAGGTTTGCTCTTTCAAAGTCGGCGAGTCGACCCTCTAAGTCGACATGCATTTCGCGGCGACCCTCATGGTGACCCCATCAAGCGAGCCTGCCGAGATGCCTGTTGATGGGCAGACCAACGGGGTTCTCGATGCTTAGATAATTCGTGCAGTAGGAGATGCACTCTTCGGTCAGAAAGCCCCTGGCTATACTTCCCTCTGGATGTGACATGTTGCGAACGTATCCTTTGATGACACCATTCATCCTTTCGAACGGCATCATGCTATGCAGGAACGTCGGCCCGAGTTGGATGATATCCTCCACTATATGGACCAGCAGATGCACCATAACGTCGAAGAATGCGGGCGGGAAGTACATCTCAAGCTCGCATAGTATCACCACGATCTCTTCCTGTAGCCTTCTGAGTTGCCTCACGCCAATCGACTTCCAAGAGATGACGTCGAAAAAATTGCATAGGCCAAATAGCGTTTCACGGACGTGCGCGTCCATGATCCCATCGATTGCAACTGGAAGTATCTGCGTCATCAGCACGTGACAGTCGTGAGACTTCATCCCACTGAACTTCTGCTTCGCTGGGTCTAGGTATTTGCTTATCTTCCCCGCGTAACCGTAAGGAAGTTTTACTCCTAGGAGGCAGGTGAAAAACTGCTCGATCTCCTCCTGACTTAGAGTGAAGCACGCGGGAGGGTAGTCATTTCCCGTCTTCTTGGCCTTTTTGCCTTTCCGACGACATTCTGTGTCCTGCTTCGCCTCATCATCATCATCATCATCATCATCATCATCATCATCATCATCATCATCATCATCATCATTAGCGTGAACCTCCTGCCTGATGCCCATTGATTTCAAGTCTGCCCTTGCTTTCGGCCCATCTTTGGTCCTCTCTGGCATGTTGAGCAGGGTACCAAGCAGACTCTCGCACACGTTCTTCGTGATATGCATGACATCAAGGCTGTGAGGCACACGGTGGATCTTCCAGTACGGCAAGTCCCAGAAAACAGACCTCGTTTTCCATACCTTCAACAGCGGCTCTGGCGCCTTTCGCTTCTTTCCCGGTTCTGGTGCCTGTTGCTTCTTTCCCGGCAGTGGGCAGTCTTTCCAATTTTTCAACAGCTTGTCTATTTCCTCGCCGCTCCTAGTACACGGGCGTTTTTGGGGTTCGGTTTCACCATCGAACAGATCCTTGCGTTTCCTCCACGGGTCATCGTCGCGAAGCCACCTTCGATGTCCCATGAACACGGTTTTCGAAGACCCGGGATCTCTATCTAGCTAACGATACATTGTGTCATCCATGCACCTTACGCATCCAGAAAATCTGTGGACTACCTGCCCCGCGAGATATCCGTAACCGAGATAGTCGTGCACCGTCGTGAGCAGTGCGGCTCCCATAGGGAAATATTCTTTCTCTGCAGCGTCCCACGTATTGGCTGGCGTTTTCCACAGCGTGTCAAGCTCCTCTTTCAGCAGCCCCAGATACAGATTGATGTCGTTCCCTGGTTGTTTCGGCCCTTCAATTAGCATACTCCTGTGAATGTACTTCCTCTTCATGCACAACCAGGGGGGAAGGTTGTACATCCACACAAACACAGGCCAGGTGCTATGTGTGCTTCTCTGGCTGCCAAACGGATTGACTCCATCGGTGCATGCGCCCAGCACGATGTTCCTTGGATCGTTCCCAAATTCTGGGTATTCGAAGTTCAACGCTTGCCACTGGCTCGCATCCTTAGGGTGACTCAACATCTTGTCTTTTTTATCTATCTCCGAATCATTTGCGTCATCTTCTCGCTTCTTCTCCTCCCTATCCGCGTGCCAACGCAGGAGCTTTGCTACCTTAGGGCCCGCGAAATACCGCTGCAGACGAGGAGTGATCGGAAAGTACCACACCTCTTTCGAGGAGCTTTCTTCCTCTTCTTGTATCGAGTGACGCCGCACACCGGACATATGGTAGACTCCGCGTGCTCGTCCCGATAAATGATGCAATTGTTCATGCACACATGGTATTTCATGTGCGGTAAATCCAGAGGACACACGATTTTATTCGCCTCCTCCAAACTGGTCGGGCACTTGTTCCCGTTGGGAAGACGTTCGTGCCAGAATGACATGTTCTCGTCGAAGAATGCGACGGTCATTTTGTGTTTTACCTTCATCTCCAGAGCCATGAGCGTTACTTTCAGGCGGGTATCCTCGGGCCTGCATCCTTCATACAATGGAGTAACCACGTCTAACTCAAGTTGATCCATCTTGGCTTTCTCTCGGGCGGCAGCTCTTGCGTTATCCGTCTGCTTGAGAAGCAGCTCTTGAATATGAGGGTCCTGCACCCAGCCCATCGATGGTCCAGCGTCGTCTGCTCCGCCGGCATCATCATCTTCATGATCGTGCCCGTCGTCTGCTCCGGCATCTTCCTCATCATCATGTCCTGCATCTTCTACATGATGACTATGTACATCATCACCGTCGTGATCATCTCCTGGGGATTCTTCGTCTTGTCGCCCGCCCGAGCCGCGGTGGTTGTCTTGCTGCCCTTCCTCATTTCTTGCCCGGCCCCCATGGACGACTTCGTAGTCATTGTCATCACCTTGCCACCGATAGACATCCATGAAACCACGCAAGAGCAGGTGGTCCCGCACCTTCCCGGAATCCGGGTCCGCAATAAGGCTCTTCAGCTTGCATCTTCGACACGGACATCTTATCTCCTTCTCGTTCTTTTGAAGCATCTCGGCCTTCGCGGACCTCAAAAATCTATTCACGATGCCTTCGGTCATCGTGCGGATGAGCAAAACGATATTTTAGAACCAAGAAAAAATTTGGCATGACTTTCCCTAAAAATAGGACCAAAAAGAATGCTTAATGCCAAAATTCTCGCCGAAACGGAAATGAATCAACGTTCCGGCAAAATATTGGCAACTATCGCATTCCAAATACCGGTACACCTCCAAACACAAACACATATGCAACACCACAAACATATGCAACACCACGAACATACATAGATCTAGCTAGGCCATAAAAAGTGCATGTGCACATTGTTGTAGGGAGAACAACATAAATATAGCTTCCCCCCTTACTTACCTATCAAAACAAGGTAATTTAACCACCTAATTTGAATGAATCTATGGTGGAAATGAGGTGAAAAAGAGGAGGCACCCGAGACAAGGAGGAGGCGGTGGAGAGAATGAAGTGGGGAGAAAGTGAGTGTGGGAGGAGAGGCTGTCCAAAATATCTTGTTGCTGCCCACTTACTAATGGCGCACCAACCATAAATGCGCCATTAGTAATCCAGGTTACTAATGGCACACCCTCTGGTGGTGCGCCATTAATAGTTTTGCAAAAAAAAACATACTAATGGCGCATTGTCCCACGGTGCGCCATTACTAGTTTAAACTAGTAATGGCGCAGCGTGGGACAGTGCGCCATTAGTAGTTTTGCAAAAAAAAGGAATAAAAAATATAATAAGAAAAACAACATTAGTGGCGCACTTTCTGGCAGGTGCGCCATTACTAGTTACAACTAGTAATGGCGCACTTCGTCTGGATGCGCCATTAGTATGTCTGGACAGGCGCACTAGTTCAAAAAAAAATTTGATACTAATGGCGCACCTTGGGCCAGGTGCGCCATTAGTAGTTTCAACACTAATGGCGTATCAGGAGGTGGTGCGCCATTAGTATATACTAATGGCGCACCACTTGTCTGGTGCGCCATTAGTGTCAATCCCATCTATAGCCCTTTTTCTAGTAGTGTCCAGTCGACCCACCTCATATCACACAGTATAGGTTTCTTGTCCAACATCACTGTCTCATAGAAATCCTGCTGTTCCTTAGTGTGGAACCTGTAATCTATAGCAGTCCTTCTCCTGGTAGCATATGGATTTGACAGCCTCCACAGTCTGAGTCATGCATCCTTTCTCAACTTCATGTTCTCAGCCACAGGATGAGCATCATTGTGGTCTGGAATCTTGGGCTTTAGCTTCCTCAGGACTTGTCCTTCATCATCTTCCTCATCAGCAACTTCAGGCACTGGGGCCTTGTTCTTCTCAGCAGCTGGAATACTCTTGGTATTCCTCTTTGGTGCAATCTTGGACTTGGGGGCAGCTTTGGGTGCTTCCTTGGGCTTTGATGTTGCAGCCCCTGACTTTATAGCATCACCCATTAGCTTTTGTGCATTGGGTGCTGGTGCAGCAACCCCTTCTTCCTCTTCAGAGTCTCTCCTCATAGAGGGATTTCCAAGAACCTGGGCAGTAGTGGTTCTGGCTCTCTTCTTCTTCTTATCTTGTCCAGTAGCTTCATCTTCTGATTCAATGGTAAACTTCATAGTTTCTCCAGTGGGAACTTTCTTGGGTTTGGAAGTTGTGACTCTTCTTGCAGGTGCCTCTTTGGGATCAGTTTTTTCAGGCACTTGAGTTGATCCTCTGACCTTCAGCATAGGTGTCCTCTTTGCAGGGACCTTCCTATTGAGTCCAGGCTTTGTGTTCTTTGCTGAGGCATACTCCTTTTTTAGAACTACCTTCTTGGAAGTAGCCTCATCTTCTTCTGCCATATAATCCTCATCCTCAGATTCTGAGGTTCTCTTCTTCCTTGTCCTGGTGGCAACTTTACGCAAATTGCTTGGGGTGCTCCTGCTGCCATCATCTGAAGTGCTAGAGGGACTAGTGCCCTCACTCATGTGATTGTGCTCTTCTGACTTGTTCTGACTATCACTTTGGTCTGACATGCTACAAACTCTGACTGCTGACCCTATGAATAGTCATAGATGAGATAAAGTGGATCAGCATCACAAAATGCAGAGATTTTTGCAAAAGAATGATTCAAAAACTTAGTTTTATTTTCCACAGAAAGCATTTCGGATCAACCGATTTTCAAACTCGGTGATACTGAAGCAGTTTTGGAACCTAAACTGGTGAACTCGGTCGGACCGAGTCACAGTTCGGTGGCATCGAGACTGCTAGGGTTTCACAAAGTTTTAAAATCGGTCACACCGATTAGCAATTCTCAGTCAGACCGAGAGTTACTAGTGCAATGGCGTTAGCCAAATCGGTGGGACCGAGTTTTTCAACTCGGTGGGTCCGAGATGGTTTCGGCAGAAACCTAACCCTAAATTTTCAAATCGCATCTATTCTAAGTATTGTGTTGACTGGATAGGAGTGTTTCAATCGTGGCAAGAATCATAATGAACACAATGTGCTAGGAACTGGACGAGGATAGCACTGTGATCAAGTCCATACCCTAGCTTGGCGATGAACTCGCTACGGTGGCAACGGCGGGGGTGAATTCCGTTGACGGCGGCGGAGACCAGCGACAGGAGGCGGCTGGCAACGAGGAGACGATCCGGAGACCCTGGAGGCAGAGCGAGCTATGCGCAGGCGAAGGGGTTTGGAGAAAATTTCCAAATTTTTGCCCGTGAGTATATATAGCCTGACCCTGTCGGTGTGACCGAGTGGAACAACTCGGTGGCACCGAGATGCATAACTGTATACAGTTACAGCAACTCGGTGTGACCGAAAAGTTCAAATCGGTTGCACCGAGATTGAAAACCTAGATCGACTTAGTGATCTCGGTAGAATCACAAAGAAGTTTTGGAAGTTTAAGTCTATGATGAATCGGGGACTCCGAGTGCTCCTCACAAAGAGTGGTTCGAATCTGACTTGACCAAATTTTGTGATGTAGCATGAATAGAGTTTGAGACGAGAAAAGCATAGACAACTAGAGAAGGTTCTTAGGCATTCTTGTCCATCCAGTTGGCAAAAAGAAAAAGAACCCAAACAATCAAAGCAACAAGTGGATGTCCTCGAATGAGTAAAATATGCAACCAACATGCTCACATAATAGAATGGCAAATGAAATATGTGGCAAAGCATGCACAACCAATTCTAGCATCTATCAAACAATTGGCGATGACCAGGTCATCTATATATGAGTATATTGACTTAGGAGTCAAATGAGAACATTTGATCATAGGTCATACTCATCGTTTAAGCTCAAGTGGGGTTACCACTTTTACATAATGCATTGATGTGTTCACACCATTAGAGTTGCTTTGACTCAATTCTTAGAGTTAAGCTCCCCCTAGATGTGAGATCCCCTTTTAGAGGGATGAACTAACCTTGGGTTTTGTCGATGATGACTTCATGTAGGTGTTGAAGATGTGGATGCTCAATGTTGATGTAGATCATTTGGAGCAATCCTTTGCAGTGAGTTGCACTTCAATATACCTACATGGGTTAGTCCCACAAGGAACAAACAAGAATATCCATAGACATAGAGTGATGCACACAAAAGATGATGTCCATGAACTCATTAGGTTACCTTGTCTCTTGCCTTACCAACATGAGGGTTTGTTACTCCTTGAACTAGTGCAAGATGTGGAAGTTGATTGCACTTGTCCTTGCCATAATGATATGAGTGAAGAATGTTGGCGGAGTCACCCTCAAGAACTCTCTAGTTCTTCTTCTTTGGGATCCACATCATCTTGATGGGAATCCTTGGAGTTGTAGTTGTACTTGATGAAGTAGAACTTGACGTAGTCTTGGGAACCCACTTGACCAAGCACTACTAGGAAAAAGCCTAGCAGCAGCGCGGGTTTTGGCCCTCTCAGTAGTGCGGGTACCGGTGCTACTAATAAGGCGCTATAGCTAACGTATAGCAGTAGCGCCTGTTGACCCACGCTACTTCTATACATGAATAGCTGTAGCGCTCTTTAGGAAAGGGCGCTACTGATATTATCTGCAGCGCTGTTTACAGGGAAGCGCTACTGGTAAGGCGGCGCTACTGCTAAATTCCCCCCCCCCCTCACTACTACTAGTTTTATTAGTTTTTTTCCTGCATATTTTTTTTATTTGTTTTGTATTTGAATAGGCTTTATACAATAATCTTTAGCATATCATCCACATACAAATGTAATCATAGCATATACATACAATTAGTCTCATCAAATCATGTCATCATCATAATCATCATCCAACACAAAGTGGTCTCTCGTCATCAATCTCGAAAATAGCGATACAAGTCTCGATTACTTGCAAATACATCGTCATCCATCTAAACAATGATATACGCGAGAATATCTATCACTTTGAGTACATGAGTTCGTATCCCTCTCTCGCATTAGCGTGAACCTAAACTAACTACTGCCCGTCGCTCGAAAACCGAAAACCGGTAGATCTGGGCCTGACACTCTGGCCACTTGTCGTATATATACTCCCGGCGTAGCACTTCTTCGCCATCTATGATCTATGCACCTGCATCGTCACATGAGTCGATGATATGCAACATATATAGTTGAGCAACAGAAAGAGACAGACTTGGCAAAAATAGAAACAGCATATCATAAGCATAAATAACAAAGTTCATCGTACCCAAAATGCCCTAACTAGAGTGATTTTCGCTAGTCGAGGAGGAGGACGGTTTAATTACATCACAAATAAAGTTTCACCGTGCATAACTCAAAGTTTTGCCATAAAAGAAAGTATGGACTAAATGGACACATTGTCATATATCGACAATCACTCCATCATGTCGTGCCATCCATCCATGTCAGGGAGATAGTCCTCGAGCTTAGTGAAAGGCTTCATGTCAAGACGCTGAGAGGCTATCCATGTTCGGACGTCTTCACGCGACATTTGTCCTTCTGTGTAGAACATCCCTGTTTTTCCGACGACCTCATTCATGATGATTTGGGCAAGTTCGCGCTGGATGTTATAGAACTCATCTCGAAGTCGATAATCGTCGATATCTCCTATGTCCTTTGCCCATTGCAGAATATGGTCATCGCCAGATCTAGGTGACATGTGAAGGTTCTGGTGATCCCGTCTGTACTCCAGCATGTGGTGTAGGACATAGAATCCATCATTAAGAGAATCGTTCGGTTGCTGGATGCAGCGGAAGTCGATCTTATGGCTGAAGGCGGCCATGCCGCCCCTTCTCTTCTTGTCCCTAACCTCTCCACCCCTTGCTTGGTAGTAAAACATAGCACTGTCGAGAACATCTTTGATGTGGGTGTAATCCTTTTTGTGAATGTTCTTCGACGAGTCCAATTAAATAGCATGGGAGAATCGTGGGTAGAGGATGATGAGGACGGCGCGCCCGCCGCTGCGCAAAATAAGTACACCTCAAATTAATTAGCCTCCACCGTGCAAATGAATTATTGAAATCGAAGGAAGAAGGATAGCAGCGCGGATGACTTACACGGGATGATAAGGCACGAGAATCGCCTCCTTGTCCTTATTGGCGAGCATGAAACTGACGATGTAATCCCTCGCATATTCACGCTGCTCTGCACAGACTCCCAAGAAGCCCTCATGCATGTAGTACGGGTCAGCAACACAGATATGACGTATCTGCTCAACCCCAATGATGTAGTTCATGTGCAAGGCATAAAGGAGGACAAACGTAAAATCTAGCTTCTTCACGTGAAACATGTCGAATATGTAATCAAATCGGAGGAAGAACTTATCCGCGGGGAAGCTATCGACGTACGACATTTGCCGCTGAACGTTAACCACGTAGAGTGGGTATCCTGGATCTTTCGAGGCGATGAGGTCTTTCTCTACCCGCAGCACATCGTCATGAAGTCTCCTTAGATCGCCGAATCTGGCCCGTAGCGCTGTTTCGGGTAGGATTGGTTGACCGGGGATATGCCATTTATCCGCATCGGGGATATCTATACGGTCCTGAAGCGGAGGCTGCTAAGGCGGCTGGATCATAGAATCGGCTTTTTTGCCTTTCCTCGCTCTCATCCTAGACTTCTTTACTACCGGAAGGTCGTCAATAGTATGTTGAGACGGTAATTCAGGCACCGACTCATGACGCTCAAACCCTGAGGAGGCGCTAGTATAGACATACTGTTCAGCGCCATCGTCATCCTCATCCTCATCCATGGCGACATCATCAGCGACTAATGGAGCCTCCTCCTTACCCCATCCGCTATCACCCAACCCGACACCCGACGCTAATTGGGTAGGTGGGGTGTTGATGTTCATACCTTGCTAAGGCTGCGTGCTCGTGGGTGTGCTCCCGGCCGCCTCCAGACGAAGCAGACTCTTTGGCCACAACAGGACCCACCCATTGCAACAATCACCAAGCCGCCGCGGGGTCTCGTCGTTGGTTTATTTGGTGGAAGATCATATGTTCAGATCATTTATGCACATTATATCCCCTCTGATTATGAACATGAATATGCTTTGTGAGTAGTTACGTTTGTTCCTGAGGACGTTCGATATTTTGATAAGATGTATGTTGTCTAACCTCTAATGGTGTTATGTGAACATCGACTACATAATACTTCACCGTTATTTGGGCCTAGAGGAAGGCATTGGGAAGTAATAAGTAGATGATGGGTTGCTAGAGTGACAGAAGCTTAAACCCTAGTTTATGCGTTGCTTCGTAAGGGGCTGATTTGGATCCATATGTTTCATGCTATGGTTAGGTTTACCTTAATACTTTTGTTGTAGTTGCGGATGCTTGCAATAGAGGTTAATCATAAGTGGGATGTTTGTTCAAGTAAGAACAGCACCCAAGCACCGGTCCACCCACATATCAAAATATGAAAGTACCGAACGCGAATCATATGTGCGTGATGAAAACTAGCTTGACGATATTCCCATGTGTCCTCGGGAGTGCTTTTCCTATTATAAGAGTTTGTCCAGGCTTGTCCTTTGCTACAAAAAGGATTGGGCCACCTTGCTACACTTTATTTACTTTTGTTACTTGTTACTCGTTACCATTTATCTTATCACAAAACTATCTATTACCACTTATTTCAGTACTTGCAGAGAATACCTTGCTGAAAACCGCTTATCATTTCCTTCTGCTCCTCGTTGGGTTCGACACTCTTACTTATCGAAAGGACTACGATAGATCCCCTATACTTGTGGGTCATCAATCTTCAACTTCACTCTGAAATTACTTGAACCTTTCAATAATTCAGACTTGTGTTTCATCAAGTAAATATACTTAGCATCTACTCAAATCATCTGTGAAGTAAGAACATAACGATATCCACTGCGTGCCTCAACACTCATTGGATAGCGCACATCAAAATGTATTACTTCCAACAAGTTGCTTTCTTGTTCCATTTTACTGAAAACGAGGCTTTCAGTCATCTTGCCCATGTGGTATGATTTGCATGTCTCAAGTGATTCAAAATCAAGTGAGTCCAAACGGTCCATCTGCATGGAGTTTCTTCATGCGTATATACCAATATACATGGTTCACATGTCTCAATCTTTTCAAAAACGAGTGAGTCCAAAGATCCATCAACATGGAGCTTCTTCATGTGTTTTATACCAATATGACTCAAATGGCAGTGCCACGAGTAGGTGGCACTATATCATTACTATCTTATATCTTTTGGCATGAACATGTGTATCACTACGATCGAGATTCAATAAACCATTCATTTTAGGTGCAAGACCATTGAAGGTATTATTCAAATAAACAGAGTAACCATTATTCTCCTTAAGTGAACAACCGTGTTGCGATAAACATAATCCAATCATGTCCATGCTCAACGCAAACACCAAATAACAATTATTTAGGTTTAACACCAATCTCGATGGTAGAGGGAGCGTGCGATGCTTGATCACATCAACCTTGGAAACACTTCCAACACATATCGTCAGCTCACCTTTAGCTAGTCTCCGTTTATTCCGTAGCTTTTATTTCGAGTTACTAACACTTAGCAACCGAACCGGTATCTAATACCCTTGTGCTACTAGGAGTACTAGTACAGTACACATTAACATAATGTATATCCAATATACTTCTATTGACCTTGCCCGCCTTCTCATCTACCAAGTATCTAGGGTGTCGTGGGAAACGGACATCTATGGGGCAAGGCCCCTTTTCGGCCGGCGGGGGGCGGAAGCCGCACGAAGAGCGGATCGAGGCAAAACACGCGAGCGATTTTACCCAGCTTCGGAGCTCTCCGGAGAGATAATACTCCTACTGCTGCTTGTCAGATTATATTGTGTTCTTGCTCGGGAGTGTTGAGAGCTACAAAACCGAGAGTGAGTGTTCTCTGGTTTCGAACCCCCTCTACGTTGCGCATGGGCCTCCTTTTATATGCTCAAGGGGTCACCAACAGGTGGAAACGCATGCAAGGGCAAAAGTGTAAAAGAACTGTGGTTGGTACACCTACTTGCACAGTGTATCATACCTAACTCTGACGGCAGGGGACAAAGGCATTAAATGCCCGTCCGCTTCACCCAAATAGTGCAGAAAAGTGACCGTTAGGGGCGCCACCGTTCGCCACGATGGCGATCTTGTCAGCGTCGCTTGCCACCTCGCACCGCTTGGCTGCACAGCCTCTCGCCACGCATGCCTGGAACGGTCTCAGGGCGACACGTCGATGGATGCGCTGGAGCGTAGGTACTGAGAGGTGTCTTGCCGCGGCAAGCGCCTTGAAGCGGCTGTTATCTTGTCGTGTCCGGAAGCTTGTCGCTCGCCGGGTCTTGCCGGGACGCGCGGCGCGTCGCGGCAAGTTCCTTGAAAATGCCTTGGTTGGCCTTCCCGGCAAGCTCCTCTTGCCGGGCCCTTGTCCTTCCCGGCAAGCTCCTCTTGCCGGGGCCTTGTCTTCTCAGCTTGAACACTTTGTTCTTGAATGGCTCCAAAGGAACCATGGAGGACCTTGGCGGGCACCCGGCAAGCCTTGCCGCGGGGCGCTGCGACTGCTCGTGCACAAGTTCGGGATACTAAGGTACCCCTACTTTAGTACACCGACAGGAGCTCCCGGGCCTGGGCCACACACGGTGCCGAGCGTTGTTGGGCCAGGCCCAAAACAGTGCACGGGCACACGCGGGCTGAGTCCACACCGTATCTCACTCCGTATCCACCGCGCTCTCCCCTAACGGCACGCGTCGAATGCGGCGTCGTGGGAGAGGTCGTGGGTGGTTCTTTATTCGGAAAAAGCGTAACGTTCGCCTCCTCCCTCTTTATAAGCAGGGGAAACAGGGGCAGTTTCCCCACCTTCGCCATTTGATATTCTTTTCCACGAAATCTCCACCGCTCCCCTCCGCTTCCAAAGCCGAAAGAGAGCAGCGTTCTGCCCCCCGTTGCTGCCGTCGCCGCCAACGCCTTCGATCTCCCACACCACCTCCGCCATGGCTCCGAAAACCGGGAAGGGCGCGAACTCGGCCGAGGCGCTGCGGCTTGAAGCGCTACGGAAGGAGCAGGCCACTTTCCTCCCCGAGCTTGCCGCGGCGGAGCTGAGGGAGTGGTACTACCTCTTCTGGTCGACGGAGACGCGAGCGCATCTGCGCACGAAGGTACTCTCCGCCGCCGCTTCGAAACGGGTTCCAAACGGGTACCCCTTCTTCGTACTGTTCTTCTACTGTGGGCTCTGCCTGCCTTTCTCCGAGTTCTTCTGTGACATCATTAACACCTACGGGTTCCACCTCCTTGATTTCACCCCCAATGCTGTCCTGACCATGGCGGTTTTCGCACATCTCTGCGAAAACTTTGTCGGAGTCCACCCAAACGTAGCCCTTTTCCGCCACTACTTCATGCCCTGGGTCGAGAGAGGAGAGCCCTTATCTGGCGGGATCGCCTGGATCTCAAGAATCGGCAAGAAGGAGGCTTATCTGGAGGGGGAGCTCCGCAGCAAATGGGAGGAGTGGAGAGCGGAATGGTGCTGGATCGTCGAGGAGAACCCGCAGCCGTTCACTGCCCTGCGCCAAACCCCAGTAGTGCGCGACAATGATTGGAACGCCCTTGCCACGGACGATGCTAAGCTGAAGATCGCCACCACCCGGATCTTGCGACTCAGGCTTGCCGGGCTCACTGTAGGCGCTGTTGGCGCGGACTTTCTTCGCCGCCTCATCGCCCCTCTGCAGGAGAGGGGGAGACCCGCCTAGCTGTTCGGGGGTCCAGCGGACATTATGAGGCTTCGCCCGGGCCTCAACTTCAATTTCACTGTCTTGGAGCTGGATGCGATGCTCAAGGAGCTGTTCAAGCATGACCCCAATCATCCCGAGTGGTTCAGATTGCCGGCGGGTGTCGTTCCGTGGTGCAACAACTCTTCGCTTGACCGCATCCGCGCAATGATGCTACAGTGCGACTCGCATGGAATCGTTCCCACTTGGCAGGAGCCTGCAGACGATGTTGTGCAGCAGTTTTTTGATGGCCTGGTGGAGGTAGTGATCTGTGCCGACGAGCATAAGAGCCTCACCCGCGACACCACTGACGAGGAGATGCAGCACATCGCCACCAGAGCGGAAGAGGTGGCGGCAGCTGCCGCTGCGGGCGAATTTGGGTTCATTGTGGAGGAGGTAGAGGCAGCAGAGGCGGCAAGCCTTGCTGAGCGAGAGTGGCTTGACGGCGAGGAAGCGCTTGCCGAATCTGAAGCCGAGTCGGGCGAACCTGCCGAAGGTGCGAGTGGCCCGCCATCTCCAGGCAGTTTGCCGCAAGCGGAGCCATCAGCGCAGCCCCCAGCTCCACCAAGAAGGCGTCTCCGCAAGGCCGGGGATGTAGCAGGGCGGCAGACGGGTCAGCAGCCGACGCGCCGCGCGACGCGCTCCGCCGTGACAAGCCATGTTGCCGCGGGAGCGCCTCGCACCACAGCGGCAACTGGAGCGGGATCTTCCAGGACCACCGCCACCGCCCCCGCCAAGCGGCCAAGGGACCCCACTCCTCCGCCTCGTCGCGCCGAAGGTCGGCCGGACTTCGACCTCTCCGCACTCAGCTCCGACGAGGAAGAAGAAGAGTAAGTTTCTATTGTTACTTGAAGTTCTTCAATTTCTGCTGTTTTTGACCGATATCTAATCTGCTTTACTCTGAACTGTTTCCTTTTCAGGACTCTGGCCCAGAGAGCGGCAAAGAGAGCCAAGGTCCCCGTGGTTGTCATCAAGGACGAACCAGCTGTGACAACAGAGGGTGCGTCCGAGACCACCTTGTCGGACCCGGCAACTACTCCCCGAAGCAGCCTCCAGCGCAGCCCCCAGCGTAAGTATATAGTTTTACTTCTCGCTGTTAGGCGCGCATGGGTGTTCTTTCTTTGCTGATATCTTGACTGTTGGTTTGCTTGTGTAGGAGCAGAACAGCCTCACCAAGAGCCTCCTGAAGCCGCCCCTGAGATACTATCTGCTTCGACTACGCCGCCAAGGGAGGATTCTCCGGCAAGGGAGCGTTCTACTGCAAGGGAGAAGTCCCCGGCAAGGGAGGAGTCTCCGGCAAGGGGCAGCACCAGCGATCCCCCGTTGGCGGAGCCCATGATAGTAGATCCCAGTACAGGTAATCTCCCTTGTTTGAAACTTCCCGTGGGTTCTTCTTTCTCTGATTTTCTTTTTTGGATATTTGCTTGACCTTTCTCCCTCTTCCGGTCTTCAGATCCTCCTTCCACGGAGCCGATGGAGACCGAGGTCACCGGCGAGGAGAACGCGCGCGGCAATACTGATGACGCTGCCGCCACCGAAGAAGAGGTCAGCACTGATGATCCCGCCGGCGAAGAGGCCACCAAGGCTGCCGGCGCAGGAGCTGGCGAGGGGTCCGGCGATCGTACTGACGACCCTGGGGCCACAGGAGCGCAAGGCGCTACGCCGACCGCCGATCCCTCCGCCGCAGACGCAGCGCCAGGCTCCGAAGAGCCCCAGCCCGGCGCCTACTTGAAGGCCGGCGACGCTATCTTCATCAAGCTCCCCTGGGCTTCAAGCTCCAGGGCGCCGGTTGAAGGAGAAGTTTTTGACGGAGAAGTGATCGCCTCCGCTGGGTTGACACTGGTTGACGCGGCAAGCAGCAGCAGTGGCGAGCCTGAGGAGGAACAGCTGCTGCGGAGGCTGCTGTCGCTCTACCGCGCCCGACAAGCCAAACTGGAGTCTCGGGAAGCGCTTGTCGCGCAGGCGGGAGTAGATATTGAGAAGCATGCGGAGGATCTCCAGAGTCGCAGCCAGGAAGCCCTCCGGTCCATTTCAGAGGAGAGGGCGCAGCTCGTTGAGGTGCGGAAGGCCTTCCTCCTTGAGAAGGCTGAAGCCGAACAGAAACAGCGACTTGCCGCCGAGGAGCTGTTCGTGCGGGAAGGTGAGTTGACGCAACGGAAAGTCAACCTTGACAGCCACGAGAAGGAGCTTGCTGCGCGGGAGCGAACGCTTGGCGGGGCTCTCAAGGAGGCAAAGGAAGCTGCCGCAGCTGCTGAGGCCGCCAAGAAGGAGCTGGAAGTAAAAGTGGCGCAGCTAGAGGCCGATCTGAAGGCGAGGAATGAAGAGCTTGCTGCGCTCCAACGCAAGCGCGAGAAGGACGCCCTCGCCCACGGCGAGCTGCAGGGTCGTCTCCTCGAGAGGGGCAAAGAGCTGAGCGCCACCAAGGACTCCAATGCCGATCTCGAGTTGAAGCTAGCTACGCGGACTGAGACGCTGGACGGCGCCAAGAAGTGGGAGGAGGCCTTGAAGGAGGAGATCAAGGCCAACGAGGCACTGCTGACGAGGGCCGCCGAAACCCAGAACACCTTCAGGGATACTGTGGAGCTCTGGACGGAGGGCCTCATGAACATCGCCGCGGTCATCGACGAGGAGCTGGCGCAGCTGGAAATGGAGGGTTTCGGGTACTCCTCTGATGAGAACCTCCAGCCCAGCGCCAAGCTCACTCTGTTCTTCAAGGGCGTGGCGACGGCCCTCCAGCAACTCCGGGAAAGGATCCCAAAGCAGCTGGCCGACGAGTCGCGCACGATCTGCGCCAGTGTTCTGGAGAAGGTGTTGGTGAAGGTGGCCTTCCGCAACCCAGGCCTCAACCTCACCAACGTCCTCAAGAAGCTGTCGGCGGGTGCTGATCTTGAAGAGCTCAAAGCCCTTGTCGCACCCATTGTGGACAAGGTGAATGAAGTCAGGAGGGTTGATGGCGGCCGCGTAGATTAGACCGCCCGTTTCTTCCTTTTCTTGCCGCTGCTAGTCATGTTACGAGAACAATCTATTAGACCGCGACAAGTTATCTTGTAATATAACTTTTACTTTGGGCAGTATTTGCTATGTTATTTCCTTTACTTAATTCCTTCCTTTGTATGTTTTTACCCTACGCTTTCAGGGAACTTGCCGGCGCAGGCACCTTTGCCGCGAGCGCTGAGTGCGGAACATCAGCAGCCTGCTGGCGGTGCTGCTTCCGGCAAGAAACCTTGTCGCAACTAGTCGCAGCACACTTAAGTTGTTGAGCGGACTCGAAACAAAGTAAGGGCCCAACTAGCTACGAGTTGGTTCCTCCGCGCACAGGTTTTCCATACAAAGCACGGTCGTTCAAGGTTGATTTAAAACTGATTGTGCTCAAACTTTGGCAACTTAGCTTTTCTGTCGTTTGCGTCCTGGCAAGGCGATACTTTCTTGAACGACACCTGGTCCACACCATTATCTTCTCCTTCCCTCCCGGTGAACTTGTGGGCGAGGGAACCTTCCTTTTTCTTGAGAAAAAGAAAGAAGAGAAAGTAAAGATATGGAGCGTTAAGGCTCGTTACTGCTTACCGGGGGTTGGTGCTGCACAAAGTGTCAGATAACATATGCAAAAAATAGAAAGCATGAAAATTGACAAGATTTGCGGAGCACATGAGCTTTATTTATGCACGGGATCTGCGCCCGGCTTTGTACAAAGGGTTACATGCAATAGCGGCAAGGCTTGTACAAAAGGTGGTTGCCGGAACAGGTTCCGGCAACCGCGCCTTACGGGTAAAACTTACGAAGATGCTCAATGTTCCAGGAGTTGCTCACCGGAAAACCATCTTCGGTCTCAAGGCGGATAGCGCCAGGCCTAGTGACTCGTTTCACCCGATAAGGGCCTTCCCACTTCGGCGTCAACTTGTTGGAATTCTTGGCGGACTGAACGCGCCAAAGAACAAGGTCACCTTCCTCGAGACTTCTGGCATTAACTTTGCGGCTGTGGTAGCGGCGCAAAGCTTGCTGCTATCGAGCAGCTTGTACAGTAGCCTGAAGACGATCCTCTTCAAGGAGCAGCGCGTCCTCTTGTCGCAGCTGCTTTTGCTCAAGCTCATCATAAGCGAGTACTCAAGGCGATCCGTATACGAGTTTCGTGGGGAGAACTGCCTCTGCTCCATAGACTAGAGCGAAAGGTGTCTGGCCAGTGGCTCGATTTGGCGTCGTCCTGATCGACCAAAGAACCACCGGCAGCTCCTCAATCCAGTTTCTTCCGCACTTGTGCGGCCTGTTGAAAGTTCTGGTCTTGAGCCCGCGTAGCACTTCAGCATTTGCCCTTTCCGCTTGACCGTTGCTTCTCGGGTGAGCAACAGAAGCGAAACAGACCTTGGCGCCAAGATCTTGGACGTACTGCATGAAGGTGCGGCTCGTGAATTGCGTGCCGTTATCGGTGATGATCCTGTTAGGGACTCCGAAACGGCAAACAATCGACTTGAAGAACTTGACTGCTGACTATGCTGTCACCTTCCTCACCGCTTCCACTTCCGGCCACTTTGTGAACTTGTCGATTGCAACGTACAAGTACTCAAAGCCCCCGACAGCTCGGGGAAAGGGGCCGAGGATGTCGAGCCCCAGACCGAAAATGGCCAGGATAAAGGGATCGTCTGGAGAGCTTGAGCTGGCTAGTGTATCTGCTTGGAATGGAACTGGCATGCTTCACACATGGTTACTTGTGCAGTTGCATCCTGGAGGGCTGTCGGCCAAAAGAAACCTTGCCGGAACGCTTTGCCGGCAAGTGCTCTTGCGCCAATGTGGTGGCCACATATGCCTTCGTGTATTTCTGCCAACAGCTTTTGTCCATCTTCCCGGTGAATACACTTCAATTTCACACTGTTGAATCTTCTTCTGTACAGTGTGTCGTCGACAAACTGGTACATACTTGATTGCCGGGATACTCTTTCTGCTTTTTCTTGCTCTTCGGGGAGTTCTCTTGTCTGAAGGAAACGGACAATCTGCTGCGCCCATGCCGGAGCTTGCGGCTCGACAACAAGGACTAAAGGCACATATGCTGCTGCGGGAACATCTGCTTCTACGGCAAGAACCTGTGGATCAGCCGGAGCTTGATGTTCCCCGGCAAGCTTGCCAGAGCCAAACTTGTCGGGAGTGTCTGCTTCAACGGAACAAACCTTAGGGCTTGTCGGAGCGGACTGCTCCTCAGCACCCTTGGTGTTGATCTTGGGGACCTTCTTGGCGGCGGCTTCTGGAAGCTCTGCCGGAAAGTAGTCACCGGAAACCAACTTCCTCTTTTTGCTTTGTCCAATTGATGGTGTTACAGATGCTTGAGTCAGCTTGAGCACAAAGATCCCTGGTTCCACAGGTAACTTAAGTGCGGCGCACTTTGATAGGCCATCTGCAATGTCGTTCTGAGCTCTCGGAACATGTTCCATCTGCAGGCCGTCAAAGTGCTCTTCCAACTTTCTCACTTCATCAATGTAAGCTTCCATCAATGGACTCTGATAGTATTTGTTCCCTTGGCGGACGGCAAGCTGCGAGTCACCCCTGACAATGAGCTTTTTGATCCCAAGGTCCGCCGCGATCCTGAGTCCGGCAAGCAAACCTTCATACTCTGTAGTATTGTTTGTTGCTTGCTCCTTGGGAAAGTGCATCTGGACTACGCACTTGAGGTGCTCTCCGGTGGGCGCAACAAGTAGCATGCCCGCACTGGCGCCTTGCAGCGAGAAGGCACCATCAAAGTACATCAGCCACTCTTTGGTTGCCTCCTTGACGGGGATGCTTGTTTCTGGAATTTCTTCATCTGGTGTTGGCGTCCATTCTGCTATGAATTCTGCCAATGCTCTGCTCTGGATAGTTGAAGTGCTCTCGAACTTGAGGCCAAAGCTTGACAGTTCCAGTGCCCACTCGACAATCCTGCTTGTTGCTTCTGGATTCTGCAGTATCCTCTTCAGCGGAAAACGAGTGACAACTGTGATCTCATGTGCTTGGAACTAATGGCGCAGCTTTCTCGAGGCCATGAGAAGGCCGAAAAGCAATTTCTGCACACCAGAATACCTTGACCTAGCCCCCTGCAGAAGGGAACTGACAAAGTAAACTGGGCGCTGCACCATTTTCTTCTGCACCTCCTGTGTCTGTGCAGATCCATCCTTGTCGGGACCAGAGCTTGTCGGGGAAGCCCCCTGCTTGTCGCTGGACGCACTTGCCGTGGTTGCTGGCTCATCATCCGCCTCCCTTTCCGCTACTAACGTAGCACTAACCACTTGATTGGTTGCCGCTAGATACAGCAACAACTTTTCTTGTGGCTTAGGTGCGACAAGTATTGGAGTGGAGGACAGGTATCTCTTCAAGTCCTGCAGCGCAGCCTCCGCTTCCGGAGTCCATTTCATTGGACCTGCCTTTTTTAGTATTTTGAAAAATGGCAGGGCGCTCAGCAGACTTAGAAATAAACCTGCTGAGAGCAGCCACGCAGCCGGCAAGCCTTCGTACATCCTTGACGCGCTTCGGTGCTTCAATCTGCTCAATGGCCTAGATCTTGTCGGGATTGGCTTCAATTCCTCGCTGAGACACAAAGAACCCGAGAAGCTTGCCGGAGGGGACTCCAAACACACACTTCTCGGGGTTGAGCTTGAGGTTGATCTTGCGCAGATTTGTAAAGGTTTCATCCAAATCTTGAATCAGAGTTGCCTTGTCCTTGCTCTTGACCACTATGTCATCCATGTAGGCTTCCACATTTCTGTGCAACTGTGGCTCAAAAGCGCGACTGACTACTCTTGCAAATGTCGAACCAGCATTCTTCAAACCGAAGGGCATCCGTACGAAACAGTACGTGCCACACGGGGTGATGAATGCGGTCTTCTCCTCATCCTCTTCTGCCATGAAGATCTGATGATATCCTGAGTATGCATCAAGAAATGAAAGCAAATCACATCCGGCCGTGGAGTCAACATCTGGTCAATGCGCGGCAAGGGAAATGGGTCTTTGGGACAAGCTTTATTAACATCGGTAAAGTCGATACAAAGCCTCCATTTCCCGTTTGCCTTGCGCACGACTACAGGATTGGCCAACCACGTAGGATGGAGCACTCATCTGACGATGCCTGCTGCTTCCAACTTCTTGATCTCTTCTGCAATGAATTCTTGGCGCTCCACTGCTTGTTTCCTGACTTTCTGCTTGACGGGCCGCGCGTGAGGACAGACGGCAAGATGGTGCTCAATTACTTTCCTGGGAACACCGGGGATGCCAGACGGTTGCCATGCAAACATGTCGACGTTCGCCCGCAGGAAAGCAACGAGCGCGCTTTCCTACTTAGGGTCGAGCGTGGCACTGATGGTGAAGGTACCACCAGTGCCGTCCTCCTTGGCGGACACCTTCTTGGTCTCTGGCGGAGCTGCCTTCGCCTTCTTACACTTGCCGGTGGAGCTCGATGGTGCGTCCTCGATGGTAGTGCAGCACTCCGAAGAGGTGCGCTTGCCGAAGTGGGCATCAGAGCTCTTGCCGGACTTGGTCTTCTTCTTCCCCCCGGGAGCTTCAGCGGCAAGTGTCTTGCGTTCGGTTGCAGCTGCTGCTTCCCGTTAGATCTTATCGATACAGATAAGAGCATCTTTCTTGTCGCCAGGGATAGAGATGACACTTATCGGACCTGGCATCTTGAGCACGTTGTAGGCATAGTGAGAGGCTGCCATGAACTTGGCGAGCGCTGGACGGCCGAGTATCCCATTGTAGGGTAATGGGAAATCAGCAACGTCAAAAGTGACCCTCTCAGTCCTGAAATTCAATTCGCTGCCAAATGTCACCGGCAACGTGATCTTTCCCTTCGGCTTGCTCCTTCCCAGGTTAATTCCTTGGAATGTGCCGGTCTCCTCGAGCTCGCTGTCGGGGATCTGGAGTTTCTGGAGTACCGCGGAGGAGATCAGATTCAAGCCGGCCCCGCCGTCAACTAGCATCTTAGTGACCTTGAGGTTGCGGATGGTTGGTGAGACCAACATCGGCAAGCACCCGACCGCAGTTACGCGATCAGGGTGGTCCTCAATATCAAAGACGATAGGCGTGCTGGACCACTTCAGAGGCTTACGTGACTCAACTGGTGGTTCTGCTGCATTAACTTCCCGCACCCATTGTTTGAGCTGGCGGTGCGAAGTATGCAGAGAAGCACCGCCGTCAACGCACAGAACCTCTGTGGCTTTCTGAAACTCCTGCTCGTCGGCCTCATCTTCATCCATCTCTTCATCGTCGTCTTCATCTTCGTCCTTGTCGCGGCCGCGGGGAGGTCTGTCTCCTTGCCGCTGCTTGGCCTTGCCGCGGCGTCCTCCCCGGCCGGGGCACTTCTTGCCGGATCCTCTAGTACCTTCCTGGGCCTTCTCCTTGTCGCGTCGCTCGTACTCAGCTTTCTGCTGCTCGACAAGCTGTTCGACCTTCTTGCAGCTTTGGAGATCATGGCCCTTGGCGCGGTGGATTTTGCAATACTGCTTGTCGGAGCCGCCCTGCTTGTCGGCGGCCGCCACAGGTTCGGCTTCCTTGGCGGCACCTCCGTTGCCGGACTGCTCAACAGCTAGCACATCTTTCCCTTTCCTTCTCCTGTTGTTCCGCCGCCGGTTTTTCTTTGCCGGGGCAGCATCATCATTGTCAGATCCTCCTGCTCCTGCATTCTCTCCAGGGAGTTTCCTCCCCTCCTCAGCACGTGCACACTTGTCAGCCAGGGCGTATAGCTCACTGACGTCTCTGATCTTGCACATCGCCATTTCCTCCCGCATCCTGTGGTTACGCACGTTCTGATGGAACGCGCTGATGACCGCGGCAGGGTGGACATCTGGGATGTTGCGCTGCACTTGGCTGAACCTTTGAATATACTTGCGCAGGGGCTCTCCTTCCTTCTGGGCGAGCAGATGCAGATCCCTCTCCTGGCCGTGAGGCTTGTGGCCGCCTGTAAAGGCGCCGACAAACTGATGGCATAGATCCGCCCATGAGGATATGGAGTTGTCCGGCAAGTGCATGAGCCAGGATCTGACATTGGGCTTGAGCACTAGTGGGAAGTAGTTGGCAAGGATCTTGTCGTCGCGCCCCCCGGCGGCTTGCACCGCGATGGTGTAGATGCTGAGGAACTCCGACGGATGCAACCTGCCATCATACTTCTCTGGTACATCTGGCTTAAAATTCTTTGTGCTGGGCCACTGGACTTGCCGCAGCTCACGAGTGAACGCAGGGCAACCTACCGCATACGGCAAGTCGCCTGGTTCCCCTGGCGCATGCATATCGACAGTGGGCCCAGCGCGCTGGTCTGATTGACGCCGCTCTTCTCTTCGACGCTCGATACAAGTACGAGCGTCTTCTTGCTGTCGTTCTTGAAGAACTTGGCGCTGATCGCGACGATCTCGTGGGTCTGATGACGCTGTTGAGTCAGTGTTGAGGTTGACCCGACGAGTCGGCGATCTTGGCCTTCGGGGCGGGAAGTGCACGGTGGTTGCACCCCCACCAGTCTTGTCGCCATCGGCTCGCGTCCGGCAATCTTGCCGCGGCTGCGACGCATTCGACTGCCGTGGAGTGTCGCCGTTGGCGAAGTCGATGAGACTCTGAATGGTGGCCCTCCAATCGTCGATCTTGTCCGCCGTTGGAGTGTAATCCAGGAGCAGTTGGGCTCGGGCCAACGCTTCTTCCGGAGTCTTCGGTGGCGGTGGTGAACGGTGCGAGGAGCGGGATATGCTCAGACTTCTAACTATGTTAGAAGGAGCAGGATCCCGTCCAGGCGACCGTGTCTTGCTCGTGCCAGTAGGTTGGCGTGCATGCTGGTCTTGAGCACCCTGGGATCCACCAGCTCAATTTTGGTCCAACGAGCGTATGGTACCGCGAGTACCATGACGCTGTTGGCCCCGCACCTCCTGAGATGGGCGCGGTGCATGTACGGACGCCAAGGTTTGTGCAGCCTTGTCCTTGGACCTGGCGGTAGCGTGAGCTCCCTCGTCGACGCCCGTTCCTCTACCGACGTCTACCCCACCACCCGCTTGCTCCGGTGGCGGTGGGATCGACGTGGACGGAGCTGACACCTCCGAAGCCCTCTTCTTCGGTGGCATGTCGATGAAGATGATGAAGAAGATGAGGATCTGGCTCGCGTGAACGCCGGATCGGGTTCACACAACCTCGACGCCCCCTACCTGGCGCACCAAAGATGTCCTGGGAAACGAACACCTATGGGGCAGGGCCCATTTTCGGTCCGGCGGGGGGCGGAAGCTGCACGAAGAGCGGATCGAGGCGAAACACGCGAGTGATTTTACCCAGCTTCGGAGCTCTCCGGAGAGATAATACTCCTACTGCTGCTTGTCGGATTATATTGTGTTCTTGCTCGGGAGCGTTGAGAGCTACAAAACCGAGCATGAGCGTTCTCTGGTTTCGAACCCCCTCTACGTTGCGCATGGGCCTCCTTTTATATGCTCAAGGGGTCACCAACAGGTGGCAACGCATGCAAGGGCAAAAGTGTAAAAGAATTGTGGTTGGTACACCTACTTGCACAGTGTATCATACCTAACTCTGACGGCAGGGGACAAAGGCATTAAATGCCCGTCCGCTTCACCCAAACAGTGCAGAAAAGTGACCGTTAGGGGCGCCACCGTTCGCCACGATGACGATCTTGTCAGCGTCGCTTGCCACCTCGCACCGCTTGGCTGCACAACCTCTCGCCACGCGCGCCTGGAACGGTCTCAGGGCGACACGTCGACGGATGCGCTGGAGCGTAGGTATAGAGAGGTGGCTAGCCGCGGCAAGCGCCTTGCCGCGGCTGTTATATTGTCGCGTCCGGAAGCTTGTCGCTCGCCGGGTCTTGCCGGGATGCGCGGCGCGTCGCGGCAAGTTCCTTGAAAATGCCTTGGTTGGCCTTCCCGGCAAGCTCCTCTTGCCGGGGCCTTGTCCTTCCCGGCAAGCTCCTCTTGCCGGGGCCTTGTCTTCTCAGCTTGAACACTTTGTTCTTGAATGGCTCCAAAGGAACCATGGAGGACCTTGGCGGGCACCCAGCAAGCCTTGCCGCGGGGCGCTGCGACTGCTCGTGCACAAGTTCGGGATACTAAGGTACCCCTACTTTAGTACACCGACATAGGGTAGTTCCGCTTCAGTGACCATTCCCCTTATTTCAGAAGCACTTAGTCTCGGGTGGGTTCAAATTTCGGGTTTCTTCACTAGAGCAGCAACTGATTTGCTGTTTCATGAAGTATCCCTTCTTGCCCTTGCCCTTCTTGAAACTAGTGGTTTCACTGACCATCAACAATTGATGCTCCTTCTTGATTTCTACTTTCGCGGTGTCAAACATCGCGAATATTTCAAGGATTATCATATCTATCCCTGATATGTTATAGTTCATCACGAAGCTCTAGTAGCTTGGTGGAAATGACTTTGGAAAAACATCACTATCTCATCTGGAAGATTAACTCCCACTCGATTCAAGTGATTGTTGTACTCAGACAATCTGAGCACAAGCTCAACGATTGAGCTGTTCTCCCTTAGTTTGCAGGCTAAGAAACTCGTCGGAGGTCTTATACCTCTTGACGTGGGCACGAGCCTGAAATCCCAGTTTCCGCTCTTGGAACATCTCATATGTTTCGTGACGTTTTAAAATGTCATCGGTGCCTCAATTCTAAACCGTTTAACATTAATGAACTATCACGTAGTTATCAAAACGTGTATGTCAGATGTTCGCAACATCCACAGACGATATTCGAGGTTCAGCACACAGAGCGGTGCATTAAGGATATAAGTCTTTCTACGAAGCAATGAGGACAATCCTCAGTTTACGGACCTAGTCCGCATAATTGCTACTATGAACTTTCAACTGAATTTTCTCTAGGATCATATCTAAAACAGTAGAACTAAAGCGCGAGCTATGACATAATTTGCAAAAACCTTTTTGACTATGTTCAGGATAATTAAATTCATCTAATGAACTCCCACTCAGATAGACATCCCTCTAATCATGTGATACATGATCCGAGTCAACTAGGCCGTGTCCGAGCATCACGTGAGACGGACTAGTCATCATCGGTGAACATCTTCATGTTGATCGTATCCACTATACGACACATGTTCGACCTTTCAGTCTCTTGTGTTCCGAGGCCATGTCTGTACATGCTAGGCTCGTCAAGTCAACCTAAGTGTTTCGCGTGTGTAAATCTGGCTTACACCCATTGTATGTGAATGTTAGAATCTATCGCACCCGATCATCACGTGGTGCTTCGAAACAACGAACTTTCGCAACGGTGCACAGTTAGGGGGAACACTTTCTTGAAATTATTATGAGGGATCAACTTATTTACTACCGTCGTTCTAAGCAAATAAGATGCATAAACATGATAAACATCACATGAAATCAAATAGTGACATGATATGGCCAATATCATTTTGGTCCTTTTGATCTCCATCTTCGGGGCTCCATGATCATCATCGTCACCCGCATGACACCATGATCTCCATCATCATGATCTCCATCATCGTGTCTTCATGAAGTTGTCTCGCCAACTATTACTTCTACTACTATGGCTAACCGTTAGCAATAAAGTAAAGTAATTACATGGCGTTATTATTGACACGCAGGTCATACAATAAATAAGACAACTCCTATGGTTCCTGCCGGTTGTCATACTCACCGACATGCAAGTCGTGATTCCTATTACAAGAACATGATTAATCTCATATATCACATATATCATTCATCACATTCTCTTGGCCATATCACATCACATAGCATACCCTGCAAAAACAAGTTAGACGTCCCCTAATTGTTGTTGCATGTTTTACGTGGCTGCTATGGGTTTCTAGCAAAAACGTTTCTTACCTACGCAAAGCCACAACGGTGATATGCCAATTTCTATTTACCCATCATAAGGACCCTTTTCATCGAATCCGATCCGACTAAACTGGGAGAGACTGGCACCCGCTAGCCACCTTATGCAACAAGTGCATGTCAGTCGGTGGAACCTGTCTCACGTAAGCGTACGTGTAAGGTCGGTCCGGGCCGCTTCATCTCACAATGCCGCCGAATCAAGATAGGACTAGCAACGGTAAGCAAATTGTACAAACCATCTCCCACAACTACTTGTGTTCTACTCATGCATGAATTAAAAGTTATAAGGGTTATAATATAAGGTAGTGTAGCTCCTTTCATCTATACGTTGCACAAGATAGTGCAGCTCCTTTCACCTAGGAGCAGCACAACTAGGAGTGGGCCCCGGGCCGCCACGCTGGCATGGATTGTAGCGCCTATCAGTCAGGCACTACTCCGTGTAGTGCAGGGCGACCTGTCGGTCGCTACACAAAATGGGTTAGTTGGGTGCATTTGTTTAGCCTACGGTCTACTCTGTGAAATAGTTACGCCTCGAAGTCTGTTTTTTTTTCATTTTGCCTATATCTCTGCACGGGCTTACGCTCCCAGCCGAGCAAACAACTGCGATCCCTTCCGCCTCCCATGAGAAGCTCGCTTATTACCCCTCCTATCTATGCCAACCCTTTGCACATATTTTTCTTAAAAAACATTTATACATTGTCCAAACACATGCTTTCTTTTGCAGACGTACACATATTGTAATACTTCTTCTTCTTTTTTGTGGGGATATTGAAATACTTCTTGCAAAGCTTGGCGTGCAAAATGTTCGTTCTTGAGCCCTGTACCAAAATAACAATTAAAATGCGCAATAAGATATTGCTATAGTTATTCATTCTAGCTGTTATTTCAAGAAACACAAACTAATATATTTTCTGAAGAAAAAATGCAGGTGCGTGGTAAGCTACCATGTGTGCAAGACATAATATGTTGATGATTATTTATATAACTTTAAAAGTGAATATAGTTTTTGGTTCACCCCCAAAAATGTTTTTGGTTTTCTAAACTAAAAAAGATGCAAGTGAACCTGGAAGTTCAAAATCCAGTCAGTAAATTCAGAGTTGAGTACATGAGCGTGTGCTCCTAGCTCAAGCAAACATTTATGGATTTCATGGTGAGCACTATGTCAACATCTTCGGTATAGATTCCTGCCGTCTCCTTTCGACGGTGAGGTTAAGGTTTCTCGTCATACTGCGAGATTTGGTATCAGATGCTTCAAATCCATGCAAAGGTTCAAAAATGACGACTACGACTCCATGGCACAGGTCATTATTGGCACATGTACAAAGACTTGCTAGCTGTCATCTACAAGGTCAAGCCGGCTCCAGTAGAGGAGCAGCACATCGGCGGCTCACTTAGGCATAATAGTGGTCATTCAGTGATCTCAGAATCTTGATGTATTTTTTATTATGTTTGAGATACTTTATACTTCCGGTGAACTTTTATAATAAATCTGGTCCTTTTCATAAAAGAAAAACTCGTCCTTCTTTTTACGATGGAGGCCAGGACGAGGAGGTGCTCCTCTAGGTGGAACTCATCTTCATGAGCTGGAGGAGTAGCTGTTCGGCATGCGGATAGTGATGGGCGGGATAGTGGGTGCAGAGGAGCACCCGGACAAGGGCTGAGGTACCACCACCGCAATTTGTTCATGATAGTTTATTACTTTTAAAAACGGTTTTCAGTTTACTAGCCAAAAAGTTATTTTCGCTTTTTCCAAACTAAAAGATGCAAGTGAACCAGGAAGCTCAAAATCAAATGGGAAATTCAGAGTTGAGTACGTGAGCATGCGCTCCCAGATCAAACAAACATTTATGGATTTTCGTGGTGAGCACTATGTCAACTTGTCCTTTGTGTGAAGGAGACCAGGACGATGACGTACTCCTGTACGCGGAACTCATCTTTTTTCATAGCAGGAGTGGCCGCATGCAGTGATTGGCCGGGTAGTGGGTGCAGAGGAGTTCCGGACAAGGGCTGATGTACAACCACGGCAAGCGGTTTTTGACCGTGGGGAGTCACTATAGAATAATCAAGGTGGTTGAGATGGTCAGAGGACAGTGTAGAATAATCAGGAATTTCATGTAATTGGCCAAGCTGCTAAAGTAGCTAAAGTAGCTATAAATTTTGTTCATAAAATAGATCCTAATGACAGTGGTATTCTTAGGGCATCTCCAACGGTGACTCCTAAATTATTAAATTATCTTTCACATCCATCCGCAGACAGAGGAACCAGTCCGTGGATAAGGATGCAAGAGGACGCCGTCCAACGCTAGACACATACATTTTGATAACAACTCAAATTAGCCGGACGAAATTCATTCACACACGGTCGGATTTCATATAAACACGGTTGGATTTCATATAAACATGACTGATTTTATTTAAACATGAGAGATTTCATTACATTTACATTAACTAAGCGGAGCTCGACCAGCTGGTCTAAATGGTCATCGACGCCCGTTCCCCGTGTCGGGCCATGAGGCCCGGGAACTGAAACTTCACCGTCTCCAGTTCCGCCTCGGCGCTCTCGAGCTCCCTCTCTATAACCTTCGCCTTCGGAGGCTCGGGAAGTGAAGTTGTTTGCCTCCACATCGCCGCCATGCGACTAATTGGCCAAAGACGTTGAGCCCGCCAAGCTTGTGTCGATGAGAGGGGAGGAGCGGTGGCCTTCTTGTGACACGAGCGGCGGCGACAAAAGGTGCACTACTCTTCCTTGCTGCTGGAGGCGCCCGTGGACGTGCCGGCTTCGTGGTCTTCGCGAAGGGGCGCAGACTCGGCAATGTCCTCATCCTCCTCCTCGTCGGTCTCGCCGAACACCAACCGCGTCGTTGCTCTCCTTCTTGCTTCGCCAGGTCCGCGTCCGGTCGACTGCCCAGCCGGTGGCGAGCTGCTCCTCCGCCTGCTCCTACAGGATGTGGTGGTTGTAGGCGACGTTGGCCTGCGCCTCCCGGAACTTCTCCTCCCGCACCATGCCTCCTAGAACGACTCCGGTTTGTCGTTGGCAGCGTCCTCCATTGTGACATCGTCGTCCATCGGTTGCATGACGGCCAACCAACCGGCAGCAATGGCGGCCCTCTCCTTCTTCTGGCTTGACGTCTGCCCGTTCCAGAGAGCTTTGACGGGGGAGGAATTCATGGTAGGAGTGGTGCGGAGAGGGATTGGAGGTGGATGACTGAAGCTATGGCCGAGGCACCGGTTTTTATAGTAATGGTGGCGGTAGAGGGACGGACGGGCGACCGTCGTGTCCTTTGAATGCACGACAGTGCCTGCACCGAGAAGCGGAACGGGCGGCGCTCTCTCGGCCGGCACACCAATTCAATGCCGGTGTCGATCGCATCTAGTCTGGTCGGGCATGAATGTGGGCACTGACGCACAGGAGCAGATGGACCGAAAATGCGGGGAGGGTGGAGGGGTTTTTGATGGGCCAGGGGAGTCTGAAACGGGTTTGGGATCGGTCTGAAATCCCGCAAAGCCCCCACATACTCCGGTTTGCAAGAAAAATCTGGTCCGGATCGCGCCACGGATCGCAACAGGTCCGAGTTGGATGGCTTCCGCTGTCTGGACAGTACTGTCCGGACACATGCGTTAGGTTTGCGGGTAGGTGTTGGAGATGTCCTTAGCCCATGTGTAAAGAGCTAATTGGTATGAGATGAATACATTACCAATACATGCATGGTGGAGAGTCCACATAGTAGCCTTTTGTCAGTTTTTGTCATATAAAATCAAAGAGAGGAGAGAAGAACCGGTGACTACATCCACACAAGATTATCTCGCTGTCCAACTTTCGTTTTATTTTTCTTATGATATTTTGAACGAGTTATAAACCATGAATCTGTTCGTGATATTTTTATACATCTGAATTGCTCGCGTGAAAAAAAAATGACAAATATTGGATAAATTTACAATAATTTTATTTCCCCGATTCCAAAAAAGAAATTTCAATAAACGAAGAAACATATTCCACCCATCTGGACTCACTTAAAAAACTATATTCACTCATTTCAAAAAGCAACTTCATCATACAAAATAACATATTTCACGCATTTTTCTAAACACTTTGCAATCACAGATGCTCACATACATAGTAACAGATTTCACGCATTTATAAAAACATATCTCACTCTTTGTAAAAACATAGTTTCACTCGTTTAAGAACTAATTTCACAATTTTCAAATATCTTATTTCACTCCTTTCATAGAACTTATTTCTCCTCATCTATTATATAATTAAGGGCCATTTGCATTTCTGTCCCTAACTCGAACCACCTAATCAGATATGCCCCTAGTTTCGAAGCCTGCTCAAATTTGCCCCTCCGCCGTTAGATGACCTTATAGAAATGCCCTTCCGTGCCGTTTCCGTTAGGTCAAAGGCCTTTGACCGTCTACCATACGTTTTCTGGACATTTTGCCCTTGCCTTCATGTGTCACTTACATGTGGGACCCACTCAAAGAAAAAATAAAAATAAAAAACGCTTTCTCTCACCCCTCTATCTCTCACTTACACGTGGGTCCCAACTAATAATAAAAATAAAAATAAAAATAAAACTAGATATGGACTGGTCAAACTCTGTATAGGGCCCACATGTCATTGTTCAATTATTTTCTCGTCAACTCCTATGCTGAATATTCTCGTTTATATTAAATTAAACTAATGTGCACCTAAACTAATTCCTTCAGGGTTCCCGGCGGCGACCAAATCTCACGGCGGAGGCACACCAGGAGGCTGCGGGGAGGCCGGCTGAGGGAACCACACGATAGCCTTGGCTCGACCGCGTCCACATATGGTGTCTTAAGACCATATGGTCACCGGAGTTGATGGCGAAGACCGTTCCTGCGGCGACTCTGGGCGGCGCAAGCGGGCGAGCTACTGTGCAAGATGGAGAGGCTAACAGGATGTGCGAGACTAAGGAGATGACTAGGGGCACGATGGCGACGCTGCTGGGGCTCGAGGAAGACTGAAGTGTGTACTTCAACGACGACGGCCATGGCAGTGCTCGGAGCTCGCGGGGAAGACGACCGGAGGTCACGAGGCCTTCGGTAGAGGACGCTCACATCTTTCGAGGTACCTCAGGATGCTCGTGGAACGTAAGGGGTCGGCTAGGGAGCTTCAATGGCGTCGAATCGGCGGTGGCTATTCGAGATCGTAGGTAGGGAAGATGCATTGTGGCACTCGGTCCTGAGTTTCTCTGGTCGAATTCGTAAGCTGGGAGGGCGAGGGCATCTTGTACAAGCTTCCTGGCGAGGTGGTGGCGCTTGGGGTTGCCGTTGGTCGCGCGGAGACGAAGGCAGCGGCGACGGTGGCGCTCTGCATAGGGAGGAAGGGAGAGGGAGGGAGGGAGGGAGAGGGGGAGGTGTGGAGGAAGGGGAGGAAGGGGTGCGGCGCGTGGGGAGCTAGCGGCGGCGGCGCACGGTCCCTGGGCAGCGGGCGCTCGCCGGAAGTGAGAAAGAGAGGTCGTGAGATAGGGGAAGAGAGGTGGGAGGTGAGAGAGACACCGTGAGGGGGCCACATGTAAGTGTGTTAGAGAGAGGGGGTGAGAGAAAGAGTTTTTTCTTTTTATTTTTTCTTGAGCGGATCCCACATGTAAGTGATACATGGAGGCAGGGGCAAAATGTCCAATAAATGCCCCGTAGACGGTCAAAGCCCTTTGACTGGACGGCGACGGAACGGAAGGGCATTTTTATAAGGTGAACTAACGGCAGAGGGGTAAATTTGAGCATGCTTTGAAATTAGGGGCAAATATGAGTAGTGGGTTCGAGTTAGGGACACAGATGTAGAAGACCCTATAATTAAAACATAAGTCAAACAGGACACCGCGTGCATCCACATATATTAAATTATCTCATCCTTTGATTTTGGAGATTAATGACTAAGATTTAAAGATGTAAACATTACATACAGATATTGTGTATAAGGCCCCGTTTTGTAGCTCAGATTTTTCCAAGTATTATAGGAATACTACAGTTTTCTTAATTACTACGGTTTTTTACTGTGACCTGTTTGGCAACCCAAAAAACTATGGTATTATAACTACAGTATTGCGAAAACCACAGTATTTCCTCTGTATTAAAAAAAGAACCTCCGACCTCTTTTCTAAAAACTGAGCTGGCGAAGAAAATGAATCTGTTTGTCAACTTCCTTGCTGCAAGCCGCCGCTGCCGCACTCTGTTGGACAAGCCAAGAGAAAGCAATGGAAAAAAATGATGGCCTTCGTACTTCCACTTGCACTCCTCCTCTCCTCCTACGCCCGTGCATGCATCTGGTCAGTACGCTGGCCAGCCATGGTTGTGTTGATGGCTGCAACGCGAGTCCACAAGGCACTGCTGTCCACACATGCACTGCTCCTGACCGTCGCCCGTGCCTCGGCTCACCGTCCTAGCCGGCTCACCACTGTACGCCTCTGTTAGGCCAAGCAGCAGCCAAGCCATAGCGTCGGTCAATATTCTGAATCGCGTTGCTGCACTCCAGCCGCCGCTCATGCCCAGGCATGCCACCTGGTCTGTTTGTGCGAGCATGGCCATTCATTTTTGCAAGGCCAGCTAAGAACGTCCATGTTGCAACTGCTATGAAACAGCTATGCACCTAATTTACGTTGTTGTAAACGACTACCAACCAAACACGTCAAAGTATTCTCAATACTTCAAAATACTTTGATATGTGAAAACTGTGGTATCTAGTACCTATATAGTTTAAAATACTGCAGTTTTCCAATACTACAGTTTTTGCAATACCTTGTTGTCAAACACAGCCTAAACCTTTTTTGGAACATAGGAAGTCTGTCACGTACATTTTTTTAGCACTCACGTACATTTTTTATGATAGAAAATTGCAAAAGCATAATTACGTATAAGGCAAGGAGACTTCCAAGTTTGGAGTCCCATGTGTTCTACGTGCAATCAAGAAGGCATGTGACCTATTCCAGTTCGGGTTCTAATAGGACAAGAATTTGACACATATCACGTACTCCTATAGGACAAGGAGATGTACAAGAAAAGGTGACCTACAAGTTTAATGTAGGAATAGTCCCTTCTTTCTACCCTCGGGAAAAAAATGAACAGCCCGACCACCCAAGAATAAAAAGACGATCGAGTCCGATTAGAATACAGGCGTTGGCGTCTCATTTATGAAAAATAATCAGTCCGGACTCCACCAGCTTTAGTGCTTCACGATTCACACTATGGGATATAACAAACTTTTTCACACTATGGGACTCCACCAGCACGCAGTTGTCAACTACAGACATGAAGTACAACCAGCTGCCGTGCCAGCGAAGCAGATGAAGATCTCCAAGAAGGACTAGGTGGTGGCAACCATCATGTACCGGACGCACCAAGGATCGCTACATGGGTCGGTGCCTCCTCAAGATCTTCTCACCGGCAACAACGCGGACAGCGAGACTAGGAACATGATCTTCAGCATAGAAGGTCCACATCATCGCTGGTATGTTATATTATGGACTGATGTGAATCTCGGTGACTGGATTCATGGCGATGGATTTGTTGGAAGGGGAGGCGCAGTTGGTCGGGTCGTGGATGGCTTGGACAAGAACGGGAGGCCGCACAAGCTGTAGCTCCACAGCATCGCCAGTAGTAGGTGGTGGACTTCTAGGACAGCAAGGCCAGGGCACCAGCTCTGAATCTGCTAGATGTGCGGCCGCTTTCTCCATATCGTAACGTCTCTCTACCCCGTGTCTTGTGCATCCCCTCTCATAGTAAAGCTGTTCCCGTGGCAACGGCGTCTAGATATAACATTGATAATTCCACAGCCGCATATTGGGCCACAATTTAGGTTTGTTCATCTTCTACGTTGCACAATTTAGTGGTTTCTAGAATTAGTGGATGCAGATTGTTGGATTCTCGATTGATATGCTTAGAGACTTAGATGTTCAGGGGCATGCGCAACGGCTAAAGTATGTGCAAATGAAGAGACAAGCAGGAGGCATAGGGTCTTGAGCTTTCTGCTAGCAAGTTTTGTGTTTACTGCTGGATTCCAAGGAAGATAATTTGATCACCAAGCTAACATGTACGTGACAATCAATCGACTCTCAAACCAAGAAAAATCAAGCATGTCTATTCTAAGGTTTGTTCATGTTCTACATACCTCAAATTTAGTGGTGCTAGAATTAATGGGTGAAAATTGTTGGATTCTTAATTGATGTGCTCAAAGATTTAGATTAATGATACGCCTTTGTAAAAAAAAATTAGAGATGGACAGCACATGCATAACCCGAAACCTTTTGGGTCCTTCATTATTATAATAATCGTTTTTGTCATTTTATTTTGCAGGACGACATTGGCATAGCTACCTCTACTCCGACTGGATTTATATATCAAGTTTAATCTTATTCGCAGACCAATAAAAAGATTATTTGCCTATTCATTGTAAAACAAACGGGTCACTGCATACCAAAGAAAATATATGGTGTAGTAGTACAATTAATCCCTGGTGTACCATGTATTGCAAATACAATTCATTCTGTTTCAAACAAGATGATGTTCATTGGAGCTACTAATACATGAGCATTGTAGGACATTCAGGAGAAACTCAACAGAAAACAAATTGAACAAAATGCGGAACTCCCCAATTATGAGCAAACTGTGGTAAGTTTCCAATTCAATAACTTTTTGATTGACCAACTTATAAGAGATGTACTTCTTTTAAATAACTGTACCATTTCATTGTTTGAACAGTTGTACACGCTTACATCATCAGGTCAACATTGAATCAGACTGACCGTTGCACAATCACTTAAAACAGTCCGGAGCATATCTAACAAAAATACTTATTACTGAAGGGCTTCCACGTGCCACGGGACTGTACACTGGTGAGGCGGCGATGTTGCCGCGAGCATGGCAGCTGATGTCTACTACACAACCTTCTTCTTGTAGACGTTGTTGGGCCTGCAAGTGCATAGGTTTGTAGGACAGTAGCAAATTTCTCTCAAGTGGATGACCTAAGGTTTATCAATCCGTAGGTGGCGTAGGATGAAGATGGTCTCTCTCAAGCAACCCTGCAACCAAATAACAAAGAGCATCTTGTGTCCCCAACACACCCAATACAATGGTAAATTGTATAGGTGCACTAGTTCGGCGAAGAGATGGTGATACAAGTGCAATATGGATGGTAGATAAAGGTTTTGTAATCTGAAAATATAAAAACAGCAAGGTAACTAATGATAAAAGTGAGCGTAAACGGTATTACAATGCGTTGAAACAAGGCCTAGGGTTCATACTTTCACTAGTGCAAGTTCTCTTAACAATAATAACATAGATAGATCATATAACAAGCCATCAACATGCAACAAAGAGTCACTCCGAAGCCACTAATAGCGGAGAACAAACGTAGAGATTATGGTAGGGTACGAAACCACCTCAAAGTTATTCTTTCGGATCAATCAATAAAAGAGTTCGTACTAGAATAACACCTTAAGACACAAATCAACCAAAGGCCTAATGTCACCTAGATACTCCATTGTCACCTCAAGTATCCGTGGGCATGATTATACGATATGCATCACACAATCTCAGATTCATCCAACCAACACAAAGTACTTCAAAGAGTGCCCAAAAGTTTCTATCGGAGAGTCAAGAACGTGTGCCAACCCCTATGCATGGGTTCCCAATGTCACGAAACCCGCAAGTTGATCACCAAAACATACATCAAGTGGCACATGATATCCCGTGGCCACCACAGATAATCACGGCAAGACATACATCAAGTGTTCTCATAAAAGACTCAATCCGATAAGATAACTTCAAAGGGGAAACTCAATTCATCACAAGAGAGTAGAGGGGGAGAAGCATCATAAGATCCAACTACAATAGCAAAGCTCGGGATACATCAAGATCGTGACATAGAGGGAACACGAGAGAGAACACGAGAGAGAGAGATCAAACACATAGGTACTGGTACATACCCTCAGCCCCGAGGGTGAACTACTCCCTCCTCGTCATGGATAGTGCCGGGATGATGAAGATGGCCACCGGTGATGGGATCCCCCTCCGGCAGGGCGCCGGAACGGGCTCCCGAGAGGTTTTTGGTGGCTACAGAGGCTTGCGGCGGCGGAACTCCCGATCTATCTTCTGTTCTGGAAGTTTTAGGATACGTGGGTATATATGGGGAAGGGAGTACGTCGGTGGAGCTATGAGGGGCCCACGAGGCAGGGGGCGCACCCTAGGGGGGTGGGCGTGCCCCCCACCCTCGTGAGCACCTCCCGTATCTTCTGACGTGGAGTCCAAGTCCATCAGATGTGTTTCCTTCCAAAAATAACTTCTCCAGTTGATTTCGTTCCGTTTTGACTCCGTCTGATATTCCTTTTCCTCGAAACACTGAAATAGGCATAAAACAGCAAATCTGGGCTGGGCCTCCGGTTAATAAGTTAGTCCCAAAAATAATACAAAAGTGGATAATAAAGCCCAATATTGCCCAAAACAGTAGATAATATAGCATGGAGCAATCAAAAATTATAGATACGTTGGAGACGTATCAAGCATCCCCAAGCTTAATTTCTGCTCGTCCTCGAGTAGGTAAATGATAAAAAAGATAATTTTTGATGTGGAATGCTAGTTGGCATAATTTCAATGTAATTCTTCTTACTTGTGATATGAATATTCAGATCCGAAAGATTCAAGACAAAAGTTCATATTGATAAAAGAAATAGCAACCCTTCAACACTACAAGAAATATGTCAAATTGTGACCTTGACTATTGGTCACTGAAAAGTCATGGTTTTTCATTTGCGACCTTTTTGTGACCAAAAAGAGAAGGTCAAAAGCTGGCAGTCGTAAACTGACTATAGCGACCTTTCTTCTAGAATGGTCGAAGACGTTTATGACCAAAATATGTCCACTGTGGCGTTTTGGTCACTAGCAACCTCCCCAGGCCACGTAGGCATCCAGCGTGGCAAGCTGATGTGGCACAAGATTCAGCCCGGTCCAATTGGGTGTTTTACATGGGCCGAGCCCATTAATTTAGCATTTCTATATATTTTTTCATGTCAATTTTTTGTCAGACTTCATGGGCCAAGCCCAACAATTCAGTATTTTATTTATTTCTTGGTCGTGGCCTTTTAACATTTGTTTGGGCCTAGGCCATTATATTTTGTTGCTGGTCCCACCAATCAGATGGATACCACTTGTCATAATCTCACACATTAGACCCACGTGACAGAAAATTCAAAAGTGATTTCATAAGTGAGCTCCATGAGTCAGGTTCCATTTCACACGCTTTGAAACCACATAATGAATATTTCAAACAGAACATAACAAATGTAGTTCGTCAAAGAAGGATAAATAAGTCAACTACAATCTGTACATAGTCTATTACAATATTATTCAAATCTTTCCAGTCTATAACACATAAGACAGAACATATAACTCTTTGCTACATGGCTTAGAACTTCAAATATACTTCCTAGTTCACTTTGTTGGAGCTCTTGTAAATGAGAGGAAACACCATTTTCGGGTATGTTTGTAGAGGCTGAACCAAGGCATATAACAATAAACCAAAAGAGTTAGAAACAAAATAAAAACAAATATACAAAGCAGATAGGGACTAAATCCTGAAGTATATGTACAACAGAATATAACCACACGTCACCTCTATCTATTCTGTGTGTATAAGTAAAGAAAATTATGTACCAATAATTATATTATGGGACGGAGGGAGTAGTACATATGATTACTTTCAGGTTATAATTTTTCTTCACCTATAGTCTACTCCTATATTCAGGGAACCTTAGTCAGGTATCACTAGTGAGCACAAAACAAAACAAAACAAAATAAAGGTGTTGGCTATATAAGTGAAGACTATTCACGGCTTTTTAGAACGTACAATAAACCAACAAGGACATAGAAGTTGCAAATAATCAAAACTTAGTAGCCACTGAACCTTGCAAAACACATATTGTGGCATAGTTCATCGAAAAGAAAGATGATCGCAATAACAATTAACAAGATTGTGGTGGCCAGAAGACCACCACCACAGATGCATCTTAACAAGATTGTGATCGCAATAACAATAACAATTAACAAGATTGTGATGTACGCTATCAGGGAAGAGGGGGAGGGAGATGGAGGAGCTACCTGCCGCGGTCGCAATGGAAGCAGAGGAGCAGACCCCTCCTGCCCCTCCCCCACGAGCAGGACAGTGCTGCTGGCTGGGCACGCCCGTACTCCTCCGCCTCCTTGATCAGGAGACCCCCTTCCCCTACTGCTGCTTGGCGTGCCGCATCACTAGTCACCTCCTCATGCAAGAAGTACACAATAAATAGACAGACGGTCAGTGAGGTACATTTTCACAGCAACAGAAGCTTAAAATTAACAGAAATACACACATCAAATGAAGTCACTAAGATACTTAAGTGCACCACATGGTGTAGAATTATGTGGTATATAATTGCAACACATGAACCAAAAGAGGAATAACATAATCACCAAGAATTTCTGATGATAAGCATAGCTCCCTACAAAAAAAGAACTAAGGGCACAGTGACTAAAGCATGCAGACCACAATATTCAAAGAAGAAGCAAGCGGGCAGTATGAGCTACCTACTGGCAAAGTATAAAACCCGAATCATATAGTATAAATGAATCAAGAAAACAAGACAAACCCTGAACCTGAAAGCTCAGGCTGCTGCTTATTTTGTTACTATGTGGTAAGTACTACTAAGATCAAAATGCATTCAAGGGAGCATAAAAGCCATCCCCATTTGAAGCATGTACAGTCTACAGAGATACTAACGGGTGAACAGACAGCCCCTAGAAATTGGCTAACTACTTCTACTGTATAATATGCAGTCTACAGAGATACTAACTACTTCTACTTTATAATCACAGTCTGCAGTCACTAAATAAATCAAAGGTGTATGATGGAAATACATCAAAATAGTCCAGTTAACTTGTCGATTAAGAGACTAATGAAACCAGTCACTCTAAGCATACTAGAGCTTCAAACCAGTTCATTTAGTTGAACTAAAGAGGGTCACAGAATACCCTAAAGGGTGCCCATTTGCACTCCTACACTCGAACACACACACACACACACACACACACACACACACACACACACACACACACACACACTATGGATACTTTTGAGATTCACATGCACATTCAGTAAATTCAGTGAAATTCAGTAAACATGGAGTACAGAAGAGAGGTTCAGACTTCAAACCAGTTCATTTAGTTGAACTAAAGAGGGTCACAGAATACCCTAAAGGGTGCCCATTTGTCCATGTTTCAGACACATGCTATAGCAACATAATGAACCTAATACCGTCAGCACTCAGCAGGCAACACAAGTCAGTACATCAAATTACAGGGAGGAGACGTACGTGGTGCCCAAGTTTAGCTATTCAAGGCTTCAAGAAATAACAACAACATGAAGTAGAGTCTGCAGTTTCAGACTTGCTGCAGTCCAGTCACATGTGTGACACTATCTCGACCCTAAATATCCCCTGAACAAGCAAGCGAGGTCTAATACACACACGACAAGTCTCACAACTCCATAAACAGTGGCACAGAACTAGATATCACAGAAGGTATATATCTCAATTTAGTTTGTTTAAATCTTATGCATGCCACCGAAACACAACAACTAGAGAAGTTCGACCCAACAACTCACCATGGCCTCAGCGGGGGTGAACTTGGCGCGGATGACGCCAGTGTTTCTGTGGGAGAGGGAGACCTTGCCCCAGATGTAGTGGTAGTTGGTGTCGTTGCTTGGTCTTGGCCTTGTAGACGCAGGCCATCCTCTTCCCGCCGTACCAGGCCACGTACTCCCTAGTGTTCACTTGGATCTGCCTGGATCTGTGCGCTGGCGGATCCACGCGAGGGAGAAGGAGCAGAGCCGCGCCGGCGGAGGGAGCTTCTCACCTCTTGTATCCGAGGATGGTGTCGCGGACGTAGAGCCTCACGCGCTGGCCGGTGCGTCCCTTCACCATCTTGCTGCTGCAGCGCCGCCGGGGAGGGGAGCTGAGGTTCACCATCTTCCTGACAACCGCCGCCGCCTCCGTCCCCACAGACGAGGCAAACATGGCCCCGCCGTCTTGGATGGCCTGCACAAACCCGCACAAACGCAATGAGATTCGAGCAAGCTGAAGAAATCTAGAAGGAGGAGGAGAAGAAAGGGGGGGGGCAATACCAGATCTCACCTGCATGCGTCGCCTGCGAGGTAGCCATAGCGTCGATCTAGGGTTTCGGCATGGAGAGAAGGAGAGGGTGGAGTTGAAGGAGAGTGTGGAGTCGAAGGAGGAGGCGAACGGCGGGACGGACCGAGCAAGGCGGGGACGGCGTCGCGCGCGCGCGTGCTCCGATGCGGCGGTGGCGATGGAGCAGAGAGCCCCGCGGGCGAGGGAGGCAGAGGAGCATCGGAGGAGGACCTCGGGCTTCACTTCTGTCATGCGCGGGCGTGGAGTGGCGGCGATGCGAGAGCCCCGTGGGACGCGAGGTTGGTCGAGGACGAGGGAGACGAGGGGAGAGTGAGGGCGGCGGTGGAGGTGGGTGGCGTAGAGCTAGGGTTTCGCCTCACGTGGGGTTGGTGGGGGAGGCAAGGGGTGAGGGCTGCCGTTGGATCCGGGAGGATCCAACGGTGTTTCGTGCATGATCCGCGTATCTGGTCCACGGACCAATCAGAATGCAATACAACATTATGACCAACTAAATTGGTCGTGATAGATTTAAAAATAAGATGTTAAAATCATGTAAGCTATTTTATGATCACAGAAATTCAAAAAAATAAAATACCTTCTCATTGTGTCACCAATTGTGAACTACCTTTCAGGAAAATAACAAACATGGAATGGCAAACAATGTTGCCTAAGAAAGTTTTCATTTTTTTTTGCACGAAAAAATCATTTTTCATTTTCCAAGTGCCCAAAATGGGTTTTTTGTGAAGGACCTACCAAATAATTGTTGCAAAATTGGACCAAATCAATTTTCTAAAATACTAGGACATATTTAATGCAAAATTGACAACATGGTTGGGTGTAAAAAGTTTTGATCCACCTCTCGTGAAAAAGACAAATTTCCACCGATTCAGCTGGAAGCGGGTCAAATTTGAACTGCAGCTGCCTCATAGTTTGCTATTTATTTTTTTCCAAAAATCATTTTCTAGGTACATAAGTATCTATTTAATCAGAGAAACACCAAAAAAACTAAAAGATTCAACCACTAGCTAGGAACGGTCATTCCCGCCGTTTTGACCGCATTTTGAAACGGGCATAAAAAATTCAAAAAAATCAAAAAATTGGGAAACATTCGCATTGTGTCATCATATGTGGCCAAGTTCACAGGAAAAATAACAAAATTGTATTACGGAAATTATTTTAAAAAAGTGTTCTCAGAAATGAGCTATCATCTGTGAAGATTCATGGCTTTCAAGCCAAATGATCAATCTTATGGCCACATTCGTGGCATAGTTTGTTAAAATGATATTGTATTGTGCACAAGGGTGCATATTGGAATGGCAAACAATGTTGCCTAAGGAAGTTTTCATTTTCTTTGGATGAGAAAACCATTTTCCATTTTTCGATTGCCCCAAATGAGGTTTTTTTGTGAAGGACCTACCAAATAATTGTTGCAAAATTGGACCTAATCAATTTTATAAAATACTAGTACATATTTAATGCACAATTGACAAAATGGTTGGGTGTCAAAAGTTTTGATCCACCTCTGGTGAAAAAGACAAATTTCCGCTGATTCAGTAGGAAGCGGGTCAAATTTGAACTGTAGCTACCTCGTAGTTTGCTCTTTATTTTTTCCAAAAATCATTTTTACTTACATAAGTATCTATTTAATCATAGAAACATCAAAAAATTTCCAAGATTCAACCACTAGCTAGGAACGGTCAGTCCCGCTGTTTTGACCGCATTTTGAAACGGGCATAAAAAATTCAAAAAAATCAAATAATTGGGAAACCTTTGCATTGTGTCATTATATGTGGCCAAGTTCCTAGGAAAAATAACAAACTTGCAATACGACAATTATTTTAAAAAAGTGTTCTCAGAAACGAGCTATCACGTGTGAAGATTCATGGCTATCAAGCCAAATGATCAATCTTATGGCCACATTCTTGGCATAGTTTGTTCAAATGATCTCATATTGTGCAAAAGGGTGCATCTTGGAATGGCAAACAATTTTTCCTAAGGAAGTTTTCATTTTCTGTGCACGGAAAAACCATTTTCCATTTTTTGATTACCCCAGATGAGGTTTTTTTGTGAAGGACCTACCAAATTATTGTTGCAAAATTGGACCAAATCATTTTTCTAAAATACTAGGACATATTTAATGCACAATTGACCAAATGGTTGGGTGTAAAATGTTTTGATCCACCTCTCGTGAAAAAGACAAATTTCCGTCTATTCAGTTGGAAGCGGGTCAAATTTGAACTGTAGATGCCTTGTAGTTTGCTCTTTATTTTTTCCAAAAATCATTTCTAGGTACATAAGTATCTATTTAATCATAGAAACACCAAAAAATTCCAAGATTCAACCACTAGCTAGGAACGGTCAAGCCCGCCGTTTTGACCGCATTTTCAAACGGGCATAAAAAATTCAAAAAAATCAAAAAAATTGGAAAACCTTCGCATTGTGTCAATATATGTGACCAAGTTTCCAGGAAAAATAATAAACTTGTAATACGGTAATTATTTTAAAAAAGTGTTCTCAGAAATGAGCTATCATGCGTGAAGATTCATGGCTTTCAAGCCAAATGATCAATTTTATGGCCACATTCATGGCATAGTTTGTTCAAATGATCTCATATTGTGCACAAGGGTACATCTTGGAATTCCAAACAATGTTGCCTAAGGAAGTTTTCATTTTCTTCGCACGGAAATTTCATTTTTTATTTTTCGAGTGCCCAAAAGGAGGTTTTTTTGTGAAGGACCTACCAAATAATTGTTGCAAAAATGGACCAAATCAATTTTATAAAATACTAGGCCATATATAATGCACAATTGACAAAATGGTTGGGTGAAAAAAGTTTTGATCCACCTCTGGTGAAAAAGACAAATTGCCGTCGATTCAGTTGGAAACGGGTCAAATTTGAACTGCAGCTGCCTCATAGTTTGCTCTTTATTTTTTCCAAAAATCATTTCTAGGTAAATAAGTATCTATTTAATCATAAATACATGGTTTGATGGTGAGACATCGAGGTTTGGACGGTGGCCGAGGGCCCCAACTCTAGAGTGCGAAAACTCGCATGCCCGCCGCGTGGTCACCACATGACCGTGGCGTTGCCATGTGTTCTGGGCGGCCTAGGCATGTCTAGTAGGTTGGGCACTCCCTGGATAGGTGCTAGGAAGAAAATCACAACATAAGATTCTCACGAGGAGACCGATCGATGCTCAAACATGAATAAGCAGCCAAGTGTTTGATTTGCGGTACGGGAAATGCACATGGCTAATGGGCGTGAGTTTTGGCTGAGGATGATCAGTTACTAAGAAGACCGTCTTCACAAATTTTCACCTCAAAAGGAGGAGCCTAGGTGGTACTTGCTTTACAAAGTACCACACTGGACATAAATACGAATGTTGAAGCTGGGCTCAAAATAATGAATGGATTGAGCTGGCATTTGGTGGAGGATGGTTATTTGGGCATAGGAAAGCACTGTAGAAAATGGATACCATTTGGACATGCCAAAGTGGTACTTCCTTCACAAAGTGCTGCTCTGAACAAAATAGGAAAATGAATATTTTTGAATTATTTTTGAACTAGGCAAGGAATGTTTTTGACATATTTGGTGAAGATATGATTCAAAACATTTATGAGAATTTTTTGGGAATTTTTGGAATAACAGAAATATAGATTGCTTCACAACCTAGGGCAAAAACTGCCACATGGACATGACACATAGGCAAAACTGATGAGATGGCGCCTAGTCATCACAACCCACCACAATCTACAAGGCTATAACCATCTATATTGGTCATTAACAACTAGAAATAAGGCAGCGGACTAGCACTGTTTGCTTTGTAACCATTTCGTGTAAGGAAATTACAACCTTTCTGACCAAAATGGTCACAATGGTTTAGGGTTTGGAGCCCCCCGAACAGCTTTTGACCAATTGGTCTGAAATGGTCATAGATCTATGACCAATTCTTCCAGGGTCACTGACAAAAGGTCACTAGTTGACATATTTCTTGTAGTGCAATCATACTAATCAAAGTAATCATGTCTTCTCAAAATAACATGGCAAAAGAAAGTTCATCCTACAAAATCATATAGTTGGGCTATGCTTCATTTCCGTCACAGAAAGATGTTCCCAACTTCTATACCCCCGATGACAAGCCAAGCAATTGTTTCGTACTGAAATAATCTCAAACTTTTTCAACCTTCACGCAATACATGAGCGTGAGCCATGGATATAGCACTATGGGTGGGATAGAATATGATGATGGGGATTGTGTGGAGAAGACAAAAAAAAGAGAAAGTATCACATTGACGAGGATAATCAACGGGCTATGGAGATGCCCATCAATTGATGTCAACATGAGGAGTAGGGATTGCCATGCAACAGATGCACTAGAGCTATAAATATATGAAAGCTCATCAAAAGAAACTAAGTGGGTGTGCATCCAACTTTCTTGCTCACGAAGACCTAGGGCACTTGAGGAGGCCCATCGTTGGAATATACAAGCCAAGTTCTATAATGAAAAATTCCCACTAGTATATGAAAGTGACAACATATGAAACTCTCTATATGAAAAACATGGTGCTACTTTCAAGCACAATATATGAGACTCGCTATATGAAGAACATGGTGCTACTTTGAATCACAAGTGTGAAAAAAAAGGATAGTAGCATTGCCCCTTTTTATTATTATTATTTTGTTTTTATTATTTTTTTTGTTTTTTGGGCCTTATTTTTTTTCTTTGGCCTTTTTTTGGGACAATGCTCTATTAAATGATGATCATCAACTTCTATTGATTACAACATAAGGATTACAACTTGAAACTAGAACAAGATATGACTCTATGAATGCCTCCGGCGGTGTACCAGGATGGTGCAATGAATCAAGAGTGACATTTTTGAAAAATAAAGCATGGTGGCTTTGCCACAAATACGATGTCAATTTCATGATCATGCAATGGCAATATGACAAAAGTAAAGTATGTCAAGATGATGATCGGAACGGCGGAAAGTTGCATTGCAATATATCTCGGAATGGCTATGTAAATGCCATAATAGGTAGGTATGGTGGCTGTTTTGAGGAAGATATAAGGAGGTTTATGTGTGATAGAGCGTATCGTATCACGGGGTTTGGATGCACCGGCGAAGTTTGCACCAACTCTCAAGGTGAGAAAGGGCAATGCACGGTACCGAAGAGGCTAGCAATGGCGGAAAGGTGAAAGTGCGTATAATCCATGGACTCAACATTAGTCAAAAGAACTCATATACTTATTGCAAAAATTTAGAAGTCATCAAAAACCAAGTACTACGCGCATGCTCCTAGGGGGATAGATTGGTAGGAAAAGACCATCGCTCGTCCCTGACCGCCACTCATAAGGATGCACAAGCCAGGTACACTTCATGTTTCAAATTTGTTACACAACTTTAACCATACGTGCATGCTACGGGACTTGCTAACTTCAACACAAGCATTCTTTGAATTCATAATCACCCAACTAGCATGACTTTAATATCACTACCTCCATATCTCAAAACAATTATCAAGTATCAAACTTTTCGTAGTATTCAACACACTCATAAGAAAGTTTCACATATCTTGAATACCAAGTATATTAATATTAAGAAAATCACCATGCTATTAACGACTCTCAAAATAATCTAAGTGAAGTATGAGAGTTCATCTATTTTGTCAAAATAAAACTACCACCATGCTCTAAAAGGTATAAGTGATGCACTAGAGCAAATGACAAACTACTCCGAAAGATATAAGTGAAGGTCAATGAGTAGCTAAATAATTATGCAACTATGCGAAGACTCTCTCTCATTTAATAATTTCAGATCTTTATACTTTATTCAAACAGCAAGCAAAGCTAAAGAAAACTACATTGCAAGGATAGCACAACTCATGTGAAGAAGCAAAAACTTAGGCTCAACCGATACTAACCGATAGTTGTTGAAGAAGAAAGGTGGGATGCCTACCGGGGCATCCCCAAGCTTAGATGCTTGAGACTTCTTCAAATATTATCTTGGGGTGACTTGGGCATCCCCAAGCTTGAGCTTTTGTGTCTCCTTAATTCCTCTCATATCATGGTTTCTCTTTTTATCAAAAGCTTCATTCACAACAAACTCAACAAGAACTCGTGAGATAGGTTAGTATAAACCAATGCAAAACCTTATCATTTTCTACTGTAATAAATCACTTAAATAATTATTCAACACTGCATACTAAATGCCTCTGCATATTTAATACTCCTATCCTCAAATAGAATCATTAATCAAGCAAACATATGCAAACAATGCAACCATAACAGCAATCTGCCAAAACAGTACAGTCTGTAAAGAATGCAAGAGTATCAATACTTCCCTAACACCAAAAATTATGAACTAAAATTCCCACTGTAATAAATTTATCAGTGCTCAATATGCAAAAAGATTCAACATTATACCACTCTCTGACTTTTCTAGGGAACTTTTGCAACAGCGGTAAACTTTCTGTTTTTCAAACAGCAACATGTATACTAGCAAAATAAGCATGGCAAAGGCTATCCTTGACTTCTTTATTGAAACTAAAGATGCAAAATATTATTCTAAATAACAGAAAGCTAATACTAACAAAAGAAAATGACGCTCCAAGAAAAACACATATCATGTGGTGAACAAAAATATAGGTCCAAGTAAAGTTACCAATGAAAGAAGACGAAAGAGGCGATGCCTTCCGGGGCATCCCCAAGCTTAGGCTCTTCGTTGTCCTTGAATATTACCTTGGGGTGCCTTGGGCATCCACAAGCTTAGGCTCTTGCCACTCCTTATTCCATAGTCCAACGAATCTTTACCCAAAACTTGAAAACTTCACAACACAAAACTCAACAGGAAATCTTATAAGCCCCATTAGTGAAAGAAAACAAAACCACCACATTGGCACTGTAATTAACTCATTCTAAATTCATATTGGTGTAATATCTACTGTACTCCAACTTATCTATGGTTCATACCCTCCGATACTACTCATAGATTCATCAAAATAAGCAAACAACACATAGAAAACAGAATCTGTCAAAAATAGAACAGTCTGTAGTAATCTGTATCAAACGTATACATATGGAACTACAAAAATCCTACCAAATTATGAAGTACTAATACATTCGTGTACCAATGTAGAGCAAAACGAATCAGATCAGAAGCACGTTTATGTGAATTAACAAAACTAATTTACTGGGTGCAAAAGTTTCTGATTTTCAGCAGGATCAACACAACTATCACCGTAAGCCGTCCTAAAGGTCTTACTTGGCACTTTATTGTGACAAAAGCTATAAAACATGATTACTACAGTAGCATAGTCATGTGAACACACAAAAACAGTAAGGATAAGTATTGGGTTGTCTCCCAACAAGCGCTTTTCTTTAATGCCTTTCTAGCTAGGCATGATGATGACAATGATGCTCACATAAAAGATAAGAATTGAAACATAACGGGAGCATCATGAAGCATATGACTAGCACTTTTAAGTCTAACCCACTTCCTACGCATAGGGATTTTGTGAGCAAACAACTTATGGGAACGATAATCAACTAGCATAGGAAGGTAAAACAAGCATAGCTTCAAAACTTGAAGCACATAGAGAGGAAACTTGATATATTGCAATTCCTACAAGCATATGTTCCTTCCTCATAATAATTTTCAGTAGCATCATGAATGAATTCAACAATGTAACCAGCACCTAAAGCATTCTTTTCATGATCTACTAGCATAGAAAATTTACTACTCTCCTCATAAGCAAAATTCTTCTCATGAATAGTAGTGGGAGCAAACTCAACAAAATAACTATCATATGATTTAAAATTAGGATCAAGATGACAAGTTTCATGGTTATCATTATTCTTTAAAGCATACGTGTCATCACAATAATCATCATAGATAGGAGGCATGCTTTCATCATAGTAAATTTGCTCATCAAAGCTTGGGGGACAAAAAATATCATCTTCATCAAACATAGCTTCCCCAAGCTTGTGGCTTTGCATATCATTAGCATCATGGATATTCAAGGAATTCATACTAACAACATTGCAATCATGCTCATCATTCACATATTTTATGCCAAGCATTCTATGTAATTCTTCTTCTAGTACTTGAGCACAATTTTCCTTCCCATCATTTTCACGAAAGACATAAAAAAGATGAAGTATATGATGCATCCTTAATTCCATTTTTTTTGTAGTTTTCTTTTATAAACTAGACTAGTGCTAAAACAAGAAACAAAAGATTCGATTGCAAGATCTAAAGGTATACCTTCAAGCAGTAACCTCCCCGGCAATGGCGCCAAAAAAGAGCTTGATGTCTACTACACAACCTTCTTCTTGCAGACGTTGTTAGGCCTGCAAGTGCACAGGTTTGTAGGACAGTAGCAAATTTCCCTCAAGTGGATGACCTAAGGTTTATCAATCCGTAGGAGGCGTAGGATGAAGATGGTCTCTCTCAAGCAACCCTGCAACCAAATAACAAAGAGTCTCCTGTGTCCCCAACACACCCAATACAATGGTAAATTGTATAGGTGCACTAGTTCGGCAAAGAGATGGTGATACAAGTGCAATATGGATGGTAGATAAAGGTTTTGTAATCTGAAAACAAAAAAACAGCAAGGTAACTAATGATAAAAGTGAGCGTAAACGGTATTACAATGTGTTGAAACAAGGCCTAGGGTTCATACTTTCACTAGTGCAAGCTCTCTCAACAATAATAACATAGATAGATCATATAACAAGCCCTCAACATGCAACAAAGAGTCACTCCGAAGCCACTAATAGCGAAGAACAAACGTAGAGATTATGGTAGGGTACGAAACCACCAAAAAGTTATTCTTTCGGATCAATCTATAAAAGAGTTCATACTAGAATAACAACTTAAGACACAAATCAACCAAAACCCTAATGTCACCTAGATACTCCATTGTTACCTCAAGTATCTGTGGGCATGATTATACGATATGCATCACACAATCTCAGATTCATCCAACCAACACAAAGTACTTCAAAGAGTGCCCCAAAGTTTCTATCGGAGAGTCAAGAACGTGTGCCAACCCCTATGCATAGGTTCCCAATGTCACGAAACCCGCAAGTTGATCACCAAAACATACATCAAGTGGCACATGATATCCCGTGGCCACCACAGATAATCACGGCAAGACATACATCAAGTGTTCTCATAAAAGACTCAACCCGATAAGATAACTTCAAAGGGGAAACTCAATTCATCACAATAGAGTAGAGGGGGAGAAACGTCATAAGATCCAACTACAATAGCAAAGCTCGGGATACATCAAGATCGTGCCATAGAGGGAACACGAGAGAGAACACGAGAGAGAGAGAGAGAGAGATCAAACTCATAGGTAATGGTACATACCCTCAGCCCCGAGGGTGAACTACTCCCTCCTCGTCATGGATAGCGCCGGGATGATGAAGAAGGCCACCGGTGATGGGATCCCCCTCCGGCAGGGCGCCGGAACAGGCTCCCGAGAGGTTTTTGGTGGCTACAGAGGCTTGCGGCAGAGGAACTGCTGATTTATCTTCCGTTCTGGAAGTTTTAGGATACGTGGATATATATGGGTGCAAGGAGTACGTCGGTGGAGCTACGGGGGCCCCACGAGGCAGGGGGGCGCGCCCTAGGGGGTGGGCGCGCCCCCAACCCTCGTGAGCACCTCCCGTATCATCTGACATGGAGTCCAAGTCCATCAGGTGGGTTTCCTTCCAACAATAACTTCTCCAGTGGATTTCGTTCCGTTTTGACTCCGTCTGATATTCCTTTTCCTCGAAACACTAAAATAGGCATAAAACAACAAATCTGGGTTGGGCTTCCGGTTAATAGGTTAGTCCCAAAAATAATATAAAAGTGGATAATAAAGACCAATATTACCCAAAACAGTAGATAATATAGCATGGAGCAATCAAAAATTATAGATACGTTGGATACGTATCAGCAGCCGACAGCCTCGCCGGTCCATGACTTGGTAGTGCGTCCTTCACACTGGCAGGATCCATCATAGCATCTCAGACAGGTAAGATATTCAGTAGCATGCGCAACAGCCAAAGTATGTGCAAACATAGAGACATGAAAGAGAAATTTCTCTGGCATAGAGTTTGAGATCACTGCTATCAAATTCAGTACTTGAGTGTGTACTGTCGTTCTTCTCCAGGTAAGCGAGTTTCATTACCAATATCACATGTACGTGACAACCAATCGTCTTTCGAAACAAGAATAATCAAGCTAAGTTGGATGATTATAGCACGAAATTAATTTGAATTTAGGCACCGATAATATGACAGTTGTTGTCCATTACTCCATATATACTACACTGCAGCCTTACACAAATAGATTGGACATATAGATGCCAAGTAAGCAAACACTTATTTATTATAGTGGAACTATGTCTCCAATATAAGGGATCAAATCAGCTAATACAGTTTTGAGGAAAATCAAATAAACATACAAGAGGATACATGCCAGAATAAAAATAGATCAAACAGGCCAAGATTTCTTAAGTTTTCATCATAGCCTATCTGTATCAAATACATACATATGCCAGAATTTAGCAGGTGCCCACGCACAATATTAGGTTAGATATTACATTTTGTTGGGTTCTTTTTGTACAATGGATTAAAGACAGACAACATTATATAGCTTGGAATGACATGAGCTTACCACAATGATATGTTTTCTGTTCTTGGATGCGAAATTTGTTGCTAAAAACTCATCAACGGATGAAACAAATTTAAATGAGACCACTAGTATTGCCCCACGATATAAATATTGGCTACAATTGTTTTTGACCAATGAGTTTTTGTGTATATTGTGCATTTTCAAAATAGTTATATAGCTTTGCAAGTCTACATAACATCCTATAGTAACATCTCAATGCTAATTTAGATTTAAAACACATAGGAATCTAGCCGCGCAAATGCGCAGGTGACCCCGCTAGTTGATAAAAATATCATATTTAAAAAATGCGTAAAATCATTTGAAAGACACATTTCACTCATTTCAAAACTACTAATTTCACTTATGAAGAAGTTGGTATATTTGAAAAATATAACTAAAACTGGGTAAAATAAGAAACTCCACAAAACACACACTGAAATATGGAGCATCACAATCATATTTCAGTTTCAGTTATACTTCAAAATATATATCAGTTTAAGTTATATTTGAAAGGAACGTATTGAAACAGAACTTCTTGTGATTTGAATGTGTGTGTTGTCTGGTATTAATACTGAAAAAATTAATATATGAAATATGTGTTTTTTCAAAGGAACATAATGAAACACTAACTTTTTTCTGGACATGTGATATGATACAGTAATCTATCTATCTATCTATCTATGTATCTATCTATCTATCTATCTATACCTATACTAATTAGGCACTTCCAAGAAATTACCACATTAATTAAAAAATATGAGTCGTTTATCTGGTGGGACCGAATTATTACGGTGTAGATTAACCCACACAATCTTTTTTTTTCCCGAAGAATTGCATAACTCTTTCACGGTCAAGATAAAATAGCCATATATCAAGGAGTTGTGTTTGCACACGTTCAGATTCAATGAAAGTCACGCATGTTGTAGGACCAATACATCGCGTACCCTCTTTGCCTCCAAAACAAAGCAAAACATCCATTCAATCTCCTTATTTTCTGTTTACATAGAGAGTCCACGGATGTTACAATGCAAAAAAAAATCCACGGATGTTGTCTTCCACGGACAGATTTTACCATGCCCTCCACCTCTTCCCTTTAAAGATTCGGTCGCTCATCCTTTCGTACTGCACCATTGTGCCGAAGTGTCCTCAAGAGAAACCTAGCACCGCTTTCTGACTTCTCCATGCTGTCCGGGACAACGGCCTCAGACAGGACACATAGGTACACCTTGGACTGGACGATGCGTGTTTGAAGAACTGCACACATGCGAGTCCCATCTCGAGCATGCACAGTGTCGTTGCCGTCGGATTGAACGTCCTGGACCATCGCTACAAAAATTGATCTACGGGAGCACAGATTGATGCTAGATTGAAGCACGGTTGGAAGCTATAGAGAGATTCAAAGCTTGCAGGAAAAAAAAGGAGATTAGGGGAACTGCACCCAATATTACATCAAATTCAAAGGTTGAACCTGAGAGGGTGAAAGAGCAGGCGCAGCAAGGAAGAAGGGCAGCCTCGGATGCTGGCTCGCCGATCTGCACCCACAGGCCTCAAACGCATGCGCAAGGGCGGATGTGATGTCGTACTGTACACGTGCCACAACCATGGGTTCTTGGAAGGTAAAGACGCCAGACTGCAGGCCCGCCTCTAGCCCCGGACATGCTCGCTGTTCACAACGACCAGACCACAATAGCGCTAATTGCCCTGACCAACTAACCTTTGCCTTGCCAACAAATATACTCATGAACGTACATACACCTGCAGCAGATAAGTTGGATACAACCTCTAATCACCTGCATACTCCATGGTACCGCTTCTCCAATTCGTTTTGTCCTTCTCCACCACTAGCCTCTTATTTTCAAAGAATGTTCTTAACTAAAGGACATCATATCATATATAATGAGATATCCGCTTTGTTCCTGAAAAACACCTCTGATTTTTTTTTTCATGTGAGACATTAGGGACAAGCAGAAGTTGCAAGGTTAATATGCTATATAGGAAAATATATTTTGCTACAGCCTAGAGTCAATATTGCTGAAGGAAATTGATTCTCTAATTCTCCTTCTAATTAGACTGTTGTAACATGATCGATCTTCCCTTTATGAGCGGCATGGGGTAGTAGTAATGGAGGTGAGTCCAATTTCTTACATTAAAATTTGTAATCATTATAATAGTTACACATTTACCTTCATGGAAAAAGAACAACCCAAGAAGCATCAGCCCTTCTCAGCCAGCTTCTCCTTTAGTTCTCCATCAGTGAGAGGACAACATTACATATGTTACAACATTAACAACAATATCATTACACAACGCTATTCATTTGCAAGTATGTATTTCTTAGATGCCCAACCTTTATTGTTAAATTCAAATACGTTCTTCATTGGCGGACATTTGCATTGTTTCAAACAAAATAGACCACTGGACAGATTTTAGAAGTGTATTCTTTCCTTCGTTTTGCTCTATGACAATATAACTAAATAGTTTAGTTATTCGTATGTGACTATATAGTACACGTCAAAGGACTTTTACTATTTTTTCGTCATTAACAAAGGAAAACTCACCTTTCAGTTTTGCAGTAAGAAGGGGTTCATATTAAAAAAGCATATGAGGAAAATAGGAAACATACTGTTAAGTATTATTACAAATGATTAGGTAGGTTGCGTACAGTTGGGTTCAGCTGGTGTAAAGGTTACATGAGAAATAAAATATTCCTTTAAACACAAAGATGACTACGACACTTCCATGTTCATTAGTTGATTTTCTTTTGAGAGATTGTTGTCATTTAATCTGCAGTTGGGAAAGTGTTCGCTGCCAGCTGGAGGGTGCACACACATACTAGAGGATTCATATGTATGTAAGCAATAGGGTTGTTGGTTAATATATTTTTAACCAGCTAACCATGTAAGATTGCTAAATTGTTTGCCCATCTAGCCATTGTTTGTTCACTCTATGGATTTATAGTACCTTTTCCATAAATACAATGAAAATTGGGTACATAAGTAGGAAAACCAATATACTTCGGTTCTCCCATTTAGGAGTTATAGTTATTAATTTATACTTACTGTCTACCGCAATCACCATCTCTTCGTTATTTTAGGATGGGTATCTTATCTTGCATATTCAGTGATTGAAAGCGCATTTCGAGGTCCCACGTTAATCCTTACGAGAAAGAAAAAGTAATTGGTCATATATACCTTGGATGAAGTGAAGCAATTTCAAGCGCTATGTGTCTCCTTTTGTCTATGTCTAAAATAGGAAAACAATTTACGTGCATATTTAAATACAAATACTAAACATATGAGTTATTTTTTATTTCTAACTCGTATAAACTTTCTCATGCAATAAATACTGAAAGTGCTTGCCCGTGCATCTGCACGGGTTAGCGACTAGTGAAACTAACTTCTTTCACTGAAAACATGCTATCCCGTGTATGCGAATTTGTAATGGAATAATTAAACGAGCGAAATGTGTTTTGTAACATACTAAAGAGATTCAAGTTCATATTTATGAAAGAAAGTGATAATTTCACTCATTTTCAAAAGCTGATTTCACTCGTTTTGAAAGTACAATTCCAATCATTTCGGGAGAACATATTTTCTCATTTCAGTAATTTAAAAAACATTACATTCGTTTACAGAAGTCAGATTTCACTCTTTTCAGAAAACACATTACATTCACTAAATTGAAGCAACGGATTTGACTAGTCTGAGTAAACACATTACATTTACTCAATTTACAAAGGATATATTTCACTCATTTCCCTCAATCCAGAAAACACATCACACTAACTCAATTTAAAATAATATATTTCACTCATTTCAAAAAACTAATTTCACTAATTACAAAAGATAGATTTAAAACTAATTTCACTACGTATTTTGCAAAACAGATATTTCACTGCTACTAGTGGATAGATTTCACATGTAATGGTTATGTTTCACAAATAGAATTTTCAAACACTGAAATAAGCAGTTTCACAAAAAAAATATTAAGTGAAATAAGTTAATTGAAACATTAAAAATAAAATGTGTTTAAAATATATCCAAGGTTGATCTTATTCTAAAGGTCATGGCGTCAAGACATCTAATATACAATTATTTTAAACATAATTATAGTTTAAAAGATATGAACGATTGCAACAAGAAAATGAAATGGATGGATTTTGAGGATGGAAAAGGAGATAAGACTACACCATCCATGTTTACCTGGTACGTCAGATAAGAGATAGATGGCCATGCGTGCATGGCAGCTTTATCTGACACATGGTGGGGATGTCCTTGTTACTCCTTCTGGTCCTTTTTAGTTCGCATAGAAGATTTATCTGAAGTCAAACCTCGTAAAGTTTGACCAATTTTATAGATAAAAATAAGAACATTCACAAGGTGAAATCATTATAATTAGATGCACCATGACTTAAATTTTGGTATCGTATAACTTTAGTACTGTAGATGTTGACATTTTATCATATAAATGTGGTCAAACTTTACGAAGTTTGACTTCAGACAATTCTTATATGCAAAATAAAAAGGACCAGACGGAACACTTAATGCATATAAGAAAATTGTACATATAGAATTTTTAGGACAAATTATGGAGTGGATTAAAAATGCATTGAGAAGATGCAAGCCATCATCTCTCTTCTCTTTAATTATCCAACCCTCAATGAGCTAAGTGCTATAGAAATTAAGGACAAACATGTGTAAAATATTATTGGTCTTGATTACCTTCTGATGAGAGAAAAACATTATTTTCTACTTTAAAGTGCATTGGCAAGATAGAAGTACACTCTTTTGTGTACAAATTTTAAAGCCAAACATACACTCTTCATCGGGCGGAGGAAGTACTCGTGTGCGCTATATGCAATACATGGCTATACATTCAATGTGGGCCTCCTATACCACTAATCACAGAGGATATGCATGGTGGATGTTTTACTCCCTCTGCTCAAAAGAGGTTGGCGGGATCCTGGGTCTATGAAACCGTGACGATGGCGAGGCAAGGATGTGGGGAGCGATTCATAAGTAGTTGGAGAGGTGGGAACGGATGCATGACTGGGGATTAGGAGTATAATGGCGGAGGGCAGGAAATCGTATGATCGATCAGGCACAGGAAAGGGCGGCTAGAGCCATACAGGTCGTGGAGATTCTTCACCAAGGTCGGGCTGCACTTCCGCTCAGTAGTACTACTAACAAGCCCATGGCGCGTGTGACAGGCCAACCATATATGCGCGTCACTGTTTCTATTGCAGTAATAGATCTGAGCAGGTGATGTACGGCGTAATCAGAGATGAGTCGAGTACTATTGCCGCTGATGAGTTAAGAGCATCTCTAACAGATCCGGCAAAAAGCGCCATGCTCTAAAATAACCACCGTTTTACGGGTTCGGGACAAAAAACGGGACCTCCTATATGCCGCTCATTGCGGCAAACAGTCGAGGATTCGCACAAGATGTAGCTGACTTGGGCTGGTCATTTGTGTGACACGCGTTTAAAAATAAACAAAAATCGGCTGCCACCGGTGGGAATCCAACCCACTATCATCCCCAGACGTGCACGTGCTCCTAGAGAGTCCAACCTGATGACCTCTATTGAAGATTTTTTTTGGCACCATTTCTAAAGAAATGAACAACTGCGCAGTAAAACATAAGAGAAGAGCTCGCAAAAATTCCCAAAAAATATGTTTTGCGGGATCGAACACCTGACCTCCCGTAGAAGCCCGTCATTAGCTCAGAGTTTTTTTTAGAAAATTAGAATGAGATTTTTGGTCTCCCAATTGTTTTTTGGAAAACAAACATTTAACTATTTTTCAAAGACTCAAACAATTTTGGGGATATCTCATATTTTCAGAAAGGGACAATATTGAAAACATTAACTTGGCTTGTAACTACAAACAACTTTTTTAAAAAACATGAACACTTTTTGGGACAGCAACAAATTTGAAAAATGTGAACATTTGTTTGAAAACAAACTTTGTATGAAATTTCAGAACATTTTTTGCATTTGCGAAAAAAAGGAGCTGGAAAAAGTGAAAAATAGAAAAATGCAAGAAACAAGAAATAGAAAAAGGAAAAAAGGAGAAAAGCAAAAGTAAATAAAAAGTAAAAAGAAAATGGAAGGAAAATATATAAATAAATAAGGAAAATAGAAAAACCCGGTTCAAGAACCTTCTAGTATGTTCCCAAAACCGATAATAATAGCTGGGAACCTTCTAGAAAATTCCAAAAACCAAAATATGGAAGATGTACCTATATATAGATGGGCCGGCCCAAGCGCTCGCTTCGATCATTTCCTATGTGCGATTGGTTGACGGTTTGATGGAAAGTGCGTCGAATAGGGATTTCCTAAAATGGTTCGGCCGTAAGAAAACATTGCGGGGAGCTGCATATTTCGGCCCGTAACCGCAAATCTCGGGTTTCCCCCTGGTTTTGCTGCTCTCTCTACTCCACACATGAATTGGCGGGAGGGAAACTTCCGCCCCTTCATTGCCGCCCACGCCGATTTCTCCGTCCCCTCATTGTCTTGCCTCGCTGCGCTTCCAACCGCTGGCATGGAGTACCCGCAGCCACCGGGCGGCGCACAAACGACCGTATTCCTCGTCGCCGTGCCAATTCCTTCCCCCGCTAGCGTGAAGAGGCAAAGGAATCGTGTCATCCATGGAACCATGGACGCCGTCCTGCTGCCTTCTTCTGCCGCAGCCGTGCTCCCTTCTGTTGCGGTGATCGGCTCGGGGCCAGACGCCTCCTCCACCCCTCCGGCGGGCGGCGGAATTCGCAATCAAAGAGCCGGAGGAAGAAGGCGGTTGCGGCTCGTGGGCGGGTGCCTGCTCCACCAATGTATTTGATTCAAAAAGCTGGAGAGGTAAAAAAAACTTTGCTCCGGTGAACTAAGGAGGTTCGTGGCATCGTGCAAGGGGCCTCGAGAGTGATGAACGGACGAACGATTAACGGGAGGGGATGAAGTGGCAGATGCAGGTAGATACCAAGGAGGTGCTGTAAATTTTTTTTTTTGAAAGCAGTCAAAGGGATAAGAAGTATTTTGGCTATGGGATTCAACTAGAATGGACAGTAGTCCATCGGTCTGACGGATGCCTTATAATCAGACTACATATTAGAAGTGCTTCCTAGAGTGGGCACGATCTGAACCCAGGAGCATCTGCACTCACTTTTCAAAAAATGCATTTTAAGCACGTTTTTATATCTCAAAAAATCAAAAGAAAATTTCATGCATACATGTTCACAAATGTGTGTGCGTGGCGCAAAGTTTTGTGAAAAATTGTCTTTATATTTTGTCTCCGCAAAAAAGACAAAATACAGTGATTCTAAATAGCGTTTCATGACACATTTTTTTGTCTTTTCTGCACAGGCCAAAAAAATGTTATTTTTTCGTGAAACTTTATGCACGCACATAGAACAAACCTGCTTCCATAGATAAGAGACAAAATAAATGCGCTGTGCGGGCTCTCACGCGCTCCCATCTTCGGAGGGCGGGTTGGCATTTGATGGGCTTGGGGTTTGGGCTTGGAGTCCGTGGCAATTGGCACGACAAACCTGCAAGGGAGTCGCCCATAGATAAGAAGGCCGGTCGTGTGATCATCAGTGGCTAAAATATGCGCTGTGCGGGCTCTCACGCGCTCCCATCTAGCCAAGCCAACAACTGCGGTCTCTTCCGCCTCCCATGCGAACGCTCCCCCATGATAAAACCCTGCCTATCTGTGCCAACCTTTTTTTAATTTTTGCCTAAAAAAATAACATTTATAAACTGTTTTTTTGCACATACGCACTTCAACTACTTCAGTTCCTGCAAAACTTGTGCAAAACAAAAAATGCATTATTGAGCCCCGTGAAGAATTAAAAAATAAATGCACAAATAAATTATTGCAAGTCCGTTTCTCTAAGAATGCCTAATATACTTTCTCACGAACAGTTGCAGGCTCTTGGTATGGTATCATGTGTGCATGACATAGTTTGTCCTTGATTATTCAAAAAGTTAGTAATATTTCTTTTGGTTTTTCCTATATACTAAAAGAAGCGAGTGAGCCTTCAAGCACAAAATCTACTCGGAGAATTCACGGTTACAATCATATGTGCAGGCGAGTAGCCGGATAGCCGCTCTGTGCATGAACAGTGATGGGCCGACGAGTGGGTTCAGAGGAGCTCCCCGACAAGAAGACTCTGGTTTTCTATAGCTAGACCAAGGGACGGAGCCAGGATTTCGACAGAGGGGGGGCGAGGTTTCACACTAAGTCTCATACGTGAAGGGTATATTCCAAAAAAAATAATTCTTACATTCTAGTCTAATGGAGATACAATGGTGCAAACCTATCCTTTTTTGTCTATTCATCGCATTAGAAACACAAGAAACACAAGATAATCTTATGAACTAATAATTTGTAGTAACGCAATGTGGGTGAATAATACATTACCTAATCTCATTATTTGTTGGAATTAGCGAGATGGACCTCACTGATTCAACTCAATCCCAAAATCAAAATCGGCAAAAGCATGCGATTTTGGTGAAGCTATCAAAGGAGAGTGGTACAAGGAGAACTATGATTAGTTTGGAAATGATAAACCAGGACTAATCTAGGTCTCAAAATAAACTACCTTTTTCCTCGTTTCATTGCCGTTTATCCGCGTGTCGGCCTACTGGCAATATCCCCGTGTATCAGCTGCTCTTCGGCCGTTGTCCCCTACCCTTCGCCGCTTCTCTTGATTGTGATGCAATGGATCACACAAGTATTAAATTGGGAGTGTTATAATTGATTCTAAATCCGTATGATTATACTTCTATGATTTTAAAAGAAACAAACTAATCTGATGTGAAAATCAACTACCATTTCCCTTGTGTTATTGATGTTCATCCGTGCTTCCGATCTGCTGGGAACCGGCAACATGTGCGTACATGTGGGTGGATCGACACCGGCGTACCAGGCGGCCCCTTCCCTTCTCCGCTTCTCGATGGCGGCCTAATGGAGAGATCCGATCGCAGCAGCCAGCAGGCGTAGTCTCGATCGCAGCGGCGGCTGGAGAAATTAGCGATATGTGCATACATTTCAGGTCGTGGCTGCGTGTTAATATGCTTATTTGCCATCCAAGATGGCCTGCTAGCCAATTTTCCTTTATGATATTTTTGCTTTTAGCCTGCAATGGGCTGATGCTTTAACGTTAATCAGAAAAGGCGTGACAAAGGATTAGGGGGGCGAAGGGAGCTCCTATTGCGCGCCTACAGCGCCGCCTAAGATAACTAGCGCCTGCAGCAGCCGCTGGACGGGCCGGCCCACGACCGCCCAAGGCGCAACGCGAAAAAAGACGGACAGAAAATATATCGCAACTGGGATTCGATACGACGCCCTAGCGCTTCCACACGGAGAGGCCAACCACTGGACCAGCCAACTGCTTATGAATAATAACAGCGCGAACTTTTTAAAAGGATAGAAACGCAGACGCGAAATTTCTTGCACATTACACTGTAACATTTATATTTTCTAATTATTTGAAAACATGCCACATATTATAGATGAAGTTCATGAGCATGCCAAAAAAGTTCACCAAATTGAAAAGGTTCAGGTATTAAAAAAAGTTCACGAATTCAAAAGAAGTTCATCGATTTTCAAAATAGTTCATCGAGTTTGAAAAAGTTCATTGAATTTGGAAAAGTTCATTGATTTTGAAAAAAGTTCATCGATTTTCAAAAAAAGTTCATAGATTTTGAAAAAAGTTCATTGAATTTGAAAAAAAGTTCACTGTTTTTGAAATTCGTGAACTCTTTTCAAATCGATGAACTTTTTTCAGTTTTTTATTGAAAAAAAGTTCATCGGATTTGAAAAAAAGTTCACAAATTCCAAAAATATATTCATCGGATTTGAAAATAGTTCATGGGATTCGAGAAAAAGTCCATCACATATGAAAAAAGTTCATCATAATTGGAAAAAGTTCATCGAATGTGAGAAAAGTTCATCGAATTTGAGAAAAGTTCATCATAATTATAAAAAGTTCATCGAATCCGAAAAAAAGTTCATCGATTTTGAAAAAAGTTCGGCGGATTTGAAAAAAAGTTCACTGATTTGAAAACAGTTCATCAGAAAAATGAAAAAAAGTTAATGGATTTAAAAAACTACACATATTTGAAAAAAGTTCATCTAATTTCAAAATAAGTTCATTGATTTGACGAAAAAGTTCATGTATGTGCCATAATTTATTGTCTCAGGAAGAAGAAAAATAGAAAACAAAAAGCAAAAAGCAAAACGAAATAAAATGAAAAAAACAAGAAGAAACGGAACGGAAAGAACAAGGGAAAGAAAAGGTTTGAGTTAACCGCATCGGAGTGATTGGCGGGGTGGTTGCACTAGTATGTACTCCCTCCGTTCCGAATTACTTGTCTTGGATTTGTCTAGATACAAATGTATCTAGACTCATTTTAGTGCTAGATACATCCGTATCTAGACAAATCTAAGACAAGTAATTCGGAACGGAGGGAGTATTAAAGAGGGAGGTTGCTGGTTCGAATCTCCGCGAGCGCACTCTTTTTTGGCGTGTTAAAAACGCAGAAGAAACACAGAAGAAAAAACTCCTATATGGGCCGGCCCAACATGGGGCGCTGCAGGCGCCCGTTTGCAAAATACACATTAACGGGCGCCTGCAGCGCCAAATAGGATATGCTAGGGGCGAAGCAGGCACGGGACAAGGGGACAAGAGAAAAAAATTAGCAATTAGTTGATCGCTATCGAGGATGAGCGATCGTTGGGACCCCCCCCCCCCCCCCCCCTCGTCCCTCCTTAGATCCATCCCTGGTTAGACCTACATGGTACCCCTTATCTTTGCCATCCATTTCAGCATGGCGATCCATGCGAACGCATTTGTCTTTTTTTCCCCAAATGACATAACATATAAACTTAAAACTTTGCAGAACAACAATACATTCTAACTACGATGTGGGAAAAAACTTTCAGACTTTTTCATGCATTTTAAATACTTAAAAAACTATTTTAAGTATTTAAAATGCAGAAGAAACACAGAAGAAAAAACTCCTATATGGGCCGGCCCAGCATGGGGCGCTGCAGGCGCCCGTTTGCAAAATACACATTAACGGGCGCCTGCAGCGCCAAATAGGATATGCCGGGGGCGAAGCAGGCACGGGACAAGGGGACAAGAGAAAAAAAATTAGCAATTAGTTGATCGCTATCGAGGATGAGCGATCGTTGGGACCCCCCCCCCCCCCCCCCCCCTCGTCCCCCCTTAGATCCATCCCTGGTTAGACCTACATGGTACCCCTTATCTTTGCCATCCATTTCAGCATGGCGATCCATGCGGACGCATTTGTCTTTTTTTTCCCAAGTGACATAACATATAAACTTAAAACTTTGCAGAACAACAATACATTCTAACTACGATGTGGGAAAAAACTTTCAGACTTTTTCATGCATTTTAAATACTTAAAAAATATTTTTAGTCAAACAAAATCTCATTTTGTATATTTATATCAGACCAAAAAATATGAAAGTTTTTTCACACATTAATGTTATAATGTTTGTTCGATATGCAAAGTTTGACGTTCATATGTTGTTTCATTTGAGAGAAACAAAAAAGAGAAATTTTCTTGTTGTAAGTTAGTTGAAGACTATGGATCTCAAAGCAAGGCTGGAGAGTTGAGGACAAGAGGTTCCATGTAGTCTGAGCTACACGGGAACTTTCTGCTGACAGAACCGAGGACCACCACGAAAATATTGGGAATCGTTGCATGGAAAACAAAAAAAATCTACGGACACGCAATGATCTATCCATGGAGATGCATAGCAACGAGAGGGGAAGTGTGTCTACATACCCTCGTAGACCGTAAGCGGAAGCGTTTCACAACGCGGTTGATGTAGTAGAACTTCTTCGCGCTTCAACTGATCAAGTACCGAACGCACGGCACCTCCGTGTTCTGCACACGTTCAGCTCAGTGACGTCCCTCGCCTTCTCGATCCAGCAAGACGTTGAGGTAGTATATGAGTTCCGTCAGCACGACGGCGTGGTCACGGTGATGGTGAAGTGATCTCCGCAGGGCTTCGACTAAGCACTACGAAAATATGACCAGGGGTTTAAACGGTGAAGGGGGTCGCCGCACATGGCTAGGCAATTGTCTGGGGTGTGCTAGGGCACCCCCCACATATATATAGGTGGGAGGGAGAGGGGAGGCTGCCAGGAGGCACCCCAAGTAGTCTGAATCCTACTTGGTGTCACTACTAGGAAAACGCTTATAGATAGAAGTTTACCAGTAGTGTTTGTTTATGACCCCACGCTACTAGTAGTTAGTAGTAGCGCTGCCTAGAAAGAGCGCTACTGGTAACTGTTAGCAGCAGCGCCTGTTATCCAGCCCCACGCTACTGCTAAGTGTAAAACACCACACCCCCTGATCAGTAAATGTTAGCAGTGCTTTTCGCCCAACCAGCTGTAACACCCCAAAAATTTAACCATGTTTTGTTTATTAAAATTTTTCCAGGAAATTAAATTTTCATTTTTTTAGATTTAATTTTGATCTCAGAACTTCTCTTTTCTTCTAAGTTGTGGAGTTTTCATCCCATGTGGAAACTTTCCAATTATTATTGGACTTGTTTACCATATCAAATAAAACAATTATTTTATCAGTGTGATTATTTATATAATTATTTTCCCCTGAGCTTTATTCCTCTAAAATGGTTTTTCATAAGTTTTAGGGTCCCTTTTTGCACTGCAATTCTTTGATAAATTCATTTAAAAATCACATCAAAATTTGGGGATGACATATGATGTCCCTAAATCATTTTTATGCAAAAATATCCTTTGGTCATTTGGAGATTTCGAGCTTTACCACTAGTTTTCAAATCTGGTCCAATTGCACTTTTGCACTACAACCTATTTAAATATTTCTTTAAAACTTCCACCAAAATTAGGGGAGGTCGGTAGGAGTATATTATTCATCTTGGTGCAAAAACCCACTGATGTTCTATGAAAGATTTGAGTAAATCATCCTCATCTTCAATCTGGTTCAACTTGGTGATTTGTACTGCAACCATACTTTAACTTGCCCTTTTTCCCATGATTCTTTTTCCTGCTTGTAGTACACCCTACCAAACCCTTAAGTCCAGGAGAGTGAACCAATTGGAGTATGTTTGGTCCATGCAATGATGCCATTTACCTTCTGACCAGAACTGAAGATTTGCAAAACTTGCACTAGCAAGTTTCTGGTTTTGCCCAAATGACCTTGCCACCATCACCTACATATAAAGAGACACTAGTCTGGAGAGTTTGGCCACCCCAAGAAATGCCTAGGTGCATGTGGCATTCTGTCAAGCACCTTTTGTGCATGGTCAGATTTGACATAAGTTTTAGTTTGTACACTGGACCTGCTTGCTTTGCCTAACCACCATGTCCACTAAGCCTGTAGACTACCCTAAACTAATCCTGTTAAACATCAGCTCCACCCTAGCCTCCTGGCAAGCCCTGGCATTTCGCCGAGCACCTGGTGGGCATGCTCTGGCCGCGGCCAGAGCGCGTGTTTTGCACGTGCGTGCGCCCGAGTCGCCGCGTCTCGTTGCCGCCTCCCCTGCGCCCGTTCTGATCCTCTCCCACTCGCAGCCAATGCACCCGCCCCCTCCCTCGCCGCAGAGCCGCCCCTGGAGCTCCACAGCGCCGCCGTCAGGTCGGCCGTGGCCACTAGCGCCGACCACAGCAGGCCCCAACCCTGGATGGCGCCGCCCAAGCCTTCCGCGCTCGCCAGCTCGCCCCTGGAGCAGTGCCCGCTCGTCCGCTAGCCCTTGCCGCCATCCCCAGCCTCGACACATTGTTCTGAGAGCTACAGAATGGCGGTTCGCCGATCTTATCCACGGCCGCCGTTGGAACTGACTCCGGCCGCCCATATAAGGAGCCCCCGAGTCCGTCCATTCCCTCAGGCGACCTCAAGCCACCCCACCTAGCACCCCCTTAGTAGGCAATCAACCAGGGAAGGTCTTCTTCCCCATCTCCGGCCAGTACAGCCGCCACCGCCTTCCGGTCCCGCTCGTCGCAAACAAAGCCTCCCCCATCATTCCAGCGCCACCGTTCGACTCCCCATGACCCTGCGGAGCCGCCCAACACCTCAAACCCGCTCGGGAACCACCGTAGCCCAGACCCCCAAACTCACACGAAGCTGCCGTCCGCTGCGGAGCTCGCCCGCTGGCGACTCCCTCCATCCCCTCCACCCCCTCGACCACCGGGAGGACCGCCCTGGCCTGGCGGATCCATCCCCGCCCTCCGGAGCCCGCAAGGAGCCGCCAATCGCCGGCGACGATCGCCGGAGCCCCGCCTCCGCGCGGCCAGAGGAGGAAGGAGGCGGGGGATGACTGGTCAGTGACCCACGCCGGTCCACGTGGTTTAAGTGGAGCGTAAACTCAAAGTATGTCTTCGACGTGTATCTATTCGAAACGTTTTTTTTTCTTTTTTCTGTTTTATTTAAAAACAGAGTTTGACTGAAACTTTGACTGGCTATATCTTTTTAAATATTACTCTAAATGAGTTGATTCTTTTTCCTACCTATCTTAAATTTCATCTAGTTTATTTTAAGATTTATTTCAAAAATAATTAGGAAAACCTTTTGCACTGTTTTGAAACTATGTATTATTTGAATATTTTCAAAAATAGGATTTGTTGGAGAAAGAACAAAACTTTCAAAGTTTTGGAATGCACCCTGCATCTCCACAACTTGAAGGCAAGCATTCTGAACCATGGCATAATATTTTTGTGTGTTGATTGACACGATTATAACACCACCTTAATACGGAAAACTCGTTATTTTATGTGGTGATACGATCATTTGCATGAATGCATATTGGAGATTTCCTTGCTGTTGGAAATGGATATACTTGTGATGGTAATCGTCCTCGTATGCCTTGCATGCATGGAAAGAAATCCGGGAAAGCCTCTGCCTTGGGTAGGCGTGAGCTTGTCCCCGGTCTTCGTCGGGACGGTTATGTCCGGTATGGCATGATACGTCTCCAACGTATCTATAATTTTTGATTGCTCCATGCTACTTTATCTACTGTTTTAGGCAATATTGGGCTTTATTATCCACTTTTATATTATTTTTGGGACTAATCTATTAACCGGAGGCCCAGCCCAGATGTGCTGTTTTATGCCTATTTCAGTGTTTCGAGGAAAAGGAATATCAGACAAAGTCAAAACGGAACGAAATCAACTGGAGAAGTTATTTTTGGAAGGAAAGCAACCTGATAGACTTGGAGTGCACGTCAGGGGAGTCCCGGGCTGCCCACGAGGGTGGGGGGCGCGCCCACCCCCCTGGGCGCGCCCACTACCTCGTGAGCACCCCGGAGGTCCATCGACGTACCCCCTGCACCCATATATACCTACGTACCCTAAAACTTCCAGAACAAAAGATAAATCAGGAGTTTCGCCGCTGCAAGCCTCTGTAGCCACAAATAACCTCTCGGGAGCCCGTTCCGGCACCCTGTCGGAGGGGGAACCCATCACCGGTGGCCATCTTCATCATCCCGGCGCTATCCATGACGAGGAGGGAGTAGTTCACCCTCGGGGCTGAGGGTATGTACCAGTAGCTATGTGTTTGATCTCTCTCTCTCTCGTGTTCTCTCTCGTGTTCCCTCTATGGCACGATCTTGATGTATCCCGAGCTTTGCTATTGTAGTTGGATCTTATGATGTTTCTCCCCCACTACTCTCTTGTGATGAATTGAGTTTCCCCTTTGAAGTTATCTTATCGTATTGAGCCCTTTATGAGAACACTTGATGTATGTCTTGCCGTGATTATCTGTGGTGACAATGGGATATCATGTGCCACTTGATGTATGTTTTGGTGATCAACTTGCGGGTTTCGTGACATTGGGAACCTATCACTACTAGGGAAAACCTTATACACAGAACTTTAACAGTAGCGTGGGTCAAAGAAGCACGCTGGTGCTAAGTAGCTGCAGCGCGCCTGCCGAAACCGCGCTGCAGACAACGTCCTAGCAGTAGCGCGTCTCGCTGCATACACGTTACTACTAAAATTCTCACGGCTTAGCCGATATGGTATACATAGTAGTAGCGATCTATATGGAACCGCGCTACTGCTACTTTCTTTGTAGCAGCGCGTTTTGCTCTAAACTCGCTACTACTAAAGGATATAAAATTAAATGAAAAGCAAATAGAAAGGTAATTGAAAATCACTAGTAGAAAAAGGGTCAAACGTCAAGCACATTAGTGCCGGTTTGATTTTGGCCCGGTACTAATGGTACCATTAGTGCCGGTTCGAACGGATTTGCATGAATGCCGGTTCGTGTTGAACCTTTAGTACCGGTTCGTGGCACGAACCGGTACTAAAGGGGTGGTGGCAGGCTGGCGTCAGGCCGGGGCCCCACGATCACCTTTAGTACCGGTTCGTGGCACCTTTAGTACCGGTTCGTGCCATGAACCGGTACTAAGGGGGTCTGACCTATAGTACCGGTTTGTGACACAAACCGGCAATATAGGGCAATTTTCAAACTCTACAATTTGGACATGTTTTGCAAAAAGTGTAGGGAAAACGTAAAACGGCTATAACTTTTGCATACGATGTCGGAAAAAACGTATAATATATCAAAAAATTCAGCACGAAAATCCGCATCCGATGGAGACAGCCTATGGCCTATTTGGAATTATTTAGAATCCTCAAATTCCAAAAGGAAAAAAAGATATGGTCAAATAATTTCAGCTTTTTTTAAAATTTTGGTTAAATCTGGTCAAACTACTTATTCAAGAAGTATTAATGTTACTACATAATTATTCAAGAATATTAGTGTTACTAAATAATTATTTCAATTTTTTGAATTTTGGTCGAATTTGGTCAAACTATGGTCAAACTGTGGTCAAACTATGGTCAAACTTATTCAAGAAATATTAGCGTTACTAAATAATTACTGTTTTTTAGAATAATAGTTTCAAACTAAAACGGTGAAATGTGTGACTTCATGCTCAAGCTAAACTCCTAAGGGTTAATAGGATTAACATCTTACTATTGTCAGGAAAACAACAAGTGCAGACTCGGAAACGAAGGAGAATAGAGCCCGAAAGTTATGCGTGCTCGGGCTAGAGTAGTGAGAGGGATGGGTGACCGGTCGGGAAGTTAGATGATTTGGAATGAGTGATCCACCCTTGAGCAGTTAAGAGAGGTGATTAGAGACTAAATCATCACATAATTCAGAAAAACTAAAAATCGAAAAAAAAATCAAATTTTTTTTCCAAATTTTTTTTAAAAAAACCTTTTGTACCGGTTGGTAACACCAACCGGTACTAAAGGTCCCCCATACCGGGGCGCGAGCTCACGCCACGTGGTGGCACTTTAGCGCCGATTCGTGCCGAACCGGTACTAAAGGGGGGGCCTTTAGTGCCCACCCTTTAGTGCCGATTATGGAACCGGCACTGAAGGCCCTTACGAACTGGCACTAAAGCTCCGTTTTCTACTAGCGAATGAAAGAAATAGAAGAAGGTGAAAGGAAAAAAATAAAATGTGAAGAAAAATAAATGAAAAAGGGAAAAAGGAGAAAGTAGTAGCAGTAGCGCGTATCCCAGAACGCGCTGTAGCTAATGTAGCAGTAGCGCGCTTTCAGGAACGCGCTACTGCTACTTCTGACTTAACCACCGCGTTCGTCCTTCCCCACGACCACTTCCCCCCAAATCGAACTCCTCCGCTCTCGCCGCCGCCGTCGCCCGTCGGTCGCCGCGCGCTCTCCGCACACCCTCTACGCCGCCCCCGACCCCGGATTCAACGCCGCCCCCACCCCCGACCTCAACGCCGCCCCGGACACAGCCCCCGGCCCCGACCTCGACGCCGCCCTCCGTCGTGCGCCCGAGCCCCAAGCCCGACCCCGACGCCGCCTGCCCCTCTCTTGCCGCAGGCACCCGATCGAGGTGAGCACGCCTGCTCCTCCCCCTCCCCTACCTCTGCCTAGATAGGGTTCTTCAAATTTTAGTTGCATCAAATAGTTAGGGTTCATCTATGGGTGGAAATGAATTGGATACAGATGCGGCTGGGATTTTTTCTTAGGTGATGTTTTCTTAGATGATGAATAAACACTAGTGTAATGCATAATAAAACGAGTAAAATTTGACCTTCTTCTATTTAGTTAGTAAGAACTAGTTAGTAAGAACTAGGTACTAATTAGGTGATTTTTTAGTTAAAGCAATTTTTCCCGCCTCGATGTGGACAATTTAGCTATAGCGCCTCTTACAAACACACGCTGCTGCTATGCCTTCCTCTGTTTTTTCGCTTTTTTGTTTATTTTGCTTTACATTTTATTTTTTCCTTTCTCCTTTTTCTATTTCTTTCATTTTCATTTACTTTTCTATTTGTTTTTCAACTTATTTTATTTCCGTTAGTAGTAGCGCTCTTCTTAGAAAACGCGCTGCTAATTATGCCCTAGCGGTAGTGCGTTTCTTCCAAGCCCGCTACTGCTATGCGTAGCCTATCATTCTGCCAATGGGAATATTAGTAGTAGCGCTTTTGCGACTACACGCGCTACTGCTAAGGTTGTATCTGTAGCGCGGTTTTTCTTCAATCGCTACTGCTATGTAGCACTAGCGCGCTTTTTTGGCCCGCGCTGTTGCTAAATTTATGTGTATAAGGTTTTCCCTGGTAGTGGATGCCTATCCCGCATCCTCGTCGTCAAGTCGGCGGAGGACGACACCTGCTTGACCCGATCGGCCATGTCCGGGACTGGGCTCCACCGGGGTGGTACTGGGAGGCGCTACCTACCGGGGGGCGCAGGTTGGTGAGGAGCCAGCCTGTCGTTGACCCGAACCTTCTTTGGTGGCGGTCGCGTGGGCCAGTGACGATCCAGAGGGTCGAGGACTCCGCGGAGGTGGTGCGTCACCGTGTCAGTGAGGAGGATGCGCACGTTCGTCGCTACTTGTTTGCGTTGGAGCACAGGCCTTTCTCCAATACCTGGCAGGTTCTCCAGGGATCTCACTGGAGCTATGATCCCGTGATGGTGCCTTCTCTGTGGGTGTCCAGCGCCCGCGCCGATACCCGTCGTGTGCTAGAGTTTTAGTTGTATTAGTGATGTTATATGTATGACACTATTCGTGATGTATTAGTGATAATATTTGTAAGTGCATCTATTGCCCCTTAGTGATTTTGGTGTATTGAAGACTTATAGGTTAAGGGACTAATGCGTTTGTGAGTGTACACAGCTCTATAAGTCTATGAGGAGTTTGATATTTACAGAGAAAGTCGAGCCCTAAAAATGAAGTTCTTCAACTGAAGACTTTGATATTCTGAAGACTTTGAAAGTGAAGAAATTGGTGTGACCTTGAAGACTTGGTATTCATTTGAGGAACATGAAGCGTGAAGACTTTTGTTTTCGTAGTTTCATTTTCTCTTTTTTGAGTCATAGGAAACACCGTACTGTTAAAGGGGGTCGAGGAAATACTGAGGAAAAACTTCCATGTGATGCTCAACTCAAAATCCTACACCTACCAATCCCTTCGAGTGAAGCCTTTGGAAATCTCATACAGTTCAGTCACTTTCTTCAGTGACAGAGATGAAGTTCTTCTGGTCGCTGATGAATTTGTTCTAACTGAGGAGTTAGGAATTCGCCAGCGCGAATTGCCTACACAGTGAGGAACATGATAGCCCTGAGGAATTTGAGAGTCAAATTTCCGACCGTTGCTGTGCTGCGCGCCAGCTGTCCCAAAATATCTTATCCACCTAACGGTCATATCATTGAAGGGCATTTATGTCTTATCATGTCGGGCTGCTCCCTAGGCCATAAATAGCCGCCCCCTACAACCACTAGCTGGTTGGCTGCTCCGAGAGAACTTGAGACATGTCATTCGAGAGCAACCCATCCTCCGAGGACTTTGAGCGAAAATCATCGAGTGAGGAAATCCCAAAACCAAACCCCTACAAACCCAAAGTGATTGAGCATCACTGAAGAAATTGATCCTGCGTGGATCCGACGCTTGTTACATTTGAAGACTGTGCTTCTTCCAGACGGTTAGGCGTCATGGTCTAGAGCATCCAAGAGGAATTGTGGATCGCCGAGTGACCAAGTCTGTGAAGGTTTGGAAGTCGCCTGAAGACTTACCACGAGTGATTGGACGAGGTCTGTGTGACCTTAGTTCAAGGAGAATACGGTGAGGACTGGGTGTCCTGAGCTGCGTGCTCAGCGACTCGCTGTCCAGGACTGTGTGTCCTCGAGTTTAAATACCCAGCCGCTCCAACCAGACGTACAACTGAGACAGCAGTTGGAACTGGTCTACCAAATCATTGTCTTCACCAACCTAACTGGTTCTATTTCCTCAACCCTTTCATTTCCTCATTACTGTGTTGAGTGTTTGTTCATATCTGTGTTTGAAGACTTCGACTGAAGACTTTCTCAATTTCCACAGATCAATTTCTTCAGTCTGTTTGTCTTCACCTTGTGTTATCCTGTGATTACGCTTTCTGTACTCAGTGCTTGTCTTCATTTCATCTTCATGACCATGCTTGTATTCTGTTATGCTTACTTCTGAGTACTTATTCCGCTGCTAGTAGTTCTTCGCTAAGGAATTTCCTCACCGGCAAATTCCTCAGTGAAGAATTCATAAAAATCGCCTATTCACCCCCCCCCCCTCTAGTCGATATAATGCACTTTCAATATTCGACGATGTACTGACCCATGAGATGATTTACTTTTACTTATTGAATGCATGCTAATTTGAGTCCTATAAGATATTTTGAAATGTATATCTTGTGTTTCTCAATATCCAAGTGGCCGATCATGTTTGCAGGTTACACCTTCGAGTGGCCTATCTTTTGCCGGAGTGTTGATTCTTTTCCGTTCTGGCAAATTTCAGGCGCTCGATATGTCCTATTTTAGCAAAGGTCATGCCGGATTTTTCGATGAATTTTGGCATGACTTGTGCCAAAATATGTAGGAAATATCGAGTGCCCTGGATTTGTGTGTTGAGTATCTTGGTAGTTGTCTTCGATCGATTTTCAATTAATATTTTAACTATGAACATAGGAAATGTCTGACGATGAAAAGGATTTCGGTATTTGCAAATACTGCGAAGACGAGCGCGGCCTGTGCGACGGAATCTCCTAGATGATGATAGGCGCTTCAGCATCAAGCTGGACGAGAACTTCGAAGTGGATACAGTAAGTCACAACGACAAGTCTTTTTTCGTAATTAAGCATGACATCTGCTTCATTTGCTTCAACTTATATTTTTTTTACTATTCTACTAGCGTATCCCCTGCCATGCAAGATTTTTTGTATTGGATAAGATAGATTTCAGTCATAGTATGGAGGAAAAGAAAGTTTACTTGAAGACCGAGCATGGTTATATTTTCCATGCAAAGTTATACAATTCAGACGACTACACCTATTTTGGATGCAAAACATGGCGAGCACTATGCAAGACTTATGCATTTGAGCATGCTATGGTTGTCACCTTTGATATTCGTCCGGAAGATGATATTGAAGGTAATACTGACATCTGGGTCGATGTGCAAATGCCTCCAGTTATACCATTATGTAAGTTTGACAACCATATTTATGTCTTTGATATTGTTTATTCAAAAATAGTTGACAACTAATTTGTATTTCAGCTTATTTCGGTGCAAGCAAACATGTCCAGCGCTTGGTAGACAGGACCGTATACTGTCCTGGGGCTGAACTCAACTGCGAGGAGCTCAGTCATTATGTTTCATGGCTTGAGGATCTTGATGCTGTCAAGACAAATTTTCTTCCTGCATTTAGAAATGTTAGTACTGAAAATGTGCGATCAATAGTGTTCGTAAAGAACTACGGTCACATCTATTTAGGAATGATGGTAAGATTTTTACTATTTGTCATCGATGCATCTTTTCCATACATTATTTTTTGAAGCTAAACTTCATTGCTAAGTATGTTACCCTACGATGTTCTTCAACAGGGAGTCCCGATGAATGTTGTGCCTTATGGGATCGAGACTAAAGGTACCATGAGTATTATCAGCTTACGGCCAAGACATCCTACAGATTACTTTAGTGCATTCAAGATTAGCGACAGATGCTTAATAGTGCAAGACTGGACCAAATATGTGATGGGGGAGCGCAGAGAAGTACTAGGGGGCAGCAAACAGATGCGCTACCCACGATTAGGAGACAGGTTCATATGCATGCTCCAGTTTGATCGAGGAGGAGAGCTATACATGTTTTATGTTATTTTACCTAAAAGAGAGCAGCAGGATTGATTAGCTTGCTAGAAATGAGTTTGAGGATGATGATGTGCTACACTATTACTATGATGATAAAATAGCTAGTGTTGGTGCTAATGACTATGATGATTATTATTAGCTAGTGATAGTGTTGATTAAATAAATAATGTGTCGGTGTACTAAGGTAGGGGTACCCTAGTATCCCGAACTTGTGCACGGGCAGTCGCAGCGCCCCGCAGCAAGGCTTGCCGGGTGCCCACCAAGATCCTCCGTAGTTCCTATTGAATCCATTCAAGAACAAAGTGTTCAACTGAGAAGACAAGGCTCCGGCAAGAGGAACTTGCCGGGAAGGGCAAGGCCCCGACAAGAGGAGCTTGCCGGGAAGGCCAACCAAGGCATTTCAAGAAACTTGCCGCGACGCGCCGCGCGTCCCGGCAAGACCCGGCGAGCGACAAGCTTCCGGGCGCGACAAGACAACGACCGCGGCAAGGCGCTTGCCGCGGCGAAGCCACCACTCTGTGCCCACGCTCCAGCGCATCCGTCAACGTGTCGCCACAGGACCGTCCCAGGCGCACGTGGCGGAGAGCTGTGCAGCCAAGCGGTGCGAGGTGGAAAGTGGAGATGACGAGAAGGCCATCGTGGCAAGCGGTGGCGCCCCTAACGGTCGCTTTTCTGCACTGTTGGACGATGCGGACGGGCATTAAATGCTCTTGTCCCCTGCCGTCAGAGTTAGGTAGGCTGCACTGTAGAAGCAGTTGTACCAACCCCTCTTTTTACATTTGTACCCTTATCTGCGTTGCCACCTGTCGGTGACCCCTTTAGCCTATAAAAGGAGGCCCATGCGCAACGTAGAAGGGGTTCGACTCATTCGAAACTACAGAACGCTCACGCTCTCGAGCAAGAACACAATACAACCACAAAGCAGCAGTAGGAGTATTATCTCTCCAGAGAGCTCCGAAGCTGGGTAAAGATCGCTCGCGTGCTCCGCCTCGATCCGCTCTTCGTGCGCTCTCCGCTCCCTTGCCGGACCGAAAGGGGCCCTGCCCCATAGGTGTTCGTTTCCCACGACATCTTTGGCGCGCCAGGTAGGGGAGCGTCGAGGTTGTGTGAACCTGATCCGGCGTTCACGCGAGCCAGATCTTCGTTTTCTTCATCATCATCTTCATCGACATGCCACCAAAGAAGAAGGCTTCGGAGGTGGCCGCTCCGTCCACGTAGATCCCACCGCCACCGGAGCAAACGGGCGGTGGGGTAGACGCCGGCGGAGGAACGGGCGCCGACGAAGGAGCTCATGCCGCCGCCAGGTCCAAGGACAAGGCTGCGCAAACCTCGGCGTCCGTACACGCACCGCGCCCGTCTCAGGAGGCGCGGGACCGACAATGTCATGGTACTCACAGTACCATACGTTCGTTGGGTCAAGGCCAAGCTGGTGGATCTCGGGACGCTCAAGATCAGCATGCGCGTCAACATGCTGGCACGAGCGCGGCGCGGTCGCTTGGACGAGATGCTGCTCCTTCTAACATTGTTAGAAGTGCGAGCATATCTCGCTCCTCGCGCCGTTCGCCGCCGCCACCCAAGACTCCAAAAGAAGCATTGGCCCGGGCCCAACTGCTTCTAGATTACCCTCCAGCGCCAGACAAGATCGACGATTGGAGGGCCACCATCCAGAGCCTCATCGGCTTCGCCAACGGCGACACTCCCTGGCAACCGAGCACATCAAAGCCGCGGCAAGACGTCCAGGCGCAAGCCGGTGGCGACAAGACCGGTGGGGGTGCAACCACCGTGCACTCCCCGCCCCGAAGGCCAAGATCGCCGACTCGTCGGGTCAACCTCGACACCGACTCCACGGCGTCGTCAGATCCACGAGCTCGTCGCGATCAACGCCAAGTTCTTCAAGAACGGCAGCAAGAGGACGCTCGTACTCGAATCGAGCGTCGAAGAGAAGCGCGGCGTCAGTCAGACCAGCGCGCTGGGCCCGCTGTCGACATGCATGCGCCAGGGGAACCAGGCGACTTGCCGTACGCGGTAGGTTGCCCTGCGTTTACTCGTGAGCTGCAGCAAGTCCAGTGACCCAGTACCAAGAACTTCAAGCCAGACGTGCCGGAGAAGTATGATGGCAGGTTGCGTCCGTCGGAGTTCCTCAGCATCTACACCATCATGGTGCAAGCTGCCGGGGGGCGCGACGAGAAGATCCTTGCCAACTACTTCCCGCTGGTGCTCAAGCCCAATGTCAGATCCTGGCTCATGCACTTGCCGGACGACTCCATCTCTTCATGGGCGGACCTGTGTCATCAGTTTGTCGGCGCCTTCACAGGCGGCCACAAGCCCCATGGCCAGGAGAGCGATCTTCATCTGCTCGCCCAGAAGGAAGGAGAGTCCCTGCGTAAGTACATTCAAAGATTCAGCCAAGTGCAGCGCAACATCCCAGATGTCCACCCCGCCGCGGTCATCAGCGCGTTCCATCAGAACGTGCATAACCGCAGGATGCGGGAGGAGATGGCGATGTGCAAGATAAGGGACGTCAGTGAGCTCTACGCCCTGGCCGACAGGTGCACACGTGCTGAAGAGGGGAGGAAACTCCCCGGAGAGAACACAGGAACAGGGGGATCTGACAGTGAGGATGCCGCCCCGGCAAGGAAAAACCGGAGGCGGAACAACAGAAAGAGGAAAGCAAAAGATGTGCTAGTCGTCGAGCAGTCCGGCAATGGAGGTGGCGCCGAGAAGGCCAAAGCTAGTAACTCCGGCAAGGCCGTGGTGGCCGCCGACAAGCAGGACGGCTCCGGCAAGCAGTACTGCAAGATCCACCGTACCAAGGGCCATGATCTCCAGACCTGCAAGAAAGTTGAGCAGCTTGTTGAACTGCAGAAAGCTGAATACGAGCGACACGACAAGGAGAAGGCCCAAGAAGGTGGTGGAGGATCCGGCAAGAAGCGTCCCGGCCGGGGAGGGCGCCACGGCAAGGCCAAGCAGCGGCAAGGAGACAGGCCTCCCCGCGGCCGCGACAAGGACGAAGATGAAGAAGAAGATGAAGACATGGGAGATGACGGAGCCGACGAGCAGGAGTTTCAGAAAGCAACAGAGGTTTTGTGCGTTGGCGGCGGTGCTTCTCTGCATACTTCGCACCGCCAACTGAAACAGTTGGTGCGGGAAGTTAATGCAGTGGAACCATCAGTTGAGTCACGCAAGCCTCTGAAGTGGTCCAGCACGCCTATCATCTTTGACGTTGAGGACCACCCTGACCGCATAACTGCGGTCGGGTGCTTGCCGATGTTGGTTTCACCAACTATCCGCAACCTCAAGGTCACAAAGATGCTAGTTGACGGCGGGGCCGGCTTGAACCTGATCTCCTCAGCGGTCCTCAAGAAACTCCAAATCCCCGACAGCGAGCTTGAAGAGACTGGTACCTTCCAAGGAATCAATCCGGGAAGGAGCAAGCCGAACGGGAAGATCACGTTGGCGGTGACATTTGGCAGCGAGCTGAACTTCAGAACAGAGAAGGTCACCTTTGGCGTTGCTGATTTCCCATTGCCCTACAATGGGATACTCGGCCGTCCAGCGCTCGCCAAGTTCATGGCAGCCTCTCACTATGCCTACAACGTGCTCAAGATGCCAGGACCGATAAGTGTCATCTCTGTCCCTGGCGACAAGAAAGATGCCCGGTCGCACCACCGCCCGCCGCCCCATCGGCCCCCCGCCCCGTCGCCCCACCGCCGCGTCGCCCCGGCCCCCCACCCCATCTCGGCGCCGCCGCGCCCAGGCCCCCCGGCGCCCCGGTTCCCCCGCGCCCCACCGCCCCGGGCCCGGCGCCGACGCCCCGCCCCCCCTTCTCCACCGGCCCCCCGCCTCGTCACCACTGCCGCCAGGCGCCGTTGCTCCACCGGCCCCCCGCCCCGTCTCCCCCGCCGCCCTGCCGTGTCGGTGCCGCCGCGCCCCGCCCCCCGGGCCCCCCCGCGCCCCACCGCCCTAGGCCCGGCGCCGCCGCCCAGGCCGCCCCGCCCCCCTCCTCCACCGGCCACCTCCTCCACCGGCCCAGGTGAGCTCTACCTCTCCTCTGTTTTTCCTTTTTTTTCTGTTTTTTTAGTTTTAGGTTTATGTTTAGTTTAGATTTAGTTTTAGTTTTAGTTTTAGGTTTAGTTTTAGGTTTAGGTTTAGTTTTAGGTTTAGGTTTAGTTTTAGTTTAGTTTTAGTTTAGTTTTAGGTTTAGATTTAGTTTTTTCCTTTTTTTCTGTTTTTTAGTTTCAGGTTTATGTTTAGATTAGAGTTAGGTTTAGTTTTAAGTTTAGTTCAGTTTTAGGAAAGAAAAAGAAGAAGAAGAAAAAACAGGAGAGGAGGAGAAGAAGAAGAGGAAAAAGGAAAGGAAGAAGAAGAGGAGGAGGAGGAGAAGAAAAAAGAAGAAGAGGAAGAAGAAGAAGAACAAAACGGGAGAGGAGGAGAAGAAGAAGAGGAAAAAGGAAAGGAAGAAGAAGAAGAGGAGGAGGAGAAGAAAAAAGAAGAAGAGGAAGAAGAAGAGAAAAAAACAGGAGAGGAGGAGAAGAAGAAGAGGAAAAAGGAAAGGAGGAGGAGGAGGAAGAAGAAGAAGAAGAAGAAGAAGAAGAAGAAGGAAAAAAAGGAAGAAAAGTAAGAAAAGGAAGAAGAAGAAAAGGAAAAAAGAGGAAAAAAAACCGACCCGACACAGCACCCCGACCCCGACCCGGCACCCCGACACGACACCCCGACCCCGACACCCCGACCCCAACCCCGACACCGACACCCCGACCCCGAGCCTGACCCGACACCCGACCCCGACACCGACACGGCACCGCGACCCCGACCCCGAGACCCCGACCCCGACCCTGACCCCGACACCCCGACCCCGACACCGATACCCCGACCCCGAGCCTGACCCGACACCCCGACCCCGACACCGACATGGCACCCCGACCCCAACCCGGCACCCCGACCCCGAGCTTGACCCGACACCCCGACCCCGACACCGACACGGCACCCCGACACCGACACCGACACGGCACCCCGACCCCGACACCGACACCCCGACCCCGACACCGACACGACACCCCGACCCTGACCCGGCACCCCGACCCGACACCCCGACCCCGAGACCCCGACCCCGACACCGACACCCCGACCCCGAGCCTGACCCGACACCCCAACCCCGACACCGACACGGCACCCCGACCCCGACCCGGCACCCCGACCCGACACCGCGACCCCGAGACCCCGACCCCGACCCCGACACGGCACCCCGACACCGACACGACACCCCGACCCCCGACACCTCCCGAAAAGGTGTTCTTTGGCCTTCCAGAGGCCAACGGGGTCATATATTTGTGAATTATTAGTTAGGTCATATATTTTTCGATTTTGTTATGAAAAACATCATATATAATTGTGTTGATCGGTTAGTTTTAAATGTGCAGTTGTTTATGTTGTACTTGATGATGATACACTTAAGTGATATACATATTATTATTCATGTCGGTACTTTTTTTTCATGTTGTACTAATTTCGTTTATTCTTTGTCATGGCAGGTGTTGAAAGATGGTGGGCGCTGGTCGGGAGCGCGTCGAGGTCCCTTCTTCGTCGGCGCGTAGTGTGAGGTCTTCCATTCCACACGCACCTCTCCGCCGAGCGTTGCTGGACAGTATGGCGACACCGCCGGGCCCTTCTTCGTCGACCGCTGTGCCCAGCAGGAGACGAGGTAAGAAGAAGGGCCGAGGTGGAGCACATGGTCGCGGAAGAGGAGGTAGGGTGACTCTTACGGCGCTTTCCTCGCCGCCGCCCCCAGCTGTTTCACCCGAGCACGTGACTGCTAGGGTGGACTCGTCTGAGGAGGAGGCTACACGGACTCCGGTCCACGGGTCTTCGGCCCACGAGCCTCGGGTCGACGGGCCTTCGGCCCACGAGAGTTGGGCCCACGAGACCCCGGAGGAGCACATGTCTGGATGGGGTACTTGGTCGGGTCAGCCTGAGGAGCCGTGTGGCCATGCTGATGATGGCGGGGAGCCGAGTGGCCATGCTGATGATGGCGGGGAGCCGACTGGTTATGAGGAGGAGGGGGAGGAGGGGGCAACGTCTACCAGCGTGGTGCTACACGGCTCCCGTCCGTGCCGGCGACCCGCGAGTAGAGGTGGTTGATTTTCCCTGATGGGGAGAGGTAAGTGCATTTAATCTTTTTGTACCTTCTGCATTCACGTTTCTTCAAATAACTAATGCGTTGGCCTTGTCATGCTGCAGGGGTTGGGACCACCATGAAAGTGTCCGCCGGCCCAACTCCATCCTTGGAGTTCTGATTCGGCAAAACTTTCCGGGGTTTGTCACGTTGCCTGGTGAGGGTCGGCTTCCAGAGGTTGGATTGAGTTGGGAGCACTACTTGGCTGCCCCGGCCCCGCCGGGTGAGATTATCGACGGTGTTTTGTGCAAGACGAGGGCAGACATGGTGATCAGAAAGTTCTGGGTAATTTCTCCTTTACACAATTAAAAATCTTCAACTAGCTAGTTATTAATTGTACTAATCAATATTGTCTCATTTGATTGCAGACATTCTACAGGTGTGAGGAGGGATACGAGGAGGAGGCGGCAGATGTTATCCACAAGGAGTGCAAGCGCCTACTTCAGAACTTACGGCATAAGGCTCGGGTGCAGTCTGTTCGAGACTACTACGCCGACCGTGGTATCAAGAAGTCCAAGCAGGAGTGCCGCGATAAGTTCTTGAGTAAGGAGCAGTACATGAAGGTAATTCTTAAGGCCTTGTACTTAATTCCTTTATTTAGTAGTTCATAGCCGTAGCGCTGAAGTTTCTATTTGCTAACTTAGACCCCTCAGAGATGGTGTGCGGATCGGATGGATTGTTGGGAGGTGTTGGTCGATGGGTGGTGCTCAAAAGAATGGCGGGCCACCCACAACAAGGCCAAGGACACACGTGCCCAAATGGAAGGTGTTCCACACCACCAAGGCAGCTCCAACTTATTTCAGTACGGGCGGAACTGGGTATGTGGTTTGCTTCACGATTCATGCAATTCATTCATCATGCTAGCTTTAGCCCTTTAATTACTAATTTACTTTGTTTTTCTCTTTCAGGCACGCTACAATAAGGCGGATAAGGTGCCAAAGGTGTACGACCTGTATGCCATGGCCCACACTGGCTCTTACAAGAAAGTCAAGGCATTCTCTGCGTCTGACCTCGATGATCCAAAGAACTTCACCAACATCTCCGCCCACGACAAGCTCGTGCAATATAGAGATCAGGGGAAGGCGAGGAAAGGGGAGGACTTTAACCCGAACCAGGGTCCCATTGATACAGAGTTGCTGATGATATCTGGTGGCGGGAGGTCCCATGGCTCCATAGCCATGGGAGCTGGACTTATCCGTTGTCCTAGCACTCTCCCGGAGATCAAGGCGCGCCAGTCGAGCTCCGCTCCTAAGATAAGGCCTCGTGAACGGCCAGTCCAACTCGCCATCAAGGTTAGTTATACGTACTCAGCTATCTTTCTCCATTACATTGTGTGCGCTTCCATCAATGATTACAAATGGTCATGTGAGTGGTGTTGCAGGCTACTATACAGAGTGAGAGAGATAGAACGGAGAAACTTCTGGCGGAGGCGGCGGAGCGGCAGCGGGAGTTGGAGGAGAGGACGACAAAGATGTTGGAGGAGGAGAGGGCAGGGAATGACATGCAGGCAAGGGCCATGTATGAGCTGCTTGTGGTAAGTTTCTTCTGCAGATTACTTGTTAGTCTTAACATTTGAGTCTCATTACTAACTAGTATGACTCTGTTGTGAAAACCAAATGTGCAGTCTGTGTGTGAGAAGTCCGGTCAGACCGCTCCGCCGATGCCAGTGATTGCTCCTGGGAGCACGCTGAGTTTAATTTGAATGGACATTACTTGCTAGTCTTAACATTTCAGTGTCATAATGCTAACGAGACATTGGAAATGATCTTTGGTGCAGCTTAACTCCAGAAACACATCGCACGATCCTTCTCCAGCTACCGGCACGAGCCAGCCCGCTCCTACACCTTCCTGATCACGGTAAGTTTCTCTAGACTTAGATTTAGCTTTATTTCCTCCAATATGCTTACCATAATGACCTAGAGTTAGCTTCTTTTCCTTCAAAATGACTTAATAAGCTTACTTATGTCAAAAATTGCATAATTAACTTAGTTAGCTCATAAACAATCCATTTTACCTAAGTTAGCTCTAATATGACTCATTTTACCTTAGTTAGCTTACAAGTGATCCAATTTATCCAAGTTAGCTCTAAAATGACCCATTTTAGTAGATTAGCTCGTAAATGATCCATTTTACCTACGTTAGCTTTAAAATGACCAATTTCACCTAGGTTAGCTCCAAAATGACCCATTTCACCTAGGTTAGCTCCAAAATGACCCATTTCACGTAGGTTAGCTCCAAAATGACCCATTTCACCTAGATTTGCTCCTAAACAATCAATTTCACCTAAGTTAGTTAAAACGATCCATTTCACCTAAATTAGCTCTTAAATGATCCATTTCACCTAAGTTAGGTCATAAATGACCCATTTCAACTAAGTTAGCTCATAAAAGCTCATAAATGATCCATTTCACCTAAGTTAGCTAAAAAACGATCCATTTCACCTTACTTAGCTCAAAAACGATGCCCTTCACCTTAGTTAGCTCATAAATGACCCATTTCAACTAAGTTAGCTCATAAGTGATCCATTTCAACTAAGTTAGCTCATAAACAACCCATTTCAACTTTGTTAGCTCATATATGATCCATTTCACCTAAGTTAGCTCATAAATGACATATACTTCTTGTTCTAGTCTTCTTCTTGTTCTAGTCATCTATTTCTAACTTTCTTATTTACCATTTTGCAGATTTCATTCACTTCATGGAAGCTAGCTTGCTATGATGGAGTGCTTGCTTTTCCTTTGATGAAATTTGCTTATGTATGAAACTTGCATTGTATCTAGCTTGTTCTAGCTTTGCTTATGTATGAAACTTCTTGTTCTAGCTTTGCATTGTATCTAGCTTGCTATCATGGAACTTGCTTATGTATGAACAATGTGTATGGATGGAACTTGCTTATGTATGAACAATGTGTATGGATGAAACTGATGTGATATGTGATATGAAACTTATGTGCTGGATATGTGATATGAAACTTATGTACTGGATATGTGATATATATTTGCTGTCATATATATTTGCTGTGAAAATTGTTGGAGTAAAAAAAACAGAAAAAAAGAGACAATATGCAGGATCTTTGCCGTCTGCCACCGACGGCAAAGAGATCTTTGCCATCAGCAGCGGACGGCAAAGAGGCCACATGGCAGGCAACTGTGCTTCCTGGGAGGCTGACCAATTTGGTCAGTTTGCCTACAGTGGCTGACGGCAAAGGCTTTGCCGTCCGCAGCGGACAGCAAAGGCCTGCCGCTAACCACCTAACGGAGTAACAGCGCATTTATTGCCGTCCGTCTTCTTTGCCGTCCGCTGCTAATGGCAAAGGCCCCTTTACCGTCAGCTGCCTGAAGCAGACGGCAACGCAGCTCTTAGCCGTCCCCTACTTTGCCGTCACCTTTTGCCGTCCGCGGCTGACGGCAAAGGTCTTTGTCGTCCGCCATCCATGCCTTTGCCGTCCGCCGTGGCAGATGGCAAAGTAGCAGATTCCTGTGGTGAGAGCTCCACTGTAGATTCCTACTGCCACCTTAGGGCGATGTGGTTAGGGTTTCTCATCACGTGGCTACATTTGGTATCATGTGCTTCATATCTATGCATGGCTTCAAAGGCGACGAATGTGGCTCCAAGCTTGTGTGTCGCAAATTGTGTCGCCCAAGAGATAAGAAGGTCGGTCGTGGCTCTGTTCAATTGCTTATATATGCTGCGCGGGTTCACGCTCGCAGCCGAGCTAGCAACTGCCATCCCTTCCGCCTCCGATGAGAGGCTCGCTTAAAAACCCTTCCTATCTATGCCAACCTTTGTCTCATTTTTTCCTTAAGAAAACATTTATACATTGTAGACATGATTTTCTTTTTTTGAGAAATATACATACTGAAATACTACAGTTCTTGCAAAGCTTGGAGTCAAAAACATTCATTCTTGAGCACTGTACAGAAATAATAAACAAAATGTGCAATAAGAAATTCGTATAGTTACTCATTCTAGCCATTTTTTAAGAAACACAAATTAATTAATTTTCTCAGGAAAAATTCCAGGCGTGTGGTAAGCTACCATGTGTGCATGACAAAATTTGTTCATGATTATTTACGACTTTAGAAATAAATAAGTTTTTTGTTCACTCGCGAAAAAGATGTTTTGGTTTTTCTAAACAAAAAGAAGCAAGTGAACCCCGAAGTTCAAAATCCAATCAGTAAATTCAGAGTCGAGTACATGAGCCTGTGTTCCTAGCTCAAGCAACATTTACGTACTTAATGGTGAGCACTATGTCAACTTGTTCGGCGTAGATTTCTGCCATCTCCTTGGACGGTGAGGTTAGAGTTTCCCGTCATGTAGCGAGATTTGATGTCAGGTGCTTCAAATACATGCGAAGGTTCAACAACAACGACTATGACTCCATGGCACTGGCCATTAGGGGCACGTGTATGAAGACTTCCTAGCTAGCGTCGACAAGGTCAAGCCGACTCAAGTAGGGGAGGGGCGCAGCGGTGGCTCACTCAGATGATAATATTGGTCATTCGGTGGTCTCAGACTCTTGATGTATTTTATATTATGTTTGAGATACTTTATACTTTTGTAATAGATCTGATCTTTTTTGTCAGAAAGAGCTCGTCCTTCTTTTTGTGAAGGAGGCCACGACAATGAAGTGCTCCTCCTCTAGATGGAACTCATCTTTGGAGTAGCCATTTGGCTTGCGGATAGTGATGAGACGGATAGTGTTGCACGAATTAAAAGTTATAAGGATTATAATATAAGGTAGTGCAGCTCCTTTCATCTAGACGTTGCACAAGGTAGTGCAGCTCCTTTCACCTAGGAGCTGCACAACCAGGAGTGGGCCCCGGGCCGCCACGCAGGCATGAAGTGTAGCGCCTATCAGTCAGGCACTACTCCGTGTAGTGCAGGGTGACCTATCGGTAGCTACACAAAACGGGTTAGTTGGGTGCATTTGTTTAGCCTACGGTCTAGTCTGTGAAATAGTTACGCCTCGAAGTCTGTTTTTTCCATTTTGCCTATATCTCTGCGCGGGCTTACGCTCCCAGCCGAGCAAACAACTGCGATCCCTTCCGCCTCCCATGAGAAGCTCGCTTATTACCCCGCCTATCTATGCCAACCCTTTTCACATATTTTTCTTAATAAATATATATACATTGTCCAAGCACATGCTTTGTTTTGGAGACGTACACATATTGTGATACTTCTTCTTCATCTTTTTTGCGGGGATATTGAAATAATTCTTGCAAAGCTTGGTGTACAAAATGTTCGTTCTTGAGCCCTTTACCAAAATAACAATTAAAATGCGCAATAAGATATCGCTATAGTTATTCATTCTAGAAACACAAACTAATATATTTTCTGAAGAAAAAATGCAGGTGCGTGGTAAGCTACCATGTGTGCATGACATAATTTGTTGATGATTTTTTATATAATTTTAAAAATAAATATAGTTTTTGGTTCACCCCCAAAAAATGTTTTTGGTTTTCTAAACTAAAAAAGATGCAAGTGAACCTGGAAGTTCAAAATCCAGTCAGTAAATTCAGAGTTGAGTACATGAGCGTGTGCTCCTAGCTCAAGCAAACATTTATGGATTTCATGGTGAGCACTATGTCAACTTGTTCAGTGTAGATTCCTGCCGTCTCCTTTGGATGGTGAGGTTAAGTTTCTCGTCATACGGCGAGATTTGGTGTCAGGTGCTTCAAATCCATGCAAAGGTTCAACAACAACGACTACGACTCCATGGCACAGGTCATTATTGGCACATGTACAAAGACTTGCTAGTTGTCATCTACAAGGTCAAGGCGGCTCCAGTAGGGGAGCAGCGCATCGGCGGCTCACTTAGGCGTAATTGTGGCCATTCAGTGATCTCAGAATCTTGATGTATTTTTTACTATGTTTGAGATACTTTATACATCCGGTGAAATTTTATAATAGATCTGATCCTTTTCGTAAAAGAAAAACTCGTCCTTCTTTTTACGATGGAGGCCACGACGATGAGGTTCTCCTTCAGGTGGAACTCATCTTCATGAGCTGGAGGAGTAGCTGTTCGGCATGCGGATAGTGATGGGCCGGATAGTGGGTGCAGAGGAGCACCCGGACAAGGGCTGAGGTACCGCCACCGCAATTTGTTCATGATTATTTATTACTTTTAAAAATGGTTTTCAGTTTACTAGCAAAAAACTATTTTTGCTTTTTCCAAACTAAAAGATGCAAGTGAACCAGGAAGCTCAAACTCAACTGGGTAATTCAGAGTTGAGTATGTGAGCATGTGCTCCCAGCTCAAACAAACATTTATGGATTTTCGTGGTGCGCACTATTTCAACTTGTCCTTCTTTGTTTGTAGGACGCCAGGACGATGACGTACTCCTATACGCGGAACTCATCTTTTTTTCATAGCAGGAGTGGCCGCATGCAGTGATTGGCCGGGTAGTGGGTGCAGAGGAGTTCCGGACAAGGGCTGATGTACAACCACGGCAAGCGGTTTTTGACCGTGGGGAGTCAGTATCCAGAAATATGAGATGGAGGGATGCCTGAGCTCTCTCAGCGATTAGCGATTCTCGGCCGTTGGATCTCTCCCTTGATGCGTTTTCGTCCGTCCGATCTCGCCGCCGGATCGTCTGGGCCGTCCGATATTTACCACATCGTCTACAGCGGATATATTTCCCTATGAGCCGTGTCCCGCCCGGCCGTGCCACCGCGCGTTATTTTGGTGCCCCGCCGGGGGTATTTTGGTCATTTCCCTCCTGCCTATAGAAGAGGCGCCCGCTACCGTGGGAGACCTAGCTCGATTCCCCCTCTCGCTCACGCCACCCGTTCCCCTCCTTTCCCTCTCTCGATCTCTTCTGCAGCCTCCTCTCCTCCCCCGCGCCCGCTCATCCCGCCTCGCCGCCGCCATCTCTCCTCCCCCGCGCCCCGCTGCTCCCGCCTCGCCGCCGCCTCCTCTCCTCCCCTGCGTCCCGCTCCTCCCGCCTCGCCGCCGCCTCCTCTCCCCTCCCTGCCCCGCCGCCGCCCGGCTTCCTCCCCTCACGGCCTCCTCCTTCCACCCCTCATCTGGCGCCTCCCAAACCCTAGCCGCCGTGCCCTAGCCGCCGCCTTCCTCCTCCCGCACCCCCGCCTCCCTCTCCTCTTCCTCTCCCCCTAGCACCGCCCGCACCCGCGCCTCCCTCTCCACAGCAGCAGCAGCAACAGTGGAATCACACCCCGCACGCATCGGAAGGCGGCCGGAAGGAGGCGAGCGGCAGCCTCACCACCGACACACTCGCCGCTGACGCCAGCGGCAACGAACGGATCCTGGCCGTCCCCGTCTCCTTCACGTCAAATCCGTCAAGGTCAAGTGGATTGCATCACGGCTGGCGTGCGGATGGGCACGGAGCCACGAACGCACACCTCTACGGCGACGCTGCCGTCTCGGTGCTCCTCGCCTCCCACTCCGACGGCTACAACTTCGACGCGCTCATACACCTCGTCGCCCTCATCGCGCAGGTCCGTCCCCCTCCTCTCTTCTTGTGTCTTCTCACCCGGATTCCGGCGAATGAATTGCGCGCGTGTGTGCTTGCTGCGCAGGCGGTCAAGAACGCGGTGGCGCAGTCGCTTGAGCTGAAGACGCTCGTCCCGTCTACCTCTACCTCTGCCTGTTCCACTACGCCGAGAGGTTAGCTCAGCCCCGTCCCGTCATCTGCACTCCTCTCTGCCTGTGATAAGTCATGTACTGTAATATTTATTCAATGTAAAATGCAGATTTTCAGAAATAACAAAGTTTGAGGGAAGCATTATTAGGCCTGGAACTTGGTCTAGTGTCGGAATTCAGAGCCATAAAGCATTGGACTTGGACAAGGTAAGTGCACTTGCAGAGTCTCCATCTAGAATATCTATTTTGGGTACTAATTGTTGGTATATTATAGCAACAAACAATCAGAGACGCGTACGTGACTGCTCCATGGTTCAGAGCTCTTCCATGGCAGCAACCAGCGGTCCCAAGGCCAAGGTGAGTTCCCCATTTCCCTCCTCTTGCTGAGCTCCCTCCTTTGGCCGCCATTTCCCTCGCTATCTCAGTGATATGCTTATATGCGCTGCTAGAAGTGAGGATTTGGCTATATTTCCGGAGCAAAAATATAACAAAGCGAAAATTGTTCCAGAGATCTGGGAGTTGTACTACTACTTCTGTTGTGATGTGTCTTGCTTTCGTGTTTGTTTACGATTGGCAAGTTTCAGGCTTTTACTATCTTTAGCCATCCTAGCAATACTTTTTACAGTCTGCACTATTTGTTCTCCCCTGAAAATATGATTCTTGATGAAGTTTTACTTCACTGTTGGCATCTCCTCTGTTTGCTGATCTACAAATGTGTTTTTGTTTTTACATTGATAGACAAACTTTCTAGGATCATAGTTTGTTGTCAACTACTTCCACTCATGGCTGATATATGTGAGTCTTTAGGCTGGATAACTATACCATAGCCTGGACTGGTGGATTGAGTATAGTTGGTCCATAAAAATTCTGTTAAACATAACTATCTGTTTGTAATTTGTTGACACATATAAGCAACCACAATCTGTCCTAAAGGTGACTGACCTGTCTGTTTAGTGGAGTAATGGTTGATGATATCTTGGTTTTGCTGAAAAGTCATATGTAGAAATAATGTCCGACAACCAATACCCGAGACCCTATGGGTTTATTTCCAGTGGCCAGTTCCTAAAATGCCAAGTAGTCCGCATCTTTCTAAGCATTTTAATTACTATATGGAATTAGAACTAAGTCAGTAATAATTTTAGCCTCATTTTGAATATGCCATTGTCTTTATTTGTCTCAACAGCGGACAATTAGCACGAAAGCTGCAACCAGTGCATTCATGACCAAGTTTTCTTCCTTTATAATGGATTTTCAAGATTCCTTTTATACTGCTATTTTTTATTGCTTCTGTCTTCATGTACCGTGACTGATACCGGTGAGTTTTTCTGCATCAGGACAGTTATTGTAAGAAATGTGTTTCCATGCACCTGCCTCGACCTTTAGTACTGGTAATTTGTTAAGTTAATAAATCTAGAATCTTCATTTGGTACATGAAAATCCATGCTTAATTAGTAGCCCCACTCTCTTGAGTAACTGCAGATGTTATGCTCTTCTGTTTTGTACTCAGTCAAGTAATGTTTTTATGGTTCATGAAGGTGAGATATTTGAAGCTCTACGCTTGTGTGCACTAAAATGGAGAGCATCTCCTTTTTTAATGGTGATGCGCCGAGAATGTGGCCAGGGGGATCCTGTGGTGCGGGGTGATGACCGTGGACAGGCTCTGCTGGGGGAATGAGGTGCTCCGGAAGAGGATACAGCCCGGCGATACTGAGGCTGAGGTCAGCCTAGAGATGCGCATGCGTATCAAAAGGTAGTGCTTTATTTCTTAGTTTTCACATCAAAATTATGTATTTTCATGATGCAAGCATATATATTCGTTTGTTTGTACGGTTCAGTTTTAAAGATTTTTCAGTCAGTTTTGAAGATATTTCCCTTGAGATAGTACTTTATTTCTATGGTCTTTCCGATAGTTTATAGCAACATTTGGTATGTCGTATACAATGTCTATGATAATTGATCTGTGATCTTGATTCTTGGATCAAAATGATTCACAAGATGACGAGCGTGGCAATCTTGGCGGGCTCGCTAAAGTCAGGGGAAGGAGAGAAACAATGGGGAAGGGAGCATAACATGGATGTGGGGCAGGAGGGGCCATGGTCGGAGCGGCATTGCGTGGGCATATTGGTTAGTTTGCTATTTCTGGCCCAATTCAATGTTCAAAGCTTTCTATACAGAATGCTCTAATTCTTACTGGACTGCCATTCCTGACATGGCAATGGTTTCAGGGTATTATTTGAGCTGATACTCCATTTTCTTACAAGGTAAATAAGATACAAGTGTATCATTCTGAACTTTTGCCTTTCATGTATATTACAGAAATGATGTACATATGTTTTTCTTCTGTGATCTCCTGGGGTCATTAATTATGAAAGAAATCTGAATAATTCTGAAAGAATCCCCTGTGATCATTAATTCTGAAAAAAAATTGAATGATTGCCAGAATGAGGAGGAAAAGGCAATAAAATTCTTACCGTTTGGGTCATGGTTTTGGAGGAGGATTGCTGGTGTTGTGCTCACTCGGCGCTCTAATTAATCTTATTTGATCTCTGGGTCTAAATTAAATTTATCTCAATTAGATGTTAAACGAATAATTAAATGTGTTGGCGTTCATCGAAACTACATAGATCCGATTGTATTAGTGTTAGTTCTTTGAAGTCAAGTACTGCCATGGTAGAAGGGAAATCGTTTTAAAGTGATGGCCCAAGTGATACAAGACAGAATACAAATTAATCAATTTTAATGTCTACATGTTTTGTTTGCTCTTATGTTCACTTCTGTCGAGTGACAACTTTACCTTGTGAATTTTTTTTACTTCAGAGATGTGGTCCCGTTGATGTTGGCTGTCGAATTTGTGCTGCAGTCCATGCCCACCACGTCCGAGTCTTCGCCCCTTCGTCATCCAACACGAACAGCAGAACAGAGTAGCAGTCGTGATTTGCCAGGTTGGAGAACTGACGTAGCTTGCTGCCACGGAGTGCTCGCCCTTCTTCTGTACCATAAAGCCCCTCGGTCGAAACTTGCAAATCAAAATTGCCGACCCTGTCAATCTCGCTGGAACGACGTCTAGCTCATTGCGCTCCACTCACTGTAAGTACCTTGACCTCTGCTTATTCTGAACCATTTATTTATCTGTTTGGGCTGTAATTTGTAAGTGCCTTGTGGGTTGCCTATCGCCACTTCGATTACACCATTGTGTTGTGCCAGTTGTTTTTCGTAGGTCAGGTATGTCTATTCTTTATTTTGAGTGACCACTGCACACTCCTAATTGGCATTTTCAGATTGTAAAACAAAGAAGTAGTTTCGGTGCTTTTCTAATTTCATTGATTACCGCTAATGGCAGTAGCATCTTAGGCTGCCAGCTCTACAGATTATATAGTAACGATGCATGGTAGATCAGCAAACTAGGTCCATCCCTCTCTCTCGGTTGTGAGATTTTTTCCAAGAGTTGCTCTGCTCTAGGTTGCTCTCCTATGGCATGCTCTGTTTCAGTTTAGTTAGAACACTAGATCGTGTACTCCAGGAGCCCAACCACACACACATACGGCTTGATTGATTTCTTTATATACTAGCAGCAGTATGTGTACGTGCGTGTCTCCTTGTCTTCCTTCTCTCCATGGATTGATTGGTCCCCTTACTTGTTTTCTTTGAATCGGAGCAACAGGAATCCTCCATGGATGAGGACGACCACCGGTACCTACACAATGATGTCGACGCCCCGCACATGGCCGAGCTGGACGGAACAACGATGCCTTGGTCGCTCGCCGTGGTCACGGGTGGCCTCCTCCGTTGCTCCCCATTCGATCTGGCGATTGCATGGTATTTCGAAGAACTCTTTTAATGGGGCATTGTATGATGTGCTATGGAAGTAAAGGATTAAGTTTGAGGCCTTCCCTTATATCTAGAAAAAAAATTTATTGTTATGCATTATTCTTAGTGGCAATGCTTCTGCAAATCAACTTATTCTAGATGCTGGTGTCGTAATGGTGGTTCACCCCTTACATGTTGGATAATTCTACATTTTTTAGAAAGAATAAAAAGATTTTATGGATCTGTTTAGGAACTACTCCCTTCGTAAACTTATAAATTAATCTTGAGTTTGCTTAGGTACTCTCTTGATATATTAATTGTATTGCTGGTCTAGAGAAAGCTGCCAGGCCAGGCACAAGCAGAGAGCTCCGTATCACTGATCCATAAGAAGCTGGTGATGGAAAATCTCAGTGGTGAGCCATTTGAGGTATTATCGACCAACACATATGTCTAGCATTGTACATATCCCTTTTCTGTAATAAGAAATGGTCTTTCCTTCGGAGAGAGACGTGTGCAAGTCGGCTCATTTAGAAATTAGAATATCTGGAATGGAAGAAAACATAAATTTGTTTGACATATAATTTCTTATTTATTTATACATGCACAATCTCATATTTCAAGCTTTTATGTCGTATTTGAAGCTTGTAACGATATGTACACCCGAAACTTTTTTTTGGGATATACTCCCAGACTTCTTAAATTGGTGTACACCTTTTCCTTGAACCATGTACACCTTCTTGCAGCAAATGTCTGTTTTCTGTTTCCTCCTTTCTTTATCCTAGGAAAAAGATAAAACATTCCGTCTCTGCTAATATTAGCGCACCCTTTTTTGGTCCGGACTCTGCTAATATTGCCAGATTTAAGTATGATGTTTTATTTGTAAATGTTTGACTGCCTGCTTTCATATGAACGCATGGCTGCTTGCTAGATTGGTGATTGTTTGCTTTGAACCGGGTTATTGTATAGATATTCATGGCTGCCTGTATTAGAATGATTCAGTAGGAGATTGTTTATTTTCTCCATGGGAATACTACCTGCTAGCATGTATACATTTTATTTGATGCATCGCTATATTGATAGTACACTAGGTACCTCCTGAAGTACTGGAGTGTTCACCTTGCATAGTTGGATGGTTTAGGTGTATGGCTTAGAATCAAACTGAGTTGTGATGATTTTAAGATGATGGATGGGTATTCACATGATAGATGACCATGGCTGAAAAATTAAGTAAACGTACAACTGTTGTATATGTTTGGATTTAGGACAACAAATGCAGAACGTCTATAGATATGTATGCTAGCAAGTGTGATTGGTGATGGCTATGAGGTATCTGCACTTGGGTACTGTTGTTTTATGGTAGCTGATATGTTATAGAATCAAGCAGTTATTTTAGACTGTTGTTTTATGGCAGCGGCACCGGAAGCTCGAGGCTCCAGTACCCCTTCTGGTAGCACTGGGCTGCCTTCCTGAAGCAGCATCGGCTAAGCTCCCGACACTGATTCTAAGTTCGACCACGCCGAGGAAGCACTGGACCTTCATCCTTGCGTCTGTGCACCTCTGGGAAGGAGACGACCCGAGGTAAGGCGCCTTCATCTTTGTTTGTTTCTTATATTGGAGATGCCCTGTTCTAATGGTAATAGATGATATTTCTGTGGTTAGATGTCAGGCCATGTTTAGAATCCTTTTTTGGGTGTAAGTATCATATGGGGTTCCTTGGCAATCCTTCAGGATTTTGCTATTCCTGTAGTTGTTTGTCTGGACTCTGGAGAGGCATGTACATATGCAGATTGCCTGGGATTAAGGATAACCGACATTGATAGAATATTCTGTGTATATCTGGTAACAGTAAAGTCACAACAATGTTAGTCATATTATACAGTTCATTTCAGAAGGTTAATTTATGAAACGGGACGAAGGGCCTCAAGCGGTTAACACCACTTCAATGGAAAGTGGAATGGTGTGTTCTGAAGTTTATTTTGTGCCGAGTTTGATGTGCCTAAATTGTAATCTGTGATAAGTACTTTGATTGGAAAATTCACGAGGTTAAAGATTTGCATTGCTTTTGTTGTTGAACCGTGCATTGATTACATACTTCAGGGCGTGCTTCCTACCGATTTAGCATTACCTGCTTGACAAAAGGTTAGGACCGGCACCCTCGCGCCAAGGCGCGTTGCCGATCTAGTAGAATATTCAAGGTGGTTGAGATGGTCAGAGGACAGTGTAGAATAATCAGGAATTCCATGTAATTGGCCAAGCTGCTAAAGTAGTTAAAGTAGCTATAAATTTTGTTCATAAAATAGATCCTAATGACTGTGGTATTCTTAGGGCATCTCCAACGGTGACCCGTAAATTATTAAATTATCTTCCGCATCGGTCCGCAGACAGAGGAACCAGTCCGTGGATAAGGATGCAAGAGGACGTCATTCAACGCTGGACACATACATTTTGATAACAACTCAAATTAGCCGGACGAAATTCATTCACACACGGTCGGATTTCGTATAAACACGGCTGGATTTCATATAAACATGAGAGATTTCATTACATTTACATTAACTAAGCGGAGCTCGACCGGCTGGTCTAAATGGTCATCGACGCCCGTTCCCCGTGTCGGGCCATGAGGCCCGGGAACTGAAATTTCACCGTCTCCAGTTCCGCCTCGGCGCTCTCCAGCTCCATCTCTATAACCTTCGCCTTCGGAGGCGCGGGAAGTGAAGTTGTTTGCCTCCACATCGCCGCCAAGCGACTAATTGGCCAAAGACGTTGAGCCCACCAAGCTTGTGTCGTTGGAGGGGAGGAGCGGTGGCCTTCCCGTGACAAGAGCGGCGGCGACAAAAGGTGCACTACTCTTCCTTGCTGCCAGAGGCGCCCGTGGATGTGCCGGCTTCGTGGTCTTCGCGAAGGGGCGCGGACTCGGCAATGTCCTCATCCTCCTCCTCGTCGGTCTCGCCGAACACCACCCGCGTCGTCGCTCTCCTTCTTGCTTCGCCAGGTCCGCGTCCGGTCGACTGCCCTGCTGGTGGCGACCTGCTCCTCCGCCTGTTCCTACAGGATGTGGTGGTTGTAGGCGACGTTGGCCTGCGCCTCTCGGAACTTCTCCTCCCGCACCATGCCTCCTGGAACGACTCCGGTTTGTCGTTGGCAGCGTCCTCCATTGTGACATCGTCGTCCATCGGTTGCATGACGGCCAACCAACGGGCGGCAATGGCAGTCATCTCCTTCTTTTGGCCCGACGTCTGCCCGTCCCAGAGAGCTTTGACGGGGGAGGAATCCATGGTAGGAGTGGTACGGAGAGAGATTGGAGGTGGATGACTGCAGTTATGGCCGAGGCACCGGTTTTTATAGTAATGGTGGGCGGTAGAGGGACGGACGGGCGGCCGTCGTGTCCTTTGGATGCACGAAAGTGCCTGCACCGAGAAGCGGCACGGGCGGCGCTCTCTCGGTCGGCGCACCGATTCAATGTCGGTGCCGGTCGCATCCAGTCTGGTCGGGCATGAATGTGGGCACTGACGCCCCGGAGCAGATGGACCGAAAATGCGTGGAGGGGTGGAGGGTTTTTTGATGGGCCAGGGGAGTCTTGAAACGGGTTTGGGATCAGTCTGAAATCCCTCAAAGCCCCCACATATGTCTCTGGTTTGCAAGAAAAATCTGGTCCGGATCGCGCCACGGATCGCAACAGGTCCGAGTTGGATGGCTTCCGCTGTCTGGACAGTACTGTCCGGACACATGCGTTAGGTTTGCGGGTCGGTGTTGGAGATGTCCTTAGCCCATGTGTAAAGAGTTAATTGGTATGAGATGAATACATTACCAATATATGCATGGTGGAGAGTCCACATAGTAGCCTTTTGTCAGTTTTTGTCATATTGAACATATAAAGGACGAGCCAGTGGGCCCAACTAGCGGCTGTTGCCGCGTCCCCTTTTATTCGTCCCGAGCGCTCACTTTCCCCTCGCTCGCTTCCTCCTCCCGAGCCTTCTCCCGCAGCGACCAAACCTCCCCCGCGCCCCCTGCCTCCTCTCCTGCCGCCGCCACCTCCTTCCCGCGACCCCCGCCTCCCCCCTGCCGCCGCCTCCAGCCCAATCCCCTCACAGGCGCCGCCTGGGCCTCCTCTTTCCCTCCACTCCCCCGACGCCGCCACTTGTTCTTGGCAGAAGGAGTGGCTGCGATGACGACAGATGCGTGAGGAGGACGAGGAGGAGGCCGTGGTCATGGCGGCGCGACAGATATCGTGTTCGGGCAACGCAGTTGGTCGAGGCGGAGGTGCCAGCGCGCGGGGTCGCAGTCGAGCTGGGCGTGAGGAGAGGGAGGAGAGGGATGGGAAGAGTGGAAGGCGCAAGGACAGCGGCGCTCACATCTCATTCCCCATCTCTTCTCGTTGCACGTCCCCCACGAGTTCCTCTTTCTAATCCCCTTCCTCATTTGTTTCTCTAAAGCAATGTTGAAATTCTACTTTTCCAATCATTCCAGCCATGATAAAACATTCAACATATATTGCGGAAGCTTCATTCCAAATTCTGTCCTGACCTGCACAAGCGTCCACTTCAATCGAGTCAGACTCAATCTGAATTGAGTTTAGACCCATTGTGTTTGCCAGGAGTAGCCCCTGATGTACTGCCATAGCTTCAGCAGTGTGGGAATCATTGATTTGCTGAAGTATAGAGCATGCAACCGCTATGAAAACACCATGTTTGTCTCTGATAATCACACCCGTGGAGCCTTTCCCTCCTTCATCGTGATATGAAGCATCTACATTTACTTTAATGAATCCTTCATTTGGTTTCTTCCATTTTGCAGCAAAGCGACTCATGGTCTCCAGCCTAGCCGGGAAGGCTCTGTTGTAATTCATACAAATCGCTCGGACGGCCAGTGCACTTCTTGAAATTTGCGGGCATCTATCATGGTGCGTCTGCTGTCTTCTTGACCACCAAATGTACCAACATGTGATGACAATCCCTTCTTTAAAGCCTATGTCGGTCAGACTTGGCATGCTTTGATCATGGGCTCGGAGTATATGCTCCAGTATTACTAATCCTGATCTATCTACCAGACTCACCTTAGCCATCACATCTGTGAGCCCAAGTTCTCTCCACATCTCCTTTGATCTGTTACATTCGAACAAAAGATGATGCACATCTTCAGGCCCCTGCAAGAAGATCAGACATGCTCCAATGCTTCCAACATGCCTATTTGCAAGAATGCTTTTGAGAGGAAGAATTCCCTGCAGCGCTTCCCAACAGAAAATTTTCACTTTTCCTCGGATTTTTAATTTCCATAGAATTGACCAAACTGGATTAGTTGCCGACAGACCCGCTGTAGGGGGGTTCCTGTTCTGCAATTTGTGTCTCCATTCACACTGATATGCAGATTTTACTGAAAATCAACCCGATCTTGTGAAGTTCCATGCGACGAAGTCGTCAAAAGAATTATAGCTCAGTGGTACTAAAAATATCCTGAAGGTCTTCATCCCACTTCTCCTTTATCGGGTCAATCAAATCATTAACCTTTGTAATTAGCACCCCCGCTCGCGGCGTGATGATCTTCCTCGAAGGACTAGATAGGATTCAATGGTCCTCCCAAATATTTACTTTTTCTCCATTGCCAATCCTACAAATATGCCCACTCTTAAAAGTTTGTAAGCCCAATCCTCCAAATATCCTCGAAGGACTAGCAGGCTTGCAATCAAGGGAAGATGTGTTTCTCTCTGGCTAGCACCTGCTACATCAAACGCATAGCCATTTCAATCGTTAAATATAGGAAATATAACGTGCACTCAAACAGGAGGCCATTCTGTGCAGCCTATTCTTTTTAGTTCTAGGAATCCTATGGTAGAGGGTGGTGTAGTTCTAGAAATAACTTACAGCCATTTGTAGTTTTTCAGGTTGTAGTGTGACAACTTTGCGGTGCGGAGCTGCGTGCAGACGGCGCTCAAGGCGACCAACTCCATTGTGGGGCTCGCCGGCATGGCCGTCATCCTCTATCCACTCTGGGTGCTCCGGGCCTGGTCCAAGCAGCAGGCCGCCGGCCACCTCCCCGCCCCCCTGTTACCATCCCCTCCCCTCGCTCCTCCTCCCCCTTCAACTCCACAGGCAGATCTCACGTAGCACCACGACTCGGGTCGCAACCTCTGCTTTCGCCCAGTTGCTCATTGCTAGATTTGCTATTTTATTCCCTCCCATTTTTTATGCCGCTCCTCATTCCTCCGACCGAATTCGCGGCGAAATCCGTTGGCCGGCTAGCCGCCTCACCCACCGCCGGCCGAATTCCCACTGTACTGCCTGAGCAGCGCTGTCGCCGTCGTGCGTGGGGAAACTAGCACTGTACCAAGGTCAAGTGCACCGAGCTCATCCATTGTGGTTTAGATCAGCTTTTGCCTTTACTTCAATGATCTTGTTAATATTTATGCATGTTTCTTGATTCCCCTTTTTTCATCTGTGATGTGATGCTCATACGAAAAGGAAGAGTAAGAAGAAATATGTGAAAGATGGTAAATTGGCAATAGAAGAACATGTAGGTGTAGAAGCTGGTTGTTGCTGGCAATTGGACTCTTATCTCAGAGTAAATTAGTTTCAGGTATCAGAATAGTACACTGGTTCAGAAATCAAAATAACTACTATCTGGGTGCAACTTGCTGGCAGGACAGTTAAATTAGATATCTTATTTTTCATTGTATCTTGCTTATTACTTTTACAAATTAGTGTTCAAGACAACCTTCTGTTGTTTCATCCCAGCAAGTTAGCTTACAGCTGAAGATAGTTTATCCAATCCAAATGGTGTCGGTCGAACAAAATTTATGGCTGGGGTCAAAATATTTGTGGTGTGGCATCTTCCTCTCGCTTTGCTGTTAAGACGCCGACGCGGCGTTGGGCACCGGATGATTTATACTACTACCATGTTTTTCATGTTGGGTCCGAGAAACTAGAGAATTCATGCCTTTTTGCCATGCCAAGAGTATTCTACGGATTTCTTATGAATATACTGTATGTAATATGGGATGGCTATTTTGATTAGGAGATTACTTTTTATGCTTGCTAAGTGGGATATCATCTGTAGACCGAAAGACCAAGGGGGTCTAGGTATTGAGAATCTCGAGATTAAGAATAAATGCCTTCTTAGCAAGTGGCTGTGGAAGCTCGCTTCGGAGAATGATGCTATGTGGGCTCAAATACTTCGCGGCAAGTACCTTCAGTCAAAAATTTTGTCACAGGTCTCAGTACGGCCGACCGACTCGCCCTTCTGGAAGGGTCTCATGAAGGTCAAGCAGGCATTGTTCAATAAGACAAAGTTTGTTATTGGAAACGGCACAAGTACACGTTTCTGGGAGGATACTTGGCTCGGTGACACACCCTTAGCCATCCAATACCCTTCTTTGTACCGCATTGTTCAACGACGTGAGGTGTTCGTTGCATCGGTCTTTCAATCTATCCCCCTTAATATCCAGTTCAGACGAGTGCTAGCGGGCAATCGTTGGGAAGAATGGCTCCGTCTAGTTAGGAGACTGATGGAAGTCCAGCTTTCTCAACAACCCGACGAATTACGCTGGAAGTTGACTAAGTCTGGAGCATTCACGGTTAAATCAATGTATATTGATGTTATTAATTCAAACTCCATTCCTACGTCCAAACATGTTTGGGATGTCAAAGTTCCTTTGAAAATAAAAGTGTTTATGTGGTTTGTCCATAAACAAGTAATTTTAACTAAGGATAACTTGATAAAGCGTAATTGGACAGGACCTACTAGGTGTAGTTTTTGTGATCGGGATGAGACTATTAAACACCTCTTTTTTGATTGCCCGCTAGCGAAGGTACTTTGGCAGACGGTCCACATTGCTTTTAATATCAAACCACCGAATTATGTTAATGCGTTATTTGGGACATGGCTTAATGGGATTGAGCCTAACTTAGCGAGACATATTCGGGTTGGAGTTTGTGCTTTGCTGTGGACTATCTGGAATTGCAGAAACGATTTGGTCTTTAATAGAATATCATGTATACATTTTTTGCAGGTCTTATTCCGGACTACGGCACTGATCCGTTCGTGGTCGCTACTCACCCAGACGGAGGCCAGGGGGCATTTGGTTACTGGGTCTTTCCGCTGGGAGATGGTAGCTCGGGATATCTTCAACCCGTTTGGATGGCGGTCATGTAATAGGATAGGCATTTAGTATCCCTATCTAATTTAGCCAGCCGGTTGTGGCATCTTGATTTGGCTAGTTGATGTTTCTAGCCTCTTTGGGCTCTGTGTGAGCTTTTTGTGCTTTTCTTTGACTTGTGGAGACCTTTGAAACCATGTTGGCACTACTTTATTTTGATAATAAGATGGCCATATGCATCGTTCTGATGCAGAGGCCGGGGAATCCCCCCTTTTCGAAAAAAATCTACACTGTTCTCAGCCTGGGAATCATCATTGACACTCTATAATTATGGTCTGAAAAATCAACTCTTGCACATCCAGGCAAGGTAAACTTCCGGTGAGTGGGATGCGCAATATAAATTGACATTCTATGTCAGGGTAAGTGAGTCTATACTCGCCGATGAACAATTTGATCTGATAACTATGAAATGTTCTTCGTTGGTTTTGGTTCTATAAGATCAAGATCTATAATTATATTCACTTTACAAGTTAACATGTTGTAAATAATTTTGATAGCAATCTCTCGGAGCTTTTTCCTCACAGTAGGGTGTGTCATTGATGTTTTCTTAATCTACCAGTGCACTTGTATCATGCGCCTCATATTATGTATAAACAAGGAGACTTTGTTTAATTAGGTTCGCCCTTTTTGTTCTGTGTATTGCTTACCCGGAGTGTCGTACAAAATAGAAGGCCGAGTTTGATTTCTGTTGTGGCGTTCTACTAGATGACCAAACTTTGTTATGTGCTTTAGCTTCTTTTCGAATTTTAGAGTGACAACCATTCAACAAAGGGTGGAATTTTTGGTAGGTTCAAGGTGGAAATTATTTAATTAGTTTTTTGAGAGACTGAACTATATTTTTAGTTCTGTTTTGTGCTAATGAAACTACTTGTTAATTACTTTCTTATGAACTTATAAAATAAATTACATTATAATGTATCGTGTTGTACCACATGGAAAGGTGTTGAAAAGGATGCAATCCTTCAAAGATATGTAGTATGTTATAGGACGATCCTCGCTTTATTGTACCCATCTGTTGTAAGGAGATTATCTTGTCAACTTATTATACTTATTATTTGTCCTTTTCGCATTAATCGTGAGCAGACTTGGGCCATTGCATTTGATGTTGATGTTATTTGCAGATTAGTCTAAGAACAACAATTGCTCTTTGTTGTGGCATTACTAGAGAAATACAAAGGTATATACCCGCTTCTCACTACCCAGTCGGGAGATCCCTGAGGCATTTGATTCTTGTGGGATTCCCACACGTCTTATAGTAGCATCAACAAGTGGCTGGGCCTCTACATTATTAAGAAAACCTTTAGATGTGTTCAGACAGTTTCCGATTCAAAAGAAAACAAATAAGAAAGGAGACGTAAGCCACGGCGCATGTTTCTGCCATGATTTCCTTCGGTTAGATTTCATGGAGTTAGGTGTTGAAAAATTATGGGTTGTGGATGCAGGATTAAGGACATGTATCTGCACTACAATGAGAGATCTGGGTTGCTTCTTTGTGGCTTCCAAACTTGAAATGTTTCTTTGGAAGTTAGTTTAGTTTTTTCTTGTGGATTCACATTCTCACATGTACCATCCTCTTAGACCTTTAGATTTTCAAAGAAACTAAATGAAGATATGGTGGTATGGTCTCAATAGTACAACTTACAGCTTTCCATGCTTTATATTTTCTCTGAAATTCGCTCTTCAAGAATCATGCATCTATGTTAGATCCGGTGAGAAAAGGCGGCTTTCAAGAAGAGCATGCGGGAGTGTTGGTCACATTTGGTTTTCGACTTGGGTGTCTGAATATTCTCACAATACTTGGCTCCCTCTCGCCCTTTGCGCCAATGGCGCAACGAGTCATCTAGTAAGATCAAAGAGAGGAGAGAAGAACCTGTGACTACATCCACATAAGATTATCTCGCTGTCCAACTTTCGTTTTTATTTTTCTTATGATATTTTGAACGAGTTATAAACCATGAATCTGTTCGTGATATTTTTATACATCTGAATTGCTCGCGTGAAAAAAAAATATGACAAATATTGGATAAATTTACAATAATTTTATTTCCCCGATTCCAAAAAAGAAATTTCAATAAATGAAGAAACATATTCCACCCATCTGGACTCACTTAAAAAACTATATTCACTCATTTCAAAAAGCGACTTCATCATACAAAGTAACATATTTCACGCATTTTTGTAAACACTTTGCAATCACGGATGCTCACATACATAGTAAAAGATTTCACGCATTTATAAAAACTTATCTCACTCTTTGTAAAAACATAGTTTTACTCGTTTAAGAACTGATTTCACATTTTTCAAATATCTTATTTCACTCCTTTCATAGAACTTATTTCACCTCATCTATTATATAATTAAAACATAAGTCTAACAGGACACCGCGTGCATCCACATATATTAAATTATCTCATCCTTTGATTTTGGAGATTAACGACTAAGATTTAAAGATGTAAACATTACATACAAATATTGTGTATAAGGCCCCGTTTTGTAGCTCAGTTTTTTCCAAGTATTATAGGAATACTACAGTTTTCTTAATTACTACGGTTTTTTACTGTGACCTGTTTGGCAACCCAAAAAACTATGGTATTATAATTACAGTATTGCGAAAACCACAGTATTTCCTCTGTATTAAAAAAAGAACCTCCGACCTCTTTTCTAAAAACTGAGCTGGAGAAGAAAACTAATCTGTTTGTCAGCTTCCTTGTTGCAAGCCGCCGCTGTCGCACTCTGTTGGACAAGCCAAGAGAAAGCAATGGAAAAAATGATGGCCTTCGTACTTCCACTTGCACTCCTCCTCTCCTCCTACGCCCGTGCATGCATCTGGTCAGTACGCTGGACAGCCATGGTTGTGTTGATGGCTGCAACGCGAGTCCACAAGGCACTGCTGTCCACACATGCACTGCTCCTGACCGTCGCCCGTGCCTCGGCTCACCGTCTTAGCCGGCTCACCACTATGCGCCTCTGTTAGGAGCAGCCAAGCCATAGCGTCGGTCAATATTCTGTGTCGCGTTGCTGCACTCCAGCCGCCGCTCATGCCCAGGCATGCCACCTGGTCTGTTTGTGCGAGCATGGCCATTCATTTTGCAAGGCCAGCTAAGAACGTCCATGTTGCAACTGCTATGAAACAGCTATGCACCTAATTTACATTGTTGCAAACGACTACCAACCAAACACATCAAATTATTCTCAATACTTCAAAATATTTTGATATGTGAAAACTGTGGTATCTAGTACCTATAGTTTAAAATACTGCAGTTTTCCAATACTACAGTTTTTGCAATACCTTGTTGTCAAACACCGCCCAAACCTTTTTTGGAACATAGAAAGTCTGTCACGTACATTTTTTTTAGCACTCACGTACATTTTTTATGATAGAAAATTGCAAAAGCATAATTACGTATAAGGCAAGGAGACTTCCAAGTTTGGAGTCCCATGTGTTCTACGTGCAATCAAGAAGGCATGTGACCTATTCCAGTTCGGGAAAGGTCATATTGATAAAAGAAATAGCAACACTTCAAGCATACTAATTAAAGTAATCATGTCTTCTCAAAATAACATGTCAAAAGAAAGTTCATCCCTACAAAATCATATAGTTAGTCTATGCTTCATTTTCGTCACACAAAGATGTTCCTAACTTCTATACCCCTGATGACAAGCCAAGCAATTGTTTCGTACTTAAATAATCTCAAACTTTTTCAACCTTCACGCAATACATGAGCGTGAGCCATGGATATAGCACTATGGGTGGAATAGAATATGATGATGGGGATTGTGTGGAGAAGACAAAAAAAAGAGAAAGTCTCACATTGACGAGGATAATCAACGGGCTATGGAGATGCCCATCAATTGATGTCAACATGAGGAGTAGGGATTGCCATGCAACGGATGCACTAGAGCTATAAATGTACCAAAGCTCATCAAAAGAAACTAAGTGGGTGTGCATCCAACTTGCTTGCTCACGAAGACCTAGGTCACTTGAGGAGGCCCATCGTTGGAATATACAAGCCAAGTTCTATAATGAAAAATTCCCACTAGTATATGAAAGTGACAACATATGAAACTCTCTATATGAAAAACATGGTGCTACTTTGAAGCACAATATATGAGACTCGCTATATGAAGAACATGGTGCTACTTTAAAGCACAAGTGTGGAAAAAAAGGATAGTAGCATTGCCCCTTTTTTTTTATTTATTTATTTTTTGTTTTTTTGGGCCTTTTTTTTTCTTTGGCCTTTTTTTGGGACAATGCTCTATTAAATGATGATCATCACACTTCTATTGATTACAACATAAGGATTACAACTCGAATACAGAACAAGTTATGACTCTATGAATGCCTCCGGCGGTGTACCGGGATGGTGCAATGAATCAAGAGTGACATGTATGAAAAATAAAGCATGGTGGCTTTGCCACAAATACGATGTCAACTTCATGATCATGCAATGGCAATATGACAAAAGTAAAGTATGTCATGATGATGATCGGAACGGTGCAAAGTTGCATGGCAATATATCTCGGAATGGCTACGGAAATGCCATAATAGGTAGGCATGATGGCTGTTTTGAGGAAGATATAAGGAGGTTTATGTGTGATAGAGCGTATCGTATCACGGGGTTTGGATGCACCGGCGAAGTTTGCACCAACTCTCAAGGTGAGAAAGGGCAATGCACGGTACCGAAGAGGCTAGCAATGGCGGAAAGGTAAAAGTGCGTATAATCCATGGACTCAACATTAGTCAAAAGAACTCATATACTTATTGCAAAAATTTAGAAGTCATCAAAAACCAAGTACTACGCGCATGCTCCTAGGGGGATATATTGGTAGGAAAAGACCATCGCTCGTCCCCGACCGCCACTCATAAGGATCCACAAGCCAGGTACACTTCATGTTTCAAATTTGTTACACAACTTTAACCATACGTGCATGCTACGGGACTTGCTAACTTCAACACAAGCATTCTTTGAATTCATAATCACCCAACTAGCATGACTTTAATATAACTACCTCCATATCTCAAAGCAATTATCAAGTATCAAACTTTTCGTAGTATTCAACACACTCATAAGAAAATTTCACATATCTTGAATACCAAGTATATTAATATTAAGCAAATTACCATCCTATTAACGACTCTCAAAATAATCTAAGTGAAGTATGAGAGTTTGTCTATTTCTTCAAATAAAACTACCACCATGCTCTAAAAGGTATAAGTGATGCAATAGAGCAAATGACAAACTACTCCGAAACATATAAGTGAAGGTCAATGAGTAGCTAAATAATTATGCAACTATGCGAAGACTCTCTCTCATTTAATAATTTCATATCTTTATACTTTATGCAAACAGCAAGCAAAGTTAAAGAAAACTACATTGCAAGGATAGCACAACTCATGTGAAGAAGCAAAAACTTAGGCTCAATCGATACTAACCGATAGTTGTTGAAGAAGAAAGGTGGGATGCCTACCGGGGCATCTCCAAGCTTAGATGCTTGAGACTTCTTGAAATATTATCTTGGGGTGCCTTGGGCATCCCGAAGCTTGAGCTTTTGTGTCTCCTTAATTCCTCTCATATCATGGTTTCTCTTTTTATCAAAAGCTTCATTCACAACAAACTCAACAAGAACTCGTGAGATAGGTTAGTATAAACCAATGCAAAACCTTATCATTTTCTACTGTAAAAAATCACTTAAATAATTATTCAACATTGAATACTAAATGCCTCTGCATATTTAATATTCCTATCCTCAAATAGAATCATTAATGAAGCAAACATATGCAAACAATGCAACCATAACAGCAATCTGCCAAAACAGTACAGTCTGTAAAGAATGCAAGAGTATCAATACTTCCCTGACTCCAAAAATTACGAACTAAATTCTCACTGTAATAAATTTATCAGAGCTCAATATGCAAAAAGATTCAACATTATACCACTCTCTGACTTTTCTAGGGAAATTTTGCAACAGCGGTAAACTTTCTGTTTTTCAAACAGCAACATGTATACTAGCAAAATAAGCATGGCAAAGGCTATCCTTGACTTCTTTATTGAAACTAAAGATGCAAAACATATTCTAAATAACAGCAAGCTAATACTAACAAAAGAAAATGACGCTCCAAGCAAAACACATATCATGTGGTGAATAAAAATATAGCTCCAAGTAAAGTTACCAATGAACGAAGACGAAAGAGGCGATGCCTTCCGGGGCATCCCCAAGCTTAGGCTCTTGGTTGTCATTGAATATTACCTTGGGGTGCCTTGGGCATTCCCAAGCTTAGGCTCTTGCCACTCCTTATTCCATAGTCCATCGAATCTTTACCCAAAACTTGAAAACTTCTCAACACAAAACTCAACAGGAAATCTTATAAGCTCCTATAGTGAAAGAAAACAAAACCACCACATTGGTACTGTAATTAACTCATTCTAAATTTATATTGGTGTAATATCTACTGTACTCCAACTTATCTATGGTTCATACCCTCCGATACTACTCATAGATTCATCAAAATAAGCAAACAACACATAGAAAACAGAATCTGTCAAAAATAGAAAAGTCTGTAGTATTCTGTATCAAACGTATACATATGGAACTCCAAAAATACTACCAAATTAAGAAGTCCTACGCAATTCGTGTACCAATCCAGAGCAAAACGAATCAGATCAGAAGCACGTTTCTGTGAATTAACAAAACTAATTTACTGGGTGCAAAAGTTTCTGATTTTCAGTAGGATCAACACAACTATCACCGTAAGCCATCCTAAAGGTCTTACTTGGCAGTTTATTGAAACAAAAGCTATAAAACATGATTACTACAGTAGCATAATCATGTGAACACACAAAAACAGTAAGGATAAGTATTGGGTTGTCTCCCAACAAGCGCTTTTCTTTAATGCCTTTCTAGCTAGGCATGATGATGATAATGATGCTCACATAAAAGATAAGAATTGAAACATAACGGGAGCATCATGAAGCATATGACTAGTACTTTTAAGTCTAACCCACTTCCTATGCATAGGGATTTTGTGAGCAAACAACTTATGGGAACGATAATCAACTAGCATAGGAAGGTAAAACAAGCATAGCTTCAAAACTTCAAGCACATAGAGAGGAAACTTGATATTATTGCAATTCCTACAAGCATATGTTCCTCCCTCATAATAATTTTCAGTAGCATCATGAATGAATTCAACAATGTAACCAGCACCTAAAGCATTCTTTTCATGATCTACTAGCATAGAAAATTTACTACTCTCCTCATAAGCAAAATTCTTCTCATGAATAGTAGTGGGAGCAAACTCAACAAAATAACTATCATATGATTTAAAATTAGGATCAAGATGACAAGTTTCATGATTATCATTATTCTTTAAAGCATACGTGTCATCACAATAATCATCATAGGTAGGAGGCATGCTTTCATCATAGTAAATTTGTTCATCAAAGGTTGGGGGACAAAAAATATCATCTTCATCAAACATAGCTTCCCCAAGCTTGTGGCTTTGCATATCATTAGCATCATGGATATTCAAGGAATTCATACTAACAACATTGCAATCATGCTCATCATTCACATATTTTATGCCAAGCATTCTATGAAATTCTTCTTCTGGTACTTGAGCACAATATTCCTTCCCATCATTTTCACGAAAGACATTAAAAAGATGAAGTATATGAGGCATCCTTAATTCCATTTTCTTTGTAGTTTTCTTTTATAAACTAGACTAGTGCTAAAACAAGAAACAAAAGATTCGATTGCAAGATCTAAAGATATACATTCAAGCACTAACCTCTCCGGCAACGGCGCCAGAAAAGAGCTTGATGTCTACTACACAACCTTCTTCTTGTAGACGTTGTTGGGCCTGCAAGTGCACAGGTTTGTAGGACAGTAGCAAATTTCCCTCAAGTGGATGGCCTAAGTTTTATCAATCCGTAGGAGACGTAGGATGAAGATGGTCTCTCTCAAGCAACCCTCCAACCAAATAACAAAGAGTCTCCTGTGTCCCCAACACACCCAATACAATGGTAAATTGTATAGGTGCACTAGTTCGGCGAAGAGATGGTGATACAAGTGCAATATGGATGGTAGATAAAGGTTTTGTAATCTGAAAATATAAAAACAGCAAGGTAACTAATGATAAAAGTGAGCGTAAACGGTATTACAATGCGTTGAAACAAGGCCTAGGGTTCATACTTTCACTAGTGCAAGTTCTCTCAACAATAATAACATAGATAGATCATATAACAAGGCCTCAACATGCAACAAAGAGTCACTCCGAAGCCACTAATAGCAAAGAACAAACATAGAGATTATGGTAGGGTACGAAACCACCTCAAAGTTATTCTTTCGGATCAATCTATAAAAGAGTTCGTACTAGAATAACACCTTTAAGACACAAATCAACCAAAACCCTAATGTCACCTAGATACTCCATTGTCACCTCAAGTATCCGTGGGCATGATTATACGATATGCATCACACAATCACAGATTCATCCAACCAACACAAAGTACTTCAAAGAGTGCCCCAAAGTTTCTATCGGAGAGTCAAGAACATGTGCCAACCCCTATGCATAGGTTCCCAATGTCACGAAACCCGCAAGTTTATCACCAAAACATACATCAAGTGGCACATGATATCCCATTGTCACCATAGATAATCATGGCAAGACATACATCAAGTGTTCTCATAAAAGACTCAATCCGATAAGATAACTTCAAATGGGAAACTCAATTCATCACAAGAGAGTAGAGGGGGAGAAACATCATAAGATCCAACTATGATAGCAAAGCTCGGGATACATCAAGATCGTGCCATAGAGGGAACACGAGAGAGAACACGAGAGAGAAAGAGATCAAACACATAGCTACTGGTACATACCCTCAGCCCCGAGGGTGAACTACTCCCTCCTCGTCATGGATAGCGCCGGGATGATGATGATGGCCACCGTTGAAGGGATCCCCCTCCGACAGGGCGCCGGAATGGGCTCCCGAGAGGTTTTTGGTGGCTACAAAGGCTTGCGGCAGCGGAACTCCCGATCTATCTTCTGTTCTGGAAGTTTTAGGATACGTGGGTATATATGGGTGCAGGGAGTACGTCGGTGGAGCTATGGGGGCCCCACGAGGCAGGGGGCGCTCCCTAGGGGGGTGGGCGCGCCCCCCACCCTCGTGAGCACCTCTCGTATCTTCTGACATGGAGTCCAAGTCCATCAGGTGGGTTTCCTTCCAAAAATAAGTTCTCCAGTTGATTTCATTCTGTTTTGACTCCGTCTGATATTCCTTTTCCTCGAAACACTGAAATAGGCATAAAACAGCAAATCTGGGTTGGGCCTCCGGTTAATAGGTTAGTCCCAAAAATAATATAAAATTGGATAATAAAGACCAATATTGCCCAAAACAGTAGATAATATAGCATGAAGCAATCAAAAATTATATATACGTTGGAGACGTATCAGCAGCCGGCAGCCTCGCCGGTCCATGACTTGGTAGTGCGTCCTTCACACTGGTAGGATCCATCATAGCATCTCAGACAGGTAAGATATTCAGTAGCATGCGCAACAGCCAAAGTATGTGCAAACATAGAGACATGAAAGAGAAATTTCTTCGGCATAGAGTTTTAGATCACTGCTATCAAATTCAGTACTTGAGTGTGTACTGTCGTTCTTCTCCAGGTAAGCGAGTTTCATTACCAATTTCACATGTACGTGACAACCAATCATCTTTTGAAACAAGAATAATCAAGCTAAGTTGGATGATTATAGCACGAAATTAATTTGAATTTAGGCACCGATAATATGACAGTTGTTGTCCATTATTCCATATATACTACACTGCAGCCTTACACAAATAGATTGGATATATAGATGCCAAGTAAGCAAACACTTATTTATTATAGTGGAACTATGTCTCCAATATAAGGGATCAAATCAGCTAATACAGTTTTGAGGAAAATCAAATAAACATACAAGAGGATACATGCCAGCATAAAAATAGATCAAACAGGCCAAGATTTCTTAAGTTTTCATCATAGCCTATCTGTATCAAATACATACATATGCCATAATTTAGCAGGTGCCCACGCACAATATTAGGTTAGATATTACATTTTGTTGGGTTCTTTTTGTACAATGGATTAAAGACAGACAACATTATATAGCTTGAAATGACATGAGCTTACCACAATGATATGTTTTCTGTTCTTGGATGCGAAATTTGTTGCTAAAAACTCATCAACAGATGAAACAAATTTAAATGAGACCACTAATATTGCCCCACGATATAAATATTGGCTACAATTGTTTTTGACCAATGAGTTTTTGTGTATATTGTGCATTTTCAAAATAGTTATATAGCTTTGCAAGTCTACATAACATCCTATAGTAACATCTCAATGCTAATTTAGATTTAAAACACATAGGAATCTAGCCGCGCAAATGCGCGGGTCGCCCCGCTAGTTGATAAAAATATCGTATTTAAAAAATGCGTAAAATCATTTGAAAGACACATTTCACTCATTTCAAAACTACTAATTTCACTTATGAAGAAGTTGGTATATTTGAAAAATATAACTAAAACTGAGTAAAATAAGAAACTCCACAAAACACACACTGAAATATGGAGCATCACAATCATATTTCAGTTTCAGTTATATTTCAAAATATATATCAGTTTAAGTTATATCTGAAAGGAACGTATTGAAACTGAACTTCTTGTGATTTGAATGTGTGTGTTGTCTGGTATTAATACTAAAAAAATTAATATATGAAATATGTGTTTTTCCAAAGGAACATAATGAAACAATAACTTTTTTCTTGACATGTGATATGATACAGTAATCTATCTATCTATCTATCTATCTATCTATCTATATCTATACCTATACTAATTAGGCACTTCTAAGAAATTACCACGTTAATTAGAAAATATGAGCCATTTATCTGGTGGGACCGAATTATTACGGTGTAGATTAACCCACACAATCCTTTTTTTCCGAAGAATTGCATAACTCTTTCACGGTCAAGATAAAATAGCCATATATCAAGGAGTTGTGTTTGCACACGTTCGGATTCAATGAAAGTCACGCATGTTGTAGGACCAATACATCACGTACCCTCTATGCCTCCAAAACAAAGCAAAACATCCATCCAATCTCCTTATTTTCTGTTTACATAGAGAGTCCACGGATGTTACAATGCAAAAAAAAATCCACGGATGTTGTCTTCCACGGACAGATTTTACCATGCCCTCCACCTCTTCCCTTTAAAGATTCGGTCGCTCGTCCTTTCCTACTGCACCATGGTGCCGAAGTGTCCTCAAGAGAAACCTAGCACCACTTTCTGACTTCTCCATGCTGTCCGGGACAACGGCCTCAGACATGACACATAGGTACACCTTGGACTGGACGATGTGTGTTTGAAGAATTGCACACATGCAAGTCCCATCTCGAGCATGCACAATGTCGTTGCCATTGGATTGAACGTCCTGGACCATCGCTACAAAAATTGATCTACGGGAGCACAGATTGATGCTAGATTGAAGCACGGTTGGAAGCTATAGAGAGATTCAAAGCTTGCAGGAAAAAAAAGGAGATTAGGGGAACTGCACCCAATATTACATCAAATTCAAAGATTGAAACTGAGAGGGTGAAAGAGCAGGCGCAGCAAGGAAGAAGGGCAGCCTTGGATGCTGGCTCGCCGATCTGCACCCACAGGCCTCAAACGCATGCGCACGGGCGGATGTGATGTCGTACTGTACACGTGCCACAACCATGGGTTCTTGGAAGGTAAAGACGCCAGACTGCGGGCCCGCCTCTAGCCTCGGACATGCTTGCTGTTCACAACGACCAGACCACAATAGCGCTAATTGCCCTGACCAACCAACCTTTGAAGGAAATATGCCCTAGAGGCAATAATAAAGTTATTATTTATTTCCTTATTTCATGATAAATGTTTATTATTCATGCTAGAATTGTATTAACCGGAAACATAATACATGTGTGAATACATAGACAAACATAGTGTCACTAGTATGCCTCTACTTGACTAGCTCGTTTATCAGAGATGGTTATGTTTCCTAGCCATGGACAAAAGAGTTGTCATTTGATTAACGGGATCACATCATTAGGAGAATGATGTGATTGACTTGACCCATTCCGTTAGCCTAGCACTTGAACATTTAGTATATTGCTATTGCTTTCTTCATGACTTATACATGTTCCTGTAACTATGAAATTATGCAACTCCCGTTTACCGGAGGAACACTTTGGGTACTACCAAACGTCACAACGTAACTGGGTGATTATAAAGGAGTACTACAGGTGTCTCCGAAGGTACATGTTGAGTTGGCGTATTTCAAGATTAGGTTTTGTCACTCCGATTGTCGGAGAGGTATCTCTGGGCCCTCTCGGTAATGCACATCATTATAAGCCTTGCAAGCAATGTGACCAATGAGTTGGTTACGGGATGATGCATTACAGAACGAGTAAAGAGACTTGCCGGTGACGAGATTGAACTAGGTATTGGATACCGACGATCGAATCTTGGGCAAGTAACATACCGATGACAAAGGGAACAACGTATGTTGTTATGCGGTTTGACCGATAAAGATCTTCGTAGAATATGTAGGAGCCAATATGGGCATCCAGGTCCCGCTATTGGTTATTGACCAAGAATAGTTCTAGGTCATGTCAACATAGTTCTCGAACCCGTAGGGTCCGCACGCTTAAGGTTTCGATGACAGTTATATTATGAGTTTATGAGTTTTGATGTACCGAAGGAGTTCGGAGTCCCGGATGAGATCGGTGACATGACGAGGAGTCTCGAAATGGTCGAGACGTAAAGACCGATATATTGGACGACTATATTTGGAGTTCGGAAAGGTTCCGAGTGATCCGGGTATTTTCGGGGGTACCGGGGAGTTACGGGAATTCGCCGGGGAGAAGCATTGGGCCTCATGGGCCAAGTGGTGGAAGATAGGAGGTAGGGCGCGCGGCCCCCCTAGCCCAAACCGAATTGGACTAGGGGGCCGGCCCCCCTTTCCTTCTTCTCCTCCCTCTCCTTCCTTCTCCTTCTCCTCCCCTTCCTTCCCTTCTCGTAGTAGGACTTGGAAAGAGGGGGGAATCCTACTTGGAGTAGGATTTCCCCCCTTGGGCGCGTCTCCTCCTCCTTTGCCGGCCCTCCTCCCCTTGCTCCTTTATATACAGGGGCAGGGGGGCACCCCATGACACAGAAGTTGATCTACGGATCGTTCCTTAGCCGTGTGCGGTGCCCCCCTCCACCATATTCCACCTTGGTCATATCGTCGCGGAGTTTAGGCGAAGCCCTGCGCTGGTAGAACATCATAATCGCCACCACGCCGTCGTATGGACGGAACTCCTCCCCGACGCTTTGCTGGATCGGAGCCCGAGGATCGTCATCGAGCTGAACGTGTGCTCAACTCGGAGGTGCCGTACGTTCGGTACTTGGATCGGTCGGATCGTGAAGACGTACGACTACATCAACCGCGTTGTCATAACGCTTCCGCTTACGGTCTACGAGGGTACGTGGACAACACTCTCCTCTCTTGTTGCTATGCCATCACCATGATCTTGCGTGTACGTAGGAAATTTTTGAAATTACTACGTTCCCCAACAGTGGTATCAGAGCCTAGGTTTTATGCGTTGATGTTATATGCACGAGTAGAACACAAGTGAGTTGTGGGCGATACAAGTCATACTGCTTACCAGCATGTCATACTTTGGTTCAGCGGTATTGTTGGATGAAGCGGCCCGGACCGACATTAAGCGTACGCTTATGCGAGACTGGTTTTATCGCCGTGCTTTGCACACAGGTGACTAGCGGGTGTGTGTTTCTCCAACTTTAGTTGAACCGAGTGTGGCTACGCCCGGTCCTTGCGAAGGTTAAAACAGCACCAACTTGACGAACTATCGTTGTGGTTTTGATGCGTAGGTAAGACCGGTTCTTGCTCAGCCCGTAGCAGCCACATAAAACTTGCATCAACAAAGTAGAGGACGTCTAACTTGTTTTTGCAGGGCATGTTGTGACGTGATATGGTCAAGACATGATGAGATATAAGTGTTGTATGAGATGATCATGTTTTGTTGAAGTTATCGGCAACTGGCAGAAGCCCTATGGTTGTCTCTTTGTTGCATAAGATGCAAGTGCCAATTAATTGCTTTACTTTATCGCTGTGCGATAGCAATAGTTGCAAGAGCAATAGTTGGCGAGACAACCATGTGACGACACATTGATATAGATCAAGATGATGAAGATCATGGTGTCGTGCCGGTAACGATAGAGATCATGATAGTACTTTGGAGATGGAGATCAAAGGTGCAAGGTGATCATGGCCATATCATGTCACATATTTTGATTGCATATGATGTTTATCTATTATACATCTTATTCTGTTTTGTTTGACGGTAGCATTTTAAGATGATCTCTCACTAATTATCAAGAAGTGTTCTCCCTGAGTATGCACCGTTGCGAAAGTTCTTCGTGCTGAGACACCACGTGATGATCGGGTGTGATAGGCTTTACGTTCAAATACAACGGGTGCAAAACAGTTGCACACGCAGAATACTCAGGTTAAACTTGACGAGCCTAGCATATACAGATATGGCCTCGGAACACGGAGACCGAAAGGTCGAGCGTGAATCATATAGAAGATATGATCAACATATTGATGTTCACCGTTCAAACTACTCCATCTCACGTGATGATCGGACATGGGGTAGTTGATATGGATCACGTAATCACTTAGAGGATTAGAGGGATGTCTATCTAAGTGGGAGTTCTTAAGTAATATGATTAATTGAACTTTAGTTTATCATGAACTTAGTCCTGGTAGTATTTTGCAAATTATGTTATAGATCAATAGCACGCGTTGTTGCTTTCATATGTTTATTTTGATATGTTCCTAGAGAAAATTGTGTTGAAAAATGTTAGTAGCAATGATGCGGATTGGATCCGTGATCTGAGGTTTATCCTCATTGCTGCACAGAAGAATTATGTCCTTAATGCACCGCTAGGTGACAGACCTATTGCAGGAGCAGATGCAGACGTTATGAACGTTTGGCTAAGCTCAATATGATGACTACTTGATAGTTTAGTGCACCATGCTTAACGGCTTAGAATCGGGACTTCGAGGATGTTTTGAACGTCATGGACCATATGAGATGTTCCAGAAATTGAAGTTGATATTTCAAGCAAATACCCGAGTTGAGAGATATGAAGTCTCCAACAAGTTCTATAGCTAAAAGATGGAGGAGAATCGCTCAACTAGTGAGCATGTGCTCAGATTGTCTATGTACTTCAATCGCTTGAATCAAGTGGGAGTTAATCTTCCAGATAAGATAGTGATTGACAGAATTCTCTGGTCACCATCACTAAGTTACTAGAACTTCGTGATGAACTATAGTATGCAAGGGATGACATAAACGATTCCCGAGCTCTTCGTGATGTTGAAATCGACGAAGGTAGAAATCAAGAAAGAGCATCAAGTGTTGATGATTGACAAAGATGACTAGTTTCAAGTAAAGGGCAAAGTGAAAGAAAGGGAAACTTCAAGTAGAATGGCAAGCAAGTTGTCACTCCCACGAAGAAGCTCAAAGCTGGACCAAAGCCTGAAACTGAGTGCTTACACTGCAAAGGAAATGATCGCTAGAACTGGAAATGCCCTGAATATTTGGTGGATAAGAATGATGGCAAAGTGAACAAGGGTATATTTGATATACAGGTGTTTGATGTGTGCCTTACTAGTGTTTATAGTAGCCCCTGAGTATTTGATACTTGTTCGGTTGCTAAGATTAGTAACTCGAAACAGGAGTTACATAATAAACAGAGACTAGTTGAGGGGAAGTGACGATGAGTGTTGGAAATAGTTCCAAGATTGATATGATCATCATCACACACTCCCTATATTTTCGAGATTAGTGTTAAAACCAAATAAATATTATTTAGCGTTTGCGTTGAGCATGAATATGATTTGATCATGTTTATTGCGATACGGTTATTCATTTGAAGTTAAAGAATAATTATTATTCTGTTTACACGAATAAGACCTTCGATGGGTATACACCCAATGAAAATAGTTTGTTGGACCTCGATCGTAGTGATACACATATTCATAATATTGATGCCAAAAGATGCAAAGTTAATAATGATAGTTCAATCTATTTGTGGCACTGCCGTTTGGGTCATATCGGTGTAAAGCGCATGAAGAAACTCCATAAAGATAGATTTTCGGAATCACTTGGTTATGAATCATTTGATGCTTGCGAACTGTGCCTTGTGGGAAAGATGACTAAAACTCCGTTCTCTGGAACAATGGAACAAGCTACTGACTTATTGGAAATAATACATAACCGATGCATGCGATCCAATGAGTGTTGATGCTCGTGGCAAGTATCGTTATTTTCTGACCTTCACAAGATGATTTGAGCAGATATGGGTATATCTACTTGATGAAACATAAGTCTGAAATAGTTGAAAGGTTCAAAGAATTTCAGAGTGAAGTGGAAAAATCATCGTAACAAGAAAATAAAATTTCTGCGATCTGATCGCGGAGACGAATATTTGAGTTACGAGTTTGGTCTTTAATTAAAACAATGTGGAATAGTTTCATAGTTCACGCCACCTGGAACGCCACAACGTTATGGTGTGTCCGAACGTCGTAACCGCACTTTATTGGATATGGTGCGATCTATGATCTCTCTTACTGATTTACCACTATTGTTTTGGGGTTATGCATTAGAGACAGCTGCATTCACGTTAAAAGGGCACCATCTAAAATCCGTTGAGACGACACCATATGAACTGTGGTTTAACAAGAACCCAAGTTGTCGTTTCTTAAAGTTTGGGGCTGTGATGCTTATGTGAAAAAGTTTCATCCTGATAAGCTCAAACCCAAATCGGAGAAATGTGTCTTCATAGAATACCCAAAGGAAACTGTTGGGTACACCTTCTATCACAGATCCGAAGGCAAGATATTCGTTGCTAAAAATGGATCCTTTCTAGAGAAGGAGTTTCTCTCGAAAGAAGTGAGTGGGAGGAAAGTAGAGCTTGATAAGGTAATTTGTACCTTCTCCCGAATTGGAAAGTAGTTCATCACAGAAATCCGTTCCAGTGATTCCTACACCAATTAGTGAGGAAGCTAATGATGATGATCATGAAACTTCAGATCAAGTTACTACAGAACCTCGCAGGTCTTCCAGAGTACGATCCGCACCAGAGTGGTACGGTAATACTATTCTGGAAGTCATGTTACTAGACCATGATGAACCTACAAACTATGAGGAAGTGATGATGAGCCCAGATTCCGCGAAATGGCTTGAGGCCATGAAATCTGAGATGGGATCCATGTATGAGAACAAAGTGTGGACTTTGGTGTAGTTTCCCGATGATCGGCAAGCCATATTGTATAAATGGATCTTCAAGAGGAAGACAGATGCTGATAGTAGTGTTACTATCTACAAAGCTCGACTTGTCACAAAAGAGTTTTCGACAAGTTCAAGGTGTTGACTACAATGAGATTTTCTCAACTATAGCGATGCTTAAAGTCTGTCCGAATCATGTTAGCAATTGCCACATTTTATGAAATCTGGTAAATGGATGTCAAAACTGCATTCCTTAATGGTTTTCTTAACGAAGAGTTGTATATGATGCAACCAGAAGGTTTTGTCAATCCTAAAGGTGCTAACAAAATGTGCAAGCTCCAGCGATCCATTTATGAACTGGTGCAAGCATCTCAGAGTTGGAATATACGCTTTGATAAGTTGATCAAAGCATATAGTTTTGTACAGACTTACGGTGAAGCCTATATTTACAAGAAAGTGAGTGGGAGCACTACAGCATTTCTGATAAGTATATGTGAATGACACATTGTTGATCGGAAATAATGTAGAATTATTCTGCAAAAGCATAAAGGAGTGTTTGAATGGAGTTCTTTAAAAGAAAGACTTCAGTAAAGCTACTTACATATTGAGCATCAAGATCTATTGAGATAGATCAAGACGCTCGATAAGTTTTTCAATAAGTACATACCTTGACAAGATTTTGAAATAGATCAAAATGGAACAGTCAAAGAAAGAGTTCTTGCCTGTGTTGCAAAGGTGTGAAATTGAGTTAGACTCGAATCCCGACCAAGGCAGAAAATAGAAAAGAGAATGAAAGTCATTCCCTATGCCTCAGTCATAGGTTCTATAAAGTATGCTATGTTATGTACCAGACCTATTGTATACCTTGCTCTGAATTTGGCAAGGGAGTACAATAGTGATCTAGGAGTAGATCACTGGACATTAGTCAAAATTATCCTTGGTGAGAACTAAGGAAATATTTCTCGATTATGTAGGTGATAAAAGAGCCCGTCGTAAAGAGTTACATTGGTGCAATCTTTTACACCGATCCAGATGACTCTAAGTCTCAAACTGGATACATATTGAAAGTGGGAGTAGGACTCCCCTGGGCGCGCCCCCCTACCTCGTGGGCCCCCTGGTGGCCCTCCGACGCCAACTCCAACTCCATATATTGGCTTTCTGGGAGAAAAAAATCAGAGAGAAAGTTTCATCGCGTTTTACGATACGGAGCCGCCGTTAAGCCCTAATCTCTCTCGAGAGGGCTAATCTGGAGTCCGTTCGGGGCTCCAGAGATGGGGATTCGTCGCCGTCGTCATCATCAACCATCCTCCATCACCAATTTCATGATGCTCACCGCCGTGCGTGAGTAATTGCATCGTAAGCTTGCTGGACGGTGATGGGTTGGATGAGATTTAACATGTAATCGAGTTAGTTTTGTTAGGGTTTGATCCCTAGTATCCACTATGTTCTGAGATTGATGTTGCTATGACTTTGCTATGACTTTTCTATGCTTAATGCTTGTCACTAGGGCCCGAGTGCCATGATTTCAGATCTGAACCTATTATGTTTTCATGAATATATGTGTGTTCTAGATCCTATCTTGCAAGTCTATAGTCACTGAGGGAGTCCTGGACTAGGGGGTGTCCGGACAGCCGGACTATCATCGTCCGCCGGACTCCAAGACTACGAAGATACAAGATTGAAGACTCTGTCCCGTGTCCGGATGGGACTTTCCTTGGCGTGGAAGGCAAGCTTGGCGATACGGATATGTAGATCTCCTACCATTGTAACCGACTCTGTGTAACCCTAGCCTCCTCCGGTGTCTATATAAACCGGAGGGCTTTAGTCCGTAGGACACAACATACATTACAACAATCATACCATAGGCTAGCTTTAGGGTTTAGCCTCCTTGATCTCGTGGTAGATCTACTCTTGTGCTACCCATATCATCAATATTAATCAAGCAGGACGTAGGGTTTTACCTCCATCAAGAGGGCCCGAACCTGGGTAAAACATCGTGTCCCTTGTTTCCTGTTACCATCCGCCTAGACGCACAGTTCGGGACCCCCTACCCGAGATCCGCCGGTTTTGACACCGACATTGGTGCTTTCATTGAGAATTCCTCCGTGTCTTCACCGATAGGCTCGATGGCATCTTCAGTCAACAACGCTGTCCAGGTTCAGACTTTTCTCCCCGGACAGATCTTCGTATTCGGCAGCTTTGCACTGCGGGCTCATTCCCTTGGCCATCCGGAGCAGATCGAAAGCTACGCCCCTGGCCATCAGGTCAGATTCGGAAGCCTAAACTTCACGGCCGACATCCGCGGAGACTTGATCTTCGACGGGCTCGAGCCAAAGCCGAGCGCGCCGCACTGTTGCGATGGCCATGATCTAGCTCTGCCGCGGAACAGTGCCTTGGTGGCCGCACACGAATCCGCTTCGGCCTTTAGTCCGGAACTGATCGCCCAGATCGAGGATCGGTGGATGGACACCACCTCAGGTGCTTCAACTTCCACGGCGATGGAGCCGAACGCTAATCTTGTCCCTCGTGAAACTCGTGATTCCGAGGTGCCGGACTCCTTGCCGGACTCCGGACCTCCCACGCCCCTACCAATCGAATCGGATTGGGCGCCGGTTATGGAATTCACCGCCGTGGACATCTTCTAATACTCGCCCTTTGGCGACATCCTAAATTCGCTAAAGCATCTCTCGTTATCGGGAGAGTCCTGGCCGGACTATGGTCAGGATGGTTGGGACACAGACGACGAAGAAATTCAGCGCCCACCCACCACCCACTTTGTAGCCACTGTCGACGATCTAACCGACATGCTAGACTATGACTCCGAAGACATCGACGGTATATACGACGACGCCGGAGACGAACAAGAACCAGCGCCTACAGGGCACGGGAGGACCACCTCGTCATATGACGTATATATGGTGGATACCCCAAAAGAGAGCGATAACAAGGACCAATGGGCCGCGGCGGAAGATAACCCAGCCGACAAACAACCTAAACGGCGGCGCAGACGCCGCCCTAAGTCCCGCCTCGATAACAACAACGCTCCTAAGGACCCCGCAATACAGCAGGGCACACAAGTGGATGACGAACATGAAGATAAGCAACCGTCCGAACAGGACGAGTCAGATAATCAGTCCAGGCCCGGCGAAAACGACAGTCCGGACGATCTCATGCCGGACACGCCGCCGGATAGTAAAAACCTTCGGAAAAGACTCGTCAACACTGCACGAAGCTTGAAGAAGGAAAAACGGAAGCTCAAAACAGCGAAAGACACACTCAGGATGAGGTGGAGAAAAGTGCTCAAAACCGCGGATAAATACGGCAATAGCCACCAATCCAAGAGCTACCCGAAGCGCAAGCTGTTACCAGAATTTGACGAGGAGGCCATAGAGCCCCCACAGTCAAAACATGAAAAGGCCGCCTGGTTGGATAGACGGCCAGATGATAGGCCAAATTCTGAAAGCGGCGCCGCACATAAACCGACTAATGAACCTGGAAAGACAGATGGCCCAGCCAGGTCCATTTACGGGCCAAAGAAGAAGGCCCCAGGAAGCAAGGCAACACGTCAAGTGTCCGAAGATAGTGGCACACCCAAATACAGGGACGCCGCACACCCACTATGTTTCACCAATGAGGTGCTGGACCATGAATTCCCAGCAGGATTTAAACCCATAAACATAGAGGCCTATGATGGAACAACAGACCCTGGAGTCTGGATAGAATATTATATACTACACATACACATGGTCAGAGGAGATGATCTCCACGCCATAAAATACCTACCCCTCAAGCTCAAAGGGCCAGCCCGTCATTGGCTTAAAAGCCTCCCAGAAAACACTATTGGAAGTTGGGAAGAGCTCGAGGACGCGTTTAGAGCAAATTTTCAAGGGACTTATGTCCGCCCTCCGGATGCAGACGATCTAAGTCATATAACTCAACAGCCCGGAGAGTCAGCGCGCAAATTCTGGAACAGGTTCCTCACCAAAAAGAACCAAATAGTCGACTGTCCGGACGCCGAAGCCTTAGCAGCTTTTAAACATAACGTCCGAGACGAATGGCTTGCCAGACACCTCGGCCAAGAGAAACCGAGGACAATGTCCGCGCTAACAAGCCTCATGACCCGCTTCTGTGCGGGAGAGGATAGATGGTTAGCAAGATGCAGCACCAGCGACCCAAGTACATCCGAGATAAGAGTTGGAAACGGAAAATCACGGCGGAGAAAAGAGCAGCGCCGGAATAAAGAGAAAAGCCCAAAGAGCATGGCAGTCAACGCCGGATTCAAAAGCTCGCGGCCAAACAACAAAACACTGCCTCTTAAGGATGACAACGATGAGCTGTCCAACTTAAACAAGATTTTGGGTCGGATATGTCAAATCCACAGTACCCCCGGAAGGCCTGCAAACCACACCCATCGAGATTGTTGGGTTTTCAAATAGTCCGGCCGATTAAACGCCGAACACAAGGGGCTCGACGCGTCAAGCGAAGACGATAAACCCCACCAGCAGAGCTCCGGAAAGCAAAAGACTTTCCCACAAGAGGTCAAAGCAGTAAACTCACTTCATGTGATAATACGGAAAAATGGTGCGGCACCTTCTAAAAAGAGCCTCGCACGGTCCAACCCAGCAGACCATAGAGATTGGATATCAAAATCAATCACTTTCAACCACCTGGATTATTCCAGAAGCGTTCGAAACGCAGGACAGACTGCCCTGCTATTGGATCCCATAATCGACGGACTACAATTTACTAAAGTCCTGATGGACGGAGGCAACGACTTAAACCTGCTGTATGCAAACACAATCCGCAAGATGGGGATAGACCCTACTAAAATTCGACACAGCCGCACTTCCTTCAAAGGAGTGACGCCAGGCCCTTACGCCAAGTGCACAGGCTCCCTGTTACTAGAAATTGTGTTCGGATCACCGAACAACTTCCGACGCGAAAAACTAATTTGTCATATCGTCCCATTTAAAAGTGGATATCAAGCACTCTTGGGACGAGAGGCTTTTGTCCGTTTCAACGCAATACCACATTACGCGTCTCTTACACTCAAAATGCCCGGTCCACGCGGCATCATTTCAGTGTGAGGGTCACTTAAAGACCCCGGACACGGATAGACGAGTCCGGCATAAGTAGGCTAGGGGCTCCCTAGCCGCACACCCCTCCACAAGGGGCTGCGCGAACAAACAACTGCGAGTTCATACAGGCCCCGCCTTACTCATTTATATTTCTTCTTTAACATATATCTTTTTCGCACGAGTTATTTTCAAACTAAGTTCCTCTCTTTTTACAGATGAACAACGTGCACACCCGTCCAGGATAACGGCACAACGGAGACACAGGCGCAGACGTGCAGTAGGGACCCGTTGCGAGGATTCTTTTCAGATTAAGACCCTGCGTAAACCTTTTTTACTGTCTCTTGTTGTTATTCTTCCTTGGTTTCTTCCAATAACCAAAGCGGAGCCTGACGCCTTGGCATCGGCCGCGTCAGAGGACCATGCCCGTACCTGGACACTAGGGGCTTAGGGCATTGTTCTGCCCATTATTATAAAGACCGAACACCTTAGGGAGTGTTCGGCGTCTCGAGTTAGGCATTATATGCATCAGCTCCGAATCATGTCTTTGGTCAAATGTTGGGTTTGCCCGGCTCCTGTGTTTTACTGCCTTACGTTCCGTATCATCGGCTAACGCGGCACTAGGAGAACTACTGCGATTGTGCCCCAGTTCGGCTGGGCGAGCACCTCAGTAGAGAAAGCCGAAAACTGACTGTCATGATATAGCGAGAGACTGGTCAACCACTCGACCGACTACCGGAATGTTTAGAATTCCCCGCTTTGACGAAGGACCATTTCCCGGTCAGGCACACACGCGCCCCGAACTCGGAGAAGCGCGGTGCCCCGAGGGGCTATATCGTAGCCCCACCCTCGAACTCCACTGGCGAAGTGAAAGTGATAAAGCATTATAGTCTGGATTGCCTCGTTTGCTATGCTACCACCTCCTTAACAGGACCGAGACGTCGGATTAAGTGTGAAAACGCGCTATTTTTGCAAACACCCCCGCACCTTGTGCATGGGGGCTGAAGCCGAAGACTGCAATCTTTCAGGTTATACAAATGTATACGTAAAACGGCCGCATAGGAGATATTTTACTACTTGGGACGCACAAGTATAAAAAGCAGTTATAGCATAATCATTGTTTTACAAGCTAAAACGTTCATTTGAACGTGACATTTTTCGAGCACTGCGACTCTATTACACGAGCGCCACGCATAACTTCCCCAAAATAGTGCTCGGTGGGTAACCGGCTTTCGTCCGAACCCTGGGCGGCGATAGCGGTGGCATCCATCTCTGTCCAATGTGTCTTCACACGGGCAAGAGCCATCCGCGCGCCTTCGATGCAGGCCGACCGCTTCATCTCCTTGATATGCGGCACCGCTCCAAGAAATTGCTGCAATAAGCCGAAATAGCTCGTCGCCTTGGGCCTCTCTGGCCAGACATGAGCCACGATGTCAGTCATGGCAAGTCCGGACAATCTATTTAGCTCGGCCCATTCGGCCAACCGATCGGTCAACGGAAGTGAATGATCCGGACTATGGAATTGAGACCAAAATAGCTCTTCCGTCTTGTGATCCTTCTGGCTCCGGAAGTGCTCAACGGCATGAGCCGCACTTGCCGCTAAGTCCATATACGGATCCTCCGGACCCCACAGCTAGCCAAGTTGAGCATACTTTTGATCCGTAAACCGGCGACACAACAGAAAAGGCTTGCCAGCCACAATATCTCCGGCCTGGCGCAGCTCCTCCTTCATAGCCCGCATTGCAGAACGGGCATCCTTGGCCTCGGCGGTGGCCTTCCCCAGGTCTTCCTGCTCCGATAAGCGCTCCTTTTCAAGAGCCTCATTGCGGTCGGCAGCATCTCTTAATTTCACAGCCAATTTGGCCACCTTTTCCCTGCTTAGGCAGTGGGCAGCCTTTTCGGCTTTCAACTCCTCGGCCGCCCTCGAGGCAGCCGCATCACTCCTTCGGGCTTGCTCCTTATCTTGAGCAAGTTCGGCCCGAAGGCTCTCCACAGCAGCAGCACCGTCTGTATCACAGCATATAATTTATCAGAGGAGGGCTTTGACCCCCTTAAATAAAGCGACTGTGGAGAAGTCATTTACCTTGCGACTCGTCAAGTCGCCGGTTGACAAGTGCGATGTCCACATCCACCACGTCAAGTTGCCGCATTAACTCGGCAACTCCACTAGTCCGGCTAGCCCTCGGACTATCCGCCACCTGCATAGAAACGGCGACATTCATTACTTACGATTTTGATCCCCGGCACGCTGTCGTTTTCGACAACCTACCGAGTCTCAGGGGCTACTATCTATACAGGGCACACTTTTATGTGCAAAACTGTCAAAAAAAAGGTGCGTCATTCTTGCGTACCTCAAATCCCGCCAGCAAACTCTTAGCGGCATTACGCAATCCGCTCTCAGCGGACGAAATCCTTCCAATCACCATACGCATCAAAGCACGGTGATCTTCTGAGATGGACGCCCTCTCAAGTAGATTCTTTAGTTCTCCCGGCCGGATACTAGTAGGTGCCGAACTCTCCGGCCCCTCTGGACACTGGGATACCCTCCGTGACGATACTTCAGGCTCGTCTGCCCTATCTGACGGCGCAGCAGACGGAGGTGTTTCGCTCTCCATCATCTCCGGAAGAAGATCCCCCGAAGATGAACTCATCTGAGAAGGCTGCAAATCCGAACTGCAAGATAAAAATTTCGGTTATCTACAGAAACACAAATGGAGGTATTTTCTTACTAATGAACTCCCCTTTTCCTACTCACGGCTCGCTGGAGGGCTGATCCTTTAGAGACGATTGTACGTCCGGGTTCTCCCCGGACGCCGGACCCCCCGGTGAAGATTTCTTCCCTCATTTAGGGGCTTTGGCCTCCGGATCTTCGGAGGCGGTCCTCTTCTCCCCCTAGAAGGAGGGTTTTTTGATTCCCCTCTCTTCAGACGCCCCTTTGGGCGAAATAATAGCTCCTCTGTTTTCCACATCGCTCCCTTCTACGGGCGCGACCTGCAACATTCTGACCAGCACGGGCTCCGGTGCGGTCTCTGGGAGGGGAGCCAAACACCTTATCAGCTTCGATCGCGCTACCAACTCCTGATGAAGAGTAATGGGTCAGGGGGCGAACTCTAGAAAAGAAGATAAACAGAACGTTTGGACTCTGAGCTATTTACCTGAGTATCCGGGCGATTGCAGCTTAGGCCTGCGTCCTCGGTCAATTCCGGACACGCTACCTGCGGTCCGAAGAACAACTTGTACATCTCCACGGGTGTCGCACCCATGAAGTGTTGGAGAATCCGAGGTCCCTCCGGATTGAACTCCCATAGACGGAGAGGACGGCGTTTGCAGGGCAGAAGACGCCTGATTAGCATAACCTGCATCACCACGACCAGATTGATCTCCCTCGCCTGGAGGTCTCGAATCCGGCTCTGCAATGAGGGCACGTCTTCGGATGGTCCCAATTGAGCCCCTGGTTGACCCACCACACCAGTCGGTGTGGAGGTCCCGGGCGGAATGAAGGCGGCGGCTTTTGCTTGCTGCCCTTCGGAGCGGTGATATAGAACCACTCCTGCTGCCACAATCCGAGTTCCTCTTGGAAGGAGCCCTCGGGCCATGGGGCATCGGCCCTTCTGCTTATGGCCGCCCCGCCGCACTCCGCTTGACGCCCCCCGATCATCTTCGGCTCCACATTAAAGGTCTTCGGCCACAGGCCGAAGTGGGGAGTGACGCGGAGGAAGGCTTCGCAGACGATAATGAATGCGGATATATGGAGGATGGACTCCGGAGCCAAGTCGTGAAAATCCAGCCCGTAGTAGAACATGAGCCCTCTCACGAAGGGGTCCGTCGGGAAGCCTAAACCCCGACGGAGGTGGGATACGAAGACAACGTACTCACCGGGCTCGGGGGCGGGCACGGCCTGCCCTTGGGCAGGCAACCTATGCGAAATCTCGTAGGACAGGTACTTGGCCTCACGAAGCTTTAGCACGTCCTCCTCCGTGACGGAGGAGGGCATCCACCGACCCTGGAGGTCGGAGCCGGACATGGATGAGAATCTGAAGCGCTCGAATCTGGGGCTCTGGGTGTTGGAACTGGGAGCAAAGAGGAGATTCGATGCAAGATTGAAGAAAAGAAACGAGCCTTGGTCCTCTTATAAAGGGGGAAAATACCAAGAGTCGTCCATGTGACCGTTCGGGATTCACCTTCGATAGAGGAGGCATGGCGACGGGCACGGTTGGGTTACCCACGCACGTATTGATGAGAATCCCGGAATAAGGGGAGCACGATCTCTGCTTCGACAGGACGTGCCAAGGAAACCGCTTCGCTAAACGTGCTGAGGTGGTATAATAAAAAACAGAGGCTTGGAAGCGGTGTGATGTCATGCCGCATAAAACGTCAGCAGATTGGATTTATGTGCATTATTCTCTCTACGGTGGAATGTGGAATTTATTTTGCAGAGCCGGACACTATCCTGGTGTTCATGATCTTCTTTGGATTATTCAAGGGAGGAACCCGCCTTGCAATGCCGAACATTATGCGCGCCGGACTTATCGTCATTGAAGCCTGGTTCAGGGGCTACTGAGGGAGTCCTGGACTAGGGGGTGTCCGGACAGCCGGACTATCATCGTCCACCAGACTCCAAGACTACGAAGATACAAGATTGAAGACTCCGTCCCGTGTCCGGATGGGACTTTCCTTGGCGTGGAAGGCAAGCTTGGCGATACGGATATGTAGATCTCCTACCATTGTAACCGAATCTGTGTAACCCTAGCCTCCTCCGGTGTCTATATAAACCGGAGGGCTTTAGTCCGTAGGACACAACATACATTACAACAATCATACCATAGGCTAGCTTTAGGGTTTAGCCTCCTTGATCTCGTGGTAGATCTACTCTTGTACTACCCATATCATCAATATTAATCAAGCAGGACGTAGGGTTTTACCTCCATCAAGAGGGCCCGAACCTGGGTAAAACATCGTGTCCCTTGTCTCCTGTTACCATCCGCCTAGACGCACGGTTCGGGACCCCCTACCCGAGATCCGCCGGTTTTGACACCGACAGTCACCTACTATGTGTTATGATCCGGCAACCCCGAAGTGACAATAATCGGGACCACTCCCGGTGATGACCATAGTTTGAGGAGTTCATGTATTCACTATGTGCTAATGCTTCGTTCCGGTTCTCTATTAATAGGAGGCCTTAATATCCCTTAGTTTCCAATAGGACCCCGCTGTCACGGGAGGATAGGACAAAAGATGTCATGCAAGTTCTTTTCCATAAGAACGTATGACTATATTCGGAATACATGCCTACATTACATTGATGAACTGGAGGTAGTTCTGTGTCACCCTATGTTATGACTGTTACATGATGAACCACATCCGGCATAATTATCCATCGCTAATCCGGTGCCTACGAGTTTTCCATATACTGGTTCTCGCTTATTTACTTTTCCGTTGCTACTGTTACAATCACTACAAAATACCAAAAACATTACTTTTGCTGTCTTTACTTTTATTACCTTTACAACCACTATCATATTACTTTGCTACTAAACACTTTGCTGCAGATACTAAGTTTCCAGGTGTGGTTGAATTGACAACTCAGCTGCTAATACTTGAGAATATTCTTTGGCTCCCCTTGTGTCGAATCAATAAATTTGGGTTGAATACTCTACCCTCGAAAACTGTTACGATCCCCTATACTTGTGGGTTATCAGAGAGGGGCACCGCACACGGCTAAGGAACGATCACGAAGATCAACTTGTGTGTCTATGGGATGCCCCCTGCCCCCGTATATAAAGGAGTGGAGGAGGGCGAGGGCCGGCCCTCTCTATGGCGCGCCCTAGGGGAGTCCTACTCCCACCGGGAGTAGGATTCCCCTTTCCTAGTAGAACTAGGAGCCCTTCCATGTAGTAGGGGTAGGATAGAAGGAAAGAGAAGAGAGAAGGGAAGGAAGGAGGGGGTGCGGCCCCTCCCCCTAGTCCAATTCGGATTTGTGACGACCGGGTAATTAAGCTACAGTAATCCCACGCTAATGATGCCACGTCACCACGGTTACTGTTGCTAACCTCGCAATGATTCGAAGCCGTTTCAAAATTTAAATTCTAAATATGTCAAACAACAAAAGTTTTCAAAAATTGAAATGAAAATGTTCGGGGGTTGCCAAATATTGCACTGGTAATTATGGTGAAGCAAACACCTTTTTATAAAATGCCTAAATGCCCTAAAACTAAATAAAACAGAAAGGGAAAATAAATAAAAGAAAGAAATTACAAAAAAACAAAAAAAGGGGGGAAGCCCCCTGGACCAGGCAGCCCAACGCACCCGCACGGCCACCGCCCAACCCCCTGGCCCGCAGCCAGCCTGGCCGGCCCAGCCGGCCCAGCTCCCGCACTGCGTCCCCTTCCCCTGTTCCCCCGACCCGGGTCAGAACAGGGCACGTCCCAGCCGAACCCCCCCCTCGCCGGCGACGAGACGAGGGGATAAGGTCGCCACGCCGCGCCCCCTCGGTCTCCCTCCCCACTCGCCCCCACTCTCGCCTCGGCTCCTGCGCCACTCACTCTCCCCTCCAGATCCACCTCGCTCTCCCCATTGCTCCCCACCACGTCCAAGCGATGCAATGGACCCGCCGCCATGAATTGCGCAGCCACAGCCATCGCCTCGCTGCACCTGCGAGTCCGTTGAAGCCTCCATCGTCTTCCTCGTCCACCGGAGGCCTCAGCTGGAGCGGCCGCGTTCTTCACCAACTCCGACGACACCCCCCCTGCTGCTACTAAACTACCACGGGCCATCTTGCGTGCCGCACGGTGAGCTCCCCATCTCCCGCCCATCTCCGTTAGCTCCCTCGCACGCCCTAGCTAGCTACCGCCACTCACCCGAGCGCCCCGCCGCGGATCTCGTCGCCGACGCGTTCCCGGTGACCAAATGGTCACGGGGCCGAGCCCTTTGTGCTCAGCGCGTCGCGCAGCTCCGCCCTAGCCTCCCCGTTAGCCCCGGAGCGCTCTGCCTCGCCGTCTTCGCCTCATGCCAGAACCCGATAGGCCCTATGGGCCTATGACAAACGGGGCCCGTGCCCCAGAACGTTTAAAAAAAGGAATTAAATAAAATAAATAAAAATAATATAATTAATTAATTAAGATAATTAATTAACTTAATTAATCATGTTAGTTAATCTAATTAAGCCCAATTAATTAACCTAATCACTTTGATTAAATTGACTAATCCTGTTTAGTTAACTATGTCAATGACAGACGGGACCCACACGTCAGGTTGACCAGTAAACCCCTGTTGACTGCTGACGTCAGCATGACATCATGCTGATGTCATAAATCCAATTTCGAATTAAATTAAATAATTAATTAAATTCCAGAAATTAATAAAATCTTTAGAAAATCATATCTTTTAATCCGTAACTCGGACTAAATTATTTTCAACATGAAAGTTGCTCAGAACGACGAGACGGATCCGGATACGCAGCCCGTTCATCCGCCACGAGTCCCTAGCATAGAGAACCTGCAACATTTCACCTCCGGTTCATCTGTCCGAAAACACCAAACACCGGGGATACTTTCCCGGTTGTTTCCACCCTTCGCCGGTATCACCTCCTACCGCGTTAGGTCACCCCTAGAACCGCTTATTGCCATCTTATGTTCTGTGATGCCTTGTGTGCTCCGTATTTACTGTTTCTTCCCCCCTCTTCTCTCCGGTAGACTCCGAGACTGCCGCTGATGCCGCTGTGATCAACTACGTCACCGACGACCCTCCTTCTTGTCTGAGCAACCAGGCAAGCCCCCCCTTTGATCACCAGATATCGCCTATTCTTCTCTATACTGCTTGCATTAGAGTAGTGTAGCATGTTACTGCTTTCCGATAATCCTATTCTGATACATAGCTTGACATTGTTGCTACATCTGTTGATACCTTACCTGCAATCCTAAATACTTAGTATAGGATGCTAGTTTATCATCATTGGCCCTACATTCTTGTCAGTCTGCCTTGCTATACTATTGGGCCGTGATCACTCGGGAGGTGATCACGGGTATATACTATACATACATACATACATACTACAGATGGTGACTAAAGTCGGGTCCGCTCGAAGAGTACCCGCGAGTGATTCACGGATTGGGGGCTGAAAGGACCTTTGTCCCGACGGCCCTCTGTGTGGATCTTTGTGGCGGAGCGACATGGCAGGTTGAGACCACCTAGGCGAGAGGTGGGCCTGGCCCTGGTCGGCGTCCGCGGTTGCTTCATAATAACACGCTTAACGAGATCTTGGTATTTGATCTGAGTCTGGCCATTTGGTCTATACGCACTAACCATCTACGCGGGAGTAGTTATGGGTATCCCGGCGTCGTGGTATCAGCCGAAGACTTCTTGACGTCAGCGACGGAGCGGCGCGCGCCGGATTGGACTGGAACGCCTACTCTTGTATAAGGGAGGCTAGGTCTGCTTCCGGCCGCCCTCACAACATGCAGGTGTGCAATGGGCGATGGGCCCGGACCCCTGCGCGCATAGGATTTAGACCGGCGTGTTGACCTCTCTGTTGTGCCTAGGTGGGGCTGCGACGTGTTGATCTTCCGAGGCCGGGCATGACCCAGGAAAGTGTGTCCGGCCAAATGGGATCGAGCGTGTTGGGTTATGTGGTGCACCCCTGTAGGGAAGTTTATCTATTCGAATAGCTGTGTCCCTCGGTAAAAGGACGACCCAGAGTTGTACATTGACCTTATGACAACTAGAACCGGATACTTAATAAAACACACCCTTCCAAGTTCCACAGACAACCCGGTGATCGCTTTTCCACAGGGCGACGAGGGGAGGATCGCCGGGTAGGATTATGCTATGCGATGCTACTGGAGATGCTACTTGGAGATGCTACTGGAGATGCTACTTGGAGATGCTACTTGGAGATGCTACTTGGAGGACTTCAATCTACTCTCTTCTACATGCTGCAAGACGGAGGCTACCAGAAGCGTAGTCTTCGACAGGATTAGCTATCCCCCTCTTATTTTGGCATTCTGCAGTTCAGTCCACTGATATGGCCCTTTACTCATATACCCATGCATATGTAGTGTAGCTCCTTGCTTGCGAGTACTTTGGATGAGTACTCACGGTTGCTTTCTCCCCCCTTTTCCCCCTTTCCTTTCTTTCTGGTTGTCGCAACCAGATGCTGGAGTCCAGGAGCCAGACGCCACCGTCGATGATGACTACTACCCTGGAGGTGCCTACTACTACGTGCAGGCTGCTGACGACGACCAGGAGTAGTTAGGAGGATCCCAGGCAGGAGGCCTGCGCCTCTTTCGATCTGTATCCTAGTTTGTGCTAGCCTTCTTAAGGCAAACTTGTTTAACTTATGTCTGTACTCAGATATTGTTGCTTCCGCTGACTCGTCTATGATCGAGCACTTGTATTCGAGCCCTCGAGGCCCCTGGCTTGTATTATGATGCTTGTATGACTTATTTATGTTTTTAGAGTTGTGTTGTGATATCTTCCCGTGAGTCCCTGATCTGGATCGTACACGTTTGCGTGCATGATTAGTGTACGATTGAATCGGGGACGTCACAGGACTAGGCCTTGGGGGGGCGCGCGGCCTGCCCTAGGCATCCCCTCTCTGTTTCCCGTATGGACCAATAAGGCCCAATACTTCTCCCCGGCGAATTCCCGTAACTCTCCGGTACTCCGATAAATACCCGAATCACTCAGAACGTTTCCGGACTCCGAACATAGTCGTCCAATATATCGATCTTTACGTCTCGACCATTTCGAGACTCCTCGTTATGTACCCGGTCTCATCCGGAACTCCAAACTCCATCGGTACATCAAAACTCATAAACTCATAATATAACTGTCATCGAAACCATAAGCGTGCGGACCCTACGGGTTCGAGAACTATGTAGACATGACCAAGACATGTTTCCGGTCAATAACCAATAGCGGAACCTGGATGCTCATATTGTCTCCTACATATTCTATGAAGATCTTTATCGGTCAAACCGCATAACAACATACGTTGTTCCCTTTGCCATTGGTATGTTACTTGCCCGAGATTCGATCGTCGGTATCCAATACTGTTGGGGATATTACCACTAGGCATAAACCGGCTTACTTGGGCCGGGTTAGCTTCATTAGTGGTATAAACAGATGAAGGCCCAAGGCCTGTAGTTGATTTAGAACCTGTTGCCGTAAACTGGCCTAATGTATAGCTTGTATTGTAAGTTAGGAATAGAGAGGTACCAATCGGGATACGAGTATGAACCGGTTGGGACTCTGAGGACCGACGGGCGTCACCTGTGTTTATAAGGGGACGACCCGGCGGCGGTTCAAGACAGACAACCACAACTCGAGCCTAGGCAAAGCTTGTTTGCTCCCTAGACATCGAGACCACATCAATTCCATCACAACTAGACGTAGGCTTTTACCTTCATCGAAGGGGCCGAACTTGTATAAACCCTCGTGTCTTTGTGTCCGCTTTAACCCCTTCAAGTAAACCCGTAGCGATGGCTCCACGACTAAGTCCTTTCACTAGGACAACTGCCGTGACAAATCCACGACAGTTGGCGCCCACCGTGGAGCTATCGCACGATGGTTTGACGATCTTGGAGGGCAAGCTCAAGGGACTCGAAGGCTATGTTGTGGGCCGGATGACCAAGAGTCGTCGTGGCAGGATCTACATCGACGACGCAGGATGGGGTCCCGAGGCCGATTCGATCGAGTACGGGTACCGGGTCCCCTTTGGTGGCATACATGTTTTCATCGGCAAGATCGGTGAGCCTGGGCCTGAGCCGGACATCTGCACTGACCTCATCGAGACGGCCCAGCGTGCGAGATCTACCCAGGCTAAACCGGCCGTGAAGCGTGTCTTCGTTGGAGTCATCCACGGAGGAGAGCGTGAGGACGAGTCAGAACACGGTAGCGAGACCGTCGTCTATTCTGGTGACGAGTCCTTGACCGGAGAGACCGAATCGCTATACCAGTTGCAAGACGACCAGGTTAGGGGCTGTTCCGATGGCGACAATATTCCGGACCCCCCAGGCCAGGTCAACCGGGTTGGAATATTCATGGCCGGCACACAGGCGGCGAATCACTCTTCGACCGACGCAGCGATGCTCTCCGGATCAGCAGCGGCAGCGGCAGCAGGGGCAGGAGGCCTTGTGCGCCCGCCGGTTCAAGTTCTATCTGATCTGTTTGATGCACTAGCCGCGCTTACGGCAGAGGCCAATCCGGCGGATCAGGAGGCCCATAATGCAGAGATTGCAAAGGTGAGAGAGCAGATCATGCAAGCCAAAGCAGATCTAGCAGCAGAAAAAGACAGGATGGCCGCAGAGTGGGCCGCTTTGGACGCCCAGGCCTATAAGCTCATGCTTGACCAGAACGCGTCACAGGAGGTCTTGAAGCGGAAGCACAGATCACGCCTGCCGTTAGGGTTTGACCCCCGAAATCTCTTTCACACTCCAGGAGCTGGACCTTGTAATCCGCCGCAGTACCCGGAGGCAAACAGGATTGAGGCACCGGGGCCAGGGGCGACGGTCCAACCCCGCCTGATGGAACCTCCTCAACAGGATATTGTGGTTCCTCCGCCGGTCCAGACGCCCCCGGGTCATTATTCTAATCCTATGGACAACCTTGTTGCAGCCGCTGCACGATTAGAGGCTATCCCGGTCGAAGGGGACTCTCCGCAAGCGACAGAGACGCGCCGGGTTAAGGAGCTTCTCCGGACCGCGCTGATTCAGCAGGAAGCATATTCGTACAGCTGTGATCGGATTCACTCCACGCCCCGTCCCAGCCGGAGCTATAGCAGGTGCATGGATGAACCGGCCATATCGAGCAATGCGCGAGGCCGTGAAGCGGCCCGTGGCAATAACCCGGCAGGTGGTGTTTGCGATGCTCAGGATGTGGTGGACCGGGCCCGGGCACGAAGGAAGGCCGAGTTAGCAGCACAGAATGATGCGGGTCAACTTACACCGGTTTGTCCTACCACCTCTGCCGGACCAGGGGTCGCATCCGCTTTGGGAGTGCCTTGTTTAGTTCCCGCTTTACGCAATGTGCGCCTGCCCAAAGATTTCAAGGGTCCGCGCAAGGTGCCGAATTACACCGCTGATTTATCTCCCAAAGCGTGGGTAGAGTGTTATGAGATGGCCATGGAGATGCTAGATGTGGATGAGACCGCGTGTGCAAAATACTTCACCATGATGCTTGAAGGCACGGCCCGTACTTGGTTGGAGAGCCTGCCGCCCAATTCTATCAGCTCATGGGCCCAGTTGCGGGCCCGGTTTATCCAGAATTTCAAGGATACATGTAAGCAGCCCAAGTCCATAGTAGATCTGGCTGCTTGTGTCCAGGAGGACGGAGAATCAACGACCCATTGGGTGCACCGCGTTTCGGAAGTTTTGCACTCGTCTGACAGGATCAATGCTGACTCTGCGATCTAAACCCTGGAAGGCAACTGCCGGTTTAAGCCTTTAAAATTGAAATTGGGACGCATGAAGCGGTTCTGTAATGACATGGGAACTCTCATGGCCGCTTTAGTGAAGTATGCTGATTCAGACAGTACCAAGGATCCCGAGACTGATGATGATGAAGCAGGGAAGGGAAAGAAGAATAGCAACTCCAAGGGGCAACAGTACAAACCGGCGGGTCATGGAAACGGAGGCAAGCGCAAGGGGACAGCGGTGCAGAGGTAAAGCGGCAAATCGTAATGGGGCTCCCAATCCTAACGCAGACCGGTTGAATTATTTGTTGAATCAGCCTTGCCAAAGCACGGGACGAAGGAGGCGCCGGCTAACCACCTTTGGAAGGATTGTTCTATTATGCAGGAGTTTAAAAACTCTAATGCCTTCCGGTATGACCGCGGGTCAGGTGGCGGTTCAGGATCCGGTTTCCATGGGCCGGGCCACGATGGAGCTTCCGGTTCAGGTCTCAATCAGGGCGGTCACAACAATCAGAATAATCAGAACGGCCAGCAGCAGCAGCAGTCGGGTTATCAGAGCCAGCCAAAACAGTTGAACAATGGGCAATATCATGTTTTCACAACTAGCTTGGATAAACGCGACCGAAAGCTCCACAAGTGAGCGGTGAACTCTGTTGAACCGACCTTACCACGTTACTTACGCTGGTCGGAGCAGCCTGTCGTGTGGAGCAGGGAGGATCACCCGCCCCGGGTTGATAATCCGGGCCAGCTAGCATTAGTGGTAGACCCTCAGGTGGGGGGTTATAAATTCACCAAGGTACTCATGGATGGAGGAAGCAGTATTAACATACTATACTATGAGACATTCCGCTGCATGGGTCTAACAGACAAGGATCTCAGACCGTCTAATACGGTGTTCCATGGTGTGGTGCCTGGCAAATCTGCATATCCTGTTGGTAAGATAGCCCTGGATGTGGCTTTTGGGGATGAACACGATTCCCGGTCTGAAAAACTAACCTTTGAGGTGGTGAAGATCCGGAGCCCATATCACGCCTTGTTTGGGCGGCCGGCTTATGCCAAGTTCATGGCGCGGCCTTGTTATATCTACTTGCAGCTCAAGATGCCGAGTTACAAGGGGACAATTACGGTTCATGGGAGCCGTAAGGTCGCTTTGGAATGTGAGGAAGGTGATGTGGCTTATGCAGAGTCGGTATGTGCCACGGAGGAGTTGAAGTACTATAAGGACAATGTTGATCCGGCGGATATGACCCCTTTGAAGAAGCCAACTACAGAGCATGATTCGGATCTGAAGTTCAAATCGGCAGCTGAGACCAAGCTTGTTGACTTCGTGCCCGGCGATTCATCCAAGCAGTTCACTGTCAATGCCAACTTGGATCCCAAATAGGAAAGCGCGCTCATCGAGTTCATCCGTGAGAATCGGGACATTTTTGCATGGAAACCGTCTGACATGCCAGGTGTACCGAGGGAACTCGCTGAGCACACTCTTAATGTGGATCCTAAGTGTAAACCGGTAGAATAATTCCTCCGCCGGTTTAACGAAGAAAGACGCAAAGCCATTGGAGAGGAAGTGGCCAGGCTTTTAGCAGCTGGCTTTATCATTGAGGTGTTCCATCCAGAGTGGCTTGCTAATCCGGTGCTGGTTCTTAAGAAAAACGGCACTTGGTGTATGTGTGTGGATTACACGGATCTTAACAGGGCTTGTCCAGCGGATCCTTTTGCCCTCCCCCGCATTGACCAGATCATTGATGCCACGGCGGGTTGTGAGCGTTTGAGTTTTTTGGATGCATATTCTGGATATCATCAGATCAAAATGGCGGTTAAGGACCAGGAGAAGACAACATTTATTACTCCCTTTGGAGCCTTCTGCTATGTATCTATGCCCTTCGGGCTCAAGAGTGCCCAAGCCACCTATCAACGGTGTGTATAGAATTGCCTGCATAAACAGATCGGCCGCAATGTGCACGCCTATGTGGATGATATTGTAGTCAAGTCAAGGCAGAAGGAGACGCTGGTGGATGATTTGAAGGAAACCTTTGACAACTTGCGAGTTTACAAAATGATGCTTAATCCGGCCAAGTGTGTCTTTGGTGTTCCGGCAGGCAAGTTACTAGGTTTCCTGGTGTCCAACAGAGGAATTGAGGCTAATCCGGAGAAGATTACGGCTATTACCTCCCTGGCTAAACCGAAGTGTATCAACGATGTTCAGTGTTTGGCGGGCCGGATCGCTGCACGGAGCTGGTTTATCAGCCGCCTCGGAGAGAAGGCTATCCCTTTGTACCAAATGCTGAGGAATACAGACCATTTCGTCTGGAGTCCGGCTGCTGATGAAGCATTTGAGGACTTGAAGCGGCAATTAGCCAATCCGCCTGTTCTTGCGGCTTCGGTCGACAAGGAGCCACTATTATTACACGTAGCAGCCAATGCTCGGGCAGTTAGCGTGGCTATTGTGGTGGAACGCAAGGAGGCAGGCAAGGAATATCCGGTTCAGCGGCCGGTTTATTATATCAGCGAGGTGCTTATTGAATCCAAGCAAAGGTATCTGCATTGGCAGAAGCTGGTATATGGTGTTTTCATGGCCAGCCGGAAGTTGAAGCAGTATTTTCAAGGGCACCCCATCACAGTGGTCAGTTCAGCTCCCTTGGGTGATATCATACAGAACCGGGAGGCGACTGGCCGGATTGCCAAGTGGGCTATAGAGCTTGGGCCACACGGATTGAAGTACGTACCTCGGACGGCGGTGAAGTCTCAAGCACTTGTTGATTTCATCAATGACTGGACGGAGTTACAAGCACCAGAGGAGAAGCCAGATCACACATATTGGACTATTCATTTTGATGGATCCAGGCAATTGGAAGGCTCGGGGGCTGGAGTCGTATTAACTTCCCCACGAGGTGATAAGTTTTGTTATGTTCTCCGCTTAATGTTCCCTTGTACTAATAATGCAGGTGAGTACGAAGCCTTGCTCCATGGTCTCCGGATGGCTAAAGAGATGAATTTAAGCCGGGTTAAGTGCTTCGGTGACTCGGACCTTGTGGCTCAACAGGTGTCTGGCACTTGGGATTCTAGGGACCCGCTCATGGCTGCATATCGTCGGGAAGTGGATAATATTGCGGGTTGCTTCAAGGGTTATCAAGTGGATCATGTGGACCGTCGGAAGAATGAAGCGGCGGACGCTTTAAGCCGGTTGGGCTCTCAGCGCAAACCGGTCCCGCCTAATGTCTTTTTGGACATGTTGCACAACCCGTCAGTCAAGCTCCCAGGTGAAGCGGATTTGGCTATTCCTGATCCGGAGGCTCAATTGGTGGCAGCCCTGCATGTCATTCCGGATTGGACAGTTCCTTATCTTGCGTACATGAACCGGGGGGAGTTACCAGAGGATGAGATTCTAGCCAGGCAGATAGTCCGGTGATCCAAGTCTATGACGATTGTCAATGGTGAATTGCATCATTGCAGTGTATCAGGGGCGTTTCAACGTTGTGTTTCTCCTGAGGAAGGCTGTGAAATCTTAAGAGAAATCCATGAAGGGGATTGTGGACACCACGCCGGTTCAAAGTCTATGGTGGCAAAGGCGTTTCGTCACGGGTTCTACTGGTTGACAGCGCATGCTGATGCGGAGGACTTGGTTAAACGGTGTGATGGATGTCAGAAATTTTCAAGGCGTGCTCATGTGCCGGCTCAAGAATTGAGGATGATCCCAATAACTTGTCCGTTTGCAACTTGGGGGCTAGATATGGTCGGACCTTTTAAAAGATCCAAGGATAAGGAAACCCACCTTTTGGTGGCAGTTGACAAATTTACCAAGTGGGTTGAAGCGGAGCCTGTCAGCAAGTGTGATGCGGCAACAGCGGTGCAGTTCATCAAAAAGGTGATTTTCCGGTTTGGTTTTCCACACAGTATCATTACTGACAATGGTACCAATTTATCCAAGGGCGCTATGAAGGAGTTCTGTGAACATGAGCACATCCGACTTGACGTGTCGTTAGTGGCACACCCCCAGTCCAATGGACAGGCAGAACGAGCTAATCAAGAGATCTTGCGAGGCATCAAACCCCAGCTTATGGTCCCATTGCAAAGAACACCAGGATGTTGGGTTGAAGAACTACCATCTGTGCTATGGAGTATCAATACTACGCCCAACCGATCCACAGGATACACGCCATTTTTCATGGTCTACGGAGCAGAGGCAGTTCTCCCTAGTGATATCCGGCACGATTCGCCTCGTGTGGCAGCTTATGTTGAAGCGGACAATGAGACAGCACGGCAAGACGCTTTGGACCTATTGGACGAGGAGCGTGATATAGCGGTTGCCCGTTCGGCGATTTACCAACAAGATCTTCGTCGCTATCACAGTCGCCGGGTTAGAACCAGAACTTTTCAATAAGGAGATTTGGTGCTTCGACTCATCCAAGACCAGACAGATATGCACAAGTTATCCCCACCTTGGGAGGGACCTTTTGTGGTCAGCAAGAATCTGCACAACGGGTCATACTATCTGATTGATATTCGAGAGCATAAAGACTCACGCACATCAGAGGAGGAGACCAACATGCCGTGGAACATAGCCCATCTTCGGCCTTACTACACTTGAGCCACTGGCTCTATCTATGTACATATTATGATAGTGTATATATTATCTTTGATATAATAAAACCGGAGCCTCAGCTAAAGCGGGGTCTCTGTCTTTCTTATCATGCGTGGTTACATGGAGTGGTTCTGTTTTAAAACGGCCTTCGGTTTACCCCTTGAAATTTGCTTTCTTTTGATATATCACTTGGGGCCTTGGTCGCGTCCGAACCAACGCGACACCTTTTGATAGGCGAAAGCCACCAGATCACTTGGGGACATGGTCAAGTCTGAACCAGTCACGCCTCTTGATCGGCCTAAGGCCACAAAATCACTTGGGGGCTTGGTCGAACCCGAACCATTGCCACGCCTCTTGATTGGCATATATGCCACGGTTTCATTTGGGGACCTGGCTGACATGAATCATTGTCACTCCTATTGGGGGCTTGATCCTGTCCGACCATGGTAACACCATCTGATCAGCTCAGTATAGCATATATTTTTTTGCAAACGGTATTTATTATTGCCTTTGCTTCCATGTTATTTTCATGGCCTGTTTTTCTTTGTTTTTTGTTGTATTTCCTTTATATCAACAACACCTTTTTCCGGTTCAGCTGATGGATTTGATTCCCTTTTAATCCGGCGCAGCAGGCCCGGTTTACCCTTCCTGTTAACATCATGGAGTAATAGAGGGGCTTATAATGACCTAGCACGGTTTATACGGGAGCTGTTTTCTCCCCCCCTTTTTTGACGGTAATGGTTTATACAACCTTCGCTTCAAGCCTGGCTAAGCCAGCTTCATGCCCGGATATGGCAGGTACTTTGTATCACCTATTTTTGTTACATTGCTGATACATATATCAAGATCATAAACCGGCTGGCGGTATAACCGCCACCGAAGTTCAAATTTTTTGCTGATTACAGGAAGTATAAATTGAGGTTTTTCCAACAAAAGCATCAGTACTTATGCATGAAGGCATATTCAAGGCAGAAGTATGGACTATCCTATTACAAGGCAACACGGTGCCCAAATAAGATCATTGTTATTTTGGAAGGATGCCAAAGGCAGCTATCTAAACCGGCCTCCGGTTCAAGCCTGCTCATCGTCCTCCGCCGCTTCAGCCTCCTCGTCTCTATCCATTGGCTGGAAATCAACAGTGGTCCAGTCGATTCCCATTAAAGCTTGGAAAACAGCCTCTTCATGGATCAGAGAAGATGGTTCAATATCAGGAGCATAAGTATGCTTACGGATTGGAGGAATCAAATTCTCCGCTTCAAGAGTTGGGGCAGGCACTCGCTTATTCTGATCGTTGTATTGCGCTTGATAATGCGTCAAGTCTGCCTCTTCAGCTACTTGACAAGCCAGAGGGCGCACTGCACGGTTTATTGCCCTCAAATCATCTTCGTTGAACTCCGAGCCGTCTTCCTTCAGGCTGGGATAGCCTTGAGCTGCCTCCACAGGATCGAAATCTGGCACCCATGCCTTTGCCCGGATCAAGGCATTAATGGCTCCGGTTCGCGCTGCAGATTTTTTCAGCTCCTCAATCCGGGCAGGAAGCATTGACAACCTGTTAAGAGTGTCCTAGATTAAAGAGGGTGCCGGGTTGTTATGAGAGGCTGTGGTGATGATCCGCTGAGCTGCGGTATACAGTTGTTCCACTAAGGTGTAGGCAGCCTTCAGCTTCTTCCGCACATCTGACCCTAAGTGCCCGATGCGTGTACCTGCAACAATACAGGGACGGTCTCAAACCGGATTTATACTAAAGCCGGTTCAAGTTATCACAGAAACTAAAAGAAGTTTACCAAAGATCGCAGTGGTCATGGAGTGTATTTGCCGTTTTACGGCCGTAAGTTCATCTACCACCGGTTTAAGGGCAGCTTCAGCATTTTCAGCTCTTTTGGTTAAAGCGGCCTTTTCAGTGGCCCAATCAGCCCGCTCTTTCTTGAAGCCTTCCTTCAGCTGTTCAGCGATGCTCAAGGCGCTGGTTAATTCTTCCCTTGCCTTATATGTTTCAGCCTGTTGGGTTTTCAAGATCTCCTGCAAATCGGCAATCCGGTCCTCCTTGATTCTCACCTCAGCCTGCATACAGACAGCATTTAGTTTTAAACAAGCGGTCCAAGAAATTGAAGTATCAACCACATAACAAAATTATACGCCTGATACTTGGGGGCTAATGCACCTTCAATTTTCATATATTACTAGATTGCAAAGTCCCAAGCTCAATACAGGTATTCAACTTGGCACTTGGGGGCTAATGGCTATTTGATCAAATTATGTTCTAAGGATAGTTTTCTATCGGAGCCCCGGTTTAATTATGCTAAGTTAAACCGGCCCTTGGGGGCTATATTGATGGATTTCAAAGTGTTGAGGATCGTATTCAAGTCCCGGTTTGACGAAGGTTACAAACCGGCCCTTGGGGGAGGACTGATACAATGGCAGTAAGTAAAGAAGTAAGTTACCTCAAATTTATCCCTCATCATCTTTACCAGACCAGCTTCACAGTCACGGCTAGTATAAAGCCGGTTTAAATAGCCGGAATGAAGATCTTAGGCACTCAGAGCAGCATATGTCTCCAGTTCAACATCCCATTTTCCTTTGTTCAGAGCGGAAAAATCCTCTTTTATGGTATGCTTAGTTAAGGTGACAGGATTCCCGGGTTCAAAGCGGCCTACACCGGTAATCACAACATCATCATCTTTGGACTCGCCGGTTTGCGTCGGTGCGGTCGGTTTGTCAGCAGGACTGTGGGATTTCTCAATCCAGACGAAGCTGGCAGGCGGGTCAGCAGAGACTGACGGGTTAATAGGCCTTTCTTCGGGAATAGCATCGCCTTGTAAAAGAGGATCATTGGGAATATCCTCAGGAGCAAACGCTTTAAGATCTGGCGCTTTGTCATGTTCTGGGGCTACATCTTCTTCAGCCGCTTTATCCAGGCGGGCCTTCTTGCTTGGTTTAGGTTTGGCCCTGAAAGAAAAACAAAGAGTCAAGGAACAGCATAAGCCATTACACAGTATACTGGAAGCATATGTTCAGCTTAGCTTACCCAAGAACCATTTTCAATGGTGGCAGCATAGTGGCCGACGATTCACCAGAAGATGAATGAGAAGTAACCTGATAATCGGAGTCGGATGGATTAAGAGGTTGACGGAAGAAACCCGCTTTAGGATTTAAATCAATAAAAAGGTCGGAGACCTCGGAGCGGCGTTTTCGAACCGGACTATTTGGTAAACCGGCGGAGGTAACTACCTGGCCACTGTGCCGGGTTGTGCGGCGAGCTTCATGTTGCTGAGTCTTCATAAGAAATTTGGGATCCAAGTAAGCAAGAGGATGAGAAAATTTAACTTTCCGGTTTGCCTGGCGAAATTTTGGCAAAGGCAAGGTTTCTGAATCGGAAGAGAGAATAGTTACCTCAGCGACTTCGGCATTGCTGGCTTCAGCGTCGTCCTGACAAGCATCATCATCAATAAGGCGTGTAAAAAATAAGCCTAGTGAATCAAGTTCTACCTCAAGGTCCGGGTTACCCACATCATCATCAATAGCTGGATCAGATGAAGCGGTGGTTTTTCTCTTGTGAGCTGGCTTCTTGATAACCTTGGTCTTGGGCCGGGTTGACCGCCCTGCCTTCTCCGTTTTGTCTTGTGGAAGCTTCTTGCTCCAAAACGGATTATCACCCTGGTTCAGCACTAATTAATGTCAAACAGATAAAGCAGTAACAGGTTCAACAATAGATCAATTAAAATCTTACTGCTGGCGATTTGTTGGTGTTGCAGTAAGGGAGCAGACCGGTTTGAGCACAGAGGTGCTCCAGTTCATTCAACATCTTCTTTACAGAATCTGTGACTTCATCGTTTGAGAGTTGGATTTTAGTGTGTCGGAGTGGGTCATCGACGCTATCAGTATACTTGCACATCAAACCGGAGCGCCGGCTCAGAGGCAGTGTGCTCCATGATATCCAACAGCATGCAAGGTCTATTCCCGTTAAACCGTTGGCCATAAAGGCTCGGAGCTTGGACAGTTGCGGAGCATATTTAATTCTCTCCTTGGCGCTTAGTCTTTGTGGAAAAGGGTGAGTGTTGCTGAGCCATTCCGGACGGAAGCCAAGCAAGGGATTTTCATTGTCAGGGGAGGTATCTTTGCAATAAAACTAAGTTGCATTCCACTCCTTGGGGTGAGTATGGAGTTTGACGTGGGGATAAGTGATCTCTTTCCTCTTCTGAATGGCCATACCGCCCAATTCAGTATTGGGGCCATCGGTAAATTCAGTGCGACAGTTTAAATGGAAGCAGTCTCTAAACAACTCGACTGAAGGCTCCTCTTGAAGGTATACCTTAGAGAGTACTTGAAAGTGACATAGATTGGTAACGGAATTGGGGCCAATATCCTGTGGACGGAGCTGAAAGTTGGCTAACACATCCCGGTAAAATTTAGGACCAGGCGGTTTGAAGCCCCGGGCCAAGTGATCTGCAAAGACCACAACCTCTCCCTCTTGAGGTGTGGGAGGACACTCATTTCCAGGAACCCTCCAGTGGATCGTATCTTTGTTGTCTAAAGCGCCGATCAGGACTAGATCATCCAACTGAGATTCTGTGACGCGAGAGGGAACCCAATTGCACTCATATACTTGTTTGGCCATGGTGAGATCTACAAGAAATAGGTGATCCAGTTCAAGAATATGTTGGATAAAAGAAGGTGTTGGACTGAACAATGCTAAACCAGAGGCAATACCTATAAACCGGTTTTCTATGATGCGGCATCATATGGATTCTGGCGGTTCAACAAGGGGACTAATGGTATATACCGGTTTAATAACTTTTTTCCATGGTAAGATAAACCGCCTGACCTAAACATCGGAAGCAGTTGAGGTATGCAGAAATAGGTTTCACAAGATCCTATTACTGCCGCGGATCTACAGCAAGCTCAGAAAAATAGAAAATATTCCGAAGAGTAAGGCAGAACGGAAGTGAACCATTGAGCGGGTATGTGCGTGAGATCTATGGGCTTAGATGTGAAATTACAGGCGGATGCTTAAAGATTGCTACTAAACATAGCAGGGGTTCACAGATTCATTCAAGAGTCAGAGTACGAGTATGAGCAAGCGACGAACACAGCGCAAACATGAAACCCTAAGAACAGATCTAGATCAAGAAGAGAAGAAAGCTTACGGGAAACGGAGAAGACGCGGAAGGATACCGCAGTACTCTAGTGCGTTCAGGTTGATGCAGCGGCCCAAGACGAGGCAGAGGTCGACGGCGGCGGCGGAGCTCCAAGGCTGGTGATGCGAGGAAGACGAAGAAGAAGAGACGAAGGGAAAGAAAAGGAAATGACCCTTCGGTCTTATTTATAAGGCAACAGAGTTAGGTCAAGCGCGCGAATCCAGGAGCTATTGATAAAGGAGGGCGTTATAAATGATAAATTTCATGATGACGTCATGCCGGTTTACAGCAACCAGAAATGATGACGACATGGCGGTTTACCAATTACCAGAAGATGTCTAAGACACAAGATTTTGGAAGGATTGACATGAACCAGTTCAAATCAATCTGGGGCCTAATGTTGGGGATATTACCACTAGGCATAAACCGGCTTACTTGGGCCGGGTTAGCTTCATTAGTGGTATAAACAGATGAAGGCCCAAGGCCTGTAGTTGATTTAGAACCTGTAGCCATAAACCGGCCTAATGTATAGCTTGTATTGTAAGTTAGGAATAGAGAGGTACCAACCGGGATACGAGTATGAACCGGTTGGGACTCTGAGGACCGACGGGCGTCACCTGTGTTTATAAGGGGACGACCCGGCGGCGGTTCAAGACAGACAACCACAACTCGAGCCTAGGCAAAGCTTGTTTGCTCCCTAGCCATCAAGACCACATCAATTCCATCACAACTAGACGTAGGCTTTTACCTTTATCGAAGGGGCCGAACTAGTATAAACCCTCGTGTCTTTGTGTCCGCTTTAACCCCTTCAAGTAAACCCGTAGCGATGGTTCCACGACTAAGTCCTTTCACTAGGACATCTGCAGTGACAAATCCACGACAAATACCTAGTTCAATCTCGTTATCGGCAAGTCTCTTTACTCGTTACGTAATGCATCATTCCGTAACAAACTCATTAACTAAATTGCTTGCAAGGCTTATAGTGATGTGCATTACCGAGAGGGCCCAGAGATACCACTCCGACAATCGGAGTGACAAATCCTAATCTCGAAATACGCCAACCCAACATGTACCTTCGGAGACACCTGTAGTACTCCTTTATAATCACCCAGTTACGTTGTGACGTTTGGTAGCACACAAAGTGTTCTTCCGTTAAACGGGAGTTGCATAATCTCATAGTCATAGGAACATGTATATGTCATGAAGAAAGCAATAGCAACATACTAAACGATCAAGTGCTAAGCTAACGGAATGGGTCAAGTCAATCACATCATTCTCCTAATGATGTGATCCCGTTAATCAAATGACAACTCATGTCTATGGTTAGGAAACTTAACCATCTTTGATTAACGAGCTAGTCAAGTAGAGGCATACTAGTGACACTATGTTTGTCTATGTATTCACACATGTATTACGTTTCCGGTTAATAAAATTCTAGCATGAATAATAAACATTTATCATGATATAAGGAAATAAATAATAACTTTATTATTGCCTCTAGGGCATATGTCCTTCAGTCTCCCACTTGCACTAGAGTCAATAATCTAGTTCACATCGCCATGTGATTTAACACCAATATTCATATATGTATATGATTAACACCCATAGTTTACATCGTCATGTGACCAACACCCAAAGGTTTTACTAGAGTCAATAATCTAGTTCACATTGCTATGTGATTAACACCCAAAGAGTACTAAGGTGCGATCATGTTTTGCTCGTGAGAGAAGCTTAGTTAACGGGTCTGTCACATTCAGAGCCGTATGTATTTTCAAAATATTCTATGTCTACAATGCTCTGCACGGAGCTACTCTAGCTAACTGCTCCCACTTTCAATATGTATCCAGATTGAGACTTAGAGTCATCTGGATCGGTGTAAAAGCTTGCACCGATGTAACTCTTTACGACGGGCTCTTTTATCACCTCCATAATCGAGAAATATTTCCTTAGTCCTCACTAAGGATATTCTTGAACAATGTCCAGTGATCTACTCCTATATCACTATTGTATTCCCTTACCAAATTCAGAACAAGGTATACAATAGGTCTGGTACATAGCATAGCATACTTTACAGAACCTATGACTGAGGCATAGGGAATGACTTTCATTCTCTTTTCTATTTTCTGTCGTGGTCGGGATTTGAGTCTTACTCAATTTCACACCTTTGCAACACAGGCAAGAACTCTTTCTTTGACTGTTCTATTTTGAACTACTTCAAAATCTTGACAAGGTATGTACTTATTGAAAAACTTATCAAGCGTCTTGATCTATCTCAATAGATTTTGATGCTCAATATGTAAGTAGCTTTACCGAGGTCTTTATTTTAAAGAACTCCTTTCAAATACTCCTTTATGATTTCCAGAAAAATTCTACATCATTTTTGATCAACAATATGTTACTCACATATATTTATCAGAAAGGCGGTAGTGCTCCCACTCACTTTATTGTAAATACAGGCTTCACCGCAAGTCTGTATAAAACTATATGCTTTGATCAACTTATCAAAGCGTATATTCCAACTCTGAGATGCTTGCACCAGTCCATAGATGGATTGCTGGAGCTTGCACATTTTGTTAGCACCTTTAGGATTGACAAAAACCTTCTGGTTGCATCATATACAACTCTTCTTTAAGAAATCCATTAAGGAATGCAGTTTTGACATCCATTTGCCAGATTTCATAAAATGTGGCAATTGCTAACATAATTCGGACAGACTTAAGCATCGCTACAGTTGAGAAAATCTCATTGTAGTCAACACCTTGAACTTGTCAAAAACCTTTTGCAACAAGTCGAGCTTTGTAGACAGTTACATTACCATCAGCGTCAGTCTTCTTCTTAAAAATCCATTTATTCTCAATGTCTTGCCGATCATTGGGCAAGTCAACCAAAGTCCATACTTTGTTCTCATACATGGATCCCATCTTAGATTTCATGGTTTCTAGCCATTTTGCGGAATCTGGGCTCATCATCGCTTCCTCATAGTTTGTAGGTTCGCCATGGTCAAGTAACATGACTTCCAGAATAGGATTACCGTACCACTCTGGTGCGGATCTTACTCTGGTAGACCTACGAGGTTCAGTAGAAACTTGATCTGAAGTTTCATGATCAATATCATTAGCTTCCTCACTAATTGGTGTAGTTGTCACAGGAACCGGTTCTTGTGATGGACTACTTTCCAATAAGGGAGCAGGTACAGTTACCTCATCAAGTTCTACTTTCCTCCCACTCACTTCTTTCGAGAGAAACTCCTTCTCTAGAAAGGATCCGAATTTAGCAACGAAAATCTTGCCCTCAGATCTGTGATAGAAGGTGTACCCAATAGTCTCCTTTGGGTATCCTATGAAGACACATTTCTCCGATTTGGGTTCGAGCTTATCTGGTTGATGTTTCTTCACATAAGTATCGCAGCCCCAAACTTTGAGAAACGACAACTTTGGTTTCTTGACAAACCACAGTGCGTCTCAACGGATTTTGATGGTGCCCTATTTAACGTGAATGCGGCTGTCTCTAGAGCATAACCCCAAAACGATAGTGGTAAACCGATAAGAGACATCATAAATCGCACCGTATCTAGTAAAGTACGATTACGACGTTCGGACACACCATTACATTGTGGTGTTCCAGGTGGCGTGAGTTGCGAAACTATTTCACATTGTTTTATATGAAGGCCAAACTCGTAACTCAAATATTCTCCTCCACTATCAAATCGTAGAAACTTTATTTTCTTGTTACTATGATTCTCCACTTCACTCTGAAATTCTTTGAACCTTTCAACTATTTCAGACTTATGTTTCATCAAGTAGATATACCTATATCTGCTCAAATCATCTTGTGAAGGTCAGAAAATAACGATACTTGCCACGAGCATCAATACTCATTGGATCGCTTACATCGGTATGTATTATATCCAATAAGTCAGTAGCTTCTTCCATTGTTCCTGAGAACGGAGTTTTAGTCATCTTGCCCAAAAGGCACGGTTCGCAAGCATCAAATGATTCATAACCAAGTGATTCCGAAAAATCCATCTTTATGGAGTTTCTTCATGCGCATTACACCGATATGACCCAAACGGCAGTGCCACAAATAAGTTGCACTATCATTATTAACTTTGCATCTTTTGGCATCAATATTATGAATATGTGTATCACTACGATCGAGATCCAACAAACTATTTTCATTGTGTGTATGACCATTTGAAGGTTTTATTCATGTAAACAGAACAACAATTATTGTCTGACTTTAAATGAATAACCGTATTGCAATAAACATGATCAAATCATATTCATGCTCAACGCAAACGCCAAATAACATTTATTTAGGTTTAACACTAACCCCAAAAGTATAGGAATTGTGCTATGATGATCATATCAATCTTTGAACTACTTCCAACACCGATCGTCACTTCCCCTTCAACTAGTCTCTGTTTATTCTGTAACTCCTGTTTCGAGTTACTAATCTTAGCAACCGAACAAGTATCAAATACTCAGGGGCTACTATAAACACTAGTAAGGCACACATCAATAACCTGTATATCAAATATACCCTTGTTCACTTTGTCATCCTTCTTATCCACCAAATATTCAGGGCATTTCCACTTCCAGTGACCATTTTCCTTTGTAGTGTAAGCACTCAGTTTCACTCTTTGGTCCAACTTTGGTCTTCTTCACGGGAGTGACAACTTGTTTGCCATTCTACTTGAAGGTTCCCTTTCTTTCCCTTTGCCCTTTTCTTGAAACTAGTGGTCTTGTCAATCATCAACACTTGATGCTCTTTCTTGATTTCTACCTTCGTAGATTTCAACATCACGAAGAGCTCGGGAATCGTTTTCGTCATCCCTTGCATAGTATAGTTCATCACGAAGTTCTAGTAACTTGGTGATGGTGACTAGAAAATTCTGTCAATCACTATCTTATCTGTAAGATTAACTCCCACTTGATTCAAGCGATTGAAGTACCCAGACAATCTGAGCACATGCTCACTAGTTGAGCGATTCTCCTCCATCTTTTAGCTATAGAATTTGCTGGAGACTTCATATCTCTCAACTCGGGTATTTGCTTGAAATATTAACTTCAATTCCTGGAACATCTCATATGGTCCATGACGTTCAAAACATCTTTGAAGTCCCGATTCTAAGCCGTTAAGCATGGTGCACTAAACTATCAAGTAGTCATCATTTTGAGCTAGCCAAACATTCATAACGTCTGCATCTGCTCCTGCAATAGGTTTGTCACCTAGCGGTGCATCAAGGACATAATTCTTCTGTGCAGCAATGAGGATAAACCTCAGATCACGGATCCAATCCGCATCATTGCTACTAACATCTTTCAACACAGTTTTTCTCTAGCAACATATCAAAATAAACATATGAAAGCAACAATGTGAGCTATTGATCTACAACATAATTTGCAAAATACTACCAGGACTAAGTTCATGATAAATGTAAGTTCAATTAATCATATTACTTAAGAACTCCCACTTAGACAGACATCTCTCCAGTCATCTAAGTGATCACGTGATCCAAATCAACTAAACCATGTCCGATCATCACGTGAGATGGAGTAGTTTCAATGGTGCACATCACTATGTTGATCATATCTACTATATGATTCACGTTCGATCTTTCGGTCTCCGTGTTCCGAGGCCATATCTGTATATGCTAGGCTCGTCAAGTTTAACCTGAGTATTCCGCGTGTGCAACTGTTTTGCACCCGTTGTATTTGAACGTAGAGCCTATCACACCCGATCATAACGTGGTGTCTCAGCACAAAGAACTTTCGCAATGGTGCATACTCAGGGAGAACACTTCTTGATAATTTAGTGAGAGATCATCTTAAAATGCTACCGTCAATCAAAGCAAGATAAGATGCATAAAGGATGAACATCACATGCAATCAATATAAGTGATATGATATGGCCATCATCATCTTGTGCTTGTGATCTCCATCTCCAAAGCACCGTCGTGATCACCATCGTCACCGGCGCGACACCTTGATCTCCATCGTAGCATCATTGTCGTTACGCCATCTATTGTTTCTACGACTATCGCTACCGCTTAGTGATAAAGTAAAGCAATTACAGGGCGTTTGCATTTCATACAATAAAGCGGCAACCATATGGCTCCTGCCAGTTGCCGATAACTTTGGTTACAAAACATGATCATCTCATACAATAAAATATAGCGTCACATCTTGACCATATCACATCACAACATGCCCTGCAAAAACAAGTTAGACATCATCTACTTTGTTGTTGCAAATTTTACGTGGCTGCTACGGGCTGAGCAAGAACCGTTCTTACCTACGCATCAAAACCACAACGATAGTTCGTCAAGTTAGTGTGTTTTAACCTTCGCAAGGACCGGGCGTAGCCACACTCGGTTCAACTAAAGTTGGAGAAACAGACACCCGCTAGTCACCTGTGTGCAAAGCACGACGGTAAAACCAGTCTCGCGTAAGCGTACGCGTAATGTCGGTCCGGGCCGCTTCATCCAACAATACCGTTGAACCAAAGTATGACATGCTGGTAAGCAGTATGACTTGTTTCACCCACAACTGTTGGGGAACGTAGTAATTTAACATCAATGCATCAAACCTAGGCTCGGATGCCACTGTTGGGGAACGTAGTAATTTAAAAAAAATCATACGCACACGCAAGATCATGGTGATGCATAGCAACGAGAGGGGAGAGTATTGTCCATGTACCCTCGTAGACCGTAAGCGGAAGCGTTATGACAAAGCGATTGATGTAGTCGTACGTGTTGACGATCCGACCGATCCAAGCACCGAACGTATGGCACCTCCGAGTTCAGCACACGTTCAGCTCGATGACGATCCCCGGACTCCGATCCAGCAGGGTGTCGGGGATGAGTTCCGTCAACAGCACGACGGCGTGGTGACGATAATGATGTTCTACCGACGCAGGGCTTCGCGTAAGAACCGCAATGATATGACCGAGGTGGAATATGGTGGAGGGGGGCACCGCACACGGCTAAGGAACAATCACGAAGATCAACTTGTGTGTCTATGGGGTGCCCCCTGCCCCGTATATAAAGGAGTGGAGGAGAGGGAGGGCCGACCCTCTCTATGGCGCGCCCTAGGGGAGTCCTACTCCCACCGGGAGTAGGATTCCCCCTTTCCTAGTAGAACCAGGAGCCCTTCCATGTAGTAGGAGTAGGATAGAAGGAAAGGGAATAGAGGGAATAGACAAGGGAAGGAAGGAGGGGGTGCGGCCCCTCCCCCTAGTCCAATTCGGACTAGACCTTGGGGGGGCGCGCGGCCTGCCCTAGGCATCCCCTCTCTCTTCCCCGTATGGCCCAATAAGGCCCAATACTCTCTGGTACTCCGATAAATACCCGAATCACACGGAACCTTTCCGAACTCCGAATATAGTCGTCCAATATATCGATCTTTATGTCTCGACCATTTCGAGACTCCTCGTCATGTCCCAGATCTCATCCGGGACTCCGAACTCCTTCGGTACATCAAAACTCATATACTCATAATATAACTGTCATCGAAACCTTAAGCGTGCGGACCCTACAGGTTTGAGAACTATGTAGACATGACCGAGACACGTTTCCGGTCAATAACCAATAACGGAACCTGGATGCTTATATTGGCTCCTACATATTCTACGAAGATCTTTATCGGTCAAACCGCATAACAACATACGTTGTTCCCTGTGTCATCGGCATGTTACTTGCCCGAGATTCGATCGTCGGTATCCAATACCTAGTTCAATCTCATTACCGGCAAGTCTCTTTACTCGTTACGTAATGCATCATTCCGTAACTAACTCATTAGCTACATTGCTTGCAAGGCTTATAGTGATGTGCATTACCGAGAGGGCCCAGAGATACCTCTCCGACAATCGGAGTGACAAATCCTAATCTCGAAATATGCCAACCCAACATGTACCTTCGGAGACACCTGTAGAGCTCCTTTATAATCACCCAGTTACGTTGTGACGTTTGGTAGCACACAAAGTGTTCTTCCGGTAAACGGGAGTTGCATAATCTCATAGTCATAGGAACATGTATAAGTCATGAAGACGGCAATAGCAACATACTAAACGATCAAGTGCTAAGCTAACGGAATGGGTCAAGTCAATCACATCATTCTCCTAATGATGTGATCCTGTTAATCAAATGACAACTCATGTCTATGGTTAGGAAACTTAACCATCTTTGATTAACGAGCTAGTCAAGTAGAGGCATACTAGTGACACTATGTTTGCCTATGTATTCACACATGTATTACGTTTCCGGTTAATACAATTCTAGCATGAATAATAAACATTTATCATGATATAAGGAAATAAATAATAACTTTATTATTGCCTCTAGGGCATATTTCCTTCACCGAGTGGCTGTTCAAATTGGCGGTGGCAATGATGAGGTGGCCATGAAACACCTACCTCTTATGTTGGAGGGCTCAGCCAGAGCCTGGCTGAATCAGTTGGCGCCTAGCAGCATTTACACTTGGGAAGATCTTGCCCGAGTGTTTGTCAGGACATTTGAAGGAACTTGCAAGCAACCAGCAGGTTTGACGGAGCTGCAAGTTTGCATGCAGAAGTTGAATGAGACCCTGAGAGATTACGTCCAGAGGTGGATCACATTGCATCACACGGTGGAGAATGTATCTGATCACCAAGCAGTCTGTGACTTCAAGGAAGGCGTTAAGAGCAGGGAGTTAAGTTTGAAATTCGGTCGGACCGGAGACATGACCCTGAGTCAAATGATGGAGATTGCCACCAAATATGCCAATGGTGAAGAAGAGGATCGACTCCTGAGTGGCAAGTACAAGCCGAGCCAGTCGGAAAAAGGAAACTCCAGTCGGAAGTTGAAGCGGAAAGCCGAGCTAGCTGCTCCTGGAGAAGCCTTGGCTGTGACTCAGGGCAAGTTTAAAGGGAAGCCGAAAGGATCTTGGAACCCCAAGAAGGTGAAGGACAAGGAAGGAAACGATGTGATGGATTTGCAATGCCACATCCACACGAAGAAAGATGAAGAGGGTAACTTCATTTACCCAAAACATGCCACTCGCCAGTGCCGGCTCTTAGTCCAGCAGTTTCAAGGGAAACAGCCCAAGGATAAAGAAAAGGAGTCGGACAAGGTTGAGGACAAAGAGGACAGTGATGGAGGATACCCCCATGTCAATTCCACCTTGATGATTTTTGCTGATGTTGAGAGCAAAAGTCGACTGAAAGTTATCAACCATGAGGTGAATATGGTTGCTCCGGCGACACCCAGTTATCTGAAATGGTCTCAGACCGCCATCAAGTTCGACCAGTCTGATCATCCTACACATATAGCCACCCCTGGGAGGCAAGCTTTGGTGGTCGACCCAGTCGTCGAAGGTACTCGACTGACTAAGGTTTTGATGGATGGCGGCAGCGGACTGAATATATTTTATGCAGAGACACTGAAGGGAATGGCCATCCCGATGTTCAGACTCAGTTCTAGCAACATGAGTTTCCATAGAGTCATTCCTGGGAAGAAGGCTGAGTCACTCGGCCAAATTGCTCTTGATGTGGTTTTCGGCGAGTCAAAGCATTTCCGCAAAGAAAAGTTAACATTTGAAGTTGTGGATTTCCAGAGTGCTTACCACGCTATTTTGGGCAGGCCAGCTTACGCACGATTCATGGCTCGACCATGTTATGTGTATCTCAAATAGAAGATGCCTGGTCCCAAAGGCGTGATCACCATCACTGGCAATCGGAAAAAGGCAGAAGAGTGCTTTCAGAAGGGCTCAAAGATTGCTGATGCTCAGATAACAGCGGTAGAGCTGCAGGAATATCAGAAAAATGCAGATCCGAGTGATTTATTGCCCTAATTTTTTCGAATTTTTTTTGATTTTTTCCCTAATTTTTAAATTTCTGAATTATTTTAACCTCAAATATCTAATCACCCATCATCGCTGCTAGATTTAATCTCTAATCACCCCTCATCATTCCAAATCATCTAACTTCCCGGACGGTCACCCATCCTCTCACTACTCCAACCTGAGCATGCTTAACTTCCGGGTTCTATTCTCCCTCGTTTCCAAGTCTGCACTTGTTTTTTCCTGACAATAGTAAGATGTCAATCCTATTACCCTCAGGAATTTAGCTTGAGCATGTAGTGACACATTTCACTGTTTGAGTTTGAAACTATTATTCTAAAAAATTAGTAACACTAATATTTCTTGAATAATTAGTTTGACCAGATTTGACCACAGTTTGACCAGATTTGACAAAAATTCAAAAAAACTAAAATAATTATTTAGTAACACTAATATTCTTGAATAATTAGTTTGACCATAGTTTGACCAGATTTAACAAAAATTAAAAAAAACTGAAATTTGATGAATTTTTTTGCCTCCAGATCTTAAAAGCCCCGTAACTTTTTTTTGTTAGGTTTTTGAGGATTTTAAAAATGTTTAACGGGGTTCCCCGGACTCCGATCCAGCAGGGTGTCGGGGATGAGTTCCGTCAACAGCACGACGGCGTGGTGACGATGATGATGTTCTACCGACGCAGGGCTTCGCGTAAGCACCGCAACGATATGACCGAGGTGGAATATGGTGGAGGGGGGCACCGCACACGGCTAAGGAACGATCACGAAGATCAACTTGTGTGTCTATGGGGTGCCCCCTGCCCCGTATATAAAGGAGTGGAGGAGGGGGAGGGCCGGCCCTCTCTATGGCGCGCCCTAGGGGAGTCCTACTCCCACCGGGAGTAGGATTCCCCCTTTCCTAGTAGAACTAGGAGCCATTCCATGTAGTAGGAGTAGGATAGAAGGAAAGGGAATAGAGAAGGGAAGGAAGGAGGGGGTGCGGCCCCTCCCTCTAGTCCAATTCGGACTAGGCCTTGGGGGGGCGCGCGGCCTGCCCTAGGCATCCCCTCTCTCTTCCCCGTATGGCCCAATAAGGCCCAATACTTCTCCCTGGCGAATTCCCGTAACTCTCTGGTACTCCGATAAATACCCGAATCACTCGGAACCTTTCCGAACTCCGAATATAGTCGTCCAATATATCGATCTTTACGTCTCGACCATTTCGAGACTCCTCGTCATGTCCCCGGTCTCATCCGGGACTCCGAACTCCTTCGGTACATCAAAACTCATAAACTCATCCGATGTAACTTTTTGAGTAACTTTTCGAGTAGATGATTTTTCATATAAAAAACTTTTTCATCCGAGTTCATATGCAAAAGTTATGGCCATTTTACAAATTTCGAGAGAGATTTTGCAAATAAAGTCGAAATTCATATTTGTAAATTTTCCCAACAACTAGACCACATATCACATGGGAAACTTATTTTCTTTTATTTTTTTGACATTTTTATCATTTTATTTTATTTTATTTAAAAATAAAAAGGCGGTCCACAGGGGAGGGTAGACTTTGACAAATAGGCCATACCCCGCGCTACTACTATGGCAGACGATTAGCAGTAGCGCGGGTTTTTAACCCTCGCTACTACTAAGTTGATAGCAGTAGCGCGAGTTTATAACCATCGCTACTACTATGGCATGGTCCAGGGGCCACTTAGTAGTAGCGAGGGTTAAAAACCCGCGCTACTACTATGGCATATCCCGGGGGGCACGGTAGAGACCGCTTAGTAGTAGCGAGGGTTACAAACCCGCGCTGCTGCTATCAACTTAGTAGTAGCGAGGTTTAAAAACCTGCGCTGCTAGTAAGTAGCAGTAGCGGGGGATTTAACCCTCGCTGCTGCTAAGATTCTGTGTATAGGCTTTTCCCTAGTAGTGATTAGAGATAAACGTCCATCTGAGAGACTAATTTGATTTTCAGTCTCCAGCAATCGACATGAAATGAGAGTACAGTTGAGGAGACAGTGCACGCCTGCCATTGTTCATCTCATTTTCGGCTGGTCTCCTTTTTTTAGATCATTCCGGGCTGCCGGCCAGTCTCCTCAAAGCACTATGCGTGCTCGACACGTGGGCTAGCTGTACGAGGTGACAATTGATGGAAGCGCTGCTCCAAAAGCTTTTCTAGTCGAGATGATGACGGTGCTTTCCCGCCGCGCCACACTGGGCAGTTGGGTGACAAGAATGCCAAACGTGCAATGAGCATGGCCCTGTCGCTGGAGTTGTATCTCAACTAGTTGTTGCTAAAAAAACTTTTTACCCTATGACAGACTTCATTAGCGAGGTCAAGTATCTCGGCTGAGTGGATTTTCTAGCGTGTTAAACTGACAAATTTTGTTAACAGAAAAAGAAAAAAAATTCACATGAATGGTTCTGCACCTTGCTCCTTGAGAATGGGCCTTCATCGGAGAAGAACTGAGAGACCTAGTGGCCACTGAGTTAGGTGGAGGTACATGACAGGATGTGGGCTGGTTGATTTGAGCGCGTAGTAAATATCTAGACGTGATAGGACGGAGGAAAGTGAAGCACAATGCACGGCCCAATGCAGGAGCGGGTGTCTTCGTAAAAGTGAAGTCCATAATGCAAAACGACCATTATGCACAACCATGCCTACATGGCATGACTAATCAATACTTTTTTCTAGAATACGCTAAGCTAACATATCATTGTACTGATAGAAGGATAGAAACAAGTACATGGGTGGGATTCATAGCCTCGTACCCATGAATGGCGAGCCTATGATCCCGAGGAGAGCAGAAGACATGGGGTTGCTCAGCCCCCAAGGATTACACGGTCAGGTTACAAAGCTATTCGTAACGAACCCTTGAGCTCCTACAGTGGCCCAGTAGCGAGCTTCGTCTTTGATTGCAGCGATCAGCGAAGAGGAGGAGGGCGTAATCTTGTCGAAGATCATCGCATTCCAGTGTCGCCATAGTGACCATGCCGTGAGCTACGCGATGGTGGCCAGACCTCGTCGTCGCGCAGCCGGGGTGAGCAAGATGGCTTCTGAAAGCCATGCAAAGTAGCCAGTGGAGCCGTCGGGGGTTGCGGTGGCAGGAGAGCACCACGAAATGATCTCATGCCATGTGATGCGCGCAAACACACAGCGCACGAGAATGTGATGAAGTGTTTCGGGTTCCTGGGAGCAGGAGACGCACGCCGGTTCGTTTGGCAAGCCACGCCGGGCTAGACGGTCGACAGACCAACATCTGTTGAGGGAGGCGAGCCAGATGAAGAACTAAACTGAAGTGATGGCGCTGGTATGCCAGGCAAGGCGCCAAAACTCAGAGGTCGTGGAGCCGAGGAACAAAGCGTTGTAGCAAGAAGATGCAAAGTATACTCCATTGTCGGTCCAGCGCCATCAAAGCAGGTCCGGGCGGGGGGCGAGTTCAACGAGCTGGAGTCATCGCCATAGTCCCACATACTCAACTGCGTTGGTAGGGCCGAGGGAGCCCTGGATGTCAGATATCCAGCAGCGGTCTGAGAGCGCTTGGGCCACCGTGCGGTTGCGCCGAAGGCATTGTTGAACTAGGGCCGCCATGGCAGGAGCGCTATCAAGGAGCGGGTGTCCGTCTAGCCACGGATCCACCCAAAAGCGGCAGGTATTGCCATTACCAATGATCCATGACGTAGAGGCCCGGAAGAATTGGAGTACCTCGGGGTTGTGCGGGAGCTGGACGTGCGACCACGGCCGAGAGGGATTGGTGGCCTGGAGCCAGAGCCAACAGACCCGTAGGGAGATGACGGTGCGACGAAGGTCGCGGATGCCAAGACCTCCCAGGTCGATCGGGCGACATACCCGTGCCAAGCTGACTAGGCGGGAGCCGACACGCTCATCCTTTCTACCATGCCAGAGGAAGTCACGAAGGATTCGGTTGGCCTTCTTGAGGATTGCGGGGGAGAGGGCCATGGCGAGGAGAAGGTGAACGGGCATGGCACTCAAAATTTGCTGGACCAGATTAAGCTGTGCGCCTGATTGAGCAGGGCAGCTTTCTAGGTCGTGATCTTGCGGGAGAGCTTCTCAGGGGTAGCAAGTGGGAGGTGGGTACTTTCCTAAGCGAGAGCGGAAGGCCCAGGTACTAGGTGGGGAAGGGCACCACCGGGCAGGCGAAAGCGGCGCCGACGGTGCTCGCAGTGTCATCGGGACACTCGATCGGAGCGGCAAGGGTTCGCAAAGTTAGTGCGCAAGCCCGAGCGGTATCAAAGAGGTCAAGCAGAGAGTTTATTGTCGAGAGCTCGGTCCTATTTGGGTGGCATAAGATGATCACGCCGTCGGCGAAGAGAGAGAAACACTCGACGGAGAATGCTTGTGCGTCAGTCGCTTGAGGATCCTAGATTGGACAGCGAACTGGAGCAGGGTGTTAAGCGTGTCGATGACCAGCACGAAGAGCATGGGGAATACCGGTTCACCTTGACGAAGGCCTTGGCCGTGCGAGATGGGGGATGATTAATCAATACTAACACTTCTTATATCCTAATTTGTTCCAATTTTCTAGCGTGTAAAAAAGATAAAACAAAAGTTCAACCTTAGTAGTAATGGGTTTTAAACACAACGACAGTGAAAATGTGCCCGATTTGCTGGTCAAAACGGACAGACGAATTAACATGAATCAAATTAAACTTGCTTACTTATTGGTCAGCTAACAGTGAACAAAAATGTGTGTTCGCTGGCCCAAAATGCTCCACGTCCGTGCTTGACTTGCTCATGGTGTCCCCTGGCCAACGATCCTCCACCGCATGCATGCACAAGACGCACCGGTCTCCACGCGCAGGGCCATGTCGGCTACAGCTACCGAGTACATGTCAGACCAACGTATGGACAGTAGTAGAAAAGGGGCCAATGGTCCAGGCCGGTCCAGCCCATTAGTTCCGGTTCACTCCAGAACCGGGACCAATGGGGGCATTGGACCCGGTTCATGAGCCCCGGGGGCCGTCCGGGCCACGTGGGCCATTGGTCCCGGTTCGTCTGGATCTTTTGGTCCCGGTTGGTGGGACGAACCGGGACCAATGGGCCTCGCTCCTGGCCCATCATCATTGGTCCCGGTTGGTGGCATGAACCGGGAACAAAGGATGACCTTTAGTCCCGGTTCATGCCACCAACCGAGACTAAAGGGTTGGTCCTCGTTGCGGCGAGAGTTTAGTCTCACCTCGCCAACCGAAGGGGAATCAGACCGGTTTATAAGCCCCTCCCTCTCTGCCTTGTTGAGCTCCTCTCAAAATGAAAATAGATGCCCTTATACAGGAAATTTATCCTAAATTCATACTGAATTTCTCTGAAGTTAGTAGAAATTTATTATGAATTTAGGTTAAATTTTCTCTATAAGCGCATCTATGCTCATTTCTGAGTAGTTTTTTATATAGTTTTTTTTCTTTTCTGCTATATTTATTTTTTTTCTTTTTATTTCTGAGTTGTAATAACTCATTAAAAATAAGCATCTATGCTCATTTTTTAGTAAAGTTAATCACAGCTATTTTTTCTTCTATTTATTTCTGAATTGTAATAAGTCATTAAAAATAAGCATCTATGCTTATTTTTTAGTAAAGTTAATCACAACTATTTTTGCTTCTATTTATTTCGGAGTAGTTTTTTATATAGTATTTTTTTTCTTTTCTGCTATATTTATTTTTTTCTTTTCATTTCTGAGTTGTAATAACTCATTAAAAATAAGCATCTATGCACATTTTTTAGTAAAGTTAATCACAACTATTTTTTCTTCTATTTATTTCTGAATTGTTATAAGTCATTAAAAATAAGCATCTATGCTCACTTTTTTAGTAAAGTTAATCACAACTATTTTTGCTTCTATTTATTTCTGAGTAGTTTTTTATATATTTTTTTCTTTTCTGCTATATTTATTTTTTCCTTTTTATTTCTTAGTTGTAATAAGTCATTAAAAATAAGCATCTATGCTCATTTTTTAGTAAAGTTAATCACAACTATTTTTTCTTCTATTTATTTCTGAGTAGTTTTTTATATAGTTTTTTTTCTTTTCTGCTATATTTATTTTTTTCTTTTTATTTCTGAGCTGTAATAAGTCATTAAAAATAAGCATCTATTCTCATTTTTTAGTAAAGTTAATCACAACTATTAAAAATAAGTCATTAAAAATAAAAAAGAGGCGCAATGCTCGTTAATTAGCTTCAAGCCTTTCGGAATAGTGTAAACTGCACTGCACACAGCACGTGCAGTCTACCCTAATCCTCAAGGCTTAAAGCTAACCAACGTGCAGGTGAGCATTGAGCCTCTTTTTCATCGTCTATGCACTCAGGGCTTATAAACCGTTGCGAGTGCCTCTCGCTTGGCGAGGTGGGACTAATTAAAAATAGCTGCAGAAAGAGGTGCATTGGAACCGGTTGGTGGCACCAACCGGTAGCAATCCAGCTCTTTGGTCCCGGTTGGTGGCACCAACCGGGACAAATGACCCTCTTTTGTCCCGGTTGGAGCCACCAACCGGGACCAAAGGTCTTCGTTTCCCGCCCTTTGGGCTGCCGAAAAGAGGCCTTTGGTCCCGGTTGGTGGCTCCAACCGGGACAAAAGAGGGTCATTTGTCCCGGTTGGTGCCGCTAACCGGGACCAAAGCCTTTGCTATATAAGTAGCACTGCCGCCCCGCCCCGACTTCGATCTCTCCAGACGCCGCGCGCCGTCCCCTGCCGCCACCTCGCCGTCGCCGCCCCGCCCCGACGCCGACGCCACCCCGCCCCGACGTCGTCGTCGCCCCGCCCCAACGCCATCGCCGCCCGCCCTGCCGCCCCGACGCCGTGGCCGCCCCGCCCCGCTGCCGTCGCCGCCCGCCCTGCCGCCCCGACGCCGTCGCCGCCCCGCCCCGACGTCGCCGCCCGCCCTGCTGCACCTCGCTGTCGCCGTCGCCGGCCGTGAGCAACTTTCTTTTATTTTTGTTAGATTTTTTTTAGATTTTTTTGTATAGTTCATAGATTTTTTTTTTAGATTAGATTTGTAGTAATTTAGATATGTAGTTCATATTGTGTAATTTAGATTGTGTAATTTAGATTGTGTAATTAATTTGTTCATATTATGTTAGATTTTTTTTCTGTTAGTAGATTTTTTTGTTAGATTAGATGTGTAGTAATTTAGATATGTAGTTCATATTGTGTAATTTAGATTGTGTAATTAATTTGTTCATTTTTAGTAAGTACTATTTTATTTTATTTATAGTAAGTGCTTCATATATATATAGTTTAACTAGCTAGTTGATTTAATAAACTAATTTATTTCACTATATATAGAAGTAGTTTGTTTTTAGTAAGTAGTAGTTTATTTATTTATAGTAAGTGCTTAATTAGTAGTTGAACTAGATAGTTGATTTAATTAATAAAACTACTTTATTTAACTATATATAGAAGTAGTTCCCGCATCGACGTCGGCGATGCCTATCCCGCATCCTCGTAGTCGTCGGCTCGGCGGTGGAGGCTTGCTTGATCAGGGCCATGTTCGGGACTGGGCTCCGCCGGGCTGGTATTGGGAGGTGCTACCTTCCGGGGGACGTAGGTTGGTGAGGAGGCGGCCCGTTGTTGACCCGATCCTTGTTTGGTGACGGTCGCGTGGGCCAGTGACGGTGCCGAGGCTTCCGGACACCGCGGAGGTGGTACGTCACCGTGTCAGCGAGGAGGACGAGCACGTCCGTCGCTACATGGTTGCATTGGAGGGCAGGTTCGACAATACCTGGCAGGTTCTTCAGGAATCTCACTGGAGCTATGATCCTGTGATGGTTCCTTATCTTTGGGTGTCCACCGCCCGCGTCGATACCTGTCGGACGCTACGGTTCTAGTTGTATTAGTGATAATATTCGACGATGTACCGACACCAAGAGATGATGTACTTTTGCTTATAATTATTGAATGCATGCTAATTTGAATACTACTTTATTTTATGATTTGGTTTTGCTTATTTTATGATTTGGTTTTGCTTATTGAATGCTCATATTGGATCAGTTCTCCTTCATTCCCGTGTGCTAGACAATTTGGTGTAATAATGCACTCGAGAATGAAAGGAGGAGCTACGTACATCACCGATAGTCAATCCGTGATTAATAATCTAGTTTAATATTTGAATTATGAACATAAGCCGGAAATGTCATACTCGGACAACGAAAACCGCCCGGGGAAGTGCGACTGGTGGCACGACGACCGAGGTATCTGCGAGGTTCATTGAGCTGGACGAAGATCGACGCTTCAGCATTAAGCTCGAGGAGACCTTCGATGTTCATACGGTACGCAACGACGACAATAGTTTTTTCGTAATTAATCATGACTTCAACTATTTTAATCATGACAATATTTTTCATCTTTTCCAATTCGACTAGCTTATCCCATGCTTTGCAAGTACCCATTATGGTGTGGATTTTCAAGTAAAGTTGTACAATGCTCAGAGTGTAACCCATTTTGGTTGCAAAAATTGGGAAGCACTTTGCAAGATGTATGGTCTTGATGAGGGTATGCTTGTGACCATGGATCTTGGTGATCCTACAATCGAGCAAGAGAGACCTTTGATTTGGGTCCTTGTGGATACACCTTCAATTCTTCCCCCATGTGAGCTTAACATAGTTATTAAGTAATTTATATTGTTTATTTCAAAAATAGTTGACAACTTATCTCCATTTACAGCTTATTTTCATACTTGAAAGAATGTGCAGAAGATGGTAGACAGAACCTACTACACCGAAGGCTCCGAATTAACTTATCAGGAGAAAAATCATCTGGTCGCATTTTGTACTGATCTTGAGAATTACAATATCTACAATCAAACACCTCAACATACGTGCCACTAGTGCACGTGTTGAACTACGGTAACTAACATGGAGATACCCTGGTAAGATTATTTTTTACTATTACAACATCCGTGCATATTTTTGCACACTTCTAAAACTAGTACATCATTGCTAACTACGAAGTTATTACTATGTTTTTCAACAGATAATCCCGAATGATTGTGTGCCTCATCTGATGTATACGCATGGTAGCCTTCATGTTTTGAACATACAACCAGATCGTCCTACGAATCTCAACTGTCCATATCAGGTTTCTAAAAGAAGTGGAGACATGACAATCAAAGAATGGAAAAAATGTATGGACAGTCGTAAGGAGCTTTTTGGAAGCAAAAAGCAGCGAAGGGCAAGAATTGGAGACAGGATGATCGCCATTCTTCATAATGGAGAATCAGGGTCTATATTGTTTTATGCTATTTTACCTTAAGGGTGTTTAGGTCCTACCTGATACTGATGATCATGTGCTAAGAACAATTATGTAGGGTTGGGTTCGATGACTATGAGGATGATGATCGTATGACTTATTATTAATAACAAGTAGAAGTTGTATGATGATGCATGATTAGTAGGACTTGTTATTATATATGATGATGTATGATGCGAGCATGCATGAGCATGTTATATCAGCGGGTGAAATGAACATAGCAGCAGCGTTGATAAACCAAGGACGAAGATATAAGAGAGGACACTTCTCTCTATTAGCTAGCTAATAACAACCTAAAAATAACCCCCAAAACTCCTAAAGCAGCCACTTTTCTAAAAATAAACATGGACTTTTAGTCCCGGTTGGTGCCACCAACCGGGACCAAAGGCCCCCCTGACTGGGCTCGGCGGACCGGTCACGTGGAGGCACATCTGTCCCGGTTCGTGTTTGAACCGGGACTAATGGGTGGAGGTATTTGTAACGACCCATTAGTCCCGGTTCATGAACCGGGACTAAAGGCCCTTTCGAACCGGGACTAATAGGTATTTTTCTACTAGTGGGAGCCTATGTGCTTTTGCATGTGGGTGGCCTCCATTGGCATATTTCATCTTTTTAGAGTATCTTCAATGGTTGTAAGATAGTTGTTGGTAGACTTTGTCACATAGGATTTTTGATGATGTGTCATATAATAAATAAGGGCAGAGAGAAAGGTTGTATGTACAAGAACCAAACCCCCTTGCACAAGCTCCAATGTAGAATGAGAGAGCACCTTATTAATTAGCTCACATCCTATTGGAAAAACTAGATACAACCCACTGGACTTGTTGTATGTTAAGGTGTTGGTTGATGACATAGCATATTTTACCAACAAGCTAGCATACAAATTGTTGAAGATGCCCTTACTCGGTGTTGCTACAGTGCTTGTAGGAGATGAGATTTTGGCAGCATCACAATAACTCAGCTACTACTCCTACTATATTCAAAGCTACTCGCCTAGCACTCCTGTAGACACTAGCATTGCTCTGCCCGCATCAAATGCCAAAGTTGCATGCATCCACGAGGCCGGGCACACCACGCAGCACCCTACTCTTCCACAGATACAGTGCGGCAGCAGCTTTGCATTGGATGCTAGCTTGCTCCATCCAAGCCGGCTGTGTGGAAGAGAAGGCATGCAATGGATTCTCCAAGGCACGCATGTAGTAGTATCGCACTATGCTAGCTCCACTCGGACTGACTTTTTTTAAACAAGGGGTAGTCGATCCAAGTGTGCACCGACCAAGAAATCGCTGCATGCCTGGCTAGCCACTAAATTTGTGTGGGATGAGAAAAAAAAAGACTTAGAAAAAGACGAGTCTTTTTATAGTGTTTGTACTAATGAAAGAGTAGAGCAAAATTTGTTTCATATCCATGCTCGGTTGAAATGCAAGTATTGTTCGTCTCCATTATGTTGGGTCCACACTGTCCGAGCAGCCATAAAACTGCTTCACTGCGTCTTCTCTTCGTGTGGTGAATCGAGGCAGATGAGGGGGGTTGGTTAATTCGTAAATGTGACAATACGACATAAAGTGCACCGCCTGCACAAAGCTGTTCTCATCGCACGGGGGGTGGTGTGTCGGCGTGTAAACCGAAACGCACACCATGCCATGAGCACGGCGCTGCCGCTCGTAAACAGGAGTACAACTGTTTGTCCTGTAAATAAACAAGATTAGTTAGGCCAAAAATGCTGACTGGCTGGATTTTTCTAGCGTGTCAAACTGAAGAATTAGCAGATGAATCATAAATGTTTCAGCACAAAACAATGTTTTTTTTCTTATGAATAATAAGCACAAAACAATCTAACTGCGAGTCTGTGACCATTTCGATGAATAAGCATTTCTCAAAACCATTTCGATGAGCTTAATCAAGAATGACTATTGGTAAAGAAAGTTAGGCGTGCGCTGTCCAGCATTGCTCCATGCCCCCATTCCTTGGTCAGTGTACACTTGGATGGAACATGTCCATGAGACACTGTGCAGCCTAGATTCCCCTGCATATGACGTTGGCTGTATCCGGCCAAAAAGATTGAATAAATGAATGACACCCTAACAGGCTTACTAAGGGGAGGAAAAATAACATTGCGATTAAATTGAATAAATAAATGACATCCTAACAGGCTTACTAAGGTTATGGAATTCTTTTGATTTCTTGGCTTTGCAACAAACAATGAAAAAGAAACAAATGACGACACCGGTAGATCAACGAAACAAAGATGGCCATCAACCGCTGCACCCTTCTGTGAAATCCTACCGTGCGACTAGCATGCCGAAGCATCGCATACTGAGCAACACCTTCAAGAAGGAATGCGGCGACAACGCCACTGCCGCCCGGACTAGTCCTAAGGTTTCTCCCGGTACGCACTGGCTAGTGGGGAAGGGGTATACCCAGCGCCCTTTAGGAAGGAACACGCACATGCGTCACAATGTCAGTGCCGGACGAGCCGCAAGGGATTTCTCCCGGCCTAAAACAGCCGCCACCACTCATGACGCTCCAACAAGCTCGACCCAGCTTGCCGCCCACCAGCATGCGCCACCACGGTCTTGGAGCCATCCTCATCGTCTCAACGTGGCTACCGACACGAGGCCTTGAGGAAGGATGAGGGGACACCGAAATCGAGGGTACCTGCAATGCAGCCGAGCGGGAGGGAACTTCCTACACCGCCACCGTGGTAGCTGGCGAAATGCGATGAACAAGGACAAACCAGGGTGCTAGTGGCCTAGCCGGGCCCAGACGGGCCCATGAAGCCCCCCGTCGCCAGTGCTACAGCATGCCGACTGACAGCGTCGCCATCGCCCGGAGACCGTCGACGCACCACCTCCACCTCTAGGTAGTCTTATCGCCGCGCAAAGGACAACCGGCTCGTCCCAACCCTGATAAGGCCCAAAGGGGTTAAGATCTGGGTCGCGTGGGCACCACCGGCCATGAACGCACCACCATGCTGCCCCACAAATGATGTTTGTGCCGCCGCACCGAAGAGTACCTTTCCTGCCCACGCGAGCTACATCATGCCGACTGGTAGCCCCTCCACCGTCCGGAGACCACTGACGCACCACCTACACCTCCAGGGAGCGTCGTCACAGCGCAAACGACAGCCGGACTACCCCAACCCATATGGGGCCCAAAGGGGTCCAGAGCTGGGTTGCACGGGCGTCGCTGGCCATGACCGCACCACCACCCCCCCCCCCCCCCCCCCGCAGATGATTCCTGCGCCGCCGCACACTACTAGGGAAAAGCCTAGCAGCAGCGCGGGTTTTGGGCCTATCAGTAGCGCGGGCAGGAGCGCTACTGATAAGGCGCTACAGCTAATGCTTAGCAATAGCGCGTCTTGACCCACGCTACTGCTAAATTGACTTAGTAGCAGCGGTTCTTTAGAACATCGCTACTGGTAATTAGTAGTAGCGTTTCTCCTTACCCGCGCTACTACTATTATTTAGTATTTTATTTCTTTTCTTTTTCATGTTGTATTCATACACCTTTACACAAGTTTTCATACAACAGGAATTTAGAGATTGTTTTTACATCATAATGAGTTATTACATCATGGGGTGAAAGAACCGTGGACTAGTTTCAAGTGGATGTCTATCCACTTGAAACTAATCCGCGGTTCTTTCACCCAATGATATAATAATATCATCATCATCATCAGCATATCATTAACAACTTAGCATCATAATACATCATTGTCATATAACACCTCCTCAATATCATCGTTTTCATCATTGACATCACATAACACCTTCTCAAGATCATCACTATCAACTCTAACATATTACCACATAATAAACATATTGTACCTCATAGGACCTATTACATTCGATTAAGACCTACTACATTTTCTAAGGTAAAATAATAAAAAATAAGATAGCCCCTGACTCTCCATTATGGAGAATGGAGATTAGCATGTCTCCCATTCTTGCCTTTCGCTGAATGTTACTTCCAAGAACCTCCTTGCGAATGTCCATACATTTCTTCCATTCTCTGATGATCATGTGTTCACGGGTTTTAGAAATCCGATATGCACAGGTGAGCTCCGTAGATTTACCTGGCAGTATGTTCAGAACTGAGAGGCGACCATGCAGAGACATCAGATGAGGCACACAATCCATCGGGAGTTTCTGTTGAAAAACATAATAATAACTTCGTAGTTAGCAATGATGTACTAGTTTTAGAAGTATGCAAAAAATGCACGGATGTCGTAATAGTAAAAAATATTACCAGGGTATCTCCAGAGAAGTTATCGTTGTTCAACACATGCACTAGTGGCACGTATTCACCATAATTTGGAGGAGTTCGATAATAGTCATTGTAATTCTCAAGAAGAGTACAAAATGCGATCAGATGATTTTTCTCCTTATACGTTAATTGGGTGCATTCGGTGTAGTGGGTTTTATCTACCATCTTCCGCACAGTCTTTGAAGAATCAAAATAAGTTGTCAATGGAAATAAGATATCAACTATTTTGAAATAAACAATATAAATTAGTTAATAACTATGTTTGAAAAACTCACATAGCGGTACAATCGGAAGCGTATCAACAAGGACCCAAATGTCCATATTGTCTTCCTCGCTGTCAGGATCACCAAGATCCATGGTGACAATCATACCCTCATAAAAACCATACATTTTGCAAAGTGCTTCACAATTTTGGCAACCAAAATGGGTTACGCTCTGAGCATTGCACAGATTTACTTCAAAATCCATATCATGATGGGTCCTTAGGTGTATTTTCTTTGTTTCAAAATTTTCATGGTCTTCGAAACCCATCATCTCCAAGACATAGCGTCTTGCACGGCATGGGATAAGCTAGTCGAATTGCAAAATATGAAAATTAGACGTTGAAATAGTTGAAGTCATGCTTAATGGAGAAAAAAACACTTGTCGTTGTTGCGTACCGTTTCACAATCGAAGGTCTCCTCGAGCTTAATGCTGAAGCACCGATCTTCGTCCAGCCGAACGAACCTGTCGCACATACCTCGATCGTCGTGGCACCAGCTACACTCCCCCGGGAGACCGTTGTCGTTCGAGTATGACATTTCCTACAATCATAATTCAAAGATTAAACTTGTACATATTCTAGCACAAGTCATGCCAGAATTCACGACAAAATCCGGCATGACCTTTGCTAAAAAAGGACATATCGAGCGCCTGAAATTTGCCGGAACGGAAATTAATCAACACTCCGGCAAAACATAGGCCACTCGGAGATGTTAACTGAACATGAACGGCCACTTGGGCAACCACATATCCAATTTGAGCAACAACACAAGACATACAAGGATATTTGGCTGGTCTCACCTCAATGTCGGAGGGGGTCGGTGACTGGGACGATGGCGGGGATGTCGGAGGGGGTCGGTGACGGGGACGACGGAGATCACCTGAAACCATATAAGTTATCACTAACAACAAACATGACATGTTCAACTAGTTTTATTAATTCAACTAGTTCTTACTAAATATAAACTTACTATAAATAGAAAAAAAAACTAGTTCTTTCTAAAAATAAAGTAGTTCAACTAGTTATATTAATTATCTTACTAAAAATAGATTAGTTCTGTTAATTCAACTAGTTCAACTAGTTTATTAATTTACTTACTAAACTAGTTCAACTACAACTAAAGTAGTTCAACTACCACTACTACTACTAAAAATCTAGTACTAACTAAGCAACATCTAGTACTAGACCCTAAATTAACATCTACTACTACTAAATCTAGTACTAACTAGTGGCAGGGGGTGGGGGCGACGGAGAGGTAGCTAGGGGCGGCGAGGTCGAGGGCGGTGGGAGGAGGGCTGCCGGCGGAGGAGGGAGGAGGGGCGGCCGCAGGCGGAGGGAGGAGGGCGGCGGCGAAGGAGGGAGGGGCGGCCGCAGGCGGAGGGAGGATATGCGAGGAGGATGGAGGAGGAACGGAAGGAGGGGAGTACCTCGGCGGCGGACGGACGAAGGCGGCGGCGGCGGCGACGCACGACGACGGTTGACACGGGCGAGAGTGAGAGTGTGAGTGAGAGGGCCGGTCGTGCGCGTGGGGATAAGGTAGGGATAGTTGTAGCGCGTTTGCCAAAACGCGCTACAGCTAACCTGAGTAGCAGTAGCGCTCTACAGTAAAGTGCGCTACTGCTATAGCTAGCGGGGGGGCCAAGGTCATGACAACTATAGCAGTAGCGTTGTATGCGATACACGCGCTACTGCTATTTCCAAGTCAGCAGCGCGTTTCATAGACACGCGCTGCTGCTATGTAGCAGTAGCGTGGTATTTTAAAGAGCGCTGCTGGTAAGATTCTGTGTATAGGCTTTTCCCTAGTAGTGGCACCAAAGAGCACCCGCCCTAGCTGGGCCGAGCCGCAACCGACCTGGGAGCACCGCCTCTGGGAGGTTGGGGACCCCGACTCCGTCTCCAAACACGCAGGGAAGAGAAGTCCACTGGCGCCGGTAGCACTTGGGCGGCGGCCGGCGGCCTCTATCGGCGGCGGCGAAGGGGGATGGGGGGAGGGTGGGGCGAGACGAGGGAGAGGGATGGTGGGAGCGTGGTGGGTAGCATAAAAACATTGCACTGCATGCACCATGCCTTCTCCGTTTACTCTAGCTCAGTAAATTGCCATGTACAAGCGCGCACAGGTCTGTTATCAATAATGGAGGCAGGCCACTTATGTGTCTGTCATTCCTGGCACATGCATAGACGACCTTACCTACATCGAAGCAAAGTGGCCTAATCGACTACACTGTAGTACTATATCAGTTGGATCGTATGTTGCTATAATAAAATTCAGTACATATACACACCGTGCCAATTGGCAATTGGCATTATCCGACTTCTTAAGGGCAACCACATTCATGCACAACTTTAAACACGACTATCTATTTTTTGATAAATTGGTCATAACATGAGTTCAAATGATTATTACAAAGATGATTAAAGACCATCTCCGTGCATAATCTGTGAGGGGGCACGTTGGAAGCATGAAAACCATTGTATTACATGGGTTGTTGGTCCACTAAAAAATTTAGTAAAAAAGAGAAGAGACAATTAAAATATGACGTCGAATCGATTTGAGACCTGATGGATACATCTAAATGGTTGACGATCCATCCATGCATGCATGGCTGCTGCATGTCGGCCTGTGTTCCCACCTTTCGTTGAATCAATTCTACGTCAGCACAGTGCAGCCGGTGGCGGAGCTAGCATTTGACAACATGGTGGTCCGCCCTAAAAAAATTTAGATAAGAAATATGACATGTGAACATTTTAATAATTATCAACATCACAAAGAAATTGAACAATATGATCTGACAAACAGACTAAATTTCTCATTTAAATCTTAGTTTTACATAGTACATACTACAGACCATAGTAGAAAATACTTTCTATCAATAGAGATAATTGAGGCTGAAATGATGCGCAAAATTGTGTATGTGTTCATGTAATGGATAGTGGAGCATAGTGCAAAAATGCAAACCCTAAATCATAAATTGGGACATTCGGTACCTTAAATTGGGGTTTTCTAGAGAATGTTGCACCACACATGGTTTTAGTTGGCAGTGATTTATGGGGGACGTTGGTGGGATGAGTGTGATAATTGGATTGCCATAGTATATACTTATTGGTTTCAGTTTCAGTGCTAATGAGATTGTCAGATCATGTGCTTTGTTTTTGAAAGTGTAACTAGGGTCGGTGCTAAATTAAATTCTGTTAGTCTGTACATTTCTGGGACATGACCAAATGTGGGTCACTTGAGATTTGATTCAGTATTTAGCATTCTTGGAATGTGACCAAAGTGGTATTCAGTATATGGCTAGATTGGATTCGCCTAAAAAAAATGGGATTCACATGAGTTTTAGGTTGGTGTGAATCAGCAGCAGCGTGCTTTCTGATTTGTATGTGGATCGCTTGAGAGTACAACTGATTTTGATTGCAGACATGATTTAGATTCAGTATTAGCATATTTGTAGTAAAAATCTCAACAAGCTGGGTGCAGTATCACCAATCTGGGGTTGTTGTCCTGGTTTGGTTTAATTACCGTACAGTTCAATCAAGGATAGGGATCAGAAATTTATTTGCTAGGATAGTTTTCCCCTTGAATTCTTAATCTAACTGAAATTTATTTGCTAGGGCAATGATCGGAAAAACATCTGTTGAGCGTGAGTGGGGTTTCACTCTGATTTTGTGAAGATATCATTTTTTTTGCAGTGGAGATTCATTGAGAGCTAACCCGCCAATCGAGAGGCGTGCCAGTAATGTTTACATCCAGGTGATTTTTGACCAATTTGGCGAAACTCTGTACAAAGCCATTGCAAATGTGCTGGACGAATTAGAACTGAATATATGTCTGCATTTGGATTTTACAGTGTCCAAGTGCTAGTAATGTACAGATTTGCTACGGATTAATTAGTTGGTCTATGGTACTACGCGGTGGTAATTTGATTATCTTCCCCCGACGAATTATCTGAACATTGTTTATGGTGTTGGCTGACTACAGTCTATCCAAAATTATGATTTAGGATGTGTAGCTTTGAGTGCTGCGGATGGAATAGCAAAGATCACTCTGAAAAGTTTTGATTTTTATAAAACTTCTAGGACCTGAGTTGAATTTTGTTTTAGTTGGTACAATAAATGAAAATGTAGCCTTGGCTTAGAATTTTGGAAGTTGAAGTGTACGATTACAATACCTGAGTGGCTGGTGCTTGTTGTGACTACCATTTTCAGGACCCCTACTCGTGCATTGCTTGAAGACGATTTTTGAATTGATGCCGCTAATACAGATGTGCTAGTCGTTTTATATTTTTATTTAAATTTGAACACTAAATAAATCCGTGTTATCATGTGAATCATGTTTTATATGTGATTGTTTAACCGGACCGCGCCGATGGTACAGAAATTTAAAAATCATTAGAGATAAACGTCCATCGGAGAGACTAATTTTATTTTCAGTCCCAAGCAATCTGCGTGAAATGAGAGTACAGTTGAGGAAACAGTGCACGGATGCCATTGTTCATCTCTTTTCTGGGTGGTCTCCTTTTTTTTAGATCATTCCAGGCTTCCGGCTGGTCTCCTCAAAGCACTATGCATGCTCGACACGTGGGCTAGTTGTACCAGGTGACAACTGATGGAAGCGTTGCTCCAAAAACTTTTCTAGTCCAGATGATGACTATGCTTTTCCGCCGCGCCACGCCGGGCAGTTGGGTGACAAGAATGCCAAACGTGCAATGAGCATGGCCCTGCCGCTGGAGTAGTATCTCAACTAGTTGTTGCTAAAAAACTGTTTACACTATGACAGACTTCATTAGCGAGCTCAAGTATCCCGGCTGGGTGGATTCTAGCGTGTTAAACTGACAAATTTTATTAACAGAAAAAGAAAAAATTCACACGGGTGGTGCTGCACCTTGCTCCTTAAGAATGGGCCTTCTTCGGATAAGAACTGAGAGACCTAGTGGCCACTGAGTTAGGTGGAGGTACATGACAAGATGTGGGCTGGTTGATTTGAGCGCGTAGTAAGTATCCAGACATGATACGACGGAGGAAAGTGAAGCACAGTGCAAGGCACAATGCAGGAGCAAGCGTCTTCGTGAAAGTGAATTCGATAATGCAAAACGACCATGCCTACATGGCATGATTAATCAATACTTTTTTTCTCGAATACGCTAAGCTAACGTATCATTGTACTGATAGAAGGATAGAAACAAGTACATGGGTGGGAGTCATAGCCTCGTACACACGAATGGCGAGCCTATGATCCCGAGATGAGCAGAAGACAGGGGGTTGCTCAGCCCCCAAGGATTACTCGGTCAGGTTACAAAGCTATTCATAGCGAACCCTCGAGCTCCTGTAGCGGCCCAGTAGCAGGCTTCGTCTTTGATTGCAGCGATCAGTGAAGAGGAGGAGGGGGTAATATTGTCCAAGATGATCACGTTCCAGTGTCGCCATAGTGACCATGCCGCCATAGTGACCATGCCGTGAGCTAGGCTATGGTGGCCAGACCTCATTGTCGCGCAGCCGGGGTGAGCAAGATGGCTTCTGAAAGCCATGCAAAGTAGCCGGTGGAGCCGTCGGGGGTTGGGGTGGCAGGAAAGCACCACGAAAGGATCTCATGCCATGTGATGCGTGCAAACACACGGCCCACGAGAATGTGATGAAGTGTTTCGGGTTCGTGGGAGCAGAAGACGCACGCCGGTTCGTGTGGCAAGCCACGCCGGGCTAGACGGTCGGCAGACCAACATCTGTTGAGGGAGGCGAGCCAGATGAAGAACTGAACCGAAGTGAGGGCGCTGGTATGCCAGGCGAGGCGCCAAAACTCAGAGGACATGGAGCCGAGGAACAAAGCGTTTTCACAAGAAGATGTAGAGTATATTCCATTGCCGGTCCAGCGCCATCGAAGCAGGTCCGGGCGCGGGTCGAGCTCAACGAGCTGGAGTCGGCGGCATAGTCCCACATACTCAACTGCGTCGGCAGGGCCGAGGGAGCCCTGGATGTCCGATATCCAGCAGCGGTCTGAGAGCGCTTGGGCCATCGTGCGGGAGCGCCAGAGGCGTCGAGGAACTAGGGCCACCACGGCAGGAGCACTGTTGAGGAGCGGTTGTCCGTCTAGCCACGGATCCACCCAAAAGCGGCAGTTGTTGCCATCACCAATGATCCATGACGTAGAGGCCCGAAAGAATTGGAGCACCTAGGGGTCATGCGGGAGATGGAGGTGCGACCACGGCCGAGAGTGATTGGTGGCCTGGAGCGAGAGCCAACAGACCCGGAGGGAGATGCCGGTGCGATTAAGGTCGCAGATGCCAAGACCTCCCAGGTCGATCGAGCGACAGACCCGTGCCCAGCTGACTAGGCAGGAGCCAACGCGCGCATCCTTTCTACCACGCCAGAGGAAGTCGTGAAGGATTTGGTTGGCCTGCTTGAGGATGGCGGGGGAGAGGGCCATCGCGAGGAGAAGATGAACATGCATGGAACTCAAAATATGTCGGACCAGATTAAGCCGTTGGCTTTCCAGGTGGCGAGCTTGCGGGAGGTGGGTACTTTCCTGAGCGAGAGCGGAAGGCCCAGGTACTAGATGGGGAAGGGCACCACCGGGCAGGCAAGAGCGGCGCTGACGGTGCTCGCAGTGTCATCGGGGCACTCGATCGGAGCGGCAAGGCACTTCGCCAAGTTGGTGCGCAAGCCTGAGTGGTACCAAAGAGGTCAAGTAGAGAGTTTATCGTGGAGAGCTCGGTCCTATTTGGGTGGCAGAAGATGATCACGCCGTCGGTGAAGAGAGAGACACTCGACGGAGCATGCTTGTGCGTCAATCGCTTGAGGATCCCAGACTGGACAGCGAACTAGAGCAGGGTGTTAAGCGTGTCGTTGACCAGCATGAAGAGCATGGGGGATACCAGGTCGCCTTGACGAAGGCCCTGGCCGTGCGAGATGGGGGATGATTAATCAATACTAAAACTTCTTGTATCCTAATCTGTTCCGATTTTCTAGCGTGTAAAAAATATAAAACAAAAGTTCAACCTTAGTAGTAATGGGTTTTAAACACAACGACGGTGAAAACGTGCCCGATTTGCTGGTCAAAATGGACAGATGAGTTAAAATGAACCAAATTAAACTTGCTTACCTATTGGACAACTAACAGTGAAAAAAATGGGTGTTCGCTGGCCCAAAATGCTCCACGTCCGCACTTGACCTCCTCATGGTGTCCTCTGGCCAACGATCCTCCACCGCATGCAAGCACGCACAAGACGTACAGGTCCGACGCGCATGGCCATGTCTGCTACAGCTACCAAGTACTCCCTCCGTCCATGAATAAGTGTACATCTAACTTTTGTCTTAAGTCAAAGTTTTAAAATTTTAACCACCTTTCTAGGAAAAAGTAAAAGCATTTCTGACACCAAGTTAGTATCACCAGATTAGTTTTGAAATGTACTTCGATAATCTATCAATTTGATGTTATATATGTTACTATTATTTTCTATAAAGTTGGTCAAAATTTTAAAACTTTAACTTAGAACAAAAGCTAGATGTACACTTATTCGCGGAGGGAGGGAGTACATGTCAGACCAACGTATGAAGCCTAGGTGCTTATGCATGTGGGTGGCCTTCATTGGCATTTTTCACCCGGTGTTGCTACAGTGCTAGTAGGAGATGAGCTTTTGGCATCGCACTAACTCAGCTACTACTCCTACTATATTCAAAGCTACTCGCCTAGCACTCCTGTAGACACTAGCATTGCTCTGCCCGCATCAAATGCCAAAGCTGCATGCATCCACCAGGCCGGGCACACCACGCAGCACCCTACTCTTCCACAGATACAGTGCGGCAGTAGCTCTGCATTGGATGCTAGCGAGCTCCATCCAAGCCGGCTCTGTGGAAGAAAAGGCATGCAGTGGATTCTCCAAGGCACGCATGTATTAGTATCGCACTATGCTAGCTTCACTCGGACTGAATTTTTTTAAACAAGGGGTAGTCGATCCAAGTGTGCACTGACCAAGAAATCGCTGCATGCCTGGCTAGCCACTACATTTGCGTGGGATGAGAAAAAAAGACTTCGAAAAAGAAGAGTCTTTTTGTAGTGTTTGTACTAATGAAAGAGTAGAGCAAAATTTGTTTCATATCCATGCTCGGTTGGAATGCACGCATTGTTCATCTCCATCATGTTGGGTCCATACCGGCTGAGTAGCCATAAAAATGCTTCACTGCGTCTGCTCTTCGTGTGGTGAATCGGGGCAGATGAGGGGGGTTGGTTGATGTGAGGGCATAGTTAATTCGTAAATGTGACAACACGGCATAAAGTGCACCGCCTGCACAAAGCTGTTCTCATCGCACGGGGGGTGGTGTGCCGGCGTGTAAACCAAAACGCACAACATGCAATGAGCACGGCGCTGCCGCTCGTAAAAAGGAGCACAACTGTTTTTCTTGTAAATAAACAAGATTAGTTAGGCCAAAAACGCTAACTGGCTGGATTTTCCTAGCGTGTCAAACTGAAGAATTAACAGATGAATCATAAATGTTTCAGCACAAAACAATGATTTTTTCTTACGAATAATAAGCACAAAACAATCTAACTGTGAGTCTGTGACACGTTTTGTTAATGAATAAGCATATCTCAAAAACCATTTGGATGAGCTTAATCAAGAATGCCTATTGGTAAAGAAAGTTAGGCGTGCGCTGGCCAGCATTGCTCCATGCCCCCATTTCTTGGTCAGTGCACACTTGGATGGAACATGTCCATTAGACACTATGCAGCCTAGATTCCCATGCATGTGACGTTGGCTGTATCCGGCCAAAAAGATTGAATAAATGAATGACACCCTAACTGGGTTACTAAGGGGAGGAAAAATAACACTGTGATTAAATTGAATAAATGAATGGCATCCTAACAGGCTTACTAAGGTTCTGGAATTCTCTGGATTTCTTGGCTTTGCAACAAACTATGAAAAAGAAACAAATGACGACACCGGCAGATTAACGAAACAAAGATGGCCAGCACCGCTGCTCCCTTCCGTGAAGTCCTACCGTGCGCCTAGCATGCCGAAGCATCGCGTACCGAGCAACACCTTCAAGAAGGAATGCGGCGACAACGCAACAACTGTCCGGACTAATCCTACGGTTTCCCCCGGTACGCACAAGCCAGTGGGGAAGGGGTATACCCAGCGCCCTTTAGTAAGGAACGGTGGCGCGCACATGCGTCACAATGTTAGTGCCGGACGAGCTGCAAGGGATTTCTCCTGGCCTAAAACATCCGCCACCACTCATGACGCTCCAACAAGCTCCACCTAGCTTGCCGCCCACCAACATGCGCCACCACGGTCTTGGAGCCATCCTCGTCGTGTCAACATGGCTACCGACACGAGGCCTAGAGGAAGGAAGAGGGGACACCGAAATCGAGGGTACCTGCAATGCAGCCGAGCGGGAGGGAACTTCTACACCGCCACCGTGGTAGCCGGCTGGATGCGACGAACAAGGACAAACCAGGGCGCTACTGGCCTAGCCGGGCCCAGACGGGCCCGCGGAGCCCCCCGTCGCCAGTGCTGTAGCATGCCGACTGACAGCGTCGCCATCGCCCGGAGACTGTCAACGCACCACCTCCACCTCCAGGGAGTGTCATCGCCACGCAAAGGACAACCGGCTCATCCCAACCCAGATGAGGCCCAAAGGGGTCAAGATCTGGGTCGCGCGGGCACCGCAGGCCATGACCGCACCACCACACTGCACCACAAACGATGTTTGTGCCACCGCCCCGAAGAGCACCTTCCCTGCCCGCGCCGAGCTGCAGCATGCCGACTGACAACGTCTCCATCGCCCGGAGACCGTCGACGCACCACCTCCACCTCCAGGGAGTGTTGTCGCTGCGCAAAGGACAAACGGCTCGATCTGGGTCGCGCAGGCGCCGCTGACCATGACCGCACCACCACGCTGCCCCGCAGAGGATGTCTGCGCTGCCGCACCGAAGAGCACCGTCCCTGTCGGCGGCAGCGAAGGGGGGTGGGGGGAGTGTGGGGCAAGACGAGGGAGAGGAGTGGCGGGAGCGCGGTGGTTAGCATAAAACATTGCACTACACGCACCATGCCTTCTCCGTTTACTGTAGCTCGGTAAATTGCCATGGACAAACGCGCACATGTCTGTTATCAATAATGGAGGCATGCCACTTACCTGTCAGTCATTCCTGGCACATGCATAGACGACCTGACCTGCCTCGAAGCAAAGTGGCCTGATCGACTATACTGTAGTACTATATCAGTTGGATCGTACGGTTCTATAATAAAATTCAGTACATATACACACCGTGCCAATTGGTCTGACCATTATTCACTTATAAAAAATGCACGAACTTCTCCTTTTTTTAGTCTGACCATAATGTGTTCCATTGTCAGACTTTACAGATGTAGAATACATCCATATGAATGTGTAAGATTTTTTCAGATTTTGTTGAAACTTGAAAAGTCGCGATTTTCAAATTTTTTTCAAAAAAAAGAGCTCCCATTGACGCGTTTATTTGCTTCTCCTTCAAAATGTCCTTCCTTCAGCATGTTTATTTGATTTTCTAAAACTAATCATCAAATTAGTCAATTAACTACCTTTTAACAAATAATTACCTAACGGACACAATGCCAAGAGGGATATTGCATTGGCTGCCTCCTTTTTTCTTGAAAGGTTGTTCCCCTTTGGGGATCTCATAACACACCATCAGTGGTGCTTTGCCTCCATGGCAAAATCATCTTAACCCATGGTTTCCTGTGTATCCATGTTCAGTGATCATCTTTGGAGTTGGCACGCACACGCACACGCACACTCCACGGCAAAAATTTCGGCCAAAAATACGTATGACTTTCTTGCGAGACACAAGTATACGAGCCAAGCACCTTGATTGATCCTGGAGTTGGCACGCACACGCACACGTACACGAGGAGGCTGGATCGATTCCTACGTAGGCTAGCTGTGAGGTAATCCCGTGTCCGTGTGTGTCTGGGTATCCATGTAGGATAGCTAGTCCTAGTCGGTTTGGGTTAGGCCTAGCTTAGCAGTATATATACATGTACCCCGTGTAATCTGATCAGACCATCGAAGCAATAAAGGGAAAAGTCCAGGAGCGACACGCCCCTGTGGCAATCAAAAATACATCGTTCAGTTTTCCATTCACCAAGTTACTAGACGTTCCGTCGAGAGATCAAGATCGATCGATCCTGTCGTCGCTAGTCAAGCCAATTTTGCATGTTCTAAAACACTATTCATCCATTAACCTGCTAGCTAGTTTGCTTGCTAGCTTGCACGTACAGGTAAGTTGCTTGGTTGGGTTCGATCTAGCAAGTTCAAAAGCCAACAATTGGTATCAGAGCCTCGACGATCTACGATCTACGATGACGGACGACGACAAGGTCAAGAAGGGCGGCAAGTCAGTAACCAGTGGTGGCGGAAAGGGTGGTGCCAACGTACTCGCACATCGCAACATCCCCATCCAGTACCCGATGCTCACCGACGCCAACTACGGCGTGTGGGCGGTGAAGGTGAAGATTATTCTCCGAACCCTTCGAGTGTGGGAGGCCATCACGGACGACGACGTCGACGAGGAGTGCGGCGAAGGTGCCATGGATGCCATAGCCCAGTCTGTGCCGGATTCCGTGCTGATGACATTGACGGAGTTCGAGACAGCAAGAGAGGCGTGGAACGCACTCAAAGAGATGAGGATCGGAGAAGATCGCTTCACCAAGGCTCGGGCACAAGTACTGAAGCGCCAATTTCACAAGTTGCAGATGGAGGAAACTGAATTGGTGAACGACTATGCCATGCGTCTGACTACATTGGTGGGAGAGATCCGCGCGCTTGGTGCAAAGCTCAACGAGACCGAGATTGTGGAGAAGTTTTTCAGTTCGGTGACTGGTAAATTCACGTACATCATCGGCACGCTCGAGCAGCTTTACGACATCGACGACATGACCATAACAGAGGCGATCGGACGCTTGCGGACATGGGAAGAGAATGCTCGTGGTTGTCCGAAAGGCAAAGGAGGAGGTAATGACCAACTCTTGTACTCACGCGCAGATTGGGAGTCCCCAAGTAGAAAAGAAAGGCGCAACGTTGGCGAAGGCTCAAGCAACGCGAAGCGCAGTGGACAAACCGAAGAAGGCAAAGGAAATGGCAAGCCACAAGGTCGTGGTAAGGCGGACCGATCTAAAGAGCGGAAGCCATGAAACTTGGATATGTTCGAGGTCAAGTGCTATAACTGCAACGAGATGGGTCAATTTGCAAAGGATTGTCCGGAGCCTAACAAGCGGGAGATCAAGGCAAATCTGGCGAAGCAGGAAGACGAACGTCCAGGTCTTCTGACGGCCGAAGTTTGTGATCTCGTCCAAACAGCGGTTGTGAAACCAAACCGTAAGGTGCTACTTCATAAGGAGAAGGTAACACCAAAGTTATCCGGGAGCCAGAACGTGTCGTTGTATCTAGACACAGGTGCCAATAACCATATGACGGGGTGCAAGGAGAAGTTCCTCGAGCTGGAATATGATGTTCAAGGCTCGGTCAAGTTCGGTGATGGTTCAAATGTGGAGATTTGCGGGCAAGGCTCTGTCCTCTTTGAGGGTCTCACAGGAGAACATCGCATACTCACCGGAGTCTACTATATCCCAAGGCTTCGCAACAACATCATCTCTGTCGGAAACTTGATGAGAATGGATGCAAGGTGGATATTGAAAACGGAGTGATGACGATCTTCGACAACCTCCGAAACATGTTAGCCCGTGTTAATCGCACACGGAACAAGCTACATATCATCAACCTTGATCAATCTCAACCGGAGTGTTGGCTTGCCAAGAGTGATGATGATTCGTGGTTATGGCATGCTAGATTTGGACACGTCAACTTCTACGCCTTGGAGAAGATGTCAAAGATGGAGATGGTATCTGGGATGCCGCTAATCGACCATGTTGATCGAGTATATGACGGGTGCTTGGTTGGAAAACAGCACTGCAGACCGTTCCCTGCTTAGTCTACCTATCATGCAAGTGATGCACTCGAGCTGCTCCATGGTGATCTATGTGGCCCTATCACCCCAGCAACTCACGGAGGAAAGAAGTACTTCTTCCTTGTGGTAGATGACTACTCGAGATACATGTGGGTCATTCTCCTACGATCTAAAGATGAGGCGTTTGAAGCGTTCAAGAAGCTGAAGGCTGCAACGGAGATGGAACACAAGCTGAAGGTTCGTACTCTACGGACAGATCGTGGCGGAGAGTTTACGTTGAACGAGTTCAACAACTACTATGAGAAGATTGGCATAAAGAGGTTCCTCACGGCACCTTATACACCACGGTAGAACGGGGTTGTTGAAAGGCGCAATCAAACCATCGTTGACATGGCAAGAAGTTTACTCAAGAGCAAGAACTTGCCGGGGAATTTTTGGGGAGAAGCTGTCTCGATGGCGGTCTATCTTCTCAACCGGGCTCCAACGAAGGCAGTGATCGGCAAGACTCCCTATGAAGCAATTTACGGACGGAAGCCGAATGTGTCTCATCTACGGACGTTTAGGTGCGTGGCACATGTGAAGATGGCGGAGACGCATCTCTCAAAGCTTGCCAATCGTAGCACTAAGATGGTGTTCATCGGGTATGAAAGGAGTTCCGGCACCAAGGCATACCGTTTCTGTGATCCACGAACCAAGTGTCTACGGATTTCACGCGACGTCGTGTTTGAAGAAAACCAAGCGTGGAATTGGAGCGCAACAGCCGACGATGCTCCAAACGATAACATATTCACAGTTGAATTTCCAACTGATGATGATGCAGGGGAGGATGTCCAGGTGGTTGGCAAGACACACAACCAAGGTGACCGCAATGGCAGTGATCACCATGGTGCCGACACCGACGACGACGCGCATGGGTCGCAAGGTGATAGCGACAACGACGCGCAAGACACGGGTAGAGATCTCGGCAACGACTATGCCAACGACGAGGATGCCAACGACCCGGCATCTACCACGCCCGAGACTCAACCATGTTCCTCAAGTGCATCGACGCCGACACAATTAGTGTCGCCTCCTTCGCAAGCCACAATGGATTCTTCCGGGCCTCGTCGTTACAAGCCCCTCATGAAAGTCTACAAGTACGCAAAGCCAGTTACGCTCGAGTACTCCGATTTGTGCTTACTCGGAGTTGAGGAGCCGGCGAATTTCGTAGAGGCGAGCAAAAGTTCAAGTTGGACGCACGCCATGGATGAGGAGATGAAGGCGATCGAGAGCAATGGCACGTGGACTTTGGTAACCCGACCTCCGAACCAAAAGGCCATAAGTTTGAAGTGGGTTTACAAGTTGAAGAAGGACATGAAGGGTGCCATTGTGAAGCACAAGGCAAGACTCATCGCAAAGGGCTACGTACAACGTCAAGGAGTTGACTATGAGGAGGTGTTTGCACCGGTTGCTCGACTCAATACGGTGAGAGTGCTCCTAGCTTTGGCAGCACAAGAGGATTGGAAGGTTCGTCATATGGATGTTAAATCCACTTTCCTCAACGGTGACCTCACAAAAGAAGTGTACGTGGAACAACCCCTCAGCTACGAGAAGAAAAGAGACGAAGGGAAAGTGTACAAGCTCAAGAAGGCACTTTATGGGCTGAAGCAAGCGCCAAGAGCTTGGAACTCAAAGTTGTACCAAAGTTTGGTCTCATGCGTGTTCAAAAGATGATCCTAAAGTCAGTCTACCAAGCACTGAAGAACAGGTGAAAGTTGAAGATGCAACCAACAAGAAGAGTTGGCGTCAAACTATGAATGAGCCGACGAAAGTAAAGTTGGTCCCTGGAGTGCTGCAAGGAACAGCGAAGGCAATGCCGACGATAACACCTTCGAGAAGCAGCAATCATGTTTGGGATCCAGGTCGTAGTATGGACATCGTGATTAGGGGGTGAATGTGAGGTAATCCCGTGTCCGTGTGTGTCTGGGTATCCATGTAGGATAGCTAGTCCTAGTCGGTTTGGGTTAGGCCTAGCTTAGCAGTATATATACATGTACCCCTTGTAATCTGATTAGACCATCGAAGCAATAAATGGAAAAGGCCAGGAGCGACACGCCCCTGTGACAATCAAAAATACATCGTTCAGTTTTCCGTTCACCTTACGAGACGTTCCGTCAGAGATCAAGATCGATCGATCCTGTCGTCGCTAGTCAAGCCAAGTTTGTCGTGTACGTACGGCTAGGCGTGCATGTGCTAAAGCACTATTCATCCATTAACCTGCTAGCTAGCTTGCTTGCTAGCTTGCACGTACAGATTGGTTGCTTGGGTGGGTTTGATCTAGCAAGTTCAAAAGCCAACACTAGCTAGCTAGGGCTAGGGCCAGGCGATGGCTTCTTAACGGATGGAAAACGCACACCAGCGACACATACACACGACACGCCGGGGGTTATTGCAATGGCTACATGCATCGCTGAGAGCAGCATGGTCCTGGTGCGCCTCGTCCGTGGTGTGGCGCATGCTATGCCGAGAGCAGCGAGGTCAAGTGCGGCTCTGAGGGCGACAAGGTGATGGAGGCGGGACACCCTCGCTGTAGGCACGCGCCAGGACGACGGTCACCGACCGATTGCTGTGCGCGTACTGCCGCGGTTAAGTTGCTGGCCTCGAGCATGGCTATGGGATTGAAGCTGCTGAAGTGCACGTTCTTCATCTTGCGTGGCTGCATGACGCCGGCGCTTGCGCCGAGCAGGGAGGCATTGATCAACATGTACGTGGACGCTGGCCTCCTCATGGGTGTACATGAAGTGTTTCACGAATAATTCTATGAGACCAGGTCTCACGGATTAGCAGGTGAGACCCATCCCGATGAATGACACGTGGTATTCATAAATCACAAAGCATCTACCCCACCCCCACTTGAAATCAGGGGGGAGAAATTAGATGCTTTGTGATTTGCGAATGCCACGTGTCATCCATCAGTGCGGGTCTCACCTGCTCTACATGAGACCTGGTCTCATATAATTTTTTTTGGGGGGGGGGGGGGGGGGGGGGGGTAATGTGGCCGATATCGGAAAGTTTCGGGGGTTATATACATTTAACTCCTCTAGAATAGATAATCACAAGATTAAACCAATTAACACGCGTGCGTGTGTCGCAGCACCAAAACCATGATGCCACACCCGTCACACTCGCCCAGGTTTAAAACATGCAACCTGCTACGGCCAGGTTTTGTACATGTCCCTCCTCACATCGGTCCTCTAAATACGGTGATATACGACCATTCGGGTGGGCAGTAAAGTGCAATACATCTTACAGCACACGTCCCTATTCTAATTGGGTGGGTTGGATTCAGAGCTATTTGCAGACCGGCCTCTGCAATGCTTTTTCGGTGCTGCACATACATACAATGTCTCCATCATCGCCTTCTCACTCCCGCTGCAAATAATTTGACAAATTTTCATTCATAAATTAACAAATTTTCATTTATAACTCGACAAAAAACTTTAACTAAATCTAATCTAGAGGCCCATGCGACGGTAGAAGACGGTGCAGTCGTCTTCGTTGCTCAGCGGCTCGTCCTTCTGGGCGCGGTTGTTGCCCTCGCCATCATCGTCGCCGCCATACCACCCGCCTAGTCGTTGGCGGCGAGGTCGATGAAGTTTCCCATGTGGCCCGCATGCTCCGTCGCCTCAGCCTTCGACCAGGCGATGGCGAATTCCTCCGTTGCCGGCAGCACGACGTCGACGGAAGCACGCTCCACCATTCTTTGCCGGCGCTCGCACTCCTGCCACGCTTGGGTCACACTTCAGGGTCGTCGACGAGCGGACAGAATCAAACACGCGCACGGTCCATGACGTGTTCGGCCGCATTCCAAGCCCAAATATGGGACAGGAATGGATCGGCCCGGACACGTGTGGCCATTTGGGTCTCGCCGCCTGGGGCGGGTTTTCCTGGTGCGCGGTCGTTTTGGTCGGCCTAAGTGGAGATACTCTAACGGTGGTCAATTTCTTCAGCTCTTCTTCGCTACTCCTTCATTTCCGAATTATAGCATGTTTCGTTAGGCTAATTTAGCATATCAAATCATACGCATTTTGGAACGAATGTAAAAATTAATTATCAGTGAGAGGTATCTACAGTAGCATAAAAATTAAAGGACGAAAGTTGCAAGCAAAAACACATGACTGGCTTCTTGCCCGCTCGCTAGCTAGCATCCAATGCAAACCTGCTGCTGCCTCTTAATCTTGTCAGCTCTGTGCAAACATAGGCTATACGCTGTAGCGTGCTCCCTCAGTCTGCCAGCCTTTTGCATTGATGAACAGCTAACACTCAATGGCAGCTCGTCCTCCCTCACTCAATGGCAGCTAACACTGTAGCAACACTGGGCTAGACTCAGTCACGAGACACTAGTGTGTATGTGTAGTACGTATGTGTGTGCTCCACTAAACAAAACAAACTTTTTTTCTGAGATAAACAAAACAAACTTGGCCTCATTTGAAACACATTTCCTTTTTCTCTTCTCCAACACTATCGGATTTATGTTGTACAAATCAGATAAAAGATAATCTATCACGTTTCACCTTATGTCAAAACAAGCATTTGGCCACCCGATTAGGACACTGAAATCTCCGGAGGGAGCCGCCTGCTTGCAACGCTGGATTTATTCTGGGATCTATGCATGCTAGGATTACATCGGCTGTGGAGGAGACTCACTACAACACGGTAGAGCATAAGGCGTTCTAAAATGCCTCTAGAGCTCATCAGAGTGCCTCCATACAGCTACAAAGGCGTTCCTTAAAAATGCTACAGACTACCACGAAGGAAAATTGCAAAACGCCTTCGATGCTCCGACGGAGGCGTCGTGTAGAAATGCCTGGGATGTGCAGGTGGCGTGACCAAAAAGATCAACGCCATGACATTCTTCAAGCAGTCTATTTGATGCTGCCGACCGGGGATATTGTTCCTCGAATTGCCACTGTTCGCACTGACATGCAAAAACTCATTTTTTTTTCAAGTGAAATGCAAGGAGCCCGCAAAGGAATTGCTGATCATTCTCAGAAACAGGCTGAAGTTGTTAATGCAGCAGAGACAGAAAGTGGATTGTTGGGAGACACTTTGAAAGCTACGTCAAAGAAAATTTCAGCCTTGAAGAAGCAGCGTGAAGAAGAGGAGAAGCTGAAGGCCACGTTGCAGGCGACTGATGAAGCCATTACGCAGCTGGAGTCGAAACAATCAGCCAAGCAATCTGAAGCCAAGGAACTGCGTGAAAATTGCTTGAGATCAATGCGAAAGGTGTTCAGGAATTGAAGGATCTTGAAGAGAACGTATCCTCGCTGGGTGATGACGTTGCAATCATCATCGGCAACTTAAAGAATTGGCGTTATGTGCCAAACTGAACCCCCCTTTTCTGCTTTCCTTTATTATTTATCCATTTTCCTTTTGCTTATCTCAGCCATGTCGTTTGTTCATTCACGTATGCTTGAGGACAGTGCAACACTTTTATTTAGCTAGGCCGCTTCGTATGGACTTTCTGTACTGCGCATGAGCTAGCTTAAGTGACCCTATAAATTTCATGTTGCAACCTTTATTTATTTACATTTTCCCCTTTTTTTATGACTCGAAGCCTTATTTTTTTCTTTGTTCAATATCTACGTCATAGTTTAAACTTGTAAGATATTGGAGCATTTTTTGTGTGTGCCCCACTTTATACTCATGAGGGTGTGGAGTTTTTTTTTCGCATCACAGTTTATACTCATAAGTCGTTGGAGTAAAAATAATAATTTATGCCACATTTTAGACTCTTAAGTTTATTGGAGCTTTTTTTTGTGCCCCGGTTTATACTCATGAGGGTATGGAATACACTTGATGATTTCTTTTTTTCGCATCACAGTTTATACTCGTAAGTCGTTGGAGTAATTATTTTTTGTGCCCCAGTTTAGACTTGTGAGGGTATGGAGTATATTTTTTCTTATGTGCCTCAGTTTAGACTCGTGAGGGTATGGAGTGTATTTTTTTAATGTGCCCCAGTTTAGACTCGTGAGGGTATGGAGTGATATCTTTTTTTTATGCATAGTAACGCTTAAGGAATTTCCCATTTACCGGTGCCGGCGAGTATTCCCCATCTGGTGATATGATTCTACCTCTTTTATGAGGAAGGGACCTTCCCATTTTGGTTCAAATTTTCCTTTCATCCGTCGCGTGATATTCATAGGACGGATGACTACAAGTACTGGATCTCCTTGTTTGAACGACCTTCTTTTGACTCGTTTGTCGAATGCTCGAGACATCCTAGCTTGGTATGCCTCAAGATTTTGCAAAGCTTGAAGACGTGTACCTTCTAGTCTTTCTAATTTGTCGAGACGTAATTGTACTGATTTTTCTTCCGAAATTTTTTCATATGTAGCGACTCTCAGTGACGTGATCTGTACCTCTAAAGGTAGAACGACTTCTCCTCCAAATACTAAGGAATAAGGTGTCATTCCTATCGGCGTGCCTATTGTGGTTCTATAATCCCACAAAGCTTCGAGAAGCTTTTCATGCCAGTCACGCTTGTTTTTTTATACAACTTTCTTTAATAACTTGCAAAGAGTTCTGTTGAAAGCTTCTGCTTGTCCATTGGCAGCTGAATTATATGCCGTGGAATAGTGATGGTCTACCTTATACTTTGAGCATAATTTCTCCACTTGTTTGTTCTTAAAAAGAGTTCCATTATCAGACATAATCCAAGAAGGAACACCAAAGCCATAAATGAGTTGTGTTCTTATAAAATATTCTACATTCTCCGCTTTGTCTTCCTTTAGCGGTGTAAGTTCAGCCCACTTGGAAAAATAGTCTGTTGTTGCTAAAATGAATTTGTGACCTTTGGACGATGGTGGATGAATTGGCCCAACTATATCTATTCCCCACATTTCAAAAGGCCAAGACATATTTCTCGCATGGAGTGGTTTGTGCGGCTGATGTATAAAGTCAGCATGCACTTGGCATTCATGGCATTTATTTGCAAATTTAGTGGCGTCTTCAAACATTGTGGGCCAGTAGTAACCTAGGTGCCTTAATTGGCGCTGCAATTTTGGACCTGATTGGTGCGAGCAACATTTTCTAGCATGCACCTCGTTTAAGGCCTCCGTAATTTCATTTCCAGCAATGCAGCGCAATAATATGCCATCATGGGAACGCCTATAGAGTATATCATTGATGCATGTGTAATGGATTGATCTTTTACGGATTCTAGATCTCTTGCTAGTATCAAGAGGTAGGTATCCGTGAAGTAGATATTCGAGGAATGGTGCTCGCCAATCCCCTACCTCAATTTCACATGCATCAGCTGTCATCGCAGAAGATATTACTGTTTCTTCTTCTTCAAGTAATATTGGCAATAACCTTCGTTCATCTATGTGTACGTCCATCATTTCATGTGAGTCTAGTGACATACTTGCAGCTAAACCGGCTAAAGCGTCAACCTCTTCGTTTTGATTTCTAACTATGTGCTGAAGATCTTTGAACATAGCTAGGAGCTCTTTTGCCCTTTTGAAATATGGCAAAAATTCTTGTTTCTTTACCATGTAGGTCCCCATCAGTTGATTAATCACTAATTGTGAGTCCCCATAAATAGAGAGCGTATCGAGCCCCATGTTTATTGCTATTTCAAGCCCAATGATAAGAGCTTCATATTTGGCCAAATTATATGACACCGCTGAAGTTAGGGTAAATGAGTATGGGATCACCCCTCCGTTAGGCGTAATGAAAACGACTCCGGCGCCTGACCCAGATTGCCGGCAAGCGCCATCAAAGTACATTTGCCATGTTGATTTTGTAACCATTGTGGCGAATACTTCCTCATCTGGCAAGTCATCATCTATAGGAAAATCATTTGGGATCGGATGTGCCGCAAGGAAGGTAGCCAAAGCTTGGCCTTTAACAGCCTTTTGTGTTATATACGTGATGTCAAATTGTGACAAAAGCATCGGCCATTTAGCTAGTCTCCCCGAGTACCATTTTACTTAAGATATATCCGAGTGGGTCAGCTCTTCAGACTAAATGTACCAGTGCGAGACATATTTTTTCCATGTCTGGATAGTTGCACTCGGCCCCTACCAAGGTGCGGCCAAGATAATACAGGGACGTTTCCTTTCCTATATCATTATTTTGCACAGGAGTGCACCTAGTGAAGTACGAATTGCACCAGTATAGAGAATTTATGGTCGGCCTTTAATCGGTGCGCCTAAAACAGGAGGATTTATCAAATATTTCTTAATTTCTAGGAATGCGTTTTGGCATGCTTGATACAATTCAAAAGGGTCTCCTTTCTTCATAAGTCGCGAGAAAGGTTTGCATCTCCCAGGTAAATTTGAGATAAACCTCCTAATATATGCTAGGTGGCCTTGGAAACTATTCTGTTCATGTAAGTTTGTGGGTGGTGGCATCTTAACAATCTCCTTTACTTTACATGGATCGATCTGAATACCATTTTTTGTAACTACAAAACCGAGAATTTTTCAAGAGGAAACTCCGAACACACACTTCATGGGGTTCATTTCTAGATTATGTTGCCTGAGACGCTCAAAAACCATTTCAAGGTGTTTCAGGTGGTCTTGTTCATGCTTTAATTTCACAACTATGTCGTCTATATAGCATTCAACAATCACATATAACAACCCGTCTAAGATGATTGCCATTGCTCGTTGATATGTCGCCCCAGCATTTTTTAATCCGAAGGCATTACTTTATAACAATATATGCCTTTAGGTGTGCGGAATGCTGTTAACTCTTCATCTTCAGGTGCCATTTTAATTTGATTATAGCCGGAACAACCATCCATGAAAGAAAATATTTCATGCCCCATAGTAGCATCGTCTAGTATTTCAGAGATGGGTATTGGGAAATCATCTTTAGGACATGCTTTATTCATATCCTTGAAATCTACACATATGCGTGTTTGACCATTCTTCTTTTTAACGGGTACAATACTAGAGACCCATGTGGGGTATTTGACTTCTCTAATGAACCCTGCGGCTATGAGTTTCTCGACCTCGGCTTCTATTTGTGGAAGTATTTCAGGCCGGTACTTTCTTTGAGCTTGCTTCACTGGTGTGGCGTCATCTCGCACAGCAAGGCGATGGACAGCTATGTTTGGGTTCAACCCAGGGATTTCTTCATAAGTCCAAGCGAATACATCTCTATTTGCACGCAGGAACTGATGATATTTTAGTTTATTTTCTTTGGAAAAAGTTTGCTAATAAAAATTGGACGAGGATCATTAGTCGTACCAATATTTATTTCTTCCAGGTCATCCACGGTGCATTGGTTGCCATCCTCCATTTGTGGAGATGCTTGCGCCATGTCCGTATACTCAGTCGAAGCCATACAAACCTCATAATCTATCCCATGCTTCATTTCTTTTAAAACATGGTCTTTGTGCAGAGCTTCGAGTTGTTCTTGAGATAACACATTTTCGAATGGTGCTAGCTTTCCCCGGCCATCACATAGGGACGGGCCCGTGGCGATGCCATAACCCATTTGTTGCGTCATGTACAAGACCCTGTTATCGTACAAAGAAATGGGTAAAGATTCATCATCTTTGTTAAACACAGATATTTGTGTTGTATTTTTATTTTCTCTTTCACCAACGTTTGAACGCCACGGCTCCTTTTGGGATTGTTTTATCTTATATTGTACCAAAGGAGGTAAAGGCGTAAGAAAATTAGTACCTTTCATGTCATGGGATTTGTCTATGACACGAAATATTGGGTCACCCTTCTTCCTTTGGTTGCTTGGTATATACTGATAGGTCTTTTTCTTTGACGGGGATTCTACGGCCTCCTTTTCTATCACATTTGACTCGGGTATTTTCCAGGATTTTGGCTTTTGCACCTTATCAACAAGCTCGAAGTAGAACTTTGCATTAGCATAGAAAGATTCAGCTATTGTGAATGGCTTCTTGTCAGCAAATATTCTGACTGTATCACCAGTCTGATCTATATATTTGATACACCGATGTAAAGTGGATGGCACAACTAGATTTTCATGTAACCATGGACGTCCAAGCAATGCATTATGTGATGTGTCCGCATCAATCACGTGAAACTTCATGTATGTGGATAGTGTATCCAATTTTAAAACCAACGAAATGGTACCCATAGCTTCTTGTCTTGATTGGTTAAATCCATGTATAACCACATTAGACTTGCTCAAATCTCTCTTGGAATATCCTATCTTTTTGAGTGTACGCAATGGTAGCACATTTATAGCTGACCCACCATCTATCATTATGCGATTTGTCGGCAATACATCAATTTCGCCAAATATGAGAAGAGGTTTGTTGTGCTTCTTGGGGCCTAACAACATATCCTCATCTGTGAACGTCATACTTAGGACTTCAGATTCTTCTACCTGAATTTGAGATACTTCTAATCTATAGTCTTCAGGAAACGTGAGTGCCGTGAGGAGTGCTTTACGCATATCAGATCAAAGACACAAAGCATCATACATAGAAAGCATAGCTGGTATTTTCTTCAAATGTGCGATTAATTCAAACTTGACTGGCACCCTACAGGCAGGGTCCGTCGAATCACTCAGAACTGCATCGTTACTTTTTGGTTCCTTTCTGGGTGGAGGATGAGGGTCTGCTATTTGACGACCTCATCTAAGATGAACCTTATCCACTTCTAATGGTTCTTCTTCAGGGAAGCACAGAGACTCGTCGTCATCCTCGAACACACCAATAGTGAGAACATTGAATTCTTCACTTGGTACTCTCATGCGCTTCGCGGTGTGTTGATATATCATTGGTGCGAAGCGCAAAGAGGAGCTTCTTCCATCACTGGGGGTAGCACACGACATTTTGACCGCCGTTGTCCCCAATCTTGGGCTGCACCATTGCTGCAGGGAACGTGAGCCTCTCCTTTATGTTGATCTTGCGATTTGGCAAGGCCTGGAATTATCATAGGAGAACATTGATGACACACAAGTATAGGGGATCTATCGTAGTCCTTTCGATAAGTAAGAGTATCGAACCCAACGAGGAGCAGAAGGAAATGATAAGCGGTTTTCAGCAAGGTATTCTCTGCAAGTACTGAAATAAGTGATAACAGATAGTTTTGTGATAAGATAAATTGTAACGAGCAACAAGTAACAAAAGTAAATAAAGTGCAGCAAGGTGGCCCAATCCTTTTTGTAGCAAAGGACAAGCCTGGACAAACTCTTATAATAGGAAAAGCGCTCCCGGGGACACATGGGAATATCGTCAAGCTAGTTTTCATCACGCTCATATGATTCGCGTTCGGTACTTTGATAATTTGATATGTGGGTGGATCGGTGCTTGGGTACTGCCCTTACTTGGACAAGCATCCCACTTATGATTAACCTCTATTGCAAGCATCCGCAACTACAACAAAAGTATTAAGGTAAACCTAACCATAGCATGAAACATATGGATCCAAATCAGCCCCTTACGAAGCAACGCATAAACTAGGGTTTAAGCTTCTGTCACTCTAGCAACCCATCATCTACTTATTACTTCCCAATGCCTTCCTCTAGGCCCAAATAATGGTGAAGTGTTATGTAGTCGACGTTCACATAACACCACTAGAGGTTAGACAACATACATCTTATCAAAATATCGAACGAATACCAAATTCACATGACTACTAATAGCAAGACTTCTCCCTTGTCCTCAGGAACAAACGTAACTACTCACAAAGCATATTCATGTTCATAATCAGAGGGGATATAATGTGCATAAAGAATCTGAACATATGATCTTCCACCAAATAAACCAACTAGCATCAACTACAAGGAGTAATCAACACTACTAGCAACGTACTAGCACCAATCCCGGACTTGGAGACAAGAATTGGATACAAGAGATGAACTAGGGTTTGGAGATGAGATAGTGCTGGTGAGATGTTGATGGAGATTGCCCTCTCCCGATGAGAGGAGCGTCGGTGATGACGATGGTTATGATTTCCCCCTCCCGGAGGGAAGTGTCCCCGGCAGAACAGCTCTGCCGGAGCCCTAGATTGGTTCCGCCAAGGTTCCACCTCGTGGCGGCGGAGTCTCGTCCCGAAAGGTTGCTTCTTATTTTTTTCTCATCGAAAGACTTCATATAGGAGAAGATGGGCGTCGGAGAGCCACCAGGGGGCCCACGAGGTAGGGGGGCGCGCCAAGGGGGAGGGGCGCGCCCCCACCACCCTCGTGAGCAGGGTGTGGGCCCACTGGCCTTCATCTTTGGCGATGATTTTTCTTTATTTATTTTAAGATATTCCATGGAGTTTCAGGACTTTTGGAGTTGCGCATAATAGATCTCCAATATTTGCTCCTTTTCCAGCCAGAATTCCAGCTGCCGGCATTCCCCCTCTTCATGGTAAACCTTGTAAAATAAGAGAGAATAGCCATAAGTATTGTGACATATCGTGAAATAACAACCCATAATGCGATAAATATCGATATAAAAGCATGATGCAAAATGGACGTATCAACTCCCCCAAGCTTAGACCTCGCTTGTCCTCAAGCGAAAAGCCAATAAAAATAAATATGTCCTCATGTTTAGAAGTAGAGGTGTCGATAGAAATAAAATACGGACATGAAGGCATCATGATTATTTTCATAACAGCAACATATATAGATTTGTCATATGATTACTTATGTTCAAGTGATGATCTTTTCACAAAGCCAAAGTATGAATCAGAAACCTTATTGGGCACCAACAATTATAATCTCAGTCATTGAAGCAATTGCAATTTATCATAACATCGGAAAGAGTCTATGTCAGAGCTTAAAAGCAAGTTCACATACTCAACTATCACTTAGTCCTTCATAATTGCTAACACTCACGCAATACTTGTGGTTACGGAGTTTTAACCGGACACAGAGCAAGATAGGGGCTTGAAGTTTTGCCCCACAACCTTTTACCTCAAGGGTAATGTCAACAATAATAATTCATGCTCCCCCACATCCAATTAGATATATATATATATATATATATATATATATATATATATATATATATATATATATATATATATATATATATATATCATGTTCTTTCCAACATGCTGAGCTTGCCAAAGGATAAAATGAAAAAGGAAAGGTGAAGATCACAGTGACTCTTGCATAAAGTAGAGGATAATAACAAAAGATAGGCCCTTCGCAGAGGGAAGCAGAGGTTGTCATGCGCGTTTATGGTTGATGCACAGAATCTTAATGCAAAAGAACGTCACTTTACATTGCCCCTTGTATGTGAACCTTTATTATGCAGTCCGTCGCTTTTATTGCGTCCACAACAAGTTCATGCAAAGTTTATTTTCTCTGCACTAATAAGTCATGCATATTTAGAGAGCAATTTTTATTGCTTGCACCGATGACAACTTACTTGAAGGATCTTACTCAATCCATAGGTAGATATGGTGGACTCTCATGGCAAAACTGGTTTAAGGGTATTTGGAAGCACACGTAGTATTTCTACTTAGTGCTGAGAATTTGGCTAGCATGAGGGGGAAAGGCAATCTCAACACGGTAGAGGAACCATGACAACATACTTTATCTCAGATGTAAGAAAACATAACTCATTATATTGTCTTCCTTGTCCAACATCAACTCTTTAGCATGTCATATTTAAATGAGTGCTCCCAATCATAAAAGATGTCAATGATAATATATCTATATGTGAAACCTCTCTCCCCTTATTACTTCCTATTAATTGCAACGATGACCAAAGCTATATTTGCCAACTCCCAACAACTTTTAATCGTCATACTCTTTCTATGTGGAGTCATTACTTTCACTAAGATCAATACGAACTCTTTGATTCTTTTTATTCTTTTCTTTATTCACCCAAGATCATGGCAAAGTAATCAAGCCCTTGACTCAACACTAATCTTTATTCTATATAGCTCACGGACTCGATTGCATAGAGGTATCATAAAGCAAAACTCAAAACTAGATCGTGTCATGACTTTATTCTACTAAACCAAGATACTACTAATAGGATCGAACTAAGAAAAACGGTAAAGATAGGAGTTGTGATGGTGATACGATACCGGGGCACCTCCCCCAAGCTTGGCAGTTGCCAAGGGGAGTGCCCATACCCATTTGATTATATCTCCTTCTTTGTTGTTCGCGGTGGAGGTGTTGTTGATGATGAAAGCTTGTCGTCCATCCTCCATGGCATAGGCTCACCCTCATAGAAGGATGATCGAGTCTCCGGAATCCTCAAATCTACAACGGAAACAGCTCGAAACGAAAACAAAGGATATTTGCGTGATACGGTCGTCAAAACCTTCAGGAGAATATATAATGAATTTTTACCGGCCAAAATACGTATCGTGCAAGAAAACGGAGTCCGGAGGGCACACGGGGTGCTCACGAGGTAGGGGGGCGCGCCCTCCACCCTCGTGGAGACCTCGTGTCCTCACCGGACTGCTACTTATTTTTCTATTTTTCTAAATATTCCAAAACGGAGAAATATTGCTTTAAAAATTGTTTTTGGGTCAGTTTACTTACCATACCACATACCTATTCCTTTTCGGAGTCTGGAACGTTCTGGAAAGTGTCCCTTATGTATTCCTCCGGGGTTACGGTTTCAATAATATTGGTTTCAACATTTATGGGATTACCTGAGATATAATGTTTGATTCTTTGACCGTTTACCACCTTCGGATTTGTGCCTGCGAAGTTGTTGATTTTTATGGCACCGGAACGATAGACCTCCTCGATAACGTAAGGACCTTCCCATTTGGAGAGAAGTTTTCCTGCAAAAAATCTTAAACGAGAGTTGTATAGTAATACATAATCACCTACATTAAACTCACGCTTTTGTATCCTTTTATCATGCCACCTTTTAACTTTTTCTTTAAACAGCTTAGCATTTTCATAAGCTTGGGCTCTCCATTCATCAAGTGAGCTAATATCAAACAAAATCTTCTCACCGGCAAGTTTGAAGTCATAGTTGAGCTCTTTGATAGCCCAATATGCCTTATGTTCTAATTCAAGAGGTAAATGACATGTTTTTCCATAAACCATTTTATACGGAGACATACCCATAGGATTTTTGTACGCAGTTCTATAGGCCCAGAATGCATCATTCAATTTCTGGACCAATTCTTTCTAGACCTATTGACAGTCTTTTGCAAAATTAATTTGAGCTCTCTATTGCTCAACTCTACCTGACCACTAGACTGCGGGTGATAAGGAGATGCGATTCTATGATTAATATCGTATTTAGCAAGCATCTTACGGAAAGCACCATGAATAAAGTGTGAACCACCATCAGTCATTATCTCGGGACTCCAAACCTCGGAAAAATAACTTCCTTAAGCATTTTAATAGAATGTTATGATCGGCACTACTAGTTGGAATAGCTTCTACCCACTTAGTAACGTAATCAACAGCAACTAAAATATTTGTATAACCATTAGAGGCAGGAAAAGGTCCCATATAATCAAAGCCCCAAACATCAAATGGCTCAATAACAAGTGAATAATTCATAGGCATTTCTTGACGTCTACTGATATTACCAATTCTTTGACATTCATCGCAAGATAAAACAAACTTACGGGCATCCTTGAAGAGAGTAGGCCAACAAAAACCAGATTGCAATACCTTATGTGCAGTTCTATCTCCAGCATGGTGTCCTCCATAGGCTTCGGAGTGACACTTGCGTAGGATCTGTTCCTGTTCATGCTCAGGTACACAACGTCTAATAACACCATCTACTCATTTATAAAGATGTGGGTCATCCCAAAAGTAATGTCGCAAGTCATAGAAAAACTTTTTCTTTTGTTGGTATGTGAAGCTAGGTGGTATAAATTTAGCAACAATATAATTAGCATAATCAGCATACCATGGAGTGCTACGAGAAGTACTTATGACATTTAATTGCTCATCAGGAAAGCTATCATCAATAGGTAGTGGGTCATCAAGAACATTCTCTAGCCTAGACAAGTTGTCTGCAACGGGGTTCTCAGCTCCTTTTCTATCAACAATATGTAAATCAAATTCTTGAAGCAATAGAACCCATCTAATGAGTCTAGGTTTAGCATCTTTCTTTTCCATAAGATATTTAATAGCAGCATGATCGGTATGAATAGTTACTCTAGAATCAACAATATAGGGTCTGAATTTATCACAAGCAAATACAACCGCTAAAAGTTCCTTTTCTGTAGTAGCATAATTTCTTTGAGCATTGTCTAGAGTCTTACTATCATAATGGATAACATTTAATTTCTTATCAACTCTCTGGCCTAGAACAGCACCTACAGCATAATCACTAGCATCACACATAATTTCAAAGGGTAAATTCCAATCAGGTGGCTGAACAATAGGTGCAAAGACTAATGCTTTCTTAGTATTTCAAATGCTTCTACACAATCATCATCAAAGACAAATGGTACATCTTTTTGTAATAAATTAGTCAGAGGCCGAGAAATTTTTGTGAAGTCCTTAATGAACCTCCTATAAAATCCAGCGTGACCAAGGAAACTTCTATACCTTTGATGTCCTTGGGACATGGCATCTTTTCAATAGCATCAACCTTGGCTTTATCAACTTCAATACCTCTTTCAGAAATTTTGTGCCCCAAGACAATACCTTCATTAATCATAAAGTGGCACTTTTCCCAATTCAAGACAAGATTAGTTTCTTCACATCTCTGCAAAACTCGATCAAGATTGCTCAAGCAATCATCAAAAGAGGAACCATAGACGGAAAAGTCATCCATGAAAACCTCACAAATCTTTCCACAAAAATCAGAGAATATAGCCATCATGCATCTTTGAAAGGTAGCAGGTGCATTACATAAACCAAAAGGCACACATCTATAAGCAAAAGTACCAAAAGGGCATGTAAAAGTAGTCTTTGATTGATCTTTAGCCGACACAGGTATTTTAGAGAAACCAGAATAACCATCTAGGAAGCAATAATGTGTATGTTTGCATAATATTTCTAGCATTTGATCAATAAAAGGTAAGGGGTAATGATCTTTCTTAGTAGCTTTATTTAATTTGCGGAAATCAATTACCATCCTATAACCTGTGATAATTCTTTGCGGGATCAATTCATCTTTATCATTAGGGACAACAGTAATACCTCCCTTCTTAGGGACACAATGGACAGGACCTACCCACTGACTATCAGCAACGGGATAAATTATACCTGCCTCCAGAAGCTTGAGTATTTCTTTTCTTACCACTTCTTTCATTTTAGGATTCAAACGTCGTTGAGGATCACGAACTGGTTTGGCATCCGCTTCCAAATTTATTTTATGTTGACATAGAGTGGGACTGATGCCCTTAAGATCATCCAGAGTATATCCAATAGCGGCACGGTGCTTTTTCAGAGTTTTCAATAATCTTTCTTCTTCATGCTCTGAAAGGTTAGCACTAATAATAGCAGGATATATTTTCTTTTCATCAAGATAAGCATACTTAAGATTATCAGGCAACGGTTTAAGCTCAAACACGGGATCACCCTTGGGTGGAGGAGGATCCCCTAGGATTTCAACAGGCAAATTGTGTTTCAGAATAGGTTTCTGTTCAAAGAATACTTCATCTATTTCCCTTCTTTCATTCATGAACATCTCATTTTCATGGTCTAGCAAATAGTGTTCTAAATGATCACTAGGAGGTACGGCAATAGAAGCAAGACCAATAATTTCATCCCTACTAGGCAATTCTTCCTCACGATGTTGTTTACTAAATTTAGAGAAATTAAACTCATGAACCATATTATCCAAGCCAATAGTAACAACATCCTTTTCGCAGTCTATCTTAGCATTAACAGTATTCAAGAAGGGTCTACCAAATATAATGGGGCAAAAGCTATCTTGTGGAGAGCTAAGAACAAGAAAATCAGCGGGATATTTAGTTTTCCCACACAAGACTTCAACATCTCGAACAATTCCCACTGGTGAAATAGTATCTCTATTGGCAAGTTTAATTGTAACATCAATATCTTCTAACTCAGCAGGTGCAATCTCATGCTTAATTTCTTTATATAAATCATAAGGTATAACACTAGCACTAGCACCCATATCACATAAGCCATGATAACAATGATCTCCTATTTTAACAGAAATAACAGGCACGCCTACCACGGGTCTATGTTTATCTCTATCACAGGGTTTAGCAATTCTGGCAGTTTCACCAGAGAATTCAATGACATGCCCATCAATATTATCAGACAAGAGATCTTTAACAATAGCAATATTAGGTTCTACTTTGACTTTCTCAGGAGGTGTATAAGTTCTAGTATTGCTTTTACGAACAACAGTTGAAGCTTTAGCATGATCCTTTACTCTAGCAGGGAAAGGCGGTTTCTCAACATAAGAGGTAGGAACAATAGGATCATTATAAGTGATGGTTTCTTCTTCAACTTTAATAGGTTCAGCTACTTTTACTTCTATGGGAGGATGATATTTAAACCACTTCTCCTTGGGGAGATCAACATAGGTAGCAAAAGATTCACAGAAAGAAGCTACTATCTCAGAGTCAAGTCCATATTTAGTGCTAAACTTACGGAAAATATCAGTATCCATAAAACATTTAACACAATCAAACTTAGGTGTCATACCTGACTCCTTACCTTCGTCGAGGTCCCAATCTTCAGAGTTGCGTTTAATTCTATCCAATAAATTCCATCTGAATTCAATAGGCTTCATCATAAAAGAGCCAACACAAGAAGTATCGAGCATGGTTTTATTATTATCAGAGAGCCGAGCATAAAAATTCTGAAGAATTGTCAATTTTGAGAGCTCATGATTGGGGCATGAATATAACATGGATTTAAGCCTCCCCCAAGCTTGAGCGATGCTTTCTCCTTCGCGAGGCCAAAAATTATATATATAATTGCGATCCGATGAACAAGATGCATAGGGTAATACTTTTGATGGAATTCCAATTTCATTCTTTTATAGTTCCATGATCTCGTATCATCACATAGCCTATACCATGTCGATGCGTCTCCCTTCAAAGATAAAGGGAAAGCCTTCTTCTTAACAACATCATCGTGTATACCTGCAAGCTGAAATAATCCACAAATATCATCCAAATAGCGTAGATGCTCGTCGGGATGCTTTGTCCCATCTCCTGTAAAAGTATTAGGCAGCAGTTTTTCCATAATACCCGAAGGAAATTCAAAAGGAATTTCATTTTCAATAGGTTCAGTAGGTTGAGGAGCAACTCTTTGCTCTACTGGACGGGGTGAAGATACCGCGAACAAGCCCCTTAGAGATTCACTTTCCATAGTAACAAGTGACAGAAAATTTCAGCACACTATATAAATTTTTCCTTACCAAATTCCACCTACCAAAGGCGCTACACTACCCGGCAACGGCGCCAGAAAAGAGTCTTGATGACCCACAAGTATAAGGGATCTATCGTAGTCCTTTCGATAAGTAAGAGTGTCGAACCCAACGAGGAGCAGAAGGAAATGATAAGCGGTTTTCAGCAAGGTATTCTCTGCAAGTACTGAAATAAGTGACAACAGATAGTTTTGTGATAAGATAAATTGTAACGAGCAACAAGTAACAAAAGTAAATATAGTGCAGCAAGGTGGCCCAATCCTTTTTGTAGCAAAGGACAAGCCTGGACAAACTCTTATAATAGGAAAAGCGCTCCCGAGGACACATGGGAATATCGTCAAGCTAGTTTTCATCACGCTCATATGATTCGCGTTCCGTACTTTGATAATTTGATATGTGGGTGGATCGGTGCTTGGGTACTGCTCTTACTTGGACAAGAATCCCACTTATGATTAACCTCTATTGGAAGCATCCGCAACTACAACAAAAGTATTAAGGTAAACCTAACCATATCATGAAACATATGGATCCAAATCAGCCCCTTACGAAGCAACGCATAAACTAGGGTTTAAGCTTCTGTCACTCTAGCAACCCATCATCTACATATTACTTCCCAATGCCTTCCTCTAGGCCCAAATAATGGTGAAGTGTTCTGTAGTCAACGTTCACATAACACCACTAGAGGTTAGACAACATACATCTTATCAAAATATCGAACGAATACCAAATTCACATGACTACTAATAGCAAGACTTCTCCCTTCTCCTCAGGAACAAACGTAACTACTCACAAAGCATATTCATGTTCATAATCAGAGGGGATATAATGTGCATAAAGGATCTGAACATATGATCTTCCACCAAATAAACCAACTAGCATCAATTACAAGGAGTAATCAACACTACTAGCAACCTACTAGCACCAATCCCGGACTTGGAGACAAGAATTGGATACAAGAGATGAACTAGGGTTTGGAGATGAGATGGTGCTGGTGAAGATGTTGATGGAGATTGCCCTCTCCCGATGAGAGGAGCGTCGGTGATGACGATAGTGATGATTTCCCCCTCCCGGAGGGAAGTGTCCCCGGCAGAACAGCTCTGCCGGAGCCCTAGATTGGTTCCGCCAAGGTTCCGCCTCGTGGCGGCGGAGTCTCGTCCCGAAAGGTTGCTTCTTATTTTTTTCTCATCGAAAGACTTCATATAGGAGAAGATGGGCGTCGGAGAGCCACCAGGGGGCCCACCAGGTAGGGGGGGCGCCCAGGGGGGAGGGGCGCGCCCCCCACCCTCGTGAGCAGGGTGTGGGCCCCTGGCCTTCATCTTTGACGACGATTTTTCTTTATTTATTTTAAGATATTCCGTGGAGTTTCAGGACTTTTGGAGTTGCGTAGAATAGATCTCCAATATTTGCTCCTTTTCCAGCCAGAATTCCAGCTGCCGGCATTCCCCCTCTTCATGGTAAACCTTGTAAAATAAGAGAGAATAGCCATAAGTATTGTGACATATCGTGAAATAACAACCCATAATGCGATAAATATCGATATAAAAGCATGATGCAAAATGGCCGTATCAAACATCCATATTTGGAAATCAGTACTGCATTATCATAAGTACCCTTCATATTTGAAGACGCAAAACTCACCTCATCATCTTGGAGGGTGGCAACATTTGCTGAAGCCGTTTTCTTCCCCTTTGCCATGCTTTTGAGGAGATCCGCATCAATAGTCCCCTCATCGATCATTTTCTGGATGATATTCTTCACAACAAAGCAATCTTTGAGTGTATGGCCCAAAATGTGATGGTAGTGACAGAAATTTGGGTCATTAAATTTTGAAGCTTCTTCTGGCCTTTTGGGCTTGTGAAGTTCTATAAGACTCAACTCCTTTATACCAGTGAAAATGTCATCAATTTCTTCTACAGGAAAAGAATACTCCCTGTTTTGTCGTTCACTGAGAGTTCGCCTCCTACCGACCTGAGCATCTCGCTGTCCTTGGTTCCCTATAGGTGCTCTTCCAGGCTGAAACTGCAGTTTTACCGCCATTGTCTCCATGGCTTGTGCAGACTTGGGTTTCATCGGCAACATTTCACATGACCACCTTTGTTTGTAGGCTTGTCGAACGTCATTTTTGTTCGGCGAGCGACAAGCTGCATAAATTTTTCTATATCCGTGGATTTTGAAGCTAACTCTTCAAACATGAGGGGCCTCACTCCTTGTAACTGGATAGCCACTTCCGAGCAGAGATTGTTCATGCACATGCGCACTGCTTCTGGCACAGTGATTGGCTGTGGGCAGTGAAGACTTAGGTTTCTCCATCTATTTATGAAATCAGCCGCCCTCTCGTTGAACCCTTGTTCAGTTTGGGTCAACTCAGTTATGCCAACGGTCCTCTGCGTGCTATAGAACTGCTCGAGGAATGAGTTTTGCATTTGTTCCCATGTTTTTACAGAGCTTGGAGGTAGCTTGCTGTACCAAGTGAAGGCAGGCCCATACAATGTCTGTGCAAAACTGCCTAGGGAGAAGTGCTCCATTTTTAGCTGTATCCTGACAAGCAGCAAGGAAGTGTGCTATGTGCTCATGGGAGATCCACTCCCGTTGAACTTACTAAACCGCGGCTGCTTGTAATTTGTTGGGAAAGGAACTAGGTCCACATCAGGTGGGTACGGCTTAACATACCCTGGACGCATCGAGTACTGAGTTTGCATCAACTGGGACTTTACCCCCTCGGCGATCATTCTTTGGATCGCCTCAAGGTTAAGCCCTGCTCCTCCATGTTGGCTGCTGGCACTTGCACCACCATCCCCTTCATTTCCTTTGTTCTGGTTATTGCTCATCTAAATTCGAAGAGCTGCGAGCTCGTCTTCCTTTTGCTAAAGTGCTGCTGTAATGTTGGCTAATTGCTCTTCAACCGAACGAGTTTCATTCGTGGCTAGGACTTGTTCTGTATGCTCTGCACCATGGTGGAGTTCTATCTCATTTTCAGAAGGACGAGGGGTACTGTCGGATAGGGGATTATAAGACCCACCACAGCTGGACCCAAGTTCTTCATAATCTGAACCTTTTTGGCTTTGTGTCTTACAACGAGGACCTTCTACAACAGTTTTGCGTGCCTTCTTCCTCTTGAAATGTATTGATGTGGAGGATGATTCGCTGGTCTTGTTTGACGCCGCCCTGGCACCAAGTGGCATTGCTTGGAACACCTAGAATGAATTATTCTTGGTCTGCCTATGAGAGGGCCATGGATACAAGTTCATGGCCACCTTATTTGATGGATTTTATAGCCACTTGTTCACTTTAGCGCGACTGTCCTGATTTGATGGAGCGTGTTCTGCCCCTTGTAATCTGCTTGACCCAGACCTTGCTCATATTTCCCTTTCTCTTTCTTTGTATGCAACCCTTCTTGAACGGACAGGAGTAGCTTGGTTCACATACTCTTGAAGTTCAGGATGTTGCTGAATGAATTCCTGGTACTCAGGTCTTTGGGCTAGGGCCTCCGTTAGTCGCATGATGGCACCACCCTCATTGTTTTGTGATGTGGATGCACCGGGAAGATGTGACCTTATTGCTTGACATATGCATTTAACAACATAGGAGTCATCTGGATTCTGAACTTGGATCTTTGGACGAGTGTTTTTCCATCTCCCCTTGACAGACTTGTTCACATGAGCGGTGTCGGCTCGCCGCATCTTGATCTACGACAGCTAGAAGATCAATCCAAGATCGATGGACATTTCTCTGTCGCCGTTGATGTCGCACTGGATCAGACGAACCTTCAAAGGACTCTTGCAAGATGGGTGCTTCTTCAAACAGAGGAATTGATGGTGCAGATGTTGGATCTATGTGGCCTGTTTTGAGGTCACCAGATGTAAGGCACACTTCCTTCCGTTCCAGGGAACATTTTTGCATTAGTCCCAAGCGTTCCTCACTAGGTTTATGGGCCAATGAGGGGACAAACTCAGGAGCATCGGCTCAATGCATATTTCGAGCGTTGGTGGGCCTTCATGTTGAAGATGAAGCTGACGACAATATGACCGCAACGCAGCCTCTTTGCCTAGGAATCTTGGAGTTGGGTGTATCCACCATCTTCTCTTTTCCCTTGTAAACAAGTGGCGGAAACTCGGATTTCTCAAACACCACTTTCTTTCCCTTGTCCTTGAACTGCTGGCGGTCAGATGGTCCTGCTTCAACAATCTTTCCTTTCATTAGTGACACTGGAGCATGAGTAACCCCTCTTGCAGAACTCTGAGCAACCCTCTTTCTAGCAGCCCTCATCTTCCTCTTTGCAGACTTTGACAAAACAGTGAACCCCTCCGTTGGTGGAGAAGTGACTTCTTCTTGATCTGGTACAACTGGAGATGCAGCAGTAGTCTTCCAACTTTCACTTAGGGAGGTCACGATAGGACCAATTGGCACATCAAGCCAAAGGTCACCAAAGCAAAGAGTCACAAACTGCTGCACTTGGCCTTCCATACCTTCGAACAAAGAACACTTTATATCAATTTTCTTTGAGTATATTTAGTGTACAAAATGCTTATAAACTACATGTACTTTTAGAAATTCATATGTTGCAATCCTATGTGGGAATTCGAAGATGAGGGGAGAAATATGTCCCACCGGGGTGCCAGAATCTGATGACGGGAAAATGGCGAGCGTGAAACACGCGTCCACATCATTGATACAAAGTGAAATTTAAACGCGTAAATGAATACAATAAAAATGGGATCAAACATTGCAGATACTTTATTTCCAGAACTCTTACATTTACATAAAACATTTGTTAATTACATCTCCATAGAGAAAACCCCTGATTAAGAATCCCAACATATCTATTACATAGCATCACAACACATGAGTACAACAAAATGTAGGATTAAAAGAAAACTACAAAATGTAGACATAAAAGTCCTCCTTGCTGTCTTCGACGTTGGCCTACTCGAAGAGCCTTGAACTTCGTCTATGCTAACATATGCGTTGCACAACATTCATGATTTGCCAATGTTCATTCATATAGCACGTTCATGCCTAGCTCATTAACCATCGCGAATATGTTGTAGTTGTCTTATTTAATGGTTAACTAGCCGGGCTAACGGTGTATATGCAATATAGGGCATAACTATTTTTATGAGTTGGGTTTACTTTATAGTAACGTATATAGCGTTGCCTCGAGCCATTATATGTGAGGGCTATATGAAACTTGTTGATGAAATATTCGATCGCACTATATTATGTTTAGTGCGAGTAACATAGGCTATGACCCTAGTTACTTTTCTATGCATGGTACAATTTTAATCTGTATGAGAGATTATATTATGACATATGGGTTATGCTTAAATACTAGTTTTGCTAGTCTCAAACATATCATATATGGGCATGTGACTAAGTGAATCTAGTCAAATATTTATATGACCTCGGATTTGCAGTGCATGAGAATATTTTTATGAAGTTTCACTTCACTTGTATTAGTACTAACATCATGTAGCAACATTGTGCCCATGTGTAGCATAACCAAGTGAAGTATGGTGGTTTCTTCTTGCTTGTATTATCACCAACGTAGCACAAACTGTATGCTCGTAGTGTAACCAAACAGAAGTATATATACCGATTTATGTTTCGCATGGACATGATGAAGTTAACTAGGTAGATGGCATGCAAATATTATCATTTTTTTGGTATTTTCTTCATGATTACATAACTAGCACCACATGATGCAACAATAACTGCATTTAGGGATCTGAAAAGGCTATAACTTATATGGAAGAAATATGCCTGAATTTCCAACAACTTAGGGATTTATGAAACCAAATCAATATGAGGTGTATTTTAATTTCTATCCTTAATTTGTATCAACATGGGATGCAAGATCACCATGAGACCAAATGAAGATGGACATATTTTTATTCTTGAATTGTATTAACAATGGGATGCAAGATCGCCATGAGACCAAAACAAGATGAGCATAATTCTTGGTCTTGACTTGTATCAATATGGAGATGCAAGATCACCATGAGACCAAAACAAGAAGAATTTTAGTTGCATCGTGTGCACTTAGTTTGCATCATTATAGAATTGATGAGTGATATATGACCACTAGGCATCCCACCTATCACCTTGATTTGTATCAACATTGGATCGAAATCACCATGAGACCGAACCAAGAGAAAATTAAGTGGGCAGCACCAAACATATATTAGATGTTCGGTGAAACTAAAGAATAATCTATCAATAAGGGATGGAGAAGGCGGCCATGAATTCTCACCTTTCCCTGGGTTCCTTCACGTACTTGTGAAGTGGTGATGCAGATGAGCAGACGGTATGTGTAGCTTGTGGATGTCGGACGGCCGAAGGCGAGTGGTGTAGACGACGACCGGACGGCGAGTAGACAACGACAGCAAGCGGACGACCGGCGGCGATGACGACGACGAGCAGGCGAACGACGACGAGTGCGTAGATAATGACAAGCGGCCGACCGGCAGCGACGACGATGACGAGCAGGCAACCGGCGGTGACGATGACGACTAGCGGACGAACGGCGGCGACGACAGTGAGCAGACGAACGGCGGCGACGACGGCGAGCAGACGAACGGCGGGCGGCGTGGTTGCAGGCTAGCTGTGTTGGAGCGTATGTATGTGCGGGAGCGATGGATGGATGAATGATCGATGATGAGCGAGCAGCCTCTTGTAAACCAGGAGACCGTGTATTTATAGGGGAGCAGTGGATGCATCGATGTGCCTTGGGGGATTACCGCGCGCGCCAAGCTTCTACTCGGGCACGTCACAATCGTGCAGATCGTGGGAGCGTGGGGTCTCGCTGGCCGTTCCGTATAGTGGAGACTTTGTCTCGTTTGGAGCACAGCTGGGCCTGGCCCCATCAAATCTAATTACATAACTAGGCTCTAATTGCATGCTTGATGTATGGTCTTTCTTCTTCCGTGCATGCGCTCCCTTGGACTCACGTATGGGCCTTTGGTCTAATTAGTGCTTAATGCATGCATGCCTAAGGCACAGTGGAGGACGTTGCTTATATGGGCCATGGGCTGAGTAATTACTCATTATTTCTTAATCCTGCCGTCTAATATAATCACATGCATGCACGTAGCTCGTACATGCATTACATGCACCCATGCATGTACGTGTTCATTTCTTATAAGTGCACTTGGTCAGATTTATCTTAAAGACACGGGAAAGCATATTTTCACCGATAATTCATGGTGGCTTAACATTTTCTTTATACATTGTCGCGCGTTATATTATTTTATGCGAACATTATTGTGCCAATATTTTTTTTAGCGGTGGCAGAACTCGCAAATATGATATAACATTTTGGCAATATTCTTGTCGCCTATGAAACTTTGAATTTGCGTCAACATTGTAATTTCGCCGTTGATGATGGCGTATGTGTATGAAAGTCATATGTCCTATAATTTATACAACGATATGGCTCTTTTTCTTCCCTTTTATTTTTGGATCTTTTATTTAATCATTATATTTTTATCCGTGTATTCGGCGGTTCACTTTATTTTTCTTGTTTTATCATTTTATGTAAATGATTTTATTTGAATATCTATGCGCCATATTTTACTTTTGTCCAAAATCGGTGACAACAAACGCGCCCGGGCGCGCCCTGGCCGCCACATATCCACCATACACTTGGGACGGATATGAGGGGTGCTGGTCAGTGCGGGCGTTTGAGGCCCGTTTGAGAGCTCCGGTTGGGTCTGTTTTTTGTGACCGGCCAGTGACCGGACGACATGCCGGGGTGTTTGAGACGGATATAGGGCGCCCGACTGTAGATGCTCAAATAATGGTAAAAAATTGCTTGGAGACTGGTAAAGAGGAATTGAACCAGGATAAAGAAATTCTGCCAAATTTTTGGGGCTCTTCTTTTGTTAATCATCAGTGGAAGAAATCTGCATTCATAGAATGAACAAAAGTTCATTTTTTATAAACATCACTAATTGCATGTATTTTGTTCATATTTTTTTATTCTTCAAAATATGTTTTTTTATTATTTACAAAAATATTATCTTTTAGCTGGTTGGTGGTCCCCCTCCAATCTCCTGTAGCGTTTGCCCCCATCTGATCTCCTGTAGCGCTTGTAAATAGCAGGTAGAGACCTACATCATCTCTCACATGAGCAGTAGTGTGGCACGGCGGCTTTGTGATATAAAGGAGCGAGAAGCTGCAAGGCACAGAGGAGAAGCGCTGCATTATGTGGAAGGTGAGGGCGAGGAGCTGCAGAAGCCACAAAGGAGGAGCATTGGAGTAGCCGCAACATTCTTGGTGTGTCCTATCTCTCTCTCTCTCTCACTCATTGGCCACCTGGCCTTTGAACCCTTATGGCGAATGAGAGTATTAGCTTCTAGTATTAATAGTATTCTATTTTTCATTACTCTACTATTTGTATTGTATTTAACTTCTATTATTGTTGTATTGTTGACTCAATGCATTGTCGGTCTAACAAATATTGGATCCCGGTGCGAGCCAAATAAATATCAATATTTATACTAAATATTAATACTTGTGTAGAAGTCATTTTCCAAACTCATAATGATAGATAATTTATTATGGTAAATTTAAAGATTTTTTAATAAGTATACATTTCTCAATAAAATACGTCTTATAACAAGTCTAAATCAATTCAACATATATGTGATTAAATAAGAAATTAACAAAATATATGTCTTCTTGAATTAATTACTGAATCTTGTATTAAAGTGGGTATATGTATGCGTGTGTGTTGTTAATTATCTTAATAAATGTGGGGTACACATATGTATCTTGATAATGAACTTTACTATTAGATATATGCAAATAGAAAAATCTGGAGTACATGAGATGTTTACGAGGATTTTGGTACCAAATAATTGCTATGGTACTTTATTAATTTTTTTGGTCAAATATGTGGAACATATTACGGTGGGTTCAATAATATGTTGAGGGTGTGCACATGATATGTACTTGGTACTGAAATAATATTACTCCCTTTAATACAACTTGTAACGTTCTCACCAAAGAGGGATACTTGCATTCCAAGTAAAGTTGCTTTATAGTGTGAACTTGCTATTACAAATTGGGTCTCTTATTTTGTTTGGACACTGAAATTTGGTAGGTTCTTGGAGGCAACACATTTTCACTAATAATGTGGTGATTTATATGAAAACTTCATGTAGTGTGTGCACCTGCGTGCGTGCATGTGCGTGCGTCTTCGACATTGAGCCTGAGGTCGGCATCCTGTTTTCTTGGTCTATGGGTTCGCTCCAACATCAAGGAGCAGTAAAATGAGATTGGACTTGGCTATAATGACCCACACTCATTAAAGAAGACAACCATGAGTAGAGACTCAAATCTCAAGCTAGGCAGGAGAAGCTAAAAGGTGAAACCGGCCGCTTAGTACATTCTATGGACGTTGGTATATATAGAGCACACTATAGTCAATGCCTAACTACTAAAGCTACCGCAGTGGATGATTCGCCTCAGTCATGCTCATGGTGTAGTTAGGACACTATTTCAATTTGTTTCCGAGATATGTGTCCAGCTTCTTTGTTCCTATCATCATGGATAATTGTTTCTTCATGTTTTGGGTGAAATTTTTGGATATTGGATTGTTTGCTACGTTTCACTGGTAACTGCTTCTTCAATATCATTGTTCGGGGATTTGGTAACTGGTAACTGCTTGGTTGACTACCGATTAGCGATTAATCGGTTAATCGGCCATTTAACTGAATTAATCGGTTGATCATTAATCGGTTGCACATGAGAGACGGGGAGAAGAGGATGGGAGGGGATGGGGGTCAGAGAAGGAGGCTAGGGCCGGCGACGGGAGCAGGGAGATCGCCGGCGGTGGCTAGGGCCGGCGAGGAGAAGCCATGCTCGTGAGGAGTCAGGAGAGGAAGGGGCGCAGCCGCTGCGATTTGGGAGAGGGAGGGTGCAGCACCGGAGGTTAACGGGCCAGCCAAATAATGGCCTAGATTGCCGCTTTGGCTGCCCCCTTCTTTTTATTTGGACGCCTCTTCACTTACCTGAACCATCACCAATTAATCGGTTTGACAACCAGTTAATCGTCTGACAACCGATTAAATGCCAGTTAATCGGCTTGACCATTTAATGAACCGTGTATGTGATATTCGCCTCAGTTAGGCACTGAGTAGCGATTAAATGGTAATTCGGCCGGTTTTTCTGAACAATGTTCAATATTAAGTACCGTTGTATCTACATACTCACTACTAGGGAAAACCCTAGCAGTAGCGCTGGTTTTGTGCTCACTAGTAGCGCAGGGAGGCGCGCTACTAATAAGGCGCTACAGCTATTGCTTAGCAGTAACATGTGCCCGCACGCGCTACTGCTAGGACAAATAGCTGCAGCGTTTGTTCACTCCCACACTACTGCTAATGTAACTAGTGGCAGCGTGTTTTCTCTCCATCGCTTTTTTTAGTGTATTTATGCGCCATCGTACAAATATTGGTACAATACTAGTTATGAGGTTTACATCATTATGTCCATAACAGTGTGTCCAATGAAGGTGGATTAGGTTCAAGTGGAGGCAATATGCGGTGCATGTCAAAATTATACTACTAAACCAAACTTGATCTAATTTGGACTAGTAGTACTTTCGATGTGCACCACATGTTGCCTCCACTTGAATCTAATCCGCCAGCACAAGCTATTTAACCATCATCATAGTCATAACATCAACATTAGTTATTTAATCATCATAGTCATAGTGTAGCACATCATCATCTTCAAATTCATTCTAGCTAGCTAATGACCACCAACACTAACTGCGGTAGCTATCTAATCACCAGCAACACTAGCTAATAAAAATCATCAGTCATCGCCACCAACACTAGCTAATCACTCCTGCTGCTCTCTCTTAGGTAAAATAACATAAAACATGTGTAGCACTCGTTCTTCATCAAGTTGGAGCATCCAGATGAACCTGTCTCCTAATCGTGGGACGCGCTTCTGATTGCTGTCCCCTAGTACTTCTCTGCGATCGTTCACAATTTTGTTCCAATCTTTCACTATTAAGAATTCCTCGCTATTAGAAATCCTAAATGCACTAAAGTGCATTATAGGATATCTTCGCCGTAAGCTAACAATTCTCATCTGACCTTTAGTCTTGATCCAATGAGGCACAACATTCAGCGGGAGTCCCTATTGAAGAACATCGTATAGTAACATACTTAGCAATGAAGTCTAGCTTAAGAAATAATGTATGCGAAAGATGCACTGAGTAAAAGTAGTAAAAATCTTACCATCTTTCCAAAATAGATGTGACCGTAGTTCAATACGAACACTATTGGTCGCACGTTTTGAGTACTAAGATTTGCAAGTCCAAAAAAATAATTTGTCTTGACAGTATAAAGATCCTCAAGCCACGAAACATAATGACTTACCTCCTCGCAGTTTAGTTCAGCTTCGGGACAGTAGTAGGTCCTCTCTATCAAGCGCTGGACATGTTTGCTTGATTGGAAATAAGCTGTCAATAGAAATTAGTTGTCAATTATTTTTGAATAAACAATATCAAAGACATAAATATGGTTGAGAAACTCACATTTTGGTAGAACTGGAGGCGTCTGCACATCAATCCAGATGTCGGTATTATCTTCAATACCATCTTCCAGACGAATATCAAAGGTGATAACCATATCAGGCTCAAATGCATAAGTTTTACATAGTGCTCACCATGTTTTGCATCCAAAATAGGTGTAGTCGTTTTCGTTGTATAATTTTGCATGGAAAATATAACCATGCTCGGTCTTCAAATAAACTCTCCTTACCTCCATAGTAGTTGTCATAGAACTGAAACCTATCTTATCCAATACAAAAACTCTTGCATGGCAGGGGATACGCTAGTAGAACAGTAAAAAAAAATTATAAGTTGAAGCAAATGAAGCAGATGTCATGCTTAATTACGAAAAAAGACTTGTCGTTGTGATTTACTGTATCCATTTCAAAGTTCTCGTACAGCTTGATGCTGAAGCGCCTATCATCATCTAGAAAGATTCCGTCGCACAGGCCGCGCTCGTCTTCGCACTATTTGCAAATACCGAAATCCTTTTCGTCGTCGGACATTTCCTATGTTCATAGTTAAAACATTAATTGAAAATCGATCAAAGACAACTACCAGGATACTCAACACACAAATCCGAGGCACTCGATATTTCCTACATATTCTGGCACAAGTCATGCCAAAATTCATAGAAAAATCCGGCATGACCTTTGCTAAAATAGGACATATTGAGCGCCTAAAATTTGCCAGAACGGAAATGAATCAACACTCCGGCAAAACATAGGCCACTCAGAGGTGTAACCTGCAAACATGACCGGCCACTCTGGCAAGCACATATCCTATTTGAGCAACACAAGATATACATTTCAAAATATCTTATTGGACTCAAATTAGCATGCATTCAATAAGCAAAAGTAAATCATCTCATGCGTCCGTACATCGTCGAATAGTATCACTAATACATCCCGAATAGTGTCATACATATAACATCACTAATATAACTAAAACCCTAGCACACGACGGGTATCGGTGTGGGCGGTGGACATCCACAGAGAAGGAACCATCACGGGATCATAGCTCTAGTCAGATCCCTGGAGAACCTGCCAGGTATTAGAGAACCAGTGCTCCAAAGCAAACAAGTAGCGACGGACGTGCGCGTCCTCCTCACTGACACGGTGATGCACCACCTCCAAGGGGTCCTCAAGCCTCTGGACCGTCACTGGCCCACGCGACCGCCACCAAAGAAGGTTCGGGTCAATGACAGGCTGGCTCCTCACCAACCTGCGCCCCCGGTAGGTAGCGCCTCCCAGTACCACTTCGGAAGAGCCCAGCCCCGGACATGGCCCATCTGGTCAAGCAGGTGTTGTCCTCCGCCAACTCGACGGCGAGGATGCAGGATAGGCATCGTCCACATCGATGCAGAAAAAATTGCTTTAACTAAAAAAATAGCAACAAGTTCTTACTAACTAGTTCTATTAATTCAATTAGTTCTTACTAATAATAAACTTACTATAAATAAAAATAAACTAGTACCTAATTAGTACCTAGTTCTTACTAACTAATTAGTACCTAGGAACTACTGCCCTAATTACCATATAAGTATCCATTTTTTAACTAGGGTTCGTACTACCTAATAAAATAGGGTTAATACTAATTGTAATTAACTAACTAGCACTAAAAATAGCCTAGGGTTCATACTAACTAGCACTAAATAGCTAGGGTTCATACTAAGCAGAGAAGAGGGAAGGGGAGAGTGCTTACAGAGGGCGGGGAGAGAGATGGGGTTGGGGGAGATGGCGGCACCGAGGCGCGGCGAGGCGGGGTCGGGGGAGACTGTGGCGAGGCGGGTCGGGGGAGACGGCGGCGAGGCGGGGTTGGGGGAGATGACGGCGAGGTGGGTCGAGGGAGACGGCGGCGGAGAGCGAGTGCAGGGGCTCCGGCAAGGTCGAGGTCGAGGAGGAGGAGGCACAGGCGCGCGACGACGTCGAGCGGCAGACTCCGGCGAGGGCGAGGGGAGGGGCTCCAGCGGAGGCGACGAGGGGGAGAAGAGAGAGTGGGGAATTGGGGGAGGAAGCAGAGGAGAGGGAATCAGGCCGTGCGGGGGGTTAGGTGAAAATAGCTTTAACAGTAGTGTCGGGCGCGAAAAGGCGCTGCTGCTAAAATCCGTAGTAGTAGCGCTGTTTGTAGTAGTAGCGCGTTTTGTTCCTGCCGCGCTACTGCTAAGTGGGTAACAGTAGCGCCCTTTTAGCCGACGCGCTACTGCTAAGTAGCAGTAGCGCCTCATTTTAACACGCGCTACTGGTAAGATTCTGTGTATAAGGTTTTCCCTAGTAGTAACTATTTATTGTACTAGCCGTCAACCCGTGCACCTGCACGGGCTAGTGGTTGTGTCACTAATCATTAATAATATATGAGTAAATATATAACAACACTAGTAGAAAAGGGGGCAATGGTCCAGGCCGGGCCAGCCCATTAGTCCCGGTTCAATCTAGAACCGGGACCAATGGGGGCATTGGACCCGGTTCGTGAGCCACGGGGGCCGGCCGGGCCACGTGGGCCATTGGTCCCGGTTCGTCTTGACCTATTGGTCCCGGTTGGTGGGACGAACTGGGACCAATGGGCCTCGCTCCTGGCCCAACACCATTGGTCCCGGTTGGTGGCTTCTACCGGGACCAAAGGCTGCCCTTTAGTCCCGGTTCGTGCCACGAACCAGGACTAATTAGTTGCCTATATATACCCCTCGCCCGCGAGCAGAGCACTCCCACTGCTCTGTTTTTCATGGCCGGCGAGGGGAGAGCTTTGTGGTGCTCTAACTCACCTCCTATGCACACGAGGTATTCGATGGAATGCCCGAGCCACACTACTTAAGCTTTCTCCTCTCCAAGCTAGACCTCCAAGCTCCATTTTCCTCAATATTTGTCTAGGTTTAGCGGTCCGTCACGTCCCGTCCCCGTCTTTACCGCCGTCGATCGCCCGCGCCAATCTCGTCGCCGGCACCACCGTGGTGAGCCTCTTGTTCTTATCTTCTTTCTGAAAGGAAAAAAAAATCTTACTTGCGATGGTTTTGGCATCCGCCCCCGTCGGCCCTCGTCCTGTCTATGATTCGGATGTGGTATATATTATCTTTTCATAACTGTTGGTTCATTTATTGTTTATAACAATTATGCCGACCAACATGACATATATTTTATTTATCTAGGAGGTTGTTGAACCGGAAATTCCAACCGACCCTATTGTTGAGAGGTTAAATTTAGTTGAAGAAGAAAACAATTTGTTGAAGGAAAAAATTAGAAAAATTGTGGAGGAGAAGATGATATTGGAGTTGCATGTTGAGGATGTCGTCGATGATCACAAGATCAAGATGGATGCAATGCGCTTGAAGATTAGAAAGATTAGAAAATATGACATTCATACCGAGGCTTGGTATCATTATGCCGTTGGATCAGTTGTTACATTGGTTGCGATTATGATCGCATTTGTTTTCGCATTGAAATGTTTTACATAGTTTCAGTGTATGGTTTAATTAATTTAGATGCTCTGCAGAGCTTTATGTTGTTAGATGAGAACTATGTATGTACTTTGGTTTTAATGTGATGATGAACTTCTTTTAATTTGGTCACTTAATTATCTATTCATGCTGTTCTGTAATGATTTTTGACACACTTAATTATATATAATGCACGCAGATGAACCGGCAATGGATGTACGGTTCAAGACACACCTCCGAGTACATTAAGGGTGTGCATGATTTTCTCGAAGTGGCTGAGGCAAACAAGCAGAATGGTTTTATGTGTTGTCCATGCCCTATATGTGGGAATACGAAGTCTTACTATGACCGGAAAATCCACCACACCCACGTGCTTTACAAGGGTTTCATGCCACACTATAATGTTTGGACGAGGCACGGAGAAATAGGGTTATGATGGAAGATGGCGAAGAAGAAGAGTACGATGACAACTATGTTCCCCCTGAATACGGTGATGCTACTAAACATCAAGAGGAACCAGACGATGTGCACGATGATGCTGCAACGGGCGAAGCTGCTGAAGATCAAGAGGAACCTCCGCCGGGTCATTGTCGATGCAAGGACGCAATGCGAAAGTCAAAAGGACAAGCTGAAGTTTGATCGCATGTTAGAGGACCACAAAAAAGGGTTGTACCCCAATTGCGAAGATGGCAACACAAAGCTCGGTGCCGTACTGGAATTGCTACAGTGGAAGGCAGAGAATGCTGTGCCTGACAAAGGATTTGAGAAGCTACTGAAAATATTGAAGAAGAAGCTTCCAAAGGATAACGAATTGCCCGACAGTACATACGCAGCAAAGAAGGTCGTATGCCCTCTAGGATTGGAGGTGCAGAAGATACATGCATGCCCTAATGACTGCATCCTCTACCGCGGTGCGTACAAGGATCTGAACGCATGCCCGGTATGTGGTGCATTACGGTATAAGATCAGACGAGATGACCCTGATGATGTTGACGGCGAGCCCCCCAGGAAGAGGGTTCCTGCGAAGGTGATGTCGTATGCTCCTATAATACCACGGTTGAAACGTCTGTTCAGAAACAGAGAGCATGCCAAGTTGATGCGATGGCACAGTGAGGACTGTAAGAAAGACGGGAAGTTGAGAGCACCCGCTGACGGGTCGCAGTGGAGAAAACTCGAGAGAAAGTACTGGGATGAGTTTGCAAGTGAGCCAAGGAACGTATGGTTTGCTTTAAGCGCGGATGGCATTAATCCTTTCGGGGAGCAGAGTGGCAATCACAGCACCTGGCCCGTGACTCAATGTATGTATAACCTTCCTCCTTGGATGTGCATGAAGCGGAAGTTCATTATGATACCAGTTCTCATCCAAGGCCCTAAGCAACCCGGCAACGACATTGATGTGTACCTAAGGCCATTAGTTGAAGAACTTTTACAGCTGTGGAATGGAAACGGTGTACGTACGTGGGATGAGCACAAACAGGAGAAATTTAACCTAAAGGCAGTGCTGTTCGTGACCATCAACGATTGGCCCGCTCTTAGCAACCTTTCAGGACAAACAAACAAGGGATACCACGCATGCACGCACTGTTTACTTGACACTGATAGTATATACCTGGCAAGCTGCAGGAAGAATGTGTACCTGGGCTATCGTCGATTTCTTCCGACCAACCATCAATGTCGAAAGAAAGGCAAGCATTTCAAAGGCGAGGCAGATCACCGGAAGAAGCCCACCATGCGTACCGGTGATCACGTACTTGCTATGGTCAATGATTTACATGTAATCTTTGGAAAGGGTCCCGGCGGACTAGCTGTTCCGAGTGACGCTGGGGGACACGCACCCATGTGGAAGAAGAAATCTATATTATGGGACCTACCCTACTGGAAAGACCTAGAGGTCCGCTCTTCGATCGACGTGATGCACGTGACGAAGAACCTTTGCATGAACCTGCTAGGCTTCTTGGGCGTGTATGGGAAGACAAAAGATACAGCTGAGGCACGGGAGGACCTGCAACGTTTGCACGAAAAAGACGGCATGCCTCCAAAGTAGTATGAAGGTCCTGCCAGCTATGCTCTTACCAAAAAAGAGAAGAAAATCTTCTTTGAATGCCTGCTTAGTATGAAGGTCCCGACTGGCTTCTCGTCGAATATAAAAGGAATAATAAATATGGTAGAGAAAAAGTTTCAGAACCTAAAGTCTCATGACTGCCACGTGATTATGACGCAACTGCTTCCGGTTGCATTGAGGGGCTTCTATCGGAAAACGTCCGATTAGCCATTGTGAAGCTATGTGCATTCCTCAATGCAATCTCTCAGAAGGTGATCGATCCAGAAATCATACCAAGGCTAAGGAGTGATGTGGTGCAATGTCTTGTCAGTTTCGAGCTGGTGTTCCCACCATCCTTCTTCAATATCATGACGCACGTCCTAGTTCATCTTGTTGACGAGATTGTCATTCTGGGCCCCGTATTTCTACACAATATGTACCCCTTTGAGAGGTTCATGGGAGTCCTAAAGAAATATGTCCGTAACCGCGCTAGGCCAGAAGGAAGCATCTCCATGGGCCATCAAACAGAGGATGTCATCGGGTTTTGTGTTGACTTCATTCCTGGCCTTAAGAAGATAGGTCTCCCTAAATCGCGGTATGAGGGGAGACTGACTGGAAAAGGCACGCTTGGAAGGGACTCAATAATATGCAGGGACGGATATTCTTGGTCTCAAGCACACTACACACTTCTACAGAACTCTACCTTGGTGACCCCGTATGTCGATGAATATAAGAACAGTCTGCGCTCCAAACACCCGGAGAAGTGCGACGACTGGATTACATGTGAACACATCAGGACTTTCAGCAGTTGGTTGGAAGCACGTATCAGAGGTGACAACACTGTTTGTGATGAGCTGTACTTGTTGTCTAGGGGACCATCTTTGACTGTATTGATTTGGAAAGGATACGAGATAAATGGGAATACAGTTTACACGATTGACCAAGATCAAAAGAGCACCAACCAAAACAGCGGTGTCCGCTTTGATGCAACAACCGAGAGGGGAAAGGACACATATTATGGTTACATAGTGGACATATGGAAACTTGACTACGGACATGATTTTAAGGTCCCTTTGTTTAAGTGCGGGGTACAGGTAGACCCACAGTACGGAATGACAACAGTGGATATGAAAAATCTTGGGTACAATGACGAACTGTTTGTCCTAGCGAATGATGTGGCACAGGTTATCTATGTGAAGGACATGTCTACTAGACCGAGAAAGAAAAAAGATAAGGAAGCGAATACATCATACGATGAGCCAAAGCGCCACATAGTTCTTTCAGGAAAAAGGGACATAGTGGGAGTGGAAGGCAAGACAGACATGTCTGAAGATTATGAAAAGTTTCATGAAATTCCTCCCTTCAAAGTCAAGGCTGACCCGAGCATCCTGATAAATGATGAAGATTATCCATGGTTACGGTGCAATAAGCAAATGACACAAGCGAAGAAAAAGTGAAGACTTTCTCCCGCAACTATTATGATGATACCATGCCAACTTTGTAACTGACGAGTATGATACCATTGTCCGTTTTGTACATGCACATGCTTTGTGGGTCAATTTATGATACCATGCCAACTTTCAACTTTTTCAGAGTTCATTTGAAATGCTCTAATGTCTTATGGTTCGGCCCTCGTAATAATTAAAAATAGCAACAATAAGTATTTTGTTGTAAGTAGAAACTAAATAAAATAAATAAAGCAAGAAGGAAAACAAAAAAACAAAAAAAAGTGTTTTCAAATTTGAAAACTAATGGCACTAACAGAAAGTTTATAATTTTCCTAAAACTAAAAGCAAAAAAGAATTGAAAAATAAAGCAAAAAACAAAAGAAAATAAATAATGCAGAAAACAAAACCAAAAAACAACAATAAGTATTTTGTTGTAAGTAGAAACAAAATAAAATAAATAAAGCAAGAAAGAAAAAAAAAGTGTTTCCAAATTTGAAAACTAATGGCACTAATAGAAAGTTTCTAATTTTCCTAAAACTAAAAGCAAAAAGAATTGAAAAATAAAGCAAAAAAAAAAGAAAATAAATAATGCAGAAAACAAAACATAAAAACAACAATAAGTATTTTGTTGTAAGTAGAAACAAAATAAGATAAATAAAGCAAGAAAGAAAAAAAAACAAAAAAATTCTTTTCAAATTTGAAAACTAATGGCACTAACAGAAAGTTTATAATTTTCCTAAAACTAAAAGCAAAAAGAATTAAAAAATAAAGCAAAAAACAAAAGAAAATAAATAATGCAGAAAACAAAACAAAAAAACTGGAAAAAAATAAAAATAGCAACAATAAGTAAAGAAAACAAAAAAACAAAAAAATGCCTCCTACTGGGCCCCCACGGCCTGAATACAACATGAAACCCTACTATGGGCCAGGATTCAGGCCCGCAGTAGGCCCAGAAGGCCCATCAGGCAAAGCAATAACAAGTAGTCCCGAAAGCCTGCGGTGGAGAGGAGCTCGAGAGGGGTGCGGCAGTGGGGCTTATAAACCACAGCGCGCCGCTCTCAACTAGCGAGGTGGGACTAAACTTTGGCCCCGAGGCGGGCAGCACAGGGGCCTTTGGTCCCGGTTGGTGGCTCCAACCGGGACTAAAGGGGGGGCATTGGTCCGGTTGGTGGCACCAACCGGTACCAAAGGTCGCCGCTTCCCGCCCTTTGGGCTGCCGAAAAAGAGGCCTTTGGTCCCGGTTGGTGGCACCAACCGGGACGAAAGGGAGCATTGGTCCCGGTTGGTGCCATGAACCGGGACCAATGCTCTTGGTATATAAGTAGCACTTCGCAATTTTGCAGAGTTCATCACCACAGTTGCCCCACGACGACGCCGAGCACATCGTCGCCGCCAGGCTGCCCCGACGCCGCCCGCCGCCCCCACCGTCACCGTCGCCGTCGCCCGCGCCCGTCGTCGTCGCCGCCAGCGCCCTCGCCGTCGCCCGCGCCCTCGCCCGTCGCCATCGCCGCGCGTCGTCCCTGCCCCAACGCGCGTCGCTCCTGCCCAGACGCCGTCGCCGCGCCACTGCTCGCCCCGACGCTGCCCGCCGCGCGCTCCTCCCTCTGTGAGCACCGCGCCTCTGCGGCCCCGCCACCGCCGTGCTATTTTTTTAGTTATACATGCTTTTTTTATATGTTTTTAGATTCATATATGTATGTATGTATTTTTTAGATATATGAATTTTTTTCGTAATTAAGCTCGAGGAGACCTTCGATGTTCATACGGTACACAACGACGACAATAGTTTTTTTTCGTAATTAAGCACAACTTCAACTATTTTAACGTGTATTTTTCGTCTTTTCCAATTCTACTAGCTTATCCCATGCTATGCAAGACGCTATGTCTTGGAGAGGATGGGTTTTGAAGACCATGAAAGTATGGAAACCAAAAAAATTATCCTATGTACCCATCATGGTGTGGATTTTCAAGTAAAGTTGTACAATGCTGAGAGTGTAACCCATTTTGGTTGCACAAATTGGGAAGCACTTTGCAAGATGTATGGTTTTGATGAGGGTATGCTTGTCACCATGGATCTTGGTGATCCTACAATCGAGAAAGAGAGACCTCCGATTTGGGTCCTTGTGGATACACCTCCAATTCTTCCCCCATTTGAGCTTAACATAGTTATTAAGTAATATATATTGTTTATTTCAAAATAGTTGACAACTTATTTCCATTGACAGCTTATTTTCATTCTTCAAAGAATGTGCGAAAGATGGTAGACGGAACCGACTACACCGAAGGCTCCGAATTAACTTATCAGGAGAAAAATCATCTGGTCGCATTTTGTACTGATCTTGAGAATTACAATATCTACAATCAAACTCCTCAACATTATGGTCAATACGTGCTACTAGTGCACGTGTTGAACTACGATAACTACCATGGAGATAACCTGGTAACATTTTTTACTATTACGACATCCGTGCATCTTTTTGCACACTTCTAAAACTAGTACATCATTGCTAACTACGAAGTTATTACTATGTTTTTCAACAGATAATCCCGAATGATTGTGTGCCTCTTCTGATGTATACGCACGGTACCCTTCATGTTTTGAACATACAACCAGGTCTTCCTACGAATCTCAACTATCCATACCGGGTTTCTAAAAGAAGTGGAGACATGACAATCAAAGAATAGAAAAAATGTATGGACAGTCGTAAGAAGCTTCTTGGAAGCAAAAGGCAGCGAAGGGCAAGAATTAGAGACAGGATGATCGCCATTCTTCATAATGGAGAGTCAGGGTCTATATTGTTTTATGTTATTTTACCTTAAGAGTGTTTAGGTCCTACCTGATACTGATGATCATGTGCTAAGAACAATTATGTAGGGTTGGGTTCGATGACTATGAGGATGATGATCCTATGACTTATTATTAATAGCGAGTAGAAGTTGTATGATTATGCATGATTAGTAGGACTTGTTATTATATATGATGATGTGTGATGCGAGCATGCATGAGTTATTATATCGGCGGGTGAAATGAACATAGCAGCAGTGTTGGTAAACCAAGGACGAAGATATAAGAGAGCACACTTCTCTCTATTAGCTAGCTAATAACAATCTAAAAATAACCCCCAAAACCCCTAAAGCAGCCACTTTTTAAAAAAGAAAGAAGAAAAACATGGACTTTTGGTCCCGGTTAGTGCCACCAACCGGGACCAAAGGCCCCCCTGACTGGGCTCGGCGCACCGGCCACGTGGAGGCACATCTGTCCAGGTTCGTGTTTGAACCGGGACTAAAGGGTGGAGGTATTAGTAACGACTCATTAGTCCCGGTTCATGAACCGGGACTAAAGGCCCTTACAAACCGGGACAAATGCCCCCTTTTCTACTAGTGTTCTCTCTCTTTGAGCTTCAATACAATGTTATTCTTGATGTTCTTGGAGATCTATTTGATGTAGTACTTTTTGCGGTGTGTTTGTTGGGATCCGATGAATTGTGAGTTTATGATCAGATTATCTATGAATATTATTTGAGTCATTTCTGAGCTCTTTTATACATGATTATTATAGATTTTGTATTTCTCTCTGATCTATTGATTTGGTTTTGCCAACTAGATTGATTTTTCTTACAATGGGAGAGGTGCTTTGTGATGGGTTCGATCTTGCGGTGCTCAATCTCAGTGACAGAAAGGGAGTGACATGTATTTGTATCATTGATATTAAGGATAAAAATGGGGTTTATTCATATTAATTGAGTTTTTATTTTGTCTACATCATGGTATGTTGCTTAGGGCGTTATTCCATTCTTTATTAACTTAATACTCTATATGCATGGTGGATAAGGGTCGATGTGTGGAGTAAGAATAGTAGGTGCAGGCATGAGTCGGTCTACTTGTCTCAGATGTGATGCCTATATACATGATTATTGCCTTAGTCATTCTCATGATTATTCGCTTTTCTATCAATTGTCTAACAGTAATAGTTTACCCACCGTATGTTATCTTCAAGAGAGAAGTCTTTAGTGAAAACTATGACCCCCGGGTCTATCTAAATAATATATTAAAATCCAAAAACATATTGCTGCAGTTTTATTTATTTTATTTTATTTTGTGTTTTATTTATCTATCTATCACTACGGGATTTAATTCTTGCAATTAACCGCCAAGGGATTGACAAGCCCTTGCTTGCGTTGGGTGCAAGTATTTGTTATTTTCTGTGTAGGTACTGCTAACGAGTTGTTGCGTGGTTCTCCTACTGAATTGGAAACCTTGGTTCCTAACTAAGGGAAATACTTATCTCTACTGTACTACATCATCCTCTCCCCTTCGGAAAATTATAACACAGCTCACAAGTTGCAGAGACGTTCAACATGTGATTGGAATTGAATAGGGATATCAAACACATCTGACTTGCGCCTAAGAAGATAAAGCCATGTAAAGCGACTATAAGCATAGATGAAACTGACATGATAATTGCGACCACTAAATAAGGTTTGGGCAAGGGTCCATACGTTCGAAAACACAATTTATAGAGGATTCTAGACAACTCAACTAGATGAAGAAAAAACAAGTTGATGACTTTTACCCTGTTGACAAGCATAACACACTACTATTTATTTATTACTAGGCACTAAGGGAAGTTCATGACGACAAAGAAGATGACACACTATCGGAGAAGTCGGATGACTAAGGCGGGAATGCCATTGGGACGACGAGAACCGAACACCACTGAAGACTTGAGACATGCGAGGCACATTCAGAGAATAAAGACCACCGCGATAGCGACCTCTAAGTAGTACATCGTGGGTGGCTCGATCCTTGACAGAAAAATAGAAGGGGTGAAACCAACGGAAACATTATTGTCATAAGTCTAGGAATAGACAAGAGGTTACGAGTCACAGATGGAACATGAAGAACATTGGTAAGTTGAAGTTGATGAGACGTAGATGTGGGAATAGATGCCTGGCCAATATGAGAGATATGCATACATGACCCATTTGCCGTATGAACTTTGCCATGGCCCTTGTAGGGCTCGTATGCAGCAAGCTTGTTGAGATCACTCCTCAGGTGGTTCGTAGCACCAGTATCCATGCACCAGCCGGCATCAACATGATAATAAGGGGTATGCCCTTGTGTTGCCAGTTCAGTCTGGCGCTCGTTGTTGCGTCCATCGTTGCCTATGACAAGAAAGTCAAGCTTGAAGCATTTATGGCAACGGGAGGCGAAATGGCCGGGGATGCCACACAACTGGAAGGCGGAGCGGTTGCCCTGGGTACCGCAAAACGGGCATCTTGAGCGCGAGCCCCCTGGCGACCACCATTGGCGCCATTAGTGGCCAATGCCTTCTGTTGCTGAGGCGTGGAGAGGAGTGGCGGCCTATTCATGGCGCCACTGTTCGGGTGAGCACCATAGTTGGGGTGAGAGCCAGCTCGATAAGCCGTGTAGACAGAGGAATTTTCGGTCTAGACATCTGCAGCACGGCGAGCTTCACCGCGTTGTTCCATCCCAAGAAGACGAGCATATAGATCATGGGGGGTGATCGCAGTATCACACCCATGAACAACCTCAACAAGTGAGTCATACTCACTATCAAGGCCATTTAGAAGAAATGAGGTGAATTCGTCGTCAATGAGGGGCTGATCAATGGAGGTGAGACTGTTAGCAAGAGATATGATCTTGTAGAAGAAGACAGATGCTGAGAGATCACGCATCTTCATGTCTTTGAGTTGCCGCCGAATCGCCATCGATCGCACTGTCAACTGAGAGGTAAAACTCCCCTCGAGGATGAACCATGCATCCTACGAAGTGGCGGCAAAGAGGACCATGTCGGACACCCCATCGATGAGGGATGACCGGAGGGCGGAGAGGATGGCTTGATCCTGAGCAATCCACATACGGTACACGGGATTGAGCACCGCGACACGAGCGCCGGCTACTGTATGGGAGAGAAATTGTGCGGGACACGGCAGGGTCCCTCAACAAACCCCTCGAGGTAGTGGCCGCGAAGAAGTGGCAGCAGCTGTGCGCGCCAGTAGAGGTAGCTGTCGGTGTTGAGCTTGATGTTGAGAAGATGACCGAAGTGGTAGGGCGCCGGTAGCGGCGTATCTGGCACCATAGGGTTGACGACAACGGAGAGTGCAGGGGCTGTCAGGGAGCCTTGCGTGATCGGCGTGGTGGCGAAGTGCGATCCGGTGTGGCTGAAGAAGTTCGCCGCACCAGGCGCATGGGAGAACATGGGAACGGCGCCTATGGTGCCGACTGTGAATGGCGGCAGCGACGCGGCAGTGTTGGGTGTGGTTCCCCCCGCGAGGATAGTAGCTAAAGGTCGGCGGGAGACCTACAGAGGCGGAGGAGCTGGACGGGCTGAACGCCTGGGCAGATGACATCGTAGATGAGAGCAGAGAGATCGACACAGCGGCGGCTGTTGCAGCGACAGCAACGGAAGACGTGGGAGAAAACGACCTAATCTGATATACCATATTAAATGTAAGGGGTCTGCTAAAAATCAGTCGACTGATTTTTAGTCAAGTCTCAGTCGACCAGATGTGTTTGTCGCTTATGTTTGCTAGTGTCGCTTGTCTGGGCTGTTTTTACGTATCAGATGGTGGGCTATTGCTCGGCTCGTTGTCCACCCATCCTGGATCTTTTTATGTGGGCTGTAGGTTACGGCTTGCTGTCTTATTTTTATTTTTCTCATAGTTTTCCTGCGTAAATGTTTGGATTCTCTTATGTAGATGCTTACTCTCCTCTAAAAAGATTTTGTAAATGTTTACAACTTAGTCGATATATTTATTTGTACCTTATTTATATGTCTTACGTAAATCTTTTTTATCTTATTTATTTGTTTTTCGCAGCTCTACTTTTTAATACATTGTTTGCTTATATATTTATTATGTATTGTTTTTGCAATTTTAACTAAGACTAATTGATAATGTGTGTGTGTGTGTGTGTGTGTGTGTGTGTGTGTGAGAGAGAGAGAGAGAGAGAGAGAGCAGCGTGTGCAGCTAGGGGATGGCTCAACAATGAATTTTTATTAATTTTTGACTTTTTTCTCCCATTGCATGAGAACAATATGCAAAACGATCTCCAGGAAGAAATTTCAATTTTTCAGTTGCATGTCGACCCCTCGACATGTAATTACCGTTCACATGCAAAATGCCCCCGACGATGACAAGCTGCACGTCCACTTGACTCGCAACTGCCCTGGCGGTAGCCAGTTGCATGTCCACTCAACTTGCAATCGAGAAATTGTGCATATAGAAAACTCTAAAGAAAGAAAAAAATGTAGACTCATGCCATGATTTTCAAATCTTTAGCAACTGCCACATCGGCAGCCACCGACAACATGCAACTATGCTTTTTCAAAAAAAATGTACTTTTCTTTTGCAACACGCACGAAAACCAAAAGATGCTAACACAATATTATTTCATTTATGTTTTTAACTCTGCATACTTCCTTTTTTATTTTTATTTTCAATCCAATCTTATATATTCTTTTTTATCCAAAACTGTGTAAATATAGTTTGTCTTTTGTTTGTGGCTAGTACACTTCTTTTATTTTTAGTTTGTGCCTTTTATTTTAGTTTTTTAATTTTTATTTCTATTTTCTATTCTTATTTTTCAGTTTGTTTTTATTTATTTTTCTAGTAATGTTATGTATTTTTCTAAAAAAAGGGGTGTTTAATGCAACTACAACTCAGGGGTAGGGAGTGAGGGACGGGCAGTTGCATGTCATGTTTCACTGGTCTTTACTTTTTACTAGTCATTATTTTTTATTTTTATTTCTATTATTATTTTTAAAAATATTGTACATTGAATCACATGCCATGTTTTATTGTTAGTGTCCACATGCAACATTATTTTCTTTCCAAAAAATATTATCACCGACACACCAGTCGAGCACACACGGTTTCATGCACATCAGCCACACACAATTGTATCTATGTCATTGGCGTATAACTTATCTTTTTTCTTTTAAAAAATATTGTCACCGGCCGACTAGACTTTGTTTCTGGTTTGAGTTTTTTTTAACTTTGTTTGTGGTTTGAGTAGAGACCAGTAGGGCCAGTTGCATGTTTGACACTAGGAATGCAATTGTAAGTGTCGCACCCGACTGCAACTCCATGTATTCTAGCCCGACCGCAACTGGAAGTTTTTGTTCTGTCGGAGGGGGCGCCGATAGAGGGGGCAAGCCAGTTGCAAGCCCGACAACATCCCTGCAACTGCAAACACCGCACCCGGCCGCAATTGCATGCCCCCCAACATAGTTGCAATTGGACCTTTGTTTGTCGGGGGGGGGGGGGGGGGGGAGAGGGGGCGGGCCAGTTGCATGTCCGACACTACGAATGCAACTGCAAATGTTGCATCCGACCGCAACTGCATGTCTTGTAACCCGACGGCAATTGGGCTTTTTTGTTTTGTCGAAGGGGGCGGGCCAGTTGCATGTCCGACACTTGGAATGCAACTGCAAATATCGCACCCGACGGCAATTGCATGTCTTGTAACCCGACCATAACTGGACTTGTTTGTTCTATCGGATGGGGCGGGCCAGTTGCAAGCCCGACAACAGCCCCGCAACTGCTAGTGTCGCACCCGACCACAACTGCATGTCTTGTAACCCGATCGCAACTAGACTTTTTTGTTCTGTCGGAGGGGGTGGGCCAGTTGCAAGCCCGACAACAGCCCCGCAACTGCTAGTGTCACACCCGACCACAACTTCATGTCGCCCAACATGGTTGCAATCGGACCTTTGTTTTGTCGGAGGGGCGGTGGGAGAGGGGGCGGGCCAATTGCATGTCCGACACTAGGAATGCAAGTGCAAGTGTCGCACCCGCCCGCAACTGCATGTCTTGTAACCCGACCGCAACTGAACCTTTTTGTTCTGTCGGAGAGGGCGAGCTAGTTGCAAGCCCGACAACAGCCACGCAACTGCAAGCGCCGCACCCGACCGCGACTGCATGTCCCCCAACATGGTTGCAACTGGACCTTTGTTTTGTCGGAGGAGGCGGCGGGAGAGGGTGCGGGCCAGTTGCATGTCCGACACTAGGCATGCAACTGCAAGTGTCGCACCCGATCGCAACTGCATGTCTTATGGCCCGACCGCAACTGGAGTTTTTTTGTTCTGTCGGAGGGGCCGTTGGTAGAGGGGCGGGTCAGTTGCAAGCCCGACAATATCCCCGCAACTACAAGCGTCGCACCCGACTGCAACTGCAGGTCCAACTATAGTCATGCAAGTGCATCTCTTTCTAACTTGGTTGCAATCAGGCTTTTGTTTTGTCGGAGGGATCTCGAGGAGAAGGGGTCAGATGCATGGCCCACAATAGTCATGCAACTACAAAGTGTCGTCCCCCAACTACAAATGTTTGATTGTATGTAGTTCCGTGTCCGTCGATCATGCGCAATTACATGTGTGTTATCCGCGTGTAACTTAATTTTTTTATTTAAAATATTTTTTATTTTCCCTACAGTTCACCTACAACTAGTGATGTGTACTAAGAAAGAAGTAGATGGTCCGATAACTAGTTATAAGAAATTTAACTCTTGTTCCATAATATATTTTTTTTGTTGATCAAAGGGTGAGGTTTAATTTTCTACTACCCATTCCCCTTTTGTTAACATTTTTTACCACATGCATCAGGAAGCTCATTCAATTCAACCAGTGTTCTCTTTTTATTTATTTTTTAAATATTATGTGCTCAAAGTAATAGAACAATATATTACACTTTTGTGTTATGTGTTATGTTTCAAGAGACACATTCCAGTGCACATCGACCTTTTTTTTGTCGAGGAAAAGTGCACATCGGGCGTTGACACGAACACTGGCAGTCAAAACTACAAGCAACAAAAAAGGGAACGAATGGACAATAGAAAATAAAAGAGACTGCACACATACATACAAGCAAAAACAAAACAGCCCATCACGGACAAGAGCAATCGCGGACAAGAGCAAGAGACGAGGCAAAAAAATGGGAGTAGGACGAAGCCCAGCCCAAAGGACAGCAGGAAACAGAAACCTGGAAGAACCTGGCGTTTGCTACACATGGCTGACACATGGCTGACGTCAGCGACTGAGACTTCGTGAAGTCTCAGTCGACTGATTCCTAGACAAACCCTAAATGTAACTTTTTGGGGTGAATCGCTCTACCCTTGGGGTGGCGTGACTTGTACTATATATATGGGGGCAGCTACAAATCAACTAGACGATTTCTCGTCAGCCGTCCGATATATGCAATGATGGTCGTTCGATCGCAGACACGCCACGGCGGCACCGAGCACGTGACAGTTTCGACACAACACTGATGGCGTTCGGCAAAGCTTCATTGTAGCACTCATGGCAACACTGACAATGTCCGGCAAAGCTCCATTGCAGCCCCGGCTGAGCTTCAACGCAGCACCGTCGTCTCCGGCGAAGCTCCATTGCAACAGCAATGGCTCCAGCGAAGCTTCATTACAACTACGGCGAAGCTCCATTGCAGCCCCGTCGGAGCTCCAACGAAGCACCGACGGCTCCGGTGAAGCTCGTTCCAACTCCGGCAAAGCTCCATTGCAAACACCGACACCGAGATGAAGCGGGGACTTGCAGCACCGCACCTTTCGCAAGCACGTACCTCCCTTCCCCGTGTTGCTTTGACGCATGCATCACCGGCAAGGACACCCACTGCTCGCAGCATGATGGGTGTAGCAGCGATGTTGGTGATGTCGCTCCAGTTTTGCCGAGCGGTTTCTGCAACAGCTGCAGTGCCGGCAGCAGCTCTTCACGGCGCGGTGGCCGGAGACGGATGCAACAGTTGCCTTGAGCGGTGGTGGAGAAAACGAACAGAGCACGAACGGGAAAGAAGAAAGAGGAAAACTGACTCACGAGAAATGTGTGGATGGCTTCGCAAAGGAAGGGATAAGGTTGGATGCGTGATAGGCCCATAGGGACACGCGTCGCCCGCTCCAGGCGGATGATAACGCCGAGAGATAAGTCGGTTGAAAATAAACGATTCCATATATATATTGGTTGCACATATAGATAGAAAGTACAAGAGGTATACGAAAGCTATATGTAAATACAATGGCGACTGCAACGCGCCGGTGCGCCGGCCGAAATTTCAGCCGGTCACCGCGCGGCCCTTCGATCTGTCAACCTGAGCCATCTGATTTGCCCCACCACGACTCGCATGCCTCTCCCTTCTTCCTTCTTTGTCTCCCAACCACCCTGCTTCCCAATCCCCATCCCCCCCCCTCCCCCCCCCCTCCCCCCCCCCCCCCCCCCCCGTGCATGCCGCGCGTGGTGGTTGCAGCGAAAACTTCGGCGACGCCGGCGCACCCCCATCGCAGGTCCCCAAGCATCGCCGCTCGTAGCTCACGCCGCCAGAATCGCGGAAAAGCCGCCACCTAATCCTCGGCGACGCTCACGGCGACACCCAGGACGTAGCAACACTCGCACGCCGTTCCAACATGGCCGGGCAATGGTTCCAGCATGGTCCGCCGTCGTAGCTCGCTGGCATCGCTGGTCATAGTAAAAACATCGACATGCCTTGCCCTTTGTAGCTCCCCGCATTGCCGGTTCCAGCTTTCAGCTTGAAGGTTGCAGCATCTCACATGTCGGCCGCTCGAGCATACTGGCCGCAAATTCCCCTAGAGATGCTATTGTAGCATTTGCACTCCCTGGTTCCAGCATTTCAAACAACGGTTGTAACAAAACATCGCCGGCGGGATGCCATGGGTACCACTGTTGTAGCATTCTCATTCTCCCGTTCCAGCACCGCGGTTAGCCGATTCCAGCAATTCAGAAGGCCGATTGTAGCAAACATCGCTGGGGGTGCATGGGGTGCCGCCAGGTGTGCAACAAAATTTGTAGCTTGTTCCAGCAAATTTTGCCGCTGGTACCAGCACAGTGATTTGCTGGTTCCAGCACGCGCCCCCTGGACTTGCAGCAAAAACAAGAGTCTCGTCTCCAGGGCGCATCGTCGGTTCCACCATGGCGGCCTGAGCATGCAGCAAGGCCATGGCGTCGCCATGGCGAGGAGGACGATGGGGGTGGAAGGCGCACATAGTGATGGCTCAGGGTGGACACGGTACAGGCCGGTCCGGTCCCGGTCCGAGCCGTCGTTTGGACCGCCCGCCGGCGGTCCGGTCCGGACCGGACCGAGCAGTGTAGTAGTCCTGATCTCAGGGACCGGACCGGCGGACGTGAAGCTCGGTGCAGACCGACGGTCCCCACGGTCTTGGTGATATTAAGTCACTGCCATGTGGGCCCAGGATGTCGGAGAGGTGGTCGGAGAAGAAGCACGGTGGCCGGAGCAGGAGAAGACGCACCTGATGCGCGGCTGCGTGAGGAAGAGGCACGGAGGACAGAAAGAGCGGCGCGGCCGCGCGGTGGAGAAGGAAAGTGGCCGCCCGAGGGAGCGGCGGCGTAACGCGTGAGGGATAGGAAGCGATGGAGAGAGGGGCGGCGCGGCCGCGCAGGGGAGAGAGAGGCGCTTGGGAGGGGGCGGTGCTGTGGCGAGGTGGAAGAGGTGCGCGAGAGCCGGGGCGAGGGATAGAGGACGTGCCGTGGAAAGTGATGTACCATAACCTGCGCATGTTTATTACTTAGCAGCTTTCTTGTTGCATGCAAGCAATCTATTACGTGCATGAGCCCACGAATACCCGTCTACACCTACGCCGTGATGAGTGGGTCAAGTTGGACGTAGAGTTAATTGTGGGATGGCACCGTAATTCTCGGATCGAACTTGTTTCTCTCGTTAGAAGCGAATAAAAGGAGAGAGCAGCATGGAGTTAGTCGTGGGATTGACTCGACCGTGCTAGGATAACTGCCTTTTACGAAACGACCATCCAAAATCAGGGGAGAATCGGTTCAAGAATCCTGTAGGCAGTTATTTCCATAGATGTAGCGATAAATTATGGTGGTATAGCGCCGTGATTATAGAATATCCTCATGTCTCTCGGTCTTCTTCGGTCCGACCGAGCGGACCGGGCTTTAACCGGACCGGACCGAAGATTTATCGGTCCATATTTCGCAGACCGGACCGACTATATTTTTGGGCGGGCCAGGACCGAGCTGGGCAAGACCGAGCGGGCCACGAGCGGGCTCGTCCACCCTGAGTTATGGCGTCGTCGTGCCGAGGAGGACGGCGGGGTGTGGATGGCGCATGAGCATGGCGTCGCCGTGGTGAGCGGTTGTCCGCTGCCAATGTCAAAAGCTTGGATACTCAGCAGCCGCCATGGTGTCCGGGTCGCAGCTAGAAGCACAGGCGCTGTGCGTGGTCCAGGTCAAAGAAAGAAGACGAGGGCGAGGGATAAGGCTGTTGCTAGGTGCGGGCCCATACAGAGCGTCCTCCACCAATAAAAAAAAGGTAGCACCCGACGGACCGGCCGAAACTCGGCCGGTCAACCGATTATAAGCGTTTTCCAAATACAATTACAAAGTCTAACATGACTTTCCCGATAAAAGGTTAACTCGGTGAAGTGGCACTCCTTTGATCTTGAAAGGTTCGGTGACAAGAAACAGATGTAGTTTAGCCACGGAATCACCACGTGCTTGAACTCTACTTGACAAACACCACGCAGTTGGGAATGAGGCTGAACTATTTGACAAACACCATGCGCTTCTCCATGGAGCTCCCGGCGAACATGATCTTCACTTCAATGTATCCGGCGTGATGGTCGAACGAAGCCTGGTGGGTTTTGGCCCCCAGCTGCTGAACCTGCTCATCTTCTTTGTGAAGCAAACGAGACTGCCGCGTCCTTCCCTTTTGTACTTGCCGCCACTGGTGCTTCTGCACCAGCCTTCGTTGCAGCTTCAGCTTTGCTGCCGCTTCAAAAACCATGGAGAAAGGGTGCGTTTGGTTGATGTCCTCGCCGTTGCATGCCTGGCCTGAGCTGTGCCTGGAACCTGCCTGGTGATTGTTTGGTTGGCGCCTGAGGAAAAAATACGTGCCTAATGTGGGTGTGCTGTACTGTGATTAGCAAGGGCGGACCCAGGAAAAAACTTGAGAGGGGGCAAGTATGTTTGGCCATATACCAACAAAATAAGCATCCGTATAAAGTAAAACCATGGTATAATCACTTCATTAACCACATGGTTGCGAATTTCATTGAAAAGTGAAACAAAACTAACTATTCAAGACAAAAAGACTTGCATCAACTTGAAAATATATTTGTTCCAAAGTTGCAAAAGAAAACACTGAAACATTGTTCTAACAATCTAACAAATAACCTGCAAGAAAAAAAATCATGGGAGATCGGAAATATTGAAGGATGTCGGTATCGGAGAAGAGGAGGAGTTTTAGCACATTACATTATGTTTGCGCCCAAGGCCATCTCCCACCTCTATCATACAATGCAACACAATGGAATTTCTTCTTATATTCTCGTGCTGATCGGGATTGTAATATGCAATCGTTTTCCTTTTAAACAGAACTAAGCACGTTCAAATCAATTAAGTGCCAAAAAATTGTTCGTTTTTTTGGAAAATAACCTCTCCACGATGACTTTAAGTGCCCAAAGTGAAAATATTAAATGAATTGCCAAAGAATCGTACATCACACATGAAGATGAAGTGTGCTAGGAAAGTAGGAAATATTAGTAGATCATCCACATTGAATTGCAGTTTTCCTGTCCCGATTAGCCTATTTTACTCGTTTAGTAAAAAGTTGCATACTAAAATTTATATGTTTCAAACAATTGTTCAACTAGCCTAACCACCCCAATTGGTAATAAGTTTGTGAGACTAACATGACTTCTAAGATAGCAATCATACAAAAAAAATGAAAATAGAAGAACTGACTTATACGGCTTACCTCGATGTCAATTAAAATTAGGGAATTGCATGGAGATGTGCTGCCGCCAGGAGGGGCAGCCGCCAGGGCTTCCGCCTCGGGCGTGGCTGCGTGTACGCAGAGGCTTGAGCTATAGGCCAATGAAAATCTGCGATCAAGTTAGGGATGCAATGAGTGGAATAAGCCAATAAATCTTTGATCGAGTTTGGAAGGCAATGAGTCAAACGTGCACAGGCTGTGGGCTGCAGCAATTCTTATTCTTTCGTGGGCTGTTTCATCAGGATTTTGACTCCATGGGCGCCTAAAAATACAAGAGAAAATGGGCTGAGTGGGGGCAGGACGTTGGGCTGAGTGGGGGCACACAGGTATACGCACGATCGAGTACGAGTGGACGAGAAAATCGAGTGGGGGCAGCTGCCCTCACAACCTCTCACGTGCGTCAGCCCCTGGTGATTAGCCTAGCCGGTATACAACAAAAAAATAGAAAAGGATGTACTTTGCCCAGGCAGGGTGATTTGCCTGGCCCAGGCATCCCATCCCATGTGCCTGGACGTGCTTCCAAACCTGCCTGGAACTAATTAGAGCCAGTAGCTACGGAGGCCTACTATTTAAAAATTCTATAAACGCTCAACGACAGAGCAGCCAGCAAGGACACCAACCAAACGGCCCCCCACCAGGCTAGCCTGGCCAGGCACAATTTCCCTTTATCCCAGGCGTTGTTCAAGCATCACTTTTTTCCAGGCAGAGCATCCAGGCCTTCAACCGAAGACGCTCATAATCGCCAGACAAAAAACAGGAGGGGCTCAGACCACATGGACCAGACCCGTCTGCCAGAACGCTCTAAACTGCGTAGAGGGGTTAAAAATTAGCAGAATTTCCTCTAAATGGGGTAAGTAGGATGATTTCTTAAAATTGGTTAATTAGGGTAAAAAATTAGAAACTAAGGGGTAAAAACTGAAATTTACTCTTACTATTCGAATACACACACTAGCAAGACGCAACTCATGCCGCCCAACCAAGAATTGGGACATCACGTTGGTTCAGGTTTATGTTCAACCTGAACTGTAATGAGTAGTTGAAGTCAGATCATAAAGTTAGATACACTAATCTGTAGCAGTACCATAGTATAACATAGTTATAGTTTGCACAATATGACATATGCCATATTTTGTGTGTGTGTGCGCAACTGCTGTGTATAGTTATTGAATCCCCTTTGATTCATGCACTCTTACATGTCTATGTCTCTAGGTGGTTCTGCTTGAGGTAGCCGGCAAGGGAGGAGAGGACTACGTCCACAACGCTGTCAAGTTCCTCCCACTCCAAGGTCTCCTTCCTCCAGAACAAGGAACAAGGGACTTGCGAACGACCCGATCCATGAGTACCAATACATGCTTGTTCTTCCAATCCCCAATCTATTTTCTCGTCCATCTACTTGCTCTACCTAGCTGACTTCAACTCATGCTGCAGATTCCTACTCCACCACCATGTCCCCTTCAACCCATAACCAGTCTATACTTCTGCGCCTCTACAACCTTATGCGTCTCCACGTTCCGTGGAGCAGGGCCCAATGTGGTCGCCGCGTCACCCAGGTTCACGTGTTCACCACTGTTTCTACCAATATGTCTCGCCCTTAGAGAGAGGAGCATCTGTCTCGCCTTGTGTGACGTTATAGTGGACCGATTCATTAGTTCGTTTTTTTCTTTTGATTGTATTCCGAGAAATATACATATTTCAAAATTACTTTATTTAATTTTTTAAAGTGTTCATTGCATATTTTAATAATAGTCTTGCTGTGAAAAAAATAATGTCCTGGAAACTTGTAAAAAATGTTGATATGCATTCAAAATTTAATGTTCATGACATTTTAAAAAGGTCTAGTGCCTCAAAAAATGTTCATAGAATTTCAAGTGTGAAGGCATCGTGTTCTTTCCAAGATAGGTGACTCGGATATGTATATACTATCACATATGGCATGAGGATGTTCATATGATTTGGATGAAAAGTTGGGAAATAAAATGGCATATGTGATAATGAATCATTCTTTCAACCTTAATCGGACGGCCACATCTAAGATATGGATGCCTCACATCAATGACAACAACTAAGTTATGCATGTGTCGGTCATGTTGAATCTTAGTAATAATCGACAATTCAGGTGACCATGATACCATTTGGCTAAAGGGAAGCTCCACCCACGACTTCCTTGTAAATTTATTCAACCTGTAAATTTCTAGTACATGAACTCAGACATGAAGGCATCGGGGATAGTCTATTGTTTCATAGGTCCATCTTCCCAACAGACGACCGATCTATCTTCATAAGTTTATCTTTAATGTCATCGTGTTCTTTCCAAGATAGCATGACTCGAATATATACTATCACATATGCATGAGGATGTTCATGTGATTTGGATGAAACGGTTAGAAATAAAAAAAAAGGCACATGTGATAATGAATCTTTGTTTCAACCTTCATCGAATGGCCATATGTGATGACCTCTGTTATCCCATGCATGCTTCACATCGATGAAAATAACTAAGAAATGAATGCTCAGTTATGTTCAAATTTATAGTAATAATCAACAAATAAGGCGACCATGACCCTAGTTGGCTATAGAGAAGCTCCACCCATGTCTTCCTTGTAAATTTTCTTCAACTCGTAAATTCCTAGTATATGAACTCAAACATGAAGGCCTCCTAGAGTAGCGTCCAGAGAAAAGAAACGCTAGTAGTGCTGCAGACCGAGCCAGCTATTTTGTCATGAAGGGAGAGCAGCATTTTGAGAGAGTAAGCGCCACAAGATTCTTTTGGCAAGGAGATAGCGAGCGAAAGAAATATCGACTGGTTAAATGTCTTCTGGTTTGCCGTCCCAAAGACCAAGGCGGGTTGGGAATTCATGACCTTGAGGTTAATAATAGGGCCCTCCTCGGCAAATGGTTGTTTAAATTACTGAGCGAAAATGGTGTATGGCAACCCTCCTTAGGAGGACATATGTGGGCTCCAAGGCTGTATCCCAAGTATACTGGAAGCCTGGGGATCCTCACATTTGGGCGGGTCCAATGGCTACGAAGAAATATTTCTTCTCGTATGGATCCTTCTCGATTAAGGACGGCTCAGAAACTAGATTCTGGCAGGACAAGTGGCTAGGAAATGCCACACTCCGGGAACAATATCCATCTCTATACAACATTGTGCGTCACAAGGGCGATACTATTGCCACTGTAATGGAATCATTTCCGCCAAATGTGACGTTCAGAAGAGATTTAATTGGACCCAGACTCCAATCGTGGTACATCCTGCTTCAACGGTTATCCACGGTGCAATTGTCACATGGGTCTGATGTATTTCGACGGAACCTACATGGAAATTGAAAATTCTCAGTGGAGTCTATATATAGAGCATTAATCCAGTCCGATGTGCCACTTGATAATAATAAGAAGATCTGGAAGATGAAGATACCTCTTAAGTATAAAATATTTGCAATGTATCTTCACTGCGGAGTCATTCTTAATAAATATAACCTTATCAAGAGGAATTGGCATGGAAGTCCGTGATGTGTTTTTTGTCATCATGATGAGACAATAAAACATTTATTCTTCCAATGCAAATTGGCTCGGTCTATATGGTCAATCATCCAGATAGCTTCTGGTTTGTATCCTCCTTATAGTGTTGCTAATGTATTTGGCAACTGGTTACATGGGATTGATCACAGGTTTATAACTCTTAGGGTAGGAGCGCTTGCTGTTATTTGGTCGCTTTGGCTATGTAGACATGATAAGGTTTTTAACGATAAAAGTACTTCTCTAATGCGGGTTATCTACAGATGTACCGGGACTATTCGTTTATGGTCCTCTCTACAACGCGTGGAGAATCGAGATCTGTTTACGGAGGTGTGTACATGATTAAAGGATACATGAGGGATACTTTTATCCAACATGGGTGGCAACATGATCTTAGGATTGGCCCACCTCCGCTTTAGGCGTTATACAGACACTATCTTTGTATTTCACCTTTTTCTTTTTCGTTCATCCGAGAGGACTTTGTTTGGCTGGGTGCATCTTAGTTATGCAGAGGGCGGGTGTAATGCTTAAACCTTTTAAGTAATAAAGCGCCCCTTTTCGAAAAAGCGCCGCAAGATGGGAAACTAGCAGTGCTCCAACTTTCTCAGCGCCCCAAAACTAACTTGCATCCATACAGCGGCTGACCTCATTTGTGAGCTTAAACAACTAGCAGCATGCCCACAAAATGAATGCTGCTAATGGACATACACGTAGGAGCATGTACATGAGGGAACACTGCTAAGTTGGTCTCAGATTTCAAAACAATGGTGCTGCCTTGCTAACATTCACACTAGCAGCGTTCACCTAGCACCACACGATACTAAAACTGCACTATATTATGTTATTCTACGTACGCTACTACAATTACACTTTATCTCTCAAATCGGATAATTTTGTGTAACACATTGAAATTTTAACCACATATTCTAATGATCACATGATGACATCATGCAAAGTTTATTTTGTTTAGACAACACTTCCAACTTTTGTAAATCTGCTTAAAATCCTGAAATTATGTTAGCAGCATATTATTTCCTGGCAGACGCAGCAAACCTTGCATCTAGCTGCATGTACATTACAACACACACTGCTAAATTCATAACTATATTATGTTGTTAGAAAATAGCAAACCCACCTTGTCGTGGTTTTGTCACGGCAGATGTCCTAGCAAAAGGACTTAAGCGTGAAGCCATCACAACGGTGATTAGCTTGTGGGGTTGAGCGGGACGAAAGATAGAGGTTTACCCAGGTTCGGCCCCTCATGGTGGAGGTAAAATCCTACTCCTACTCTTGTTGATATTGCTCGAGTATCGATTACAAGGGAGCGGATTAGCTTGAACTAGCTATTGATTGATTGTATCATGTCTATTCTATGTCGGAGACCCGCCTTTATATATTGGTCAAGGCCACCGGCTTACAAGAGCCCGGGTCGGGTTACGATACGTGTCCGAACCGTACTCTAAGTCGCCCTGCATTACAAGGTAGATCATTACGTGGCGGGTTACACCTCGGAGCCGTCTTCTGACCCTAAGCCTAAGTCGGCCCATCTTGTGAGCCATCTCCTTATGGCCACGTCTTGACTATCTTGGCCTTTCAAAGGCCCAGCTCCTTAAGTCGCCAACGATCTAACTCGGCTATATTAGGGCGGGTTATATCCTAGGGTTATATCCCCAACACACCTCATATAAATTCAATAACTGAAGATGAAACTTTGATTGGTTTGTATTACATGTATACTACATTTTTATGTCACAAAAATATCAACACTACCTTGCCCTCTCTCAAATCAGACACTTACACCCCCCCCCCCCCTCGAATCGACATATCTCCCCTTGGATATCGATAGGTTTGTAAGGCACTATCTATGTATACCTATACAAATTCTAGACTCTCTAGAAATTCACACGTAAATTAGATTTTACAAGCCGTTCATCTAGGCTGGGACCGAGTTATTACGGTGTAGATCCAAGCATAAAATCCTGAGCAAAAAAATATATTGTCAGCAGTAAAAACAGAAAAAGAAAAAACGTATCTCAATCTATACCTATATATACCAGTTTTTATTATTATGGTAGAACTTTTGATAATGTACAAAACTGCCTCAAATTTACCACGCGCATCACTCAGGCTCTCCCAATCTCCCACGACTCTTTCCTTCCTAGGTCCCCGTCCCAATCTCACACATCTCACATCTCACGGCTATGCTTCCTCTATTCTCTAGGTCCGCAAAAGAAAAACATAATTGCAATCTCAGAAGCCCAGCCCTCCTCAGCGGCGATCGTCCTCTCTACCGATATGATGTGAGTTCTTCATCGTCTATAGCTCCCTGGGGGCGATGTCAGGTGAGATCTTATAATCTGCCATGCCAAGTCAGTCATCTATGCTCTGTCCTAACCTCGTCTCTCTCATGTCTTCTGCTACAAATTTGTGCATATAACTCCATGGCTGTCTTCATACCAGGTCGCCCGCTAATGTTTCTTCTTGTATCAGGTGGAGATGGAACTGTCAACAGCAAGCAATACGTAGATCAATTCATTTTTCTCCTATTATTCTTGGATTTCATTTATTTTTCTCATGTTTATTCCTAATAAATAGTCCATGATTTCGGTCCTGTTTTCAGGGTTTCTTTCTCAGGTTGCTCTTCTCCTCATAATTAATATACCACTTCTCATGTTCGATGCAGCAATCTATCATAGTATTACAATCTCTCCCTTCTTGGGTTTCAAACATATATGATTGTTTTACTGCAAGGACTATTCTGACTGTGTCTTGGCCGTGAATTCGATGAGCAAGAGTCAGTTCTTCAGTTAGACACCCAGCTGTAGGTGGTTGCAAGATATACTGTAAGTCATCGACTGGATGTTCATGGTGTCCGTTATCTCTAGATCATGTGATATAGAGCCTATAAAGGAGTAGCTAGCAGAATGGTCGGTCCAATATTGATCAGAATTTTCGTTGGGCATCACACTGCCAAAATTGCGTTCACTTATTATGACATCATTGAGTACATCAGGTTAGAGAAGAATCCTTTTGAAAATTGATCAATCTCCTTACTGGATGGGTTGTGCACCACAGATCATGGGTGGCGTGAAGTCCTACCATCAACTTCTCCGCTGCTTCTATAAAAAAAAAAAAACTTCTCTGCTGCTTCTCATCTCATGTGAAAGGCATATGCCAGTACAGAAGAATGTCTCCCAGTGAAGGTACGAATCACATTCATGTGAATCTTTTCTCAATCTAATCTTTACGTTTCTAAACGATTGTCTATTCTGCTTCTAATCATGATGATCTGAAAAAACAGTGTGGAAAGTGTGTGTGCACTGGGGACAGAATTTCATAACGGAAAAAATAAACATAATACTGCTACGTCATCCTGCAACAGTGGTAGTATAATCAGCGCTGACTTTGTACGTTTGCATGTACGTGCAGTTTAATATACTGTGCATGTTTACAGGTCTGATGTATGTATCATGACAAGATGTGGTAAGCTTGGCGATCGTCATAACTTCTGATGGAATATGTACGTGTTTTACTAACTCCTTTTGTATGCTTTTGATTTGAAGTTACTAATTAATCCGTAGAATTTCTCTTAGTCTCTGTCAAATAGAAGTCATGAATTGGCGTAAAAGTTATAATAGTTAGGTGCAAGATTAAGGTGTGAATGTAATTTTTGTAGGCCAGCATGTAAAGATGTTCTACAGTTATATCTGAACCATTTGTTTATTCATCGGTTTCTATGGTTAATCGGGTTTTCATATTTTTATTTTATTTGATCTCAGCGTGATCTAATAAGGAAACTGATAATAGTCTGACATGTGAAATTGAAGAAGGCACAAAAACTCATTTTCTGTACAATAGTTCACAAATATCAGAAGTTTGACATGCGAAATGCACACAAAAAACTCTCTTGCCAGCACAGATGACGTCTTAGCTGAGAACCAGTGGCAACCTTATCACCATTTAGTGTGGAGATGACACGTCTGTGTCCATTTATATGGTTGGGTGAAGCATTCGCATTGTGTTAGATTTGGTTGAAGGTTCATCAATGGTAGCAGTGTGAAATAAATAATATTTGAAAATAAATACTCAATTTTGGATGTCATTGCAATTCAAATGATTTATTCACACCATTATGGAGAATAGTTAAGCCTCCAATGGAGTTTCGGGTGGTAACTACTTGTGCTTTACATGTGAATAAGGCCTTCGTATAATTCATACTTGGCAAAGCAATTTCAGGTCAGCTAGCTCCTTCTAGAAGGTCTATCATAAGAAAAGTATGCTGATTTGGATATACTACCTTCTTTCGGGTTTACAAGGCACACATATTTTGAGTTCAAGTATTAAATACCATCGACTAGAAAAGTAGCACAGCTTACCACAGATCAGACACTTAGTATATGATCCCATAAAATTGCGTAAAAGTTACGTTATATACAAAAAAAAAACTTTGCATTCATAACAAATACGTGTATCTAGAAAGAAAATCTTAATAAATCTTGACCTGTACATATATTTGAAGGATAGCATTCTTCTTATAAAGTATCACTCTGACGTTATTGTACTTAATTATCGACATGTTAATTTGTTTCTCACTTTTCCTTTATTAATTCATATTTTACATTGGTATATTTCCTAACCAATTGGAATCTACTAGATTACATAGGTCCACTTAATACTGCAATAATTCTTGGTAGGAATTCCCTAGCACTGAATCTGATTTCACTCAAAGTTGCATATGCAAGCACTCTTTATACGTGCCAGATAATTTATGGATGCAAAATAGCAAAAAATCACAATAAAATAAATTATAATATTTAATTACTAGAATTTCAAATTATAAGGTGTTCCACATGTTTTAGGATCTAAACTAGATTCAAAAGTAATAAACGGTCTGAGGTTTTCCATAGATATCAGTTACTAAACTAGCCCGTGTGAATGCACGGGTTGGCGACTAGTATGTCTTAACTTTTGTGAAACATATTGAAATTTTAACCATATATTCTAGTCATCAAATGATGACACCATGCAAAGTTTATATTATTGAAACAACACTTTCAACTTTAAAAACAGAAAACAGATTGCAGATGTGTGTTTAAATAATCTGAACAAATGTTTGGACTTCTCTTTTAATTTCTTTAAACAACTTAAATATACACACAAAAATTAATAGCATGGAATTGGCACATAATTGTGGTCGAAATGTTTAGCAGCTGACCAATCACTGGACACAGCTAGTTAAGAGCGCTCGTTTCTTGGACACGCTGCTATGTTTTAATCATTTAGCTGCATGCCCACTTGACATGGTGAAAATTCCCCAAGGCTCGCCACCCACCAAATTCCTAGCCCGTGCCGCCGTCAACCACACCAGTTCGTGGTCAACATCGCCGCCCTGCTCGACCTTGTCGGCGCTCCCATGTTATTATGTGCAGCTTTGCCCCGACATGGCTACCCGCGACCCAGTGGTCCTCTTCCTCTGACCTGCCCCGACTGCTCATCTGCACCGCCGCCCACCCTTCGTCTGCGTTCTCGCCCGTCGCTCAGTGCCTCTCCTGTACATCCTGTACGCCGGCAGGTAAGCATTCTCCTCCTTAGGACATTCTCAGTTGTGGATCTAGTGGGGTTGCCCCCGACAGTTCCTAAAATTTACATGAATTTTGAGGTTCCGGGTCATGTAAAATGTAAAACATGTTGTTGTATAGACATGTTGCTTAAATTATGATGGTACTTAGACTAAATTAAGGCATCCTTTGGTTTGTAGAAATTTCCTAGGATAGGGTTTTCAAACTAAAAATTCCTTTGGAGCACTTTGGTTCGTAGGAATGATTCCTATTACTATGTAGGATAGAAATCAATGCTTCACATTTCAAAGGAAAAAATCATTTTCGTAGACTCAATGAAAAAATTCATATCCTACCCATCAAATGTCATCTCACTTCATATGATTTTTCTGCTCCTGTGATATTCATATCCTATTAACCAAAGAGGCCTAAACATGTTGCTTTATAGGGTTGAGGCTCTCCGTTAATCAATAGATTATATGATGATATATGATAAAGTTTCAAAACTTGTTGTATGGGTACTAAGAGCAACTCCAACGGGCCGACCCAAACGGACGGCGCATTTGTCGACTTTTGTCCGTTTGGGTCGGCCGCCCATCCGGCGTCCGCCTAGTTTTGCATTTGGGTCGGCAGTGCGCCCAACGCGCCGACCCATTTCATGTCCGCATTCAACTTAAAGAAAAAAGGCCCGCGGGCGATCATGCCAGCGGCCATGTCTCATGCCAGCACCATGCCAACACCGGCATACAATGCCGGCTTCAGAAAATATCACTCGTGGTAGAGGGGGAAGCCATCCAGGTCAATGCCGACCTGATCACGCATGAAGGCCACCTGGTCGGGATCATAGCCAGCGCCCGGTGTGAACGCCCCGCGGCCGCCCTGGCTTTGTGTCTCGTCGGGATCGTAGCCAGCGGCCGGCACACCGCCCTCGAAGATGAGGTTCTGCATGTAGTCCTCGTCGGCGCCGGACGGCAATTCCTCGAAGAGAAGAAGGTTCATAGTGCAGCTGCTTCGGAGGAGGTGAATATGTTGACCTTGCAGATGGATGAGTTGGATGACGATACAGGGACGGTCGTGCAAGCCATTTGTTTCATGATGTTGAAGTGGCAGAAGATTGAGTTGAAGGCGGAGGTCGAGAAGGAGGCGACCGAGGCACCGGCGGCGGCAGAGTGTGCGATGGCGGCTTAGATTGCCTGTCCAGCAGGGCAATTTCTTGCATGCATTACGGGACAGATATTCTTTTGTGATTGGGCATGCGAAAAATATGGATATTTGCCTCTTTTTTGTTTTCACCGGGCACTATGGGATCCGTCGCGTGAGCTATGTCATCGGTCCATGGACGGATACCATGTCCGATCTGATGGTCAGCGTATAAATGTTTGCTTGAGCTAGGAGCACATGCTCACGGACTCAACTATGAATTTACCGAGCGGATTTTGAGTTTCCGAATCCAGTTGCATCTTTTAGTTTATAGAAAACCAAAAAAGCTTTTTTCGGGTGAACCGAAAACTATATTTATTTTTAAAGTTATAAATAATCATGAACAAATTATGTCATGCACACATAGTAGCTTAGTTGGGACTCAATTTCTCGGGCTGGGAGCCGGGAGCGCCGTGCGTTCCCGTACGAGGTGTACGATCATGACCGAGTGCCACGGGCTCGAGCCCACCACGCAACCGTACATACCGTGCCAACCCTTTAGCCTTCCGAAGCTGGAGTCAGAAGCGCGCACCACCGCACCCGGCTGTTCCAAGCGGATGCGCGGTGCACATATATGCCGGCTTGTGGACTACTCAGCCACCGGTATGGTACTATTCCATTTTCAACGGACCGGTCTATTTGCAACTTGTCTGATTTTTTATTTTAGCTTCAGTCCGATCTCGCCCATGTCTTTCTTCTTCCTCCCATCCGAACCACCCTCCAGCACCGTCGACGACATATAACCTGCTATATGTTCCAGGCGCGAAGCCGAGAGCTTATTTTTGCATACTCGGCTTACATGGATGCGAATGGGCGGGTGTTTTAGAAAAATAAAAAGGAAAATATAAGACGAGCAGGCCGTTAGTGGGTACTCAGCTTACATAGCCCACTATCACGGGGACATCAGGCCCCTGGAAGACGGTCATGTGGCAGCCACAATCGCGAGGCTCGCCAATAGGCCGGGTATTTCTTTCCCCTCGATAAGACCACTGCACCGTGTAAGCCGGGAGTTTTTTTTATCAGTCCTTGCCTTAGCCCGCGATATGTCGAGAATCCTTTTTATCACTTGCTTTATTTTGGGTACTCGGCTTATGACGTGTGTTTTTCTTCCATGGTACATTGGGCTTCAATGTAAATATTTGTCACTCACATATTGGACTCGCTATCTGTACCCAATATTGTAATAGACCCTTTGGTTTATTAGTAAAAATGATTAAGAGTTATATTTATTATTTTAAATTTACACTAGGTAAAATTTCCTTGGTCCATAAATTAATATGTTTGTAGTTAGACTGTTTTGAACGTATGCTTTGGCTGCCCTAGTCTGGATAGTACCCCTTGTTAGTGAAGTGTTTTATGTATATGTCTGCATGCTTGATTGGGCCAACTTTGTGTAATACGTTTTGTGAAAAACAAAATTGATATATGCCACATTTCTGTGGTAACGACCAATAACTATATACAGAACTATATTCTACCTTATTTTTCTCCTCCACAAGAAAAGATCCCACGCTTTTCTCCTCCTCCATCGGCACCGCAGCAGGTCAGTCCCATCTCCTATGGCCTTTGGGCCATTACTAGTAGAAAAAGGGCCATTCAAACCGGTTCGTGAGGGCCTTTAGTCCCAGTTCTGGAACCGGGACTAAAGGCTCGGCACTAAAGCCCCCCCCCCCCCCCTCCTTTAGTCCCACTCCACGTGGCCGCTATCTCGAGCTCCACCTTTTTTTGAATTTTTTTCTTGATTTTCAAATTTCTGAATTATTTTACAATTTAATCTCTAATCACCACCACTCATCACTGCTCCTCTAATCTCTAATCACCCCTCATCATTCCAAATCATCTAACTTCCCGGCCGGTCACCCATCCTCTCACTACTCCAGCCTGAGCACGCTTAACTTTCGGGTTCTATTCCCCCTCGTTTCCAAGTCTGCACATGTTGTTTTCCTGACAATAGTAAGATGTCAATCCTATTAACCTACAGGAGTTTAGCTTGAGCATGAAGTCACACGTTTCACTGTTTGAGTTTGAAACTATTATTCTAAAAAACAATAATTATTTAGTAACACTAATATTTCTTGAATAAGTAGTTTGACCATAGTTTGACCACAGTTTGACCAAATTTGACCAAAATTCAAAATACTAAAATAATTATTTAGTAACACTAATATTCTTGAATAATTATTTAGTACCACTAATACTTCTTGAATAAGTAGTTTGACCATAGCTATACCAGATTTAACCAAAATTCAAAAAAAAAGAAATTTGAGCATAAGTTTTTTTCCTTTTAGAATTTGAGAATTCTAAAAATTTGCAAACAGGCCTACGGCCATCAAAATCAGATGCGGATTTTCGTGCTGATTTTTTTGATATATTATGCGTTTTTTCAACATCGTATGCAAAAGATATGGCCGTTTTACTTTTTCATAACACTTTTTTGCAAAACATGTCCAAATTTAAGTTTTTTAATTTTCCTGACTAATAGATGTAGTAACATAACTACATCTCGAAGGATTTTAATTTTTGAAGTTTTATCATTTTCTTTTGCTTTTTAGAAAGCTGAAAAGGCGATCCACAAGGGGGGGGGGGGGGACGGTTTGAAAATGGGACCTTTAGTCCCGGTTTGAGACACGAACCATGCCCTTTAGTCCCGGTTCATGCCTCAAACCGGGACTAAAGGTCTAATCTTTAGTCCCGGTTTGAGATACGAACCAGGACTAAAGAGCATCGCACCCTTTAGTCCCGGTTCGTGTCCCAAACTGGGACTAAAGGGCTCATTTGAACCGGGACTAATGCATTTAGCCGCACGAACCGGGACCAATGCCCCCATGGGTATCGGTTCGTGACTAAACCGGGACTAATGGGTGTATCTGGCCCGAACGAAAGCCCTGTTTTATACTAGTGCATGGAGGTGCAGAGGACCCCAGCCCCCCGCTAGAGGGAGGGACCCTCGTTCTAAATCTTGTTTGGTTCAACATCTAGGTTTGGGCTATGTGGCGGCGGAGATGTCTCTCAGTAGGAATAATGTCTCCCACGTTCTATCCCCATCTCGATTGTGCCAGTGCCGGTCTTGAGATTTCTGGGGCCCGGGGCAAGACTACAAACTAGGGCCCCTTGATATAAACATCGAAATAATGCTCAATATATATATATATATATATATATATATATATATATATATATATATGTTTGTGTGTGTGTGAAATGTTAGCACTAAACACTTAAAATCTATTCAAAATCAAGTAATTAATATTCTACCTTGAAATTTCTTCTTAGAATCCTAGATGGAAATTTGTTTATGAATGTATCAATATCAAGGTCATTCATATGTTTTCCAAATGCATAAAGTTATCAAACCATTTAACCTCTCTTGGGACATTTACAAACCTCACATACTTTTTGCTCAACATATATCTATTTTAAAGATGCACATGCTACTTCCAGTAGGACATTACTTATCATGTTAGGCAGCATACCTCAGCCATCATCATCACATCGAGTATCTCCATATCACTACTAGGAAAATGCTTATAGGTAGACATTTAGCAGTAGCGTTGGCTAAAGACCCCACGCTACTGCTATTTAGCAGTAGCGCCTGACAACACCAGCGCTGCAAGTAAGGGTTAGCAGTAGCGCGGGATATCCCGGCCAGCGCTGTTGTTGATGGGCCACGCTCTGGGCCCACTGTTGCAGCTTTAGCTATAGCGCTGGGTCTCCTCCCCCGCGCTGCTGCTAAGCCCACCACTGCTTCCCCCGTGCCGGCCCACGCGCCCCTCCTCTCTCACTCACCCACACTCACATGCTCACACTCACAGATCGAATCCCTCAATTCCCCGATCCGGCCGCACTCCCTCGTGCGGGCCCTCTTCCCCCGTCGGCCGCCCTTCCCCGCGACGACCCTCCTCCCCTGCCCCCTCCCCCCCCCCTGCGCACCGGCCATCCTCCCCCGCCGGTCACCCTCCCCCCCCCCTGCGCCGGCCCTCTCCTCTACCGAGAGGTACTCCTCCCTCCTTCCTCCTCCTCCTCCTCCCTCCCTAGTTATAGTTATTAGTGAGTAGTTATTTTGAATCCTATATAGTTGAAAAAATGTAGGTTTTTAGAATAATGTAGGTTATGATCGAACCCTAACTAGGACAGATTAGGTATGAACCCTAGTTAATTCGTTTGAACCCTAGGTTTTTAAATTTAGCTAGGTTTTAAAGTTAGGACAGAAATTTAGCTAGGTTTTTAATTAGGTGTAGTTAATGAATTTAGGTGTTTTAGGTGTATTTAACAAAATTTTAGGCGTTTTAGTTGTTTTAGGTTTAGTTAACAGAATTTTAGGTGTTTTAGTTGTTTTAGGTGTAGTTAACAGAATTCTAGGTATTTTTTTAGTTAAAGCAATTGTTGTTACTTTTTTAGTTAAAGCAATTTTTTCTGTTATATGCAAATATGTAGTGGACATGTCATATTTTGAACATGTCACATTTTGGACATGTCATATTTTTCCGAGTGGCCTATGTTTTGCCAGAAATGTCGATTCGTTTACGTTTTGGCAAATTTTAGGCGCTCGATATGTCCTGCTTTTAGCAAAGGTCGTGCCAAATTTTGCTAAGTGTTTATTAATTTTGTTTTCATAATTAAGCATTTTGTTATCGACGTCGACGATGCCTATCCCGCATCCTCGTCGTCGACTCGTCGGAGGACTCCTGCTTGAGCCGAGGGGCCATGTCCGGGACTGGGCTCCGCCGGGCTGGTACTGGGTTGTGCTATCTTCTGGTGAGTGCAGCTCAGTGAGGAGCCAGCCCGTCGTTGACCCGAAGCTTCTTTGGTGGTAGTCACGTGGGCCTGCATCGGTGCAGAGGCTTGAGTCCCCCGCGCCGGTGGTACAACACCGTGTCACGAAGGAGAACGCGCACGTCCACCGCTACTTGGTTTTGTTGGCGAACGACAAGTTCTCTAATACCTAGCGGATTCTTTGGGGACCTCACCGGAGCTATGATCCTGTTAAGGTTCCTTCTCTTTGGGTGTCCACCGCGGCCCACTGAACCTAGAGGAGCTATTATTCGAGATGTATTAGTGATATTATATGATGATCTTTGCTACAAGCTACTATATATGTATTCGATGATGGATTATTAATTACCTATTAGTTATTTGATTATTGAATGCAAAATATGAGCGTGGTCCGTTCTCCAAACTACTATATATGTATTCGATGATGGATTATATGATGATCTTTGCTACAAAATAGGTTCGATGATGATCTTTGCTACAAAGTACTACAAACTACAAATTTTAGGTGTTCTAGTTGTTATATGATGATCTTTGCTACAAACTACTATATATGTATTCGATGATGGATTATTAATTACCTATTAGGAAATGTCTAACGACGAAAGGGAATTCGCTATGTGCGATTACTGCGAAGATGAGCACGGTCTGTGCGACAGGCCTCACTTGGTAGAAGGTCGGCGCTTCAGCATCAAGCTCCAAGAGACCTTCGATGTTGATACGGTACGCAACGATGACAAGTGTTTTTTGTTATTTTTGCACGACTTCTGTGCTTCTTCAACGTGTAATTTCGGTCTTTCACAATTCGACTAGCTTATCCCATGCCATGCAAGACGCTATGTCTTGGAGAAGATGAGTTTTGAAGATCATGAAAGCATGGAGACAAAGATAATTCAAATAAGGACCCATCATGGTTATGATTTTGCTGTAAAACTATACAACTCTATGAACTCATCCAATTTTGGTTGCCGGAATTAGGAAGCCCTTTGCAAGGCGTATGACTTTCATGGGGGTATGCTTCTCACCTTCAATCTTAGTGATCCTAACATCGACGAAAAGAATATGACCATTTGGGTCCTTGTTGACACGCTTCCAGTTATACCGCTGTGTGAGTTTCTCAAACATATTTATTAAGTATTTTATATTGTTTATTTCAAAGTATTTGACAACTTATTTCCATTGACAGCTTATTTTCATTCTTCAAAAAATGTGGCACAGAACCTACTACTACAATGATGAAGCACACAGCGGTATAACTTATAAGGAGAAAGATGGTCTTATCGCATTTTTTTACTGATCTTGAGAATTACAATAGCTATTATCGAATTCCTCAAAGTCAATATGTGCCACTAGTGCACGCGATTTGCTACGATAACATCAATTGAGATAGCATGGTAAGATTTTCTACTATTACGACATCCGTGCATCTTTTGCATAAAGTTTTCTAAAACTAAACTACATTGCTAACTACAAAGTTATTACTATGTTTTTGAACAGAAAATCCCGATGGATTGTGTGCCTCATCTGATGTTGCCAAGAGGTCGCGTTAATGTTATGAGCTTACGGCCACCACGGCCAGGTCAACCGCAGTATCCACATCACTCCTGTCCATACCGGATTTCTAAAAGCGAGGAAGCCATGATAATAAATGATTGGAAAAAATGTTTCGGCCATCGTAGAGAGCTACTTGGAAGCAACATTGTGCGTAGGCCAAGACTTGGAGACAGGATGATCTCCGTTCTTCATTATGGAGAGTCTAGTTTCCTTAATGAAGAGTCAATGCCTATCTTGTTTTATGATATTTTACCTACGAGAGGGTAGAGTAGGTCCTATGAGAGGAGTAGGTCCTAGGTAGAATGTGTGTTATTATGTGCTACAATGTGTTAGCTAGAGTTGATGAGGAGGATGAGGAGTTATGATTATGACTAGTGACCAACTTGTTATATATATGATGTCTCATTGACGAACATTGTTTGGTGGTGATGACTAGTAGTAATGAATATGCTATTTAAACAGACTAGTTCATAATGAGTTGTTATTGTATAAAAGATATATCTGTTTAAACATGTACAACGCCAAAATATGAAAAAAAACATAAACTTTAGCAGTGGCGCGGGCTAAAATATTAGCAGCAGCGCTCATTTACCAGTAGCGCAGGCCAAAACAAGTGCTACTGCTAGAAAATAGCTGTACCGCCATAGCTGGAGCGCGCGTACCTGCGCTACTAATAGCAAAAAGAACAGCGCTACTGGTAAGGGTTTTCCTAGTAGTGCATACATGTCGTCCTTCATAAGAATTTTTGTTCATTGATGAAGCATGAGAACCATCTTCTAAGCCCTAGAGCTAACACAAACAATGAGTTAAGTTTATTAAACTAAAAAGAAATCAGTTTAACAGAAGATTCCGTACATTACTTGATATCATCTGTAGATCCAAAAGCAATATTTTCTGTGAAATTTGATTCTAGATATATAAGTTCAAATCTTCTACAGCATAGGAACCACCCGAATGCCTTTGAGATAGAGCTTTTGCAGCATCACTACAAACCAATAAAATTGATCCCCGATTTAATACAATAGGTAGATGAGTTCATAAAGATTTCGACGAACCTTCAGTGGTTAATCCTGCTTCAGTAGACATCATCCCATGGTCCTAATTTTCCTAACCGAACAGTAACATCATAGTTCCTAAGTTTGAATGCCAAAAGAAAATCCTGCTCCTGGTGACTATTTTTTCCCGTCTGGAGCAACGAAAGCGAGTAATCTCAAAATCCATACAAAACTCATAAGATTCGATAAAAAATGTGCAAAACAATTCGTATCAAAGCCTCATGACGAATAAACCGGCGTGGTCCTCCTACATCCCTGTGCGTCATGGCATCGATGACGATTGCCCTGCCAGGATTGCAGAGTGAAGTTTGGCGTCGGCGGTGGGCACCTACGATGAAGAAAAAAGGGGCCTAGGGCATCTTTTTAGATCGACTAGGGCATTGCCTGCTACCCTTTTTTTATTGAAGGGCAATTGTGCGCTACCTGCAGGTGGGTATTTCACCACGTGTCTGACCAAAACCAATAAATCGGGTTCTGTTCGCTGCTAGGCCCCTGTGAGTTGAAGGAATTTAAAATAATGACGTAATAATCACGTGGTCGTCGTTGGCTTCATCGTGACTGCATGCAGATTATCTGAACCGCGTCCTAATCGGAGGCGGCCCCTGGACTTGGGGGGGCGACCCCCCTCAGGGTTGGGCCTGGATGGTGTGTCTACCATCATCGGAGGGCGTGTGGAGGTGTGTTGCTACTTGTGAGTTGCATTGGGATTTCCCCGAAGAGGAGGGGATGATGCAGTATAGTACATATAAGTATTTCCCTTAGTTATGAAACCAACGTTATCAATCTAGTATGAGAACGAAGCAACACTATGTAAACAACACCTGCACACGAATAACAAATACTTGCAACCCAATGCGTAGAGGGGTTGTTAATCCCTCAACGGTATTGAGATAGATTAAATTGTATAGGATTCGATATATAGATCTAACTAAAATACAAAATAAGATGAATAAAAGGAAATTGTTGCAAGGTATTTGTAGGAGTTTTATATGATAAAAGATAGGCCCGGGGAGCATAGTTTTTTTCACTAGAGGTTTCTCTCGAGAAAATAACATACGGTGGGTAAAAAATTTACTGTTGGGCAATTGACAGTAAAGCAGATAATTATGAAGATATCCAAGGCAATGATCAAGTATATAGGCATCACGTCCAAGATTAGTAGACTGAAACAAATCTGCATCTACTACTATTACTTCACACATCGAACGCTATCCAGCATGTATCTACTGTATTATGTTCATGAAAAAATGGAGTAATGCATTAGGCAAGATGACATAATGTAGACAAGAAAATATCACATATGAATAGACCCCATAGTGTTACTCTTAATTGCAATGATACATGCATGCCATGTCTCTTTCTGCCAGTGAGATTGAGCACCGTAAGATCGAACCTATCACAAAGCACCACTTCCCATGGCAAGAAAAATCAATCTAGTTGGCCAAATGAAACCAGTTTTTCAGAGAAGAAATACGAGGCTATAACAATCATGCATAAAAGAATTCAGAGAAAACTCAAATAGATCTCCAACTAGATCTGACCATAAACTCACAATTCATCATATCCCAACAAACACACCGCAAAAAGTCATTACATCGAATAGATCTCCAAGAACATCATCGAGAACATTGTATTGAAGATCAAAAAGATAGAAGAAGCCATCTAGCTACTAACTACTACCCGTAGGTCTGTGGTAAACTACTCACGCATCATCGGAGGGGTAGCAAGGATGATGAACAACCCCTCCATGATCGTTGCCCCCTCCGGTAGAGTGCCGGAAACGGCCTCTAGATTGTATCTCGTGGTTCTGGAACTTGCAGCGGCGAAAAAAGTATTTCTCGACTCCCCTAGGTTTTTTGGGATTTTAGAGTATTTATAGATGCGTAGGTAGGTCAAGACGGTGTCCATGGGCCCCACTACCCACCAGGGCGCGCTAGAGGCCCCTGAAGCGCCCTGGTGCCTAGTGGGCCCCACGAGCGTCTTCTCGTGACCTCCAGAAGCTTCCAAGGTCTATTCTTGGTAGAAAAAATTCTTCAAAAAGTTTCGTGGCATTTGGACTTCTTTTGGTATTGATATTCTGCAAAGTAAAAAAACAAGCAAAAAACAGCAACTGGCACTAGGCATTGGGCACTAAGTTAATAGTTTAGTCCCAAAAGTTGATATAAAGTTGCTAGTAAATGTATATGAAACATCCAATATTAATAATATAAATTGCATGGAACAATCAAAAATTATAGATACCGTATCATGTGTCTCTCTCATATATCACAGGATTCGATCAGCGTTGGTCTTCGATGAATCTGTTTGGATCCGGTCTTCGTTCGTCTTTGTGGTGTTTATTGGATTGATCCTTTCGATCTACGACTTTCTTCATCGGTGGTGCTTGCTGCTTCGGCGCGCTGGTCCTATGGTCCGCACGACGACTTCCTTCCTGTCTACTACAACAAGTTTTGCCCGGCTCCAGCGAGGGAGGGGTGATGATGGCGACGCGTGCCTCGCGCTGGTGCTTGTAGTCATCGCTAGGTGGTCCACAGACCTGGTTGTAATTTTTCTTATCTCCATTGTTCTTTCTACTGCCATGATTGAAGATGAATAGGTTGGAAGTTTCTCACGCAAAAAAATAACGATATAAATAACTATTTTAGCAAAATTCATAAAAAAAACTTATTGAGCAAGTAATAAATTTTGACACCAATTCTATGGTAGTAATTAATCTTTCCCCTAATAATATCCACATTGGATCCAGGTGTTATACTGTGTATACAAACAGGAGTATGTTTAGATAATTGTGTGAACAAATTGATATATCCTAGCAAAACTATTTTTAGCAACAAGTAATTAATGAATTAATATGTGCTAGGTATACTTTGCTGGTGAAAACATGTTGTATTATTTGTACAAAGCATGGAACACGGTTTCAATACCTTTTATATTCCTGGCCAGAACACAACTTTGGATCTAAGTTTTATGTTTGTGTACACACTCCCATCTTTTTCCTCCCATATCAGCAGGAAAGTTTACTGCCAAGCATCTCGCCATTCTACACTTGAGAAACCAGGTTTGCTTTAATCTACCATCTTTGAATGTATGCCCCTAATCTTGTTTTTGCGTCCTCATCTTAATGACCTTGTAATTAGTAGTTAGGTCAAGATCGAAAAGGATCTATGAGCAAAAAACCATCCACACCTACTGATAAAATCACAGTGAGACAAGCGGCACCATATCATGAAATAGCAGCAAATTGTGAGGGTTATGTGAGGATCCTGTATGGTGGTAGTTGATACGTCTCCAACATATCTATAATTTTTGATTGTTCCATGCTATTATATTATCTGTGTTGGATGTTCTATATGCATTACTATGCTATTTTATATTGTTTTTGGGACTAAGCTATTAACCTAGATCCCAGTGTCAATTTTTGTTTTTTCCTTGTTTTTGACTTTTATTGGACCAGAAGATTTTTCTTGGACCAGAAGACACCCAGAAGATTTGGAGAGATGGCCATAAGAGTCCTGAGGAGGCCACAAGGCCTCAGGGCGCGCCCCAGGGGGGCGCCCCTGGCTTGTGGGCCCCTCAGGAGTCCCCTAACCCTAATTCCTGTTGGGAAACATATCATGCAATTTCAAAAAAATTCCTACGCTCACGCAAGATCTATCCAGGAGATGCATAGCAACGAGAGGGGGAGAGTATGTCTACGTACCCTTGTTGACCGAAAGCGGAAGCGTTTGACAACGTGGTTGATGTAGTCAAACTTCTTCTCGTTTCGATCGACCAATCACCGAACGTACGACACCTCCAAGTTCTGGACACGTTCTACTCGATGACGTCCCTCGAACTCTTGATCCAGCAACGTGTTGGGGAAGTAGATGAGTTCCATCATCACGACGACGTGGTGAAGGTGATGGTGAAGTGATACGCACAGGCTTTTCCTAACCACTATGAAGATATGACCGGAGGCGTAAACTAGGGGGGCGCCACACACAGCTAACAATTGTTGGTGTGTCTTCTAGCGGTGCCCCCCATATATATATATAGGTTGGAGGGAAGGAGAGGTAGCCAAGGGAGGGCCCCAAGAAGGAGGATTCCTACTTGGGGTCCTCACAATTCGGCCTCCCCCCTTTCCTATTCCTATTCGGAGTAGGAAGGGAAGAGGGGAAAGGGGGAATCCTATTCCCTTTTTCCTTTCCTCCTTCCCCTTTCCTTCTGCAATTTGGCCAGCCCATATGGGGAGGAGGGTGCACCAGCCCCTTTGTGGCTGGTGTGTTTCCCCTCTTGGCCCATAAGGCCCATATCTTCTTTCGGGGGTGCATGAAACCCCTTCCGATGACCCGATAAGTACTCGGTGCATCCCGAAACACTTTTGGTGTTCGAATACTATCGTCTTATATATATAAATCTTTACCTCTCAACCATTTAGAGACTCCTCGTCATGTCTGTGACCTCATCCGGGACTCCGAACAACAATCGGTCACCAAATCACATAATTCATATAATACAATATCGTCATCGAACGTTAAGCATGCGGACCCTACGGGTTCGAGAACTATGTAGACATGACCGAGACAACTCTCCGGTCAATAACCAATAGCGGATCCTGGATGCTCATATTCGCTCCTACATATTCTATGAAGATCTTTATCGGTCGAACCGTTATGACATCATGGTTATTCCCTTTGTCCATCGGTATGTTACTTGCCCGAGATTCGATCGTCCGTATCTTCATGCCTAGTTCAATCTCGTTACCAGCAAGTATCTTTACTCGTTCCGTAATACATCATCCTGCAGCTAACTCATTAGTCACTTTTCTGGCAAGGCTTCTTATGATGTGTATTACCAAGAGGGCCTAGAGATACCTCTCCAATACTCGGAGTGACAAATCCGAATCTCATTCTATGCCAACCCAACAAACACCTTCGGAGATACCTGTAGAGCATCTTTATAATCACCCAGTTATGTTGTGACGTTTGATAGCACACAAGGCATTCCTCCGGTATCCGGGAGTTGCATAATCTCATTGTCGAAGAAATATGTATTTGACATGAAGAAAGCAATAGCAATAAAACTGAAGGATCAATATGCTATGCTAATGGATGGGTCTTGTCCATCACATCATTCTCCTAATGATGTGATCATGTTCGTCAAATGAGAACACATGTCTATGGTTAGGAAACTTAACCATCTTTGATTAACGAGCTAGTCTAGTAGAGGCTTACTAGGGACACGGTATTTTGTCTATGTATCCACACATGTATCAAGTTTCCGGTTAATACAATTCTAGCATGAATAATAAACATTTATCATGATATAAGGAAATATAAAATAACAAATTATTATTGCCTCTAGGGCATATTTCCTCAGTTCCACCTTTATAAATTATCAAATATTCCCCAAAGATTAGAAGCGTCCACAAAATTACTTTTCCGCAGCCGCAAGCTTCTGTTATCGCAAGATCTCATCTTGGGGTATTTTTCGGCACTCTGCCGGAGGGGGATTCAATCACGGAAGGCCTCTATATCAGCCTTGTTGCCCTTCCGATGAAGCGTGAGTAGTTTACCACAGACCTAAGTGTCCATAGCTAGTAGCTAGATGACTTCTTCTCACTCTTTGATCTTCAATACAATGTTCTCCTCGATGTTCTTGGAGTTCTATCCGATGTAATCTTCTTTTGCGGTCCGTTTGTTGAGATTCGATGAATTGTTATGATCAGGTTATCTATGAATATTATTTGAGTCTTCTCTGAACTCTTTTATGCATGATTAAGATATCTTTGTATTTCTCTTCGGTTTCGTTTGGCCAACTAGATTGATTTTTCTTGCAATGGAAGAGGTGCTTAGTTTTGGGTTCAATCTTGCGGTGTCCTCACCCAGTGACAGAAGGGGTAGAGAGGCATGTATTGCCTTGTTGCCATCAAGGATAAAAAGATGGGTTTTATGTCATATTGCTTGAGTTTATCCCTCTACATATTGTCATCTTACTTAAAGCGTTACTCCATTCTAATGAACTTAATACTCTAGATGCATGTAGGAGTCGGTCTATGTGTGGACTAATAGTAGTAGATGCAGAATCGTTTCGGTCTACTTGTCACGGACGTGATGGCTATGTTCATGATCATTGCCTTAGATATCATCATAACTATGCGTTTTTCTATCAGTTGCTCAACATTAATTTGTTTACCACCGTATGTTTTCTTTCAAGAGAGAAGCCTCTAGTGAAACCTATGGCCCCGGGGTCTATTTTCAGATCTATAAATCAAAAAACCCAAAAATACCTTGCTACAATTTATTTATATTTGCTTTAGTTTGCCTTTTTATTTATCTTTTATACCTATCTCTATTAGATCTCACTCTTGTTCGTGATCGTGAAGGGATTGACAACCCCTTTTTCGCGTTGTGTGCACGTGTTTGTTAGTTTGTGTGGCTGCATATATTGGAGACTTGCTTGTGCCTCCTACTGGATTGATACCTTGGTTCTTAACTGAGGGAAATACTTATCTCTACTTTCTTGCATCACCCTTTCCTCTTCAAGGGAAAAATTAACGCAATATCAAGAAGTAACAGTAGTCGAACCTAGGATGGCAACCTGGAAGGAGACTCTGCTATGGTATTTCCTGTTGTAGGAGAGAGGACTACAACGAGATCTAACGGTCATGGTTATACACGCAGCTTGGAAATTGATTCTGCCTCTCGTACTTAGAGGCCTACTGCGAGGTCAGATTTTGTTCTAGTGGCACAGCGCCGAGACTGCATACAGATTTATCCTGAGTGGCTGGAGTAAATTGATTCAGGAAAAAGGATGTGGACAGCTCTCAAACAATTTTGAGCAGATAGGAAACATGAAGAGGTTAGTATATACTCATGTTCTGGTCTTCTCTATCATCAGATAATTTCATTATGTGTTAATTATCAGGTATCATAAGGAGTGTTTGCTTGATGAGCATTCATACCAAATGATGAACTAATTAGATCCTAGGTTCTCCAAAAGATAACATTATTTGCTTCAGTTACCTGATGGATTTTCAGCCTTTGCGTCAAAATGATTTTATGCATTTGTTTTCGCACTACCTTGTATTTCCTTTAATCACAACCATGCATACATGTAAAAAAACTCATGGCCACTTTGTGTAGTTGATAGAAATCAGTTAACATCTCAATTTCCCCATGTGCTATTGTATGACTGTGAGGTTTTTTTTAACATGCTCCCTCTTACCTCCCCTTTTCACATGAGATGTAAGAGTATAAAATAAATCTAAGTCGTTGATTTCATTAGGTAGTGAACTTGAATAAATATTACCTTCTTAAATCCCTTGTGAAAATGTGGGGTAAGAGGGAGCATGTTAAAATTGCTCAAGAATGTGGGCACAGCCACAGGAGCACTGCCTATTCTATTAACAGAACGAATCCATTAGATTTCTCTTACAGACATTCATGACTGCCATTGTTGTGTATAAAACTAGGTGGTGCTGCCACCAGTGGCAGAGTTTGAGCATAATCCAAGAGGGCCATTACCTGAAGGGGAACGAATTAGTAGCAAAGGAGGGGCTAATCTCAAGTATAAACGCTTGTTAGGCTTAAAAAATTGTATATTCTTTTATGGATGCAAAAATTAAGGGGGGGGGGGCATGGCCTCCGTTGGTCTACATGAAGCTCTGCCACTGGTTGCCACACATTCTATAGTGTTGTTATAGCCATTGACAGAATCTTGTTTTTGCACAATATCCAAATGGTCTAGCAGTGATAAGACACCAATTTGTCAGGAACTCGACTTTTGGCCTTCTGCTAGGATGCACTAATGAAACTGATAGGTCTCGCCATTCCTGGATGTTGTGAACGTTACTGGACTAGAATAGATTATTCTGTAGAAGGACATGACAGCGTGACAAATCTAAACCACGATGATGCAACGAATGGAATGTGGTCAAGAATGGCATTCTCTCGGGGTGCACACCAGAGAGCCTACAAATAGGGTCTGCATGGACGACCAAAACACATGGCATCTTTTTGAGAAACTAACCCATCCTTTTTTTCTTTGATCTACTAACATTGGTTTCAAGTTATTGTAGAAGTTTCTTGTGGTGACTGGTTAAAATAATTCACACATGTTCATCTATTCATGCTATGTTTTACAATTTAATCCCATAATATAGAAGATGAATATCCATTTTTCCTAAAATACTGCATGTACCTCTAATTCTTTGGCATTCAACTATACAATTAAATTTGTCAAAGAAGGGATCCCCCCCCCTCTTTCAACCAATATGAGTTTGATCTAAGCACTCCATGAGCCCATCCCAGCACTCGGGCGAGCTGTCCCGCTCGCCATGCCCTATATCGCCGCCACCGCCGTTCTCTCCTCCCCTCGCTCCACGCCTCCCGCTCCAGGCACCGAGCCACCTCCAGAACCGTGCCTCAAGTCCTCGCTGCTCCTCTTCCTCCTAAATACATATGCCCAAGGTAGGGGAGGAGCGAGGACATGCTTAGACCGATGGCGAGGCGATATGCCAGGACGAGCCTCACGCGTTGTGGCCTATGGACACGTGCTGGCCGGAATGAGCCCACCGTGCACACGTGCATGGCAGGTGGGCTAGCCGAGATCTGCGCCTCCGTCGACGGATCAATATGGGTCTTGGTGGTGGTGGCAGGCATCGGTCAGCCTGGACGGCACGAGCGGGCTTTGCGGCCCGCTCGTGGCCCGTTTAGGACCGGCCCGTGCGGTCCAGGCCCGATAGGAAAATATGCCGGTCCGAGCCCAGCAAAAGAGACTGAAAAAATTCGGTCCGGTCCGGTCATTAACCGGGCCGACCGAGCGGACAGATGGCGCAAGGCAAATCAACTGTAACAGATCGAGCCATTGAGCCCCCCCCCCCCCCCCCCCCCGAGCCGAGCAACCCCTCCCCTCGTTCCATTCACCTCCTCGCTTGATTCCTTCTGCCCGTCTAGCACCTCCTCCTCTGTTCTTCTATCCCTAACCCTAACCCTAAGGCAACGGCACCATTGCCCGCGACTCTCCCTTCACCGACGGCGCCATCTCGTCCGAGTCCGAGCTAGAGGAGCACGTATACATCGGGGAGGCAGCAAGGCCAGCACGCCGTCGGTCCGTCCTTCCCTGGTTCCTCACCGAGCGCCACAAAGAGGAAGATGTAATCTTTCTCTAACTTGTACCATGGGATGTGGACTTACGATTGAGGGAGGCTGCTGCGGATGGTACATGCCTCAGAATTGTGCATGAGAGGATTGAGTTGTAGCACTGAAAGATGTATTCCCATGATTTGGCATATAGGCACCTATCGCTTGACCTGATAACTTGTAATATGGGGGGCACTGAAAAGTTGGGATCTCTCTATTCTGAATCCAGATATCAGATGTCTCCACCTGTAAAGGATACCCAAAATATTAAATCAAGTAGGCCATTTTTGAAATTTGTGAGTGAACTCCCTAAATACATACAAGTAGAGTTATGTGCCCATATAAAATTCAGAATAAATGTGAACTCCCTAAATACAAGTAGAATTATGTACTCCAGTGAAGGAAATATGCCCTAGAGGCAATAATAAAGTTATTATTTATTTCCTCATATCATGATAAATGTTTATTATTCATGCTAGAATTGTATTAACCGGAAACATGATACATGTGTGAATACATAGACAAACATATAGTCACTAGTTTGCCTCTACCTGACTAGCTCATTAATCAAAGATGGTTATGTTTCCTAACCATAGACATGTGTTGTCATTTGATTAGTGGGATCACATCATTAGAAGAATGATGTGATTGACATGACCCATTCCGTTAGCCTAGCACTTGATCGTTTAGTATATTTCTATTGCTTTCTTCATGACTTATACATGTTCCTGTAACTATGAGAATTATGCAACTCCCGTTTACCGGAGGAACACTTTGGGTACTACCAAACGTCACAACATAACTGGGTGATTATAAAGGAGTACTTTATAATGAGTTGGTTACGGGATGATGCATTACGTAGTGAGTAAAGAGACTTTACGGTAACGAGATTGAACTAGGTATTGGATACCGACGATCAAATCTCGGGCAAGTAACATACCAATGACAAAGGGAACAACGTATGTTGTTATGCGGTTTGACCGATAAAGATCTTCGTAGAATATGTAGGAACCAATATGGGCATCCAGGTTCTGCTATTGGTTATTGACCGAGAATAGTTCTAGGTCATGTCTACATAGTTCTCGAACCCGTAGGGTCCGCACGCTTAACGCTACGATGACAGTTTTATTATGAGTTTGTAAGTTTTGTTGTACCGAAGTTTGTTCGGAGTCCCGGATGTGATCACGGACATGACGAGGAGTCTCGAAATGGTCGAGACATAAAGATCGATATATTGGAAGTCTATATTTGGACATCGGAATCGTTCCGGGTGAAATCGGCATTTTACTGAAGTACCGGGAGGTTACCGGAACCCCCCCGGGGGTTTATTGGGCCTACATGGGCCTCGAGGGAGAACAGGGAAGGAGGCAGGAGGGGGCCGCGCTCCCCTCCCCTTCCTAGTCCGAATAGGACAAGGGAAGGGGGGCGGCGCCCCCCCTTTCCTTCCCCTCTTCCTCCTCCTTCCCCTCTTCTCCTACTCCAACTAGGAAAGAAGGGAGTCCTACTCCCGATGGGAGTAGGACTCCCCCCTTGGCGCGCCCTCCTTGGCCGGCCGCCTCCTCCCCCTTGGCTCCTTTATATACGGGGGTGGGGGGCACCCCATAGACACACAAGTTGATCTACGGATCATTCCTTAGCCGTGTGCGGTGCCCCCCTCCACCATATTATTCCACCTCGGTCATATCGTCGCGGAGTTTAGGCGAAGCCCTGCACCGGTAGAACATCATCATCGTCACCACGCCGTCGTGCTGACGGAACTCATCTCCGGAGCTTTGCTGGATCGGAGCCTGGAGATTGTCATCGAGCTGAACGTGTGCTGAACTCGGAGGTGCCGTACGTTCGGTGCTTGGATCGGTCGGATCGTGAAGCCGTACGACTACATCAACCGCGTTGTGCTAAACGCTTCCGCTTACGGTCTACGAGGGTACGTGGACAAACACTCTCCCCTCTCATTGCTATGCTATCACCATGATCTTGCGTGTGCGTAGGAAATTTTTTGAAATTACTACGTTCCCCAATATCCAGGAGTATGCAACAAGCAGAAAATAATTATGAACTCCAGGAGTATCTAACAAGCTGAAAATAATTTTAATCAATATAAGTTTTAGACTCCACGTCCATGATTTGTACCTGTTTGATGTGCTATTTTTTTGTAGATAATGGTCAGGAGATAATTATGTTTATTTGCACTAGTACTAGATGATTTTCTATGCTACAAAAAGAAGAAGATGAATTATTTGCGCTTGATTGATGTACTGACTGTAGATATTATGTGCTGTTTTTTGTAGATAATGGTGAAGGAGAAGGGGAATGAGAAGGGAAAGGGTGCTGGTAAGGAGAATGCGAAGGTGAAGGCAAAGGAGAAGAGCGTGAATTACCTAATTAGGCAAGATTTGGCGCTGCCTCTGCCAGTTCCGAGGAAGAAGACGAAGCCTAAGGTGCAGATTAGGAAGGCGAAAGACTTTCCCAATGCCCCAACGGGAGAGTTGATTTTTAGGTTAAAAAACACCCTCCACCTCCTTCGCGTCTCCCCGACCGCACCAGTGCCGGCGTGCATGCCTCGGAAGCCGCTGCCTCTACTATTGTGAGATTGCTTTACTTGATGCTTGATGTAGCCATATTTCCATATAACCATATAGGTGTTGTTTGCTTATTTTTGTGCTCATGTGTGTTAGGTGGTAGATGACGAGGAGAAGGAGGAGGATGAGGACGAGGACGTGGACATGGATGAGGACAAGGACAAGGACGATGAGGAATATGAGGAGCAAAATCTGTTTATAGTCCCGCCACAACCGAGTGCTGATATGTCGGATGATGATACATCAGAAGGGTATAAGGAATCAGCTGATGAACTATAAGGTGACACTATGTCCGAGGAATCACTTGTGCATGTTGTATCTAGTGAGGAGGAGGCAAGAGAAAGGAAAAAGAAAAATAACAAGAGGCCAAGAGCCAATGCTCCTGTTAGGATGTCATCGGATGTTTGGGCCAATTTTCACAAGGTCAAAGAGCCATCGACGGAGCATCCCGGAGAGATTGTGTTGAAGGCTGAGGTATGCATATATGCAAGGTAGCAGCACCTCAACTATTGGAAGGTGTGAAGGTTTAAGGGACAAGTTGGCTACGAATGCCATCCAAACAACTCTTGAACTGCGGAAAATCAATGGTCCAACAAGTGGTCCAACAATGCACCCCTCTATTGAGTACAACCAAGGAATCATCAAGGAGCTTATTGCTAAGATGATATGTGTGCATGAGTATTCATTTAGAATGGTTGAACATGAGTGGTTCAACATTCTGATGAAGTGCATGAATCCAAATTATAAACCCACTGGAAGGAAGGCAATACGAGCCGAGTGCATGAGGGTTTACAAGAACGAAAAAGAGGTTCTTAAATCTCTCCTAAAGGGTGTGGGCTCCATATGTCTAACTACCGATTTGTGGACAAGCAACCAAACCTTATTTTACATGTGTGTGGTTGCGCACTATATAGATGGGAATTGGAACTTACAAACCCGTGTGCTTGCTTTCATAGATTTGGATCCTCCTCACTCTGGAAATGTCATTGCGGATGCTATCTATGCGGTTGTGACAGAATGGAATATTGAGACCAAAATTATGTCCGTCACACTTGGCAACGCTTCAAACAATGATGGTGCGGTCGATGCTTTGAAGGCCAAGTTCTTATTTCTGAGAGGTATGATTCTATCCTTGCTGAATATGCTTGCTGTTTTTGCTCATATGCTTGCTGTTTTTGCTCATATGCTTGCTGAATATGCTAATATAGAAGCTATTTATGCTCATATGCTTGATGTTTTTACTCACATGCTTGCTGTTTTTGCTCATATGCTTGCTGTTTTTGCTCATATGCTTGTTGCTATGCTCATATAGAAGCTCTATGTGCTCATATGTTTGATGTTTGTGCTCATATGCTTGCTATTTTTCCTCACATGCTTTCTATTTTTGCTCATATAAAAATTGTCTTTTGTAGGTAAGGACTTCGAAGGCCAATATTTTCATATCCGTTGTTGTGCACACATCCTCAACTTGGTCGTGCAAGATGGGAGAACGATCTTAGATAATTTGATAAACAGCTTGAGAGAGACGATGAAGTACTTCAAGAGGTCCGTATCCATGCTTTTGTTGCCACTTGCAAAAGCTTGGGTGTCAAAGTTGGTAATCATTTACACCTGGATTGTAAAACAAGGTGGAGTGCAACCTTTAAGATGATTAGCACTGCCCGTGGATATAAGGAAGCCTTGACCTCTCATGCCGGTTCGAATGCCAACTATGCTTGGGTGCCGACAAACGCAAAGTGGGACATGTATGACCTTATCTCTCCATTACTTGAGAGTTTGGCAGAGGTGACAAAAGCATTTTCAGGAAGTTTATATCCCACTTCGAACATCTTCTACCCATACATTGTTGGTGTCAAGCTTGCAATCAAACATGCAATGGCTAGTGATAGTGACCACTACAAGGAAATGGTGAAGCAATGTTGGAGAAGTTTGACAAATATTGGGAATAAAAGAACAATGCCATGGTGATTGCAACCATCTTTGATCCACGGTACACATGCTTGCTGTTTTTACTCCAATGGTTGCTGTTTTTTACTCATATGGTTGCTGTTTTTACTCCAATGGTTGTTGTTTTTTACTCATATGCTTGTTGTTTTTAGTCGTATGCTTTCTAATTCACTCCAATGCTATCATCTTTGATCCTAGGTACAAGATGGGTTACATAGAGTGGGCCTTTGGAGAACTATATGGAGAAGGAAGTACAAGGTTTAGGACTGAGATCAAAATCGTGGAGAAAGAGTTGGCGGCCTTGTATGACAAATGTGTTGCTCAAGATAAGCGAGCTAGAAATGGAGAAAGTTCATCTTCCTCTACAAACATTCCTAGTATCCCAGTTCAAGCTGGGTATGAGTCCTTCTTATCGTCCCGTTCAACAAGAATATCAAAGAGTGAGTTGAGGAACTACTTAGAGGATGAGGTTGCCCCTCGCGACAAGGCTCTTGATCTTCTTGGTTGGTGGAAAGACAATGCTCCTAGGTACCCAATTATGGCCAAGATAGCCAGGAGGTTCCTTACTATCCCGGCTACCTCCGTGTCTTCGGAATCTACCTTCAGCATGACCGGAAGGATTTTAGGTATGTCAACTCGTACTATTGAACTTTGGATATAAACTTGTCAACTTCTTATCCTCAAACTAGTTTGTCAACTTGAGTCGTATTAGATGACTATAGGAGTTCGTTAAAACCGGTTATGGTGGAGGCATTAGTTTGTGGTGCAACTTATATCAAGGGTGCTCACGTTGACTTGAATCTGGTGGTATGTTTGCCATCTTTTCCTTACCTTTTTTTTCTTTCTTTTTTGGTCTTGTTGTATGTGATGTGAGCATTTGTCTAACTTCCACACTTGTAGACGAGGGACGAGAATGAAGAGGATGATGTTGAGAACATCAAGTTACCCATTGTGGTGGAGGAGATCAACGATTGGTAACTATTCTTCCTACATGTTTCACTTGTCATACGATACCAAATATTATTTATGTGAATGTTGCTTATCTTACTTGTAGACGTTCATCATGTGGATATTGATCTTGCTATTTTGGAGATGAATGTCAAAGTGATCTTTCTCATGTGAAGGCTACTTTTGCATTTCTGTTATGTTGGAACCTTTCAAGTCATGAACTATGAATTGTCACTGCTAGCTTGGAGATGAACCTCTCATCTGTGTTATGTTCGACTTGTCAATTGACATGGACTTGGAATTGTCATTGCAAGTTTGTAATCGTGTCGTCCAATGATGATAAGACCTTATGTTTGTGGATGTGATATTTGTGCTTAACCTGATTTGTGCCATCTTTCGTGTCAAAATCAGTTTGTGGATGTCCAAAAAACAAAGGAAATGTTGTCCAAATTTAGTTATTCTTGCTGTCCAAATTTAGTCCAGTGCTTGCTGTCCAAATTAGTTGTTTGTGGCTGTGATATTCATGCTGTTTCGGTCCAAAATTATCTGAAGAGTCGGCTGACACGGTGTCGGTGGCCTTCAAAAGATGATGCAATCCTTTTTCCATAGGATGATACAATGTTTGGCCTCTCCGAGAAAGCGCTCGTCGTCACCTCCAGGAATGTCAAGCTGTAGCTCCGAATATGGTGGGTCCACCACCTCATCAAGCAAGACACGAGCATAGCCCGCTGGAATCGGGTTGCAATGGAAGGTTGCCTCGGGGCGATTTGTAAAAGCAACGGCGTCCGCCACCTTCATGGATATGTTCTTCATTTTGACGTGTAGCTCGTAGTTAGTGTTCTCCGTGATGTCATCCACGGGGTATCTACTCAGCACTGCGTCGTCCGGGGTGGAACCCACGCTGCTTCTCGGCATGGATGGGGCGGTTCTATCCAATGCTGGATCATCCGCTAGCTGCTGCAGCTGCTGAGACCCCCTTTGCTGGGTAAGTGAGTCGATCTGCTCCTGCTGCCGCTGGAATTTGACTGCCAATTCCGCTTGACTTGCTTCTAGGCCTTGAAGGCGTTCATAGTCCCGCTTCCTCTGCTCCTCCTCCATCTTCCTCTTCTTCTCCTCCGCAATCTTCTTTCCCGCACGGGTTCTGTAGTCGGTGTTCCAGTCTGAAAACCCCTCATACCACGGAATAGCGCCCTTGCCTCGTGTTCTCGTCGTTCGTCGTTCTCTCTATTGGGCTGGAACACCCCCGATCGTGCCTATTCTATTGCAACTAGTATCGCATCGTCGGCTCCCTTCAGACTTGCCTTCGTCGAAACATTGCCTGTCTTTGGGTCCAACTCCCCCCATGCGCATAGAACCAAGTCCTGCACCTGGGGGGCCAGCTCTTAGTAACCGGAGTGACACCTACATCCTCCATCTCTTTCTCAGACTTATCCCACTTAGGCATTGCCACCGCATAGCCACCTGGCCCCAGCTTATGGAACTTATCCTTTTTTTCGGCATTCTTCTTGTTTATTCTTGTACGATGCATTCTCGTACGATGCATTCGCTTCCTTATCTTTTTCTTTTCTTGGCTTGGTAGACATGTCCTTCACATAGAAAACCTGTGCCACATCATTGGCTAGGACGAATGGTTCGTATGTATACGCAAGATTGTTGAGATCCACTGTTGTCATTCTGTACTGAGGGTCTTCCGTTACCCCGCCTCGTGTCATATTGACCCATTTGCACCGAAACAAAGGGACCTTTAAACCACGTCGATAGTCAAGTTCCCATATGTCCTGTATATAACCATAATATGTTTCCTTTCCCGTCTTGGTTTCTGCATCAAAGCGGACACCACTGTTTTGGTTGGTGCTCTTCTTATCTTGGGCGATCGTGTAAAATGTATTACCATTTATCTCGTACCCTTTGAAAGTCATTATATTCGAAGATGGTAACTGGGACAGCAAGTACAGGTTGTCCGCCAGGACCCTTTCCAAATATCACCTTCAAATCCTTGACCATATCATGTACATCAGCACCAGTATGGTGGCGAGGCTTCATCCGGTGATCCGCCTCACCTTTGAAATGATTGCCTTTCTTTCTTACGGGATGCCTGCTCGGAACAAATCGATGATGTCCCAGGTACACATTCTGCTTACAAGTATTCAAATATATACTGTCAGTATCATCTAAACAGTGCGTGCATCCGCGGTATCCCTTGTTTGTCTGTCCTGAAAGGTTACTGAGAGCAGGCCAATCATTGATGGTCATGAACAGCAATGCCTTTAGGTCAAATTCTTCCCCCATGTGCTCATCCCACGCACGTACACCTGTTCCATTCCACAGTTGTAAGAGTTCTTCAACTAATGGCCTTAGGTACACATCAATGTCGTCGCCGGGTTGCTTAGGGCCTTGGATGAGCACTAGCATCATAATGAACTTCCGCTTCATGCACAACCAAGGAGGAAGGTTATACAAACATAGAGTCACATGCCAGGTGCTATGGTTGCTGCTCTGCTCCCCAAAAGGATTAATGCCATCTGCGCTTAGACCAAACCATACGCTCCTTGCGTCATCTGCAAACTCCTTCCCGTACTTTCTTTCGATTTTTCTCCACTGCGACCCGTCAGCGGGTACTCTCAACTTTCCGTCTTTCTTACGGTCTTCTCTGTGCCATCGCATCGCCTTGGCATGCTCTTTGTTTTGGAACAAAAGTTTCAACCGTGGTATTAGAGGAGAATACCACATCACCTTGGCAGGAATCTTCTTCCTGGGGCGCTCGCCCTCGACATCAGGCTCATCGCGGCTGATCTTATAGCGCAATGCACCACATACCGGGCAAGCGTTCAAATCCTTGTACTCACCACGGTAGAGGATGCAATCATTAGGGCATGCATGTATCTTCTGCACCTCTAACCCTAGAGGGCAGACATCCTTCTTTGCTTCGTACGTACTCTCGGGCAATTCGTTGTCCTTTGGAAGCATATCCTTTATCATTACCAGCAACTTTCCAAATCCTTTGTCAGATACACCATTCTCTGCCTTCCATTGCAGCAATTCCAGTGTGGTGCCCAGCTTTTTCTTGTCACCTACGCAATTCGGGTACAACAATTTTTTGTGATCCTCTAACGTGCGCTGCAACTTCTTCTTCTCCAAATCACTTGCGCAGTTTCTCTTTGCATCGGCAATGGCCCGACCTAGATCATCAACGGGCTCATCTGATGCCTCTTCTTCAGCTTCTTCCCGCATTGCCGGCTCAGCTTCTTCCCGCATTACCGGCTCAGCTTCTTCCCCCATTGTTGTATCATCGTATTCAGGGAACCCATGGCTAGGATAGCTGTCGTCGTCCTCTTCTTCTTCATTGTCTTCCATCATAACCCCTCTTTCTCCGTGCTTGGTCCAAACATTATAATGGGGCATGAAACCGGACTCAAACAGGTGGACGTGAATGGTTCTTGTGTTGGGGAACGTAGTAATTTCAAAAAAATTCCTGCGCACACGCAAGATCATGGTGATGGCATAGCAACGAGAGGGAAGAGTGTCTGTCCACGTACCCTCGTAGACCGTAAGTAGAAGCGTTATGACAACACGGTTGATGTAGTCGTACATCTTCACGATCCGACCGATCCAAGCACCGAACGTACAGCACCTCCGAGTTCAGCACACGTTCAGCTCGATGACGATCTCCGGCCTCTGATCCAGCGAAGCTCCGGAGATGAGTTCCGTCAGCACGACGGCGTGGTGACAATGATGATGTTCTACCGGCGCAGGGCTTCGCCTAAACTCCGCGACGATATGACCAAGGTGGAATATGGTGGAGGGGGGGCACCGCACACGGCTAAGGAACGATCCGTAGATCAACTTGTGTGTCTATGGGGTGCCCCCCTGCCCCCGTATACAAAGGAGCAAGGGGGAGGCCGGCCGGCCCCTTTGGGCGCAAAGGGAGGAGGAATCCTCCTTTCCTACTCCTACTAGGAGGGGGAAGGAAGGGGGAGAGGGGGAAGGAAAGGGGGGGCGCCGCCCCCCTCCTAGTCCAATTGGGACCAGAGGGGGGAGGGGGCGCGCGGCCCATGTTGGCCGCCCCTCTCTCCTTTCCCCTAAGGCCCATAGGCCAAATACTCTCCCGGGGGGTTCCGGTAACCCCCCCGGCACATCGGTTTTCTCCGAAATCACCCGGAACACTTCTGGTGTCCGAATATAGTCATCCAATATATCAATCTTTATGTGTCGACCATTTCGAGACTCCTCGTCATGTCCGTGATCACATCCGAGACTCCAAACAAACTTCGGTACATCAAAACTTATAAACTCATAATAAAACTGTCATCGTAACGTTAAGCATGCGGACCCTACGGGTTCGAGAACTATGTAGACATGACCTAGAACCATTCTCCGTCAATAACCAATAGCGGGACCTGGATGCCCATATTGGTTCCTACATATTCTACGAAGATCTTTATCGGTCAAACCGCATAACAACCTACGTTGTTCCCTTTGTCATCGGTATGTTACTTTCCCGATATTCGATCGTCGGTATCCAATACCTAGTTCAATCTCGTTACCGGCAAGTCTCTTTACTCGTTTTGTAATACATCATCTTATAACTAACTCATTAGTTACAATGCTTGCCAGGCTTATGTGATGTGCATTACCGAGAGGGCCCAGAGATACCTCTCCGACATTCGGAGTGACAAATCCTAATCTCGAAATACGCCAACCCAACAAGTACCTTCGGAGACACCTGTAGAGCACCTTTATAATCACCCAGTTACGTTGTGACGTTTGGTAGCACACAAAGTGTTCCTCCGGTAAACGGGAGTTGCATAATCTCATAGTCATAGGAACATGTATAAGTCATGAAGAAAGCAATAGCAACATACTAACGATCGGGTGCTAAGCTAACTGAATGGGTCATGTCAATCACATCATTCTCCTAATGATGTGATCCCGTTAATCAAATGACAACTCATGTCTATGGCTAGGAAACATAACCATCTTTGATTAACGAGCTAGTCAAGTAGAGGCATACTAGTGACACTCTGTTTGTCTATGTATTCACACATGTATCATGTTTCCGATTAATACAACTCTAGCATGAATAATAAACAATTATCATGAAATAAGGAAATAAATAATAACTTTATTATTGCCTCTAGGTCATATTTCCTTCGGTCTCCCACTTGCACTAGAGTCAATAATCTAGATCACATCACCATGTGATTAACATCGATAGTTCACATCATCATGTGATTAACACCCATAGTTCACATCGCCATGTGACCAACACCCAAAGGGTTGACTAGATTCAGCAATCTTGTTCACATCGCTATGTGATTAACACTCAAAGAGTACTAAGGTGTCATCATGTTTTGCTTGTGAGAGAATCTTAGTCAACGGGTCTTTCACATTCAGATCCGTTATGTATTTTGCAATTTTCTATGTCTACAATGCTCTGCACGAAGCTACTCTAGATAATTGCTCCCACTTTCAATATGTATCTAGATCGAGACTTAGAGTCATCCAGATCGGTGTCAAAACTTGCATCGACGTAACCCTTTACGACGAACCTTTTGTCACTTCTATAATCGAGAAACATATCCTTATTCCACTAAGGATAATTTTGACCGCTATCCAGTGATCTACTCCTAGATCACTATTGTACTCCCTTACCAAACTCAGTGTAGGGTATACAATAGATCTGGTACACAGCATGGCATACTTTATAGAACCTATGGCCAAGGCATAGGGAATGACTTTCATTCCCTTTCTATCTTCTGCCATGGTCGGGTTTTGAGTCTTACTCAATTTCACACCTTGTAACACAGGCAAGAACTCTTTCTTTGACTGTTCCATTTTGAACTACTTCAAAATCTTGTCAAGGTATGTACCCATTGAAAAAACTTATTAAGCATCTTGATCTATCTCTATAGATCTTGATGCTCAGTATGTAAGCAGCTTCACCGAGGTCTTTCTTTGAAAAACTCCTTTCAAACACTCCTTTATGCTTTGCAGAATAATTCTACATTATTTCCGATCTACAATATGTCATTCACATATACTTATCAGAAATGATGTAGTGCTCCCACTCACTTTCTAGTAAATACAGGCTTCACCGCAAGCCTGTATAAAACTATATGCTTTGATCAACTTATCAAAGCGTATATTCCAACTCCGAGATGCTTGCACCAGTCCATAGATGGATCGCTGGAGCCTGCGTATTTTGTCAGCACCTTTAGGATTGACAAAACCTTCTGGTTGCATCATATACAACTCTTCTTTAAATCCATTAAGGAATGTACTTTTGTTTATCCATTTGCCAGATTTCATAAAAATGCGGCAATTGCTAACATGATTTGGACAGACTTAAGCATCGTTACGAGTGAGAAAATTTCATCGTAGTCAACACCTTGAACTTTGTCAAAAACCCTTTTCGACAAGTCTAGCTTTGTAGATAGTAACACTACTATCAACATCCGTCTTCCTCTTGAAGATCCATTTATTTTCTATGGTTTGCCGATCATCGGGCAAATCCATCAAAGTCCATACTTTGTTCTCATACATGGATCATATCTCAGATTTCATGGCCTCAAATCATTTTGCGGAATCTGGGCTCATCATCGCTTCCTCATAGTTCATAGGTTCGTCATGGTCAAGTAACATGACCTCCAGAATGGGATTACCGTACCACTCTGGTGCAGATCTCACTCTGGTTGACCTACGAGGTTCGATAGTAACTTGATCTGAAGTTACATGATCATCATCATTAGCTTGCTCACTAATTGGTGTAGTAGTCACAGGAACAGATTTCTGTGATGAACTACTTTCCAATAAGGGAGAAGGTACAATTACCTTATCAAGTTCTACTTTCCTCCCACTCACTTCTTTCGAGAGGAACTCCTTCTCTGGAAAGGATCCATTCTCGACAACGAATGTCTTGTCTTCGGATCTGTGATAGAAGGTGTACCCAACAGTCTCCTTTGGGTATCCTATGAGGACACATTTCTTCAATTTGGGTTTGAGCTTATCAGGATGAAACTTTTTCACATAAGCATCACAACCCCAAACTTTAAGAAACGACAACTTTGGTTTCTTGCTAAACCACAGTTTATATAGTGTCGTCTCAACAGATTTAGATGGTGCCCCATTTAACGTGAATGCAGTTGTCTCTAATGCATGATCCCAAAACGATATTGGTAAATCGGTAAGAAACATCATAGATTGTACTATATCCAATAAAGTACGGTTATGACGTTCGGACACACCATTATGATGTGGTGTTCCAGGTGGCATGAATTTGTGAAACTATTCCACATTGTTTTAATTGAAGACCAAACTCTTAACTCAAATATTTGTCTCCGCGATCAGATTGTAGAAACCTTATTTTCCTGTCACGATGATTTTCCACTTCACTCTGAAATTCTTTGAACTTTTCAAATGTTTCAGACTTATGTTTCATCAAGTAGATATACCCATATCTGCTCAAATCATCTGTGAAGGTCAGAAAATAACGATACCCGCCGCGAGCCTTAACACTCATCGGATCGCATACATCAGTATGTATTATTTCCAATAAGCCAGTTGCTCGCTCCACTGTTCCAGAGAACGGAGTCTTAGTCATCTTGCCCATGAGGCATGGTTCGCAAGTATCAAGTGATTCATAATCATGTGATTCCAAAATCCCATCAGCATGGAGTTTCTTCATGCGCTTTACACCAATATGACCTAAACGGCAGTGCCACAAATAAGTTGCACTATCATTATTAACTTTGCATCTTTTGGTTTCAATATTATGAATATGTGTATCACTATGATCGAGATCCAATGAACCATTTTCATTGGGTGTGTAACCATATAAGGTTTTATTCATGTAAATAGAACAACAGTTTATTCTCTTACTTAAATGAATAACCGTATTGCCATAAACATGATCAAATCATATTCATGCTCAACCCAAACACCAAATAACATTTATTTAGGTTCAACACTAATCCCGAAAGTATAGGGTGTGTGCGATGATGATCATATCAATCTTGAAACTACTTTCAACACACATCGTCACTTCACCCTTAACTAGTTTCTGTTTATTCTGCAACTCCCGTTTCGAGTTACTACTCTTAACAACTGAACCAGTACCAAATACCGAGGGGTTGCTATAAACACTAGTAAAGTACACATCAATAACATGTATATCAAATATACCTTTGTTCACTTTGCCATCCTTCTTATCCGCCAAATACTTGGGGTAGTTCTGCTTTCAGTGACCAGTCCCTTTGCAGTAGAAGCACTTAGTCTCAGGCTTAGGTCCAGACTTGGGCTTCTTCACTTGAGCAGCAGCTTGCTTGCCGTTCCTCTTGAAGTTCCCTTCTATCCCTTTGCCCTTTTCTTGAAACTAGTGGTCTTGTTAACCATCAACACTTGATGTTCTTTCTTGATTTCTACCTTCATCGATTTCATCATCATGAAAAACTCAGGAATCATTTTCATCATCCCTAGCATACTATAGTTCATCACGAAGTTCTACTAACTTGGTGATGGTGACTAGAGAATTCTGTCAGTCACTATCTTATCTGGAAGATTAACTCCCACTTGATTCAAGCGATTGTAGTACCCAGACAATCTGAGCACATGCTCACTAGTTGAGCGATTCTCCTCCATCTTTTAGCTATAGAACTTGTTGGAGACTTCATATCTCTCAACTCGGGTATTTGCTTGAAATATTAACTTCAATTCCTGGAACATCTCATATGGTCCATGATGTTCAAAACATCTTTGAAGTCCTGATTCTAAGCCATAAAGCATGGTGCACAAAACTATCAAGTAGTCATCATATTGAGCTAGCCAAACGTTCATAACGTCTGCATCTGCTCCTGCAATAGGTCCGTCACCTAGCGGTGCATTAAGGACATAATTCTTTTGTGCAGCAATGAGGATAAACCTCAGATCGCGGATCCAATCCGCATCATTGCTACTAATATTTTTCAACACAATTTTCTCTAGGAACATATCAAAATAAACATATGAAAGCAACAACGCAAGCTATTGATCTTACAACATAATTTGCAAAATACTACCAGGACTAAGTTCATGATAAATTTAAGTTCAATTAATCATATTACTTAAGAACTCCAACTTAGATAGACATCTCTCTAGTCATCTAAGTGATCACGTGATCCAAATCAACTAAACCATAACCGATCATCACGTGAGATGGAGTAGTTTTCAATGGTGAACATCACTATGTTGATCATATCTACTATATGATTCTCGCTCGACCTTTCGGTCTCCGTGTTCCGAGGCCATATCTTCATAAGCTAGGCTCGTCAAGTCTAACCTGAGTATTCCGCGTGTGCAAAACTGGCTTGCACCCGTTGTAGTTGGACGTAGAGCTTATCACACCCGATCATCACGTGGTGTCTGGGCACGACGAACTTTGGCAACGGTGCATACTCAGGGAGAACACTTCTTGATAATTAGTGAGAGATCGTCTTAAAATGCTACCGTCAATCAAATCAAGAATAAGATGTATAATAGATAAACATCATATGCAATCAAAATATGTGACATGATATGGCCATGATCATCTTGCGCCTTTGATCTCCATCTCCAAAGTACTGTCATGATCTCTATCGTCACCGGCACGACACCATGATCTTCATCATCTTGATCTATATCAATGTGTCATCACATGGTTGTCTCACCAACTATTGCTCTTGCAACTATTGCTATTGTATAGCGATAAAGTAAAGCAATTATTTGGCACTTGCATCTTATGCAACAAAGAGACATCCATAGGGCTTCTGCCAGTTGCCAATAACTTCAACAAAACATGATCATCTCATACTACAACTTATATCTTATCACGTCTTGACCATATCACATCACAACATGCCCTGCAAAAACAAGTTAGATGTCCTCTACTTTGTTGTTGCAAATTTTACGTGGCTGCTACGGGCTAAGCAAGCCTACGCATCAAAACCACAACGATAGTTTGTCAAGTTAGTGCTGTTTTAACCTTCGCAAGGACCGGGCATAGCCACACTCGGTTCAACTAAAGTTGGAGAAACTGTCACCCACCAGCCACCTGTGTGCAAAGCACGTCGGTAGAACCAGTCTTGCGTAAGCGTACGCGTAATGTCGGTCCGGGCCGCTTCATCCAATAATACCGCCGAACCAAAATATGACATGCTAGTAAGCAGTATGACTTGTATCGCCCACAACTCACTTGTGTTCTACTCGTGCATATAACATCAACGCATAAAACCTAGGCTTGGATGCCACTGTTGGGGAACGTAGTAATCTCAAAAAAATTCCTACGCACACGCAAGATCATGGTGATGGCATAGCAACGAGAGGGAAGAGTGTCTGTCCACGTACCCTCGTAGACCGTAAGAGGAAGTGTTATGACAACGCGGTTGATGTAGTCGTACATCTTCACGATCTGACCGATCCAAGCACCGAACGTACGGCACCTCCGAGTTCAGCACACGTTCAGCTCGATGATGATCTCCGGCCTCCGGTCTAGCGAAGCTCCGGAGATGAGTTCCGTCAGCACGATGGCATGGTGACGATGATGATGTTCTACTGGCGTAGGGCTTCGCCTAAACTCCGCGATGATATGACCGAGGTGGAATATGGTGGAGGGGGGCACCGCACACGGCTAAGGAACGATCCGTAGATCAACTTGTGTGTCTATGGAGTGCCCCCTGCCCCCGTATATAAAGGAGCAAGGGGGGAGGCCGGCCGGCCCCTTTGGGCGCGCTAAGGGAGGAGGAATCCTCCTCCTAGTAGGAGTAGGACTCCTCCTTTCCTAGTCCTACTAGGAGGGGGAAGGAAGGGGAAGAGGGGGAAGGAAAGGGGGGGCGCCGCCCCCCCTCCTAGTCCAATTCGGACCAGAGGGGGGAGGGGGCGCGCGGCCAATGTTGGCCGCCCCTCTCTCCTTTCCCCTAAGGCCCATAGGCCCAATACTCTCCCGGGGGGTTCCGGTAACCCCCCCCCCCCCCCCCGGCACTCCGGTTTTCTCCGAAATCACCCAGAACACTTCCGGTGTCCGAATATAGTCATCCAATATATCAATCTTTATGTCTCGACCATTTCGAGAATCCTCGTCATGTCCGTGATCACATCCGGGACTCCGAAAAAACTTCGGTACATCAAAACTTATAAACTCATAATAAAACTGTCATCGTAACGTTAAGCGTGCGGACCCTACGGGTTCGAGAACTATGTAGACATGACCTAGAACCATTCTCGGTCAATAACCAATAGCGGGACCTGGATGCCCATATTGGTTCCTACATATTCTATGAAGATCTTTATCGGTCAAACCGCATAACAACATACGTTGTTCCCTTTGTCATCGGTATGTTACTTGCCAAGAACCGGTACTAAAGGCGCTGGAGGGGGCCCAGACTGACAACATCCTGCCACCACTCTCATTATTACCGGTTTGTGACATGAACCAGTGCTAAAGGTTAGCCACGAACCGGTACTAATGATAGCGGCCCGGCTAGCCGTTGGAACCGGCACTAATGTATAAATTTGTGCCGGCTCAAATACAAACCGGCACTAATGTGCTTCACCTTTGACCCTTTTTCTACTAGTGTATCTTGATATGTATCTATTAGATGCTATTATCTGTGATCATTGGGTAAAGCATATTTGTTACTCATGGCTAGATTTTATACTTTTATTAATACAATAACATTGAGGAAAAGCCAATATTTATTAAAACAAATCATAAATTTCATATTAAATGTTTCTGACTAGTTTGAATGGACGAGTTCTGCAATTATATAATACATCTATGTTCATACTATTTTACATGAAATGTGCAGGTTCGAGTTTACCGACGGGAGGACGGACAGCCCCAACTTCTAGAAAACTTCCACATGGTTTTGTGTAATTTCATGTAGAGTGCATTGAGACATTCAAGAATATTTATAGTGCCAAAAATATGTTGGGGGCAACATCATTTGAAAATTGATATGTATTCTTGTAGTATATGTGATACTTGGTGGTGATTGTTGAGGAATTTATTTAATTAGACTGTTATATTTTGCATATTTATTTAATTAATTAGTACTTATTTGATAAATGAGTACATTTCTTTAATCCTAAAAATATTATTAGTCAGTCCTCCATTAGTGGAAGCTGCATCGTTATGAATTTCCACAATAGGGAAATTTTGACAATGGAAGACATTTGTAGAAATATTTTGGTTTTCTAGTAAGATTTTGCAGTCCCTAATCCAACCTATTTTAGCAACTATGAGTAGTGATAGATACTTCTCAATGCATGGGGAGGCTATTGCACTAACTGCAATCACACAATGCAGGAAACCCATTCCTTATCTCCCTTGGACGACTGAAGAAGACCATCACACCATTGTAGTTAGTTACTTGTACCAATGGTATATGTCAGTCCATAAATAAAGACGCTATGGTCCTAAAAATTCATACTACTCTAAGAGCATGTACAAGAGGACCTAGTAAAAGTATCCCCCAAACATCCGCGGACGCGTCCAAGAGCTGCTTGCACTTCACGTCAGCCGCGTGGCTGAAGCAATGGTTCACTGCCACCTTCTCCTCAAATCGGATGGACTCGAGGTTGGCCTGTTGCTCTACCTCCTCCTCGTCTTGGGCAAGCAACTAAGCCAATGTGTACTCTATGCCAAAATAGGCCTACTCCGGCATGGGTTCCTCCTTCTCCTCATCTAACTGTGGCTCCTCCCCCTACTCCACCTATTCCATCTTGTCCAGCATCTCCACCTTCTCCTGCTTTAGCGGATGCTCATCTGAACTTTCCAGCCCCGGAGGAAGGCAGGCCACAATGCACACTATGAGGAGCTCCTCCATGGCATACAACTGTTCTTGGATTTCTGCGCAGCGCTCCAGGATCAGCATATTGTAATATGTCACACTCATGCAGACCATGATGGCAGCCGGACGGCGAAGGTGGAGCGGTGTCATGAATGCGTCCATACATCCTCATCTAAAGCAGAGGATGCACCCATCGGATAGATGGGTCTTGGCCCCGCCTGTCATTCCGATGTAGCGGACGCGTGCTGGAGCATCCGGATGTCCATATATCCTCCTCACATTTGGATGGTGTATAGGAAGTGATGGTCATCCCACATGTTTTGGTTGGATGTGCGCATACAAGTTTGGTGGAAATTCGATGTTCATGCAGTTACCGCGCAGGCCACTCAAACGTTTGGGCAAGATACGTGGGCTGCCATTGTAGATTATCTTATAGGATGGCAACATATATGCTTGCATAAATAGAAACAACATGAATCAAGTCAAACATATAAGCACATATAACTTGTTACTGCTCAAACACCATTACTAACTTAATAAAAGATAGTGGCATACGAGGTAGTACTTATGCACATACAGCTCGATAGCATGTATAATGTGCCAGCTAGCTGCAGTGGAGCATGTAACTACAAACAAGACACTAGTAGGAAAACCAGTACTACTCCAATAGAGGATGCTGGAGAGAGGGCAAAGAGAGGCTCTTGGCCATCTGTTGACCGTTGGCTTGCGGTGTCATACGTCTTCATTGTATCTATAATTTAAGAAGTATTCATGCTATTACATTATCCATCTTAGACGTTTTATATGCATTTATATGATGTTTTATATGATTTTTGCGACTAACCTATTAACCCAAAGCCCAGTGCCAGTTTCTGTTTTTCCTTGTTTTTGAGTTTTACATAAAAGGAATACCAAACGGAGTCCAATTGACGTGCCAAGTTTTGATTATTTTTTATGAACCAAAAGAAGTCCGTGGAGTAAAAGAGTTGGGCCAGAAGATTCCCGAGCAATCCACGAGGGTGGAGGGCGCACCCACCCCCTGGGCGCGCCCCCTATCTCGTGGACGACTCGGAGACCCCCCTGACATGAGACCGACGCCAAAAATTCCTATAAATACAGAAACACCCAGAAAGAAACCTAGAACGGGAGTTCCGCCGCCGCAAGCATCTGTAGCCACCAAAAACCAATCGGGACCCTGTTCCGGCACCCTGCCGGAGGGGGGATCCATCACCGCTGGCCATCTTCATCATCCCGACGCTCTCCATGACGAGGAGAGAGTAGTTCACCCTCGGGGCCGAGGGTATGTACCAGTAGCTCTGTTTTTGATATCTCTCTCTCCCTCTCTCTCTCTCTCTCTCTTGCTCTTGATTTGGCACGATCTTGATGTACCGCGAGCTTTGCTATTATAGTTGGATCTTATGATGTTTCCTTCCCTCTACTCTCTTGCAATGGATTGAGTTTTCCCTTTGAAGTTATCTTATTGGATTGAGTCTTTAAGGATTTGAGAACAATTCATGCATGTCTTGCATGTGCTTATCTGTGGTGACAATGGGATATTCACGTGATCTACTTGATGTATGTTTTGGTGATCAACTTGCGGGTTCAGTGACCTTGTGAACTTATGCATAGGGGTTGGAACACGTCTTTGTCTTGACTGTCCGGTAGAAACTTTGGGGTACTCTTTGAAGTTCTTTGTGTTGGTTGAATAGACGAATCTGAGATTTTGTGATGCATATCATATAATCATACCCATGGATACTTGAGGTGGCATTGGAGTATCTAGGTGACATTAGGGTTTTGGTTGATTTGTGTCTTAAGGTGTTATTCTAGAACGGACTCTAGGATAGATCAAACGGAAAGAATAGCTTCGTGTTATTTTACTGCGGACTCTTGAATAGATCGATTAGAAAGGATAACTTTGAGGTGGTTTCGTACCCTACAATAATCTCTTCGTTTGTTCTCTGCTATTAGTGACTTTGGAGTGACTCTTTGTTGCATGTTGAGGGATAGTTATATGATCCAATTATGTTATTATTGTTGAGAGAATTTGTACTAATGAAAGTATGAACCCTAAGCCTTGTTTCCTAGCATTGCAATACCGTTTACGCTCATTTTTACCACTTGTTACCTTGCTGTTTTTATATTTTCAGATTACAAATACTCATATCTACCATCCATATTGCACTTGTATCACCATCTCTTCGCGGAACTAGTGCACATATACAATTTACAATTGTATTGGGTGTGTTGGGGCACAAGAGACTTTTTGTTATTTGGTTGCAGGATTGTTTGAGAGACCATCTTCATCCTACACCTCCCACGGATTGATAAACCTTAGGTCATCCACTTGAGGGAAATTTTCTACTGTCCTACAAACCTCTGCACTTGGAGGCCCAACAACGTCTACAAAAAGAAGGTTGCGTAGTAGACATCACGGTGGGAGCCTCTCATGGCTGCTCTGGGACCTTTGATCTTCTCGGACACACAAGTGCAGAACTGGGCTATAGCACCGGTTCGTAAGGCCATTTAATGCCGGTTCTGTAACCGGCACTAAAGAGTGGGGACTAAAGGTACCCCCCTTAGTACCGGTTATGCATGAACCGCTGCTAAAGGGCCACCACATGGCACGTGCCAGCGCCGGGGGCGGGGAGCCCTTTAGTACCGGTTGGTAACACCAACCGGTACCAAAAGGTTTGGGGTGTTTTGGGTTTATTATTTATTTTCCCTTTAATTTTGTGTTTTCCATTTAATTCTTTTTCGTTTGCTGGTATTTTACGATACTACATATTGTACACGTTATGCATATAAATAATTAGAATTTCTCGTAGAACCAATCATATATATATATATATATATATATATATATATATATATATATATATATATATATATATATATAGACACACACACAATTAGGTATATATACAATTTCTCCTACATGTTGCCTTCAGAGCCAGTGGCATTTGCCTTGGTGCCTTCGGAGCACGATGACAATTGGGAGTGGTTCATGGGGGCGGTAGCTGGTAATAGTACTCTCCTTTGGGATCTATGACCCGGTAGAGTAGAAATCCCGCTATTTCCTTTTGAAGTGCTCGTATATGCTTCTTTGGTAGGAGCGTCTCCTGCACCTCATTAAACTGCTAAGAAGGAGATCAATATGCATGTGTATTACTTCTTTAACTAGATATCGATAATGATGTAAAAATTGTGAATAGTGTTCTGGCAAACGTACTCATAGTTGTCTATCGGATTTGGTCCTTTCGGACGCCATCATGCGAATGTTCTCACAAACATAGTATGCACACACTTCAGTCCCGGCTCCTGCTTCAGGGCCTTTACGATAATAGAATTTAATCAGATAATAATTAATGAAGCATGAGAATTAATGGTATTGAAACTAGAATTAAAGAGATGATAGCTAGCTAGTACTACTTAATTAATTATACCTTGGGTCGAAACCAATACATTTTTTCTTTTCATGGACTTGGAACCTCTCTCGTGAACTTTGCCCAAGCCTTGCCCGCCGGCAAAGAAAATGAATAAACGAGTTATTGAATAGTTTATATCAGGAAATGAAGAACTAAAGAGGCCGACATATAGTTAATAATGATAGAAATTACCTGTCGACTATCCCCTTCAAGATTGAGTAGTCACTTTATTTTTTAAGTAGTGTGTCCAGTACTACAACTGTTCCTTCGTCAACTTTAATGACTAGCAAGATCCAATGGTAACTGCATGCGCGCACGTTTGCAGGTATTAATTAAGCGGGCATGTTTTTTAACATCTAGCTAGCTAGAAAGCAAAAAAAAAAAAGAATTTGTAGTACAAGACAGTGTGACTCACCGGAAGTTGTAAGGAAGTAGTATATCTTCATTGGTATTGAGGCGCTTCAAGAACTCTAGCATGTTTTTCTCTACATCTTCTTTATACCATGCATATGTCCATGTTTCTTCATTAGTGGTATTTGGGTGAATGAACCCAATGCCACAGCATCCACTTTTTTTTATTTCAGACATCTTCATCCTGCATAATACCACATAAAAGAACATAGTAAGGATAATTACAGGTAATGATCGATCAATGAGCACTACAGCTAGCTTGAGACTTAAATTACAGAAAGAAATCAGTTACAGACAATAGCAACTGACGAGAGCTTTGTCGAGTGCTTCTTGATTGAATAACTGCCATAGTTCTGAATACTCAACGGTCGGAGCTAACTTACGGAAGTAATGCTCTTCCTTGATTTTCACCATGAGGGACTCTCGATTGGAACTCTTGGTAATTTTCATGTACCAATCATGCAATTCATACATTCTCGCTGGGAGGTTCTTGACCTCCTCAGGGTTGACCAAAGGTTGGCCGCGGACATATTTCAGTTTTATGTCCTCCTCTCTAAGCGGAGACATGGGCTCAATCTCAAGGAGTTGTCCAACAATGATACCGAGCATTTCAGCCTTCCCTCTATGCTCGTCAGTTATTACCAGCTGACCGGCGCCGGTACTCTCATGTGTTGGTACAACAAGCGGGGGGATCAATTGCGCCGCCTGTTCTCCCAGCTGGGAACGGGTTTCCCGCATTTTTGGCCAGCTGCTTGGCTCGAGCTCAAGCTCGACTCTGATTGGCGCTCATAGTCTGAGTCAATAGGCTTGGGAGCTGGTGCTTTAGCCATACGAATAAAGTGGTCAATCCTATGCTCAGGCACTTTCTCCCTTGGCGGCGGTGGCGGTTTCGATCCAAAATGGGCGTCCACTTGGGCCTTCACTATGGCTTCGTTTTGCTCCTTGGTCATGTCGTTAGGCCTCTACGGAAGAGGCCCGATGCTTGGACCATATTGAAATCTCTTGCCTCCGCCTGTACCTCCTATACTACCTCGACTTGTAGTGCTACGCACCATAGCTGCAGCGGCTCTCTTTCGTGATTGCTGAGGCAGCGGAGACGGCTGATGCGGTGTCGGACTTGGAGGAGGAGTGACACGCGTTGGCGTGGACTTGGAGGAGGATGAGTGGCCTCACGCATTGGCTGATTTGAAGCAGGAGGGGTGGCCTGAAGGTGTGCCGGACTTGGAGGAGCGGGATTCGTCTGCTCCTCGTCACCTCTGGAATGTCAAGCTCTAGCTGACGCGGTGTCGGTGGCCTTCAAAAGATGATGCAATCCTTTCTCCATAGGATGATACGATGTATGGACTCTCCCAGTGTGTGCTCCTCGTCGCCTCCAGGAATGTCAAGATGTAGCCTCGAATATTGGTCCACCACCTCATCAACCACGACATGAGCATAGCCGGCTTGAATCGGGCTGCAATGGAAGGTTGCTCTGTGGGGATTTGTATAAGCAACGACGTCCGCCACCTTCACGGATATGTTCTTTATTTTGAACTGTAGCTCACAGTTAGTGTTCTTCATTATGTCATCCATAGGGTATCTATCCAACAGTGCATCGCCCGGGGCGGAACCCGCGCTGCTTCTCGGCATGGATGGGACGGTGCTATCCAATGCTGGATCATCCGCTAGCTGGTGTCGCTGCTGAGACCCCCTTTCCTGGCTAAGTGAGTCGATCTGCTGCTGCTGCTGCTAGAATTTGAGTGCCAAGTCCGCGTGTGCTAATTCTAGGCCTTGAAGGCGTTCTGCTTCCTGCTTCCTGTACTCCTCCACCAGCTTCCTCTTCTTCTCCTCCTCCATCTTCTTTCTCGCACGGCTTCTGTAGTCGGTGTTCCAGTCCGAAAAGCCCTCATATCACGGAACAACGCCTTTGCCTCGTGTTCTTCCCGGGTGTTTAGGATTTCCCAGGGCACGCGTAAGCTCGTCGTTCTCTCTGTTGGGCGTGAACACCCCCTTTCGAGCATCTTCTATTGCTTCAAGTAACTTAACTTCGGCTCCTTTAAGACATGCCTTCTTTGAAACCTGGCCTGTCTTCGGGTCCAACGCACCCCATGCGCATAGAACCTAGTTCTGCACCTAGGGGGCCAGCTCAATGTAACTGGAGTGACCTGTGCAGCCTGCATCTCTTGCTCAGACTTATCCCACTTAGGCATTGCCACCGCGTAGCCACCTGGCCCCAGCCTATGGAACTGCTCCTTTTTTGCGGCATTGGTCTTGTTTTTTATGGACCGTTCCTTAGATATTTCTGATTCCTTGAATTTCACGAAAGCTGGCCAGTGTTCTCTTTGCTTCTCCAGCGTTCCCTTGAATTCCGGAGTCTTCTTTCCTCCTTCGACGTACTTATTCCATACAGTTTTCTTGCGGTTGTTGAACGCTATCGCCATCTTCCTAAGAGCAGCCTCCTTGACTTTCTCCACATCTGCAGCTGTGAAATGATTTGTTAGGGTGAAATGTTCCATGAGTTTTTCCCAAACCAGAGTTGTTGCTCTGTCGTCGACAAAAGTAAGATCAGGATGTTTATTTGCTAGCTCTTTCCATTCTTGAAGGGAGATTGGGAGTTGGTCCTTCACAAGAACTCCGCACTAACGAACAAACTTGTTCGCAATGTTCTTAGGCGCTAGTGGTTCGCCATTAGTTTTGATGGCATCGATGTTGTACTTTACGCCCTCCTTTAACTTTTTGCCCGGGCCTCGCACTCTGCCTGTAGAAGATTTGCTCGATCCAGAGGGCTAAAAGAAGAAAGATCGATTCGTTAATATATCTTCAAATCATTTAAAACATGTGATGATCACCAGATGCCTGCTTATGTAAATATACCTCGCCGGTCTCTGTTATTTCAAGATCAACATTTTCTTCGACATCATAATCATAGTCAAATCATTATTAATGGTCAAACTGGTTCCAAAAGAAATGGATACTGGTTGAAGCAAATTTTCTCGACGGTTGTATCAAAAGTTGGTTCCCATCTATGGAAAACATAGGCTCAAGCGAAAAAATCTAATGGTTTTAGCAAAAAGAGATGCTGGTGGAAGCAAAACTGCTCGCCGGTACTATCAAAAATTGCTTGCCGATCCTAACTATCGAAGAAGAAAGCCATTGCCGCCGTGGACTAACACCGCCGTGGGTGGATGTAGCAAAAAGTATGTTCAGTTCCAACAAAATCATAACATGGTTGTAGCAAAAAACTGACTAGAAAAATAGGCGATGTCATGGAGATGGATGTATCACAAATCCACAAAACACCGGTGGTAACAAAAACCAAAAACGGTTGTAGCAAAATGGTTCGCCGTTTCCAGCAAAAACTAATGTGGTAGCAGACTTTTGGTGGGTGGGTGGTAGCAAATAAATGAGCTGGTTCCAGCAAAAAAACATCGTTGTAGCAAATCTTACTGTGGCGGCCATGGAGAGAAGCACAACCAGCTGCGGTCGGCCATGGCGACGAGCGCGTGGTTGCCACATGGTCGCGCTGATGGATGTGCGGCCGCTCGTCGGAGCAGCACGAGGCGGGTGGATAGTGTCCGCTCACTGGAGCAGCGCAGGTAGGTGGTGATGGGGCTCGCCAGAGCAAGGATGCGGCAGCGCGAGCGAGAGGTAGAGACGAGGGAGGTGAGATGTGAGCGAGAGGTTCAGTGACGAAATTTGTGTGGATGGGCTGTTGCTAGGATATGGACGTGGGTGCCTGAGTGGTGTGCGTGGGACCCCTGGACGTGTGGTGTGTGTGCCGCACTACAGCTGTTATGTTGTGCGCGTGACGAGAGGGGCGCGTTCGGCCCGAAGTTCGGCCGGATTTCGCATGACAAAATTGGTCCGGACATATACTGGAGGTTTGAGGGCCCACTTTGGAGATGCCTATAATGACCTACTATCTTAGGGAAAAACACATCATTACTTACTCGCCTGCAAAAATATAAAAAACACTCATCAGTAATTAACTCCATCGACTTTCTCGGCCACCCTCTCTATTGTCTCCTACCCAGCCAGCCTCAACCAAGTCACGCAGGGTCTGCACATGATCATCCAACACACGGCCGACCACATGTTCGTCGGACACGTAGCGTCGTTTATGTATCAAGTCCCACAATGATCGATTACTTTTCACACTAACGGTGAAGTCATCCACCCCATGGATGTGGCAGCAAGGCGATAGTAAGGCGGTGGCGCCCTGGGAGTGAGGGGGTGGAAGAGCCAACGGAGAAGAAGAAGGATCAAAGAGAGAAGGAGTCGGAGGAGGAGAATGAGCGAACTCTGGATGATATAGGTCGAGCGGGGATAGGTAGAATACAAATATCGTTAGCGGGTAGGTTGGAGAAAAATTAGGGTGGGTGGATATATGTCTCGCCCTTAGAGAGAGGAGCATCTGTCTCGCCTTGTGTGACGTTATAGTGGACCGATTCATTAGTTCGTTTTTTTCTTTTGATTGTATTCCGAGAAATATACATATTTCAAAATTACTTTATTTAATTTTTTAAAGTGTTCATTGCATATTTTAATAATAGTCTTGCTGTGAAAAAAATAATGTCCTGGAAACTTGTAAAAAATGTTGATATGCATTCAAAATTTAATGTTCATGACATTTTAAAAAGGTCTAGTGCCTCAAAAAATGTTCATAGAATTTCAAGTGTGAAGGCATCGTGTTCTTTCCAAGATAGGTGACTCGGATATGTATATACTATCACATATGGCATGAGGATGTTCATATGATTTGGATGAAAAGTTGGGAAATAAAATGGCATATGTGATAATGAATCATTCTTTCAACCTTAATCGGACGGCCACATCTAAGATATGGATGCCTCACATCAATGACAACAACTAAGTTATGCATGTGTCGGTCATGTTGAATCTTAGTAATAATCGACAATTCAGGTGACCATGATACCATTTGGCTAAAGGGAAGCTCCACCCACGACTTCCTTGTAAATTTATTCAACCTGTAAATTTCTAGTACATGAACTCAGACATGAAGGCATCGGGGATAGTCTATTGTTTCATAGGTCCATCTTCCCAACAGACGACCGATCTATCTTCATAAGTTTATCTTTAATGTCATCGTGTTCTTTCCAAGATAGCATGACTCGAATATATACTATCACATATGCATGAGGATGTTCATGTGATTTGGATGAAACGGTTAGAAATAAAAAAAAAGGCACATGTGATAATGAATCTTTGTTTCAACCTTCATCGAATGGCCATATGTGATGACCTCTGTTATCCCATGCATGCTTCACATCGATGAAAATAACTAAGAAATGAATGCTCAGTTATGTTCAAATTTATAGTAATAATCAACAAATAAGGCGACCATGACCCTAGTTGGCTATAGAGAAGCTCCACCCATGTCTTCCTTGTAAATTTTCTTCAACTCGTAAATTCCTAGTATATGAACTCAAACATGAAGGCCTCCTAGAGTAGCGTCCAGAGAAAAGAAACGCTAGTAGTGCTGCAGACCGAGCCAGCTATTTTGTCATGAAGGGAGAGCAGCATTTTGAGAGAGTAAGCGCCACAAGATTCTTTTGGCAAGGAGATAGCGAGCGAAAGAAATATCGACTGGTTAAATGTCTTCTGGTTTGCCGTCCCAAAGACCAAGGCGGGTTGGGAATTCATGACCTTGAGGTTAATAATAGGGCCCTCCTCGGCAAATGGTTGTTTAAATTACTGAGCGAAAATGGTGTATGGCAACCCTCCTTAGGAGGACATATGTGGGCTCCAAGGCTGTATCCCAAGTATACTGGAAGCCTGGGGATCCTCACATTTGGGCGGGTCCAATGGCTACGAAGAAATATTTCTTCTCGTATGGATCCTTCTCGATTAAGGACGGCTCAGAAACTAGATTCTGGCAGGACAAGTGGCTAGGAAATGCCACACTCCGGGAACAATATCCATCTCTATACAACATTGTGCGTCACAAGGGCGATACTATTGCCACTGTAATGGAATCATTTCCGCCAAATGTGACGTTCAGAAGAGATTTAATTGGACCCAGACTCCAATCGTGGTACATCCTGCTTCAACGGTTATCCACGGTGCAATTGTCACATGGGTCTGATGTATTTCGACGGAACCTACATGGAAATTGAAAATTCTCAGTGGAGTCTATATATAGAGCATTAATCCAGTCCGATGTGCCACTTGATAATAATAAGAAGATCTGGAAGATGAAGATACCTCTTAAGTATAAAATATTTGCAATGTATCTTCACTGCGGAGTCATTCTTAATAAATATAACCTTATCAAGAGGAATTGGCATGGAAGTCCGTGATGTGTTTTTTGTCATCATGATGAGACAATAAAACATTTATTCTTCCAATGCAAATTGGCTCGGTCTATATGGTCAATCATCCAGATAGCTTCTGGTTTGTATCCTCCTTATAGTGTTGCTAATGTATTTGGCAACTGGTTACATGGGATTGATCACAGGTTTATAACTCTTAGGGTAGGAGCGCTTGCTGTTATTTGGTCGCTTTGGCTATGTAGACATGATAAGGTTTTTAACGATAAAAGTACTTCTCTAATGCGGGTTATCTACAGATGTACCGGGACTATTCGTTTATGGTCCTCTCTACAACGCGTGGAGAATCGAGATCTGTTTACGGAGGTGTGTACATGATTAAAGGATACATGAGGGATACTTTTATCCAACATGGGTGGCAACATGATCTTAGGATTGGCCCACCTCCGCTTTAGGCGTTATACAGACACTATCTTTGTATTTCACCTTTTTCTTTTTCGTTCATGCGAGAGGACTTTGTTTGGCTGGGTGCATCTTAGTTATGCAGAGGGCGGGTGTAATGCTTAAACCTTTTAAGTAATAAAGCGCCCCTTTTCGAAAAAGCGCCGCAAGATGGGAAACTAGCAGTGCTCCAACTTTCTCAGCGCCCCAAAACTAACTTGCATCCATACAGCGGCTGACCTCATTTGTGAGCTTAAACAACTAGCAGCATGCCCACAAAATGAATGCTGCTAATGGACATACACGTAGGAGCATGTACATGAGGGAACACTGCTAAGTTGGTCTCAGATTTCAAAACAATGGTGCTGCCTTGCTAACATTCACACTAGCAGCGTTCACCTAGCACCACACGATACTAAAACTGCACTATATTATGTTATTCTACGTACGCTACTACAATTACACTTTATCTCTCAAATCGGATAATTTTGTGTAACACATTGAAATTTTAACCACATATTCTAATGATCACATGATGACATCATGCAAAGTTTATTTTGTTTAGACAACACTTCCAACTTTTGTAAATCTGCTTAAAATCCTGAAATTATGTTAGCAGCATATTATTTCCTGGCAGACGCAGCAAACCTTGCATCTAGCTGCATGTACATTACAACACACACTGCTAAATTCATAACTATATTATGTTGTTAGAAAATAGCAAACCCACCTTGTCGTGGTTTTGTCACGGCAGATGTCCTAGCAAAAGGACTTAAGCGTGAAGCCATCACAACGGTGATTAGCTTGTGGGGTTGAGCGGGACGAAAGATAGAGGTTTACCCAGGTTCGGCCCCTCATGGTGGAGGTAAAATCCTACTCCTACTCTTGTTGATATTGCTCGAGTATCGATTACAAGGGAGCGGATTAGCTTGAACTAGCTATTGATTGATTGTATCATGTCTATTCTATGTCGGAGACCCGCCTTTATATATTGGTCAAGGCCACCGGCTTACAAGAGCCCGGGTCGGGTTACGATACGTGTCCGAACCGTACTCTAAGTCGCCCTGCATTACAAGGTAGATCATTACGTGGCGGGTTACACCTCGGAGCCGTCTTCTGACCCTAAGCCTAAGTCGGCCCATCTTGTGAGCCATCTCCTTATGGCCACGTCTTGACTATCTTGGCCTTTCAAAGGCCCAGCTCCTTAAGTCGCCAACGATCTAACTCGGCTATATTAGGGCGGGTTATATCCTAGGGTTATATCCCCAACACACCTCATATAAATTCAATAACTGAAGATGAAACTTTGATTGGTTTGTATTACATGTATACTACATTTTTATGTCACAAAAATATCAACACTACCTTGCCCTCTCTCAAATCAGACACTTACACCCCCCCCCCCCCCCCCCCTCGAATCGACATATCTCCCCTTGGATATCGATAGGTTTGTAAGGCACTATCTATGTATACCTATACAAATTCTAGACTCTCTAGAAATTCACACGTAAATTAGATTTTACAAGCCGTTCATCTAGGCTGGGACCGAGTTATTACGGTGTAGATCCAAGCATAAAATCCTGAGCAAAAAACTATATTGTCAGCAGTAAAAACAGAAAAAGAAAAAACGTATCTCAATCTATACCTATATATACCAGTTTTTATTATTATGGTAGAACTTTTGATAATGTACAAAACTGCCTCAAATTTACCACGCGCATCACTCAGGCTCTCCCAATCTCCCACGACTCTTTCCTTCCTAGGTCCCCGTCCCAATCTCACACATCTCACATCTCACGGCTATGCTTCCTCTATTCTCTAGGTCCGCAAAAGAAAAACATAATTGCAATCTCAGAAGCCCAGCCCTCCTCAGCGGCGATCGTCCTCTCTACCGATATGATGTGAGTTCTTCATCGTCTATAGCTCCCTGGGGGCGATGTCAGGTGAGATCTTATAATCTGCCATGCCAAGTCAGTCATCTATGCTCTGTCCTAACCTCGTCTCTCTCATGTCTTCTGCTACAAATTTGTGCATATAACTCCATGGCTGTCTTCATACCAGGTCGCCCGCTAATGTTTCTTCTTGTATCAGGTGGAGATGGAACTGTCAACAGCAAGCAATACGTAGATCAATTCATTTTTCTCCTATTATTCTTGGATTTCATTTATTTTTCTCATGTTTATTCCTAATAAATAGTCCATGATTTCGGTCCTGTTTTCAGGGTTTCTTTCTCAGGTTGCTCTTCTCCTCATAATTAATATACCACTTCTCATGTTCGATGCAGCAATCTATCATAGTATTACAATCTCTCCCTTCTTGGGTTTCAAACATATATGATTGTTTTACTGCAAGGACTATTCTGACTGTGTCTTGGCCGTGAATTCGATGAGCAAGAGTCAGTTCTTCAGTTAGACACCCAGCTGTAGGTGGTTGCAAGATATACTGTAAGTCATCGACTGGATGTTCATGGTGTCCGTTATCTCTAGATCATGTGATATAGAGCCTATAAAGGAGTAGCTAGCAGAATGGTCGGTCCAATATTGATCAGAATTTTCGTTGGGCATCACACTGCCAAAATTGCGTTCACTTATTATGACATCATTGAGTACATCAGGTTAGAGAAAAATCCTTTTGAAAATTGATCAATCTCCTTACTGGATGGGTTGTGCACCACAGATCATGGGTGGCGTGAAGTCCTACCATCAACTTCTCCGCTGCTTCTATAAAAAAAAAAAAACTTCTCTGCTGCTTCTCATCTCATGTGAAAGGCATATGCCAGTACAGAAGAATGTCTCCCAGTGAAGGTACGAATCACATTCATGTGAATCTTTTCTCAATCTAATCTTTACGTTTCTAAACGATTGTCTATTCTGCTTCTAATCATGATGATCTGAAAAAACAGTGTGGAAAGTGTGTGTGCACTGGGGACAGAATTTCATAACGGAAAAAATAAACATAATACTGCTACGTCATCCTGCAACAGTGGTAGTATAATCAGCGCTGACTTTGTACGTTTGCATGTACGTGCAGTTTAATATACTGTGCATGTTTACAGGTCTGATGTATGTATCATGACAAGATGTGGTAAGCTTGGCGATCGTCATAACTTCTGATGGAATATGTACGTGTTTTACTAACTCCTTTTGTATGCTTTTGATTTGAAGTTACTAATTAATCCGTAGAATTTCTCTTAGTCTCTGTCAAATAGAAGTCATGAATTGGCGTAAAAGTTATAATAGTTAGGTGCAAGATTAAGGTGTGAATGTAATTTTTGTAGGCCAGCATGTAAAGATGTTCTACAGTTATATCTGAACCATTTGTTTATTCATCGGTTTCTATGGTTAATCGGGTTTTCATATTTTTATTTTATTTGATCTCAGCGTGATCTAATAAGGAAACTGATAATAGTCTGACATGTGAAATTGAAGAAGGCACAAAAACTCATTTTCTGTACAATAGTTCACAAATATCAGAAGTTTGACATGCGAAATGCACACAAAAAACTCTCTTGCCAGCACAGATGACGTCTTAGCTGAGAACCAGTGGCAACCTTATCACCATTTAGTGTGGAGATGACACGTCTGTGTCCATTTATATGGTTGGGTGAAGCATTCGCATTGTGTTAGATTTGGTTGAAGGTTCATCAATGGTAGCAGTGTGAAATAAATAATATTTGAAAATAAATACTCAATTTTGGATGTCATTGCAATTCAAATGATTTATTCACACCATTATGGAGAATAGTTAAGCCTCCAATGGAGTTTCGGGTGGTAACTACTTGTGCTTTACATGTGAATAAGGCCTTCGTATAATTCATACTTGGCAAAGCAATTTCAGGTCAGCTAGCTCCTTCTAGAAGGTCTATCATAAGAAAAGTATGCTGATTTGGATATACTACCTTCTTTCGGGTTTACAAGGCACACATATTTTGAGTTCAAGTATTAAATACCATCGACTAGAAAAGTAGCACAGCTTACCACAGATCAGACACTTAGTATATGATCCCATAAAATTGCGTAAAAGTTACGTTATATACAAAAAAAAACTTTGCATTCATAACAAATACGTGTATCTAGAAAGAAAATCTTAATAAATCTTGACCTGTACATATATTTGAAGGATAGCATTCTTCTTATAAAGTATCACTCTGACGTTATTGTACTTAATTATCGACATGTTAATTTGTTTCTCACTTTTCCTTTATTAATTCATATTTTACATTGGTATATTTCCTAACCAATTGGAATCTACTAGATTACATAGGTCCACTTAATACTGCAATAATTCTTGGTAGGAATTCCCTAGCACTGAATCTGATTTCACTCAAAGTTGCATATGCAAGCACTCTTTATACGTGCCAGATAATTTATGGATGCAAAATAGCAAAAAATCACAATAAAATAAATTATAATATTTAATTACTAGAATTTCAAATTATAAGGTGTTCCACATGTTTTAGGATCTAAACTAGATTCAAAAGTAATAAACGGTCTGAGGTTTTCCATAGATATCAGTTACTAAACTAGCCCGTGTGAATGCACGGGTTGGCGACTAGTATGTCTTAACTTTTGTGAAACATATTGAAATTTTAACCATATATTCTAGTCATCAAATGATGACACCATGCAAAGTTTATATTATTGAAACAACACTTTCAACTTTAAAAACAGAAAACAGATTGCAGATGTGTGTTTAAATAATCTGAACAAATGTTTGGACTTCTCTTTTAATTTCTTTAAACAACTTAAATATACACACAAAAATTAATAGCATGGAATTGGCACATAATTGTGGTCGAAATGTTTAGCAGCTGACCAATCACTGGACACAGCTAGTTAAGAGCGCTCGTTTCTTGGACACGCTGCTATGTTTTAATCATTTAGCTGCATGCCCACTTGACATGGTGAAAATTCCCCAAGGCTCGCCACCCACCAAATTCCTAGCCCGTGCCGCCGTTAACCACACCAGTTCGTGGTCAACATCGCCGCCCTGCTCGACCTTGTCGGCGCTCCCATGTTATTATGTGCAGCTTTGCCCCGACATGGCTACCCGCGACCCAGTGGTCCTCTTCCTCTGACCTGCCCCGACTGCTCATCTGCACCGCCGCCCACCCTTCGTCTGCGTTCTCGCCCGTCGCTCAGTGCCTCTCCTGTACATCCTGTACGCCGGCAGGTAAGCATTCTCCTCCTTAGGACATTCTCAGTTGTGGATCTAGTGGGGTTGCCCCCGACAGTTCCTAAAATTTACATGAATTTTGAGGTTCCGGGTCATGTAAAATGTAAAACATGTTGTTGTATAGACATGTTGCTTAAATTATGATGGTACTTAGACTAAATTAAGGCATCCTTTGGTTTGTAGAAATTTCCTAGGATAGGGTTTTCAAACTAAAAATTCCTTTGGAGCACTTTGGTTCGTAGGAATGATTCCTATTACTATGTAGGATAGAAATCAATGCTTCACATTTCAAAGGAAAAAATCATTTTCGTAGACTCAATGAAAAAATTCATATCCTACCCATCAAATGTCATCTCACTTCATATGATTTTTCTGCTCCTGTGATATTCATATCCTATTAACCAAAGAGGCCTAAACATGTTGCTTTATAGGGTTGAGGCTCTCCGTTAATCAATAGATTATATGATGATATATGATAAAGTTTCAAAACTTGTTGTATGGGTACTAAGAGCAACTCCAACGGGCCGACCCAAACGGACGGCGCATTTGTCGACTTTTGTCCGTTTGGGTCGGCCGCCCATCCGGCGTCCGCCTAGTTTTGCATTTGGGTCGGCAGTGCGCCCAACGCGCCGACCCATTTCATGTCCGCGTTCAACTTAAAGAAAAAAGGCCCGCGGGCGATCATGCCAGCGGCCATGTCTCATGCCAGCACCATGCCAACACCGGCATACAATGCCGGCTTCAGAAAATATCACTCGTGGTAGAGGGGGAAGCCATCCAGGTCAATGCCGACCTGATCACGCATGAAGGCCACCTGGTCGGGATCATAGCCAGCGCCCGGTGTGAACGCCCCGCGGCCGCCCTGGCTTTGTGTCTCGTCGGGATCGTAGCCAGCGGCCGGCACACCGCCCTCGAAGATGAGGTTCTGCATGTAGTCCTCGTCGGCGCCGGACGGCAATTCCTCGAAGAGAAGAAGGTTCATAGTGCAGCTGCTTCGGAGGAGGTGAATATGTTGACCTTGCAGATGGATGAGTTGGATGACGATACAGGGACGGTCGTGCAAGCCATTTGTTTCATGATGTTGAAGTGGCAGAAGATTGAGTTGAAGGCGGAGGTCGAGAAGGAGGCGACCGAGGCACCGGCGGCGGCAGAGTGTGCGATGGCGGCTTAGATTGCCTGTCCAGCAGGGCAATTTCTTGCATGCATTACGGGACAGATATTCTTTTGTGATTGGGCATGCGAAAAATATGGATATTTGCCTCTTTTTTGTTTTCACCGGGCACTATGGGATCCGTCGCGTGAGCTATGTCATCGGTCCATGGACGGATACCATGTCCGATCTGATGGTCAGCGTATAAATGTTTGCTTGAGCTAGGAGCACATGCTCACGGACTCAACTATGAATTTACCGAGCGGATTTTGAGTTTCCGAATCCAGTTGCATCTTTTAGTTTATAGAAAACCAAAAAAGCTTTTTTCGGGTGAACCGAAAACTATATTTATTTTTAAAGTTATAAATAATCATGAACAAATTATGTCATGCACACATAGTAGCTTAGTTGGGACTCAATTTCTCGGGCTGGGAGCCGGGAGCGCCGTGCGTTCCCGTACGAGGTGTACGATCATGACCGAGTGCCACGGGCTCGAGCCCACCACGCAACCGTACATACCGTGCCAACCCTTTAGCCTTCCGAAGCTGGAGTCAGAAGCGCGCACCACCGCACCCGGCTGTTCCAAGCGGATGCGCGGTGCACATATATGCCGGCTTGTGGACTACTCAGCCACCGGTATGGTACTATTCCATTTTCAACGGACCGGTCTATTTGCAACTTGTCTGATTTTTTATTTTAGCTTCAGTCCGATCTCGCCCATGTCTTTCTTCTTCCTCCCATCCGAACCACCCTCCAGCACCGTCGACGACATATAACCTGCTATATGTTCCAGGCGCGAAGCCGAGAGCTTATTTTTGCATACTCGGCTTACATGGATGCGAATGGGCGGGTGTTTTAGAAAAATAAAAAGGAAAATATAAGACGAGCAGGCCGTTAGTGGGTACTCAGCTTACATAGCCCACTATCACGGGGACATCAGGCCCCTGGAAGACGGTCATGTGGCAGCCACAATCGCGAGGCTCGCCAATAGGCCGGGTATTTCTTTCCCCTCGATAAGACCACTGCACCGTGTAAGCCGGGAGTTTTTTTTATCAGTCCTTGCCTTAGCCCGCGATATGTCGAGAATCCTTTTTATCACTTGCTTTATTTTGGGTACTCGGCTTATGACGTGTGTTTTTCTTCCATGGTACATTGGGCTTCAATGTAAATATTTGTCACTCACATATTGGACTCGCTATCTGTACCCAATATTGTAATAGACCCTTTGGTTTATTAGTAAAAATGATTAAGAGTTATATTTATTATTTTAAATTTACACTAGGTAAAATTTCCTTGGTCCATAAATTAATATGTTTGTAGTTAGACTGTTTTGAACGTATGCTTTGGCTGCCCTAGTCTGGATAGTACCCCTTGTTAGTGAAGTGTTTTATGTATATGTCTGCATGCTTGATTGGGCCAACTTTGTGTAATACGTTTTGTGAAAAACAAAATTGATATATGCCACATTTCTGTGGTAACGACCAATAACTATATACAGAACTATATTCTACCTTATTTTTCTCCTCCACAAGAAAAGATCCCACGCTTTTCTCCTCCTCCATCGGCACCGCAGCAGGTCAGTCCCATCTCCTATGGCCTTTGGGCCATTACTAGTAGAAAAAGGGCCATTCAAACCGGTTCGTGAGGGCCTTTAGTCCCAGTTCTGGAACCGGGACTAAAGGCTCGGCACTAAAGCCCCCCCCCCCCCCCCCCCCCTCCTTTAGTCCCACTCCACGTGGCCGCTATCTCGAGCTCCACCTTTTTTTGAATTTTTTTCTTGATTTTCAAATTTCTGAATTATTTTACAATTTAATCTCTAATCACCACCACTCATCACTGCTCCTCTAATCTCTAATCACCCCTCATCATTCCAAATCATCTAACTTCCCGGCCGGTCACCCATCCTCTCACTACTCCAGCCTGAGCACGCTTAACTTTCGGGTTCTATTCCCCCTCGTTTCCAAGTCTGCACATGTTGTTTTCCTGACAATAGTAAGATGTCAATCCTATTAACCTACAGGAGTTTAGCTTGAGCATGAAGTCACACGTTTCACTGTTTGAGTTTGAAACTATTATTCTAAAAAACAATAATTATTTAGTAACACTAATATTTCTTGAATAAGTAGTTTGACCATAGTTTGACCACAGTTTGACCAAATTTGACCAAAATTCAAAATACTAAAATAATTATTTAGTAACACTAATATTCTTGAATAATTATTTAGTACCACTAATACTTCTTGAATAAGTAGTTTGACCATAGCTATACCAGATTTAACCAAAATTCAAAAAAAAAGAAATTTGAGCATAAGTTTTTTTCCTTTTAGAATTTGAGAATTCTAAAAATTTGCAAACAGGCCTACGGCCATCAAAATCAGATGCGGATTTTCGTGCTGATTTTTTTGATATATTATGCGTTTTTTCGACATCGTATGCAAAAGATATGGCCGTTTTACTTTTTCATAACACTTTTTTGCAAAACATGTCCAAATTTAAGTTTTTTAATTTTCCTGACTAATAGATGTAGTAACATAACTACATCTCGAAGGATTTTAATTTTTGAAGTTTTATCATTTTCTTTTGCTTTTTAGAAAGCTGAAAAGGCGATCCACAAGGGGGGGGGGGACGGTTTGAAAATGGGACCTTTAGTCCCGGTTTGAGACACGAACCATGCCCTTTAGTCCCGGTTCATGCCTCAAACCGGGACTAAAGGTCTAATCTTTAGTCCCGGTTTGAGATACGAACCAGGACTAAAGAGCATCGCACCCTTTAGTCCCGGTTCGTGTCCCAAACTGGGACTAAAGGGCTCATTTGAACCGGGACTAATGCATTTAGCCGCACGAACCGGGACCAATGCCCCCATGGGTATCGGTTCGTGACTAAACCGGGACTAATGGGTGTATCTGGCCCGAACGAAAGCCCTGTTTTATACTAGTGCATGGAGGTGCGGAGGACCCCAGCCCCCCGCTAGAGGGAGGGACCCTCGTTCTAAATCTTGTTTGGTTCAACATCTAGGTTTGGGCTATGTGGCGGCGGAGATGTCTCTCAGTAGGAATAATGTCTCCCACGTTCTATCCCCATCTCGATTGTGCCAGTGCCGGTCTTGAGATTTCTGGGGCCCGGGGCAAGACTACAAACTAGGGCCCCTTGATATAAACATCGAAATAATGCTCAATATATATATATATATATATATATATATATATATATATATATATATATATGTTTGTGTGTGTGTGAAATGTTAGCACTAAACACTTAAAATCTATTCAAAATCAAGTAATTAATATTCTACCTTGAAATTTCTTCTTAGAATCCTAGATGGAAATTTGTTTATGAATGTATCAATATCAAGGTCATTCATATGTTTTCCAAATGCATAAAGTTATCAAACCATTTAACCTCTCTTGGGACATTTACAAACCTCACATACTTTTTGCTCAACATATATCTATTTTAAAGATGCACATGCTACTTCCAGTAGGACATTACTTATCATGTTAGGCAGCATACCTCAGCCATCATCATCACATCGAGTATCTCCATATCACTACTAGGAAAATGCTTATAGGTAGACATTTAGCAGTAGCGTTGGCTAAAGACCCCACGCTACTGCTATTTAGCAGTAGCGCCTGACAACACCAGCGCTGCAAGTAAGGGTTAGCAGTAGCGCGGGATATCCCGGCCAGCGCTGTTGTTGATGGGCCACGCTCTGGGCCCACTGTTGCAGCTTTAGCTATAGCGCTGGGTCTCCTCCCCCGCGCTGCTGCTAAGCCCACCACTGCTTCCCCCGTGCCGGCCCACGCGCCCCTCCTCTCTCACTCACCCACACTCACATGCTCACACTCACAGATCGAATCCCTCAATTCCCCGATCCGGCCGCACTCCCTCGTGCGGGCCCTCTTCCCCCGTCGGCCGCCCTTCCCCGCGACGACCCTCCTCCCCTGCCCCCTCCCCCCCCCCCTGCGCACCGGCCATCCTCCCCCGCCGGTCACCCTCCCCCCCCCCCTGCGCCGGCCCTCTCCTCTACCGAGAGGTACTCCTCCCTCCTTCCTCCTCCTCCTCCTCCCTCCCTAGTTATAGTTATTAGTGAGTAGTTATTTTGAATCCTATATAGTTGAAAAAATGTAGGTTTTTAGAATAATGTAGGTTATGATCGAACCCTAACTAGGACAGATTAGGTATGAACCCTAGTTAATTCGTTTGAACCCTAGGTTTTTAAATTTAGCTAGGTTTTAAAGTTAGGACAGAAATTTAGCTAGGTTTTTAATTAGGTGTAGTTAATGAATTTAGGTGTTTTAGGTGTATTTAACAAAATTTTAGGCGTTTTAGTTGTTTTAGGTTTAGTTAACAGAATTTTAGGTGTTTTAGTTGTTTTAGGTGTAGTTAACAGAATTCTAGGTATTTTTTTAGTTAAAGCAATTGTTGTTACTTTTTTAGTTAAAGCAATTTTTTCTGTTATATGCAAATATGTAGTGGACATGTCATATTTTGAACATGTCACATTTTGGACATGTCATATTTTTCCGAGTGGCCTATGTTTTGCCAGAAATGTCGATTCGTTTACGTTTTGGCAAATTTTAGGCGCTCGATATGTCCTGCTTTTAGCAAAGGTCGTGCCAAATTTTGCTAAGTGTTTATTAATTTTGTTTTCATAATTAAGCATTTTGTTATCGACGTCGACGATGCCTATCCCGCATCCTCGTCGTCGACTCGTCGGAGGACTCCTGCTTGAGCCGAGGGGCCATGTCCGGGACTGGGCTCCGCCGGGCTGGTACTGGGTTGTGCTATCTTCTAGTGAGTGCAGCTCAGTGAGGAGCCAGCCCGTCGTTGACCCGAAGCTTCTTTGGTGGTAGTCACGTGGGCCTGCATCGGTGCAGAGGCTTGAGTCCCCCGCGCCGGTGGTACAACACCGTGTCACGAAGGAGAACGCGCACGTCCACCGCTACTTGGTTTTGTTGGCGAACGACAAGTTCTCTAATACCTAGCGGATTCTTTGGGGACCTCACCGGAGCTATGATCCTGTTAAGGTTCCTTCTCTTTGGGTGTCCACCGCGGCCCACTGAACCTAGAGGAGCTATTATTCGAGACGTATTAGTGATATTATATGATGATCTTTGCTACAAGCTACTATATATGTATTCGATGATGGATTATTAATTACCTATTAGTTATTTGATTATTGAATGCAAAATATGAGCGTGGTCCGTTCTCCAAACTACTATATATGTATTCGATGATGGATTATATGATGATCTTTGCTACAAAATAGGTTCGATGATGATCTTTGCTACAAAGTACTACAAACTACAAATTTTAGGTGTTCTAGTTGTTATATGATGATCTTTGCTACAAACTACTATATATGTATTCGATGATGGATTATTAATTACCTATTAGGAAATGTCTAACGACGAAAGGGAATTCGCTATGTGCGATTACTGCGAAGATGAGCACGGTCTGTGCGACAGGCCTCACTTGGTAGAAGGTCGGCGCTTCAGCATCAAGCTCCAAGAGACCTTCGATGTTGATACGGTACGCAACGATGACAAGTGTTTTTTGTTATTTTTGCACGACTTCTGTGCTTCTTCAACGTGTAATTTTGGTCTTTCACAATTCGACTAGCTTATCCCATGCCATGCAAGACGCTATGTCTTGGAGAAGATGAGTTTTGAAGATCATGAAAGCATGGAGACAAAGATAATTCAAATAAGGACCCATCATGGTTATGATTTTGCTGTAAAACTATACAACTCTATGAACTCATCCAATTTTGGTTGCCGGAATTAGGAAGCCCTTTGCAAGGCGTATGACTTTCATGGGGGTATGCTTCTCACCTTCAATCTTAGTGATCCTAACATCGACGAAAAGAATATGACCATTTGGGTCCTTGTTGACACGCTTCCAGTTATACCGCTGTGTGAGTTTCTCAAACATATTTATTAAGTATTTTATATTGTTTATTTCAAAGTATTTGACAACTTATTTCCATTGACAGCTTATTTTCATTCTTCAAAAAATGTGGCACAGAACCTACTACTACAATGATGAAGCACACAACGGTATAACTTATAAGGAGAAAGATGGTCTTATCGCATTTTTTTACTGATCTTGAGAATTACAATAGCTATTATCGAATTCCTCAAAGTCAATATGTGCCACTAGTGCACGCGATTTGCTACGATAACATCAATTGAGATAGCATGGTAAGATTTTCTACTATTACGACATCCGTGCATCTTTTGCATAAAGTTTTCTAAAACTAAACTACATTGCTAACTACAAAGTTATTACTATGTTTTTGAACAGAAAATCCCGATGGATTGTGTGCCTCATCTGATGTTGCCAAGAGTTCGCGTTAATGTTATGAGCTTACGGCCACCACGGCCAGGTCAACCGCAGTATCCACATCACTCCTGTCCATACCGGATTTCTAAAAGCGAGGAAGCCATGATAATAAATGATTGGAAAAAATGTTTCGGCCATCGTAGAGAGCTACTTGGAAGCAACATTGTGCGTAGGCCAAGACTTGGAGACAGGATGATCTCCGTTCTTCATTATGGAGAGTCTAGTTTCCTTAATGAAGAGTCAATGCCTATCTTGTTTTATGATATTTTACCTACGAGAGGGTAGAGTAGGTCCTATGAGAGGAGTAGGTCCTAGGTAGAATGTGTGTTATTATGTGCTACAATGTGTTAGCTAGAGTTGATGAGGAGGATGAGGAGTTATGATTATGACTAGTGACCAACTTGTTATATATATGATGTCTCATTGACGAACATTGTTTGGTGGTGATGACTAGTAGTAATGAATATGCTATTTAAACAGACTAGTTCATAATGAGTTGTTATTGTATAAAAGATATATCTGTTTAAACATGTACAACGCCAAAATATGAAAAAAAACATAAACTTTAGCAGTGGCGCGGGCTAAAATATTAGCAGCAGCGCTCATTTACTAGTAGCGCAGGCCAAAACAAGTGCTACTGCTAGAAAATAGCTGTACCGCCATAGCTGGAGCGCGCGTACCTGCGCTACTAATAGCAAAAAGAACAGCGCTACTGGTAAGGGTTTTCCTAGTAGTGCATACATGTCGTCCTTCATAAGAATTTTTGTTCATTGATGAAGCATGAGAACCATCTTCTAAGCCCTAGAGCTAACACAAACAATGAGTTAAGTTTATTAAACTAAAAAGAAATCAGTTTAACAGAAGATTCCGTACATTACTTGATATCATCTGTAGATCCAAAAGCAATATTTTCTGTGAAATTTGATTCTAGATATATAAGTTCAAATCTTCTACAGCATAGGAACCACCCGAATGCCTTTGAGATAGAGCTTTTGCAGCATCACTACAAACCAATAAAATTGATCGCCGATTTAATACAATAGGTAGATGAGTTCATAAAGATTTCGACGAACCTTCAGTGGTTAATCCTGCTTCAGTAGACATCATCCCATGGTCCTAATTTTCCTAACCGAACAGTAACATCATAGTTCCTAAGTTTGAATGCCAAAAGAAAATCCTGCTCCTGGTGACTATTTTTTCCCGTCTGGAGCAACGAAAGCGAGTAATCTCAAAATCCATACAAAACTCATAAGATTCGATAAAAAATGTGCAAAACAATTCGTATCAAAGCCTCATGACGAATAAACCGGCGTGGTCCTCCTACATCCCTGTGCGTCATGGCATCGATGACGATTGCCCTGCCAGGATTGCAGAGTGAAGTTTGGCGTCGGCGGTGGGCACCTACGATGAAGAAAAAAGGGGCCTAGGGCATCTTTTTAGATCGACTAGGGCATTGCCTGCTACCCTTTTTTTATTGAAGGGCAATTGTGCGCTACCTGCAGGTGGGTATTTCACCACGTGTCTGACCAAAACCAATAAATCGGGTTCTGTTCGCTGCTAGGCCCCTGTGAGTTGAAGGAATTTAAAATAATGACGTAATAATCACGTGGTCGTCGTTGGCTTCATCGTGACTGCATGCAGATTATCTGAACCGCGTCCTAATCGGAGGCGGCCCCTGGACTTGGGGGGGCGACCCCCCTCAGGGTTGGGCCTGGATGGTGTGTCTACCATCATCGGAGGGCGTGTGGAGGTGTGTTGCTACTTGTGAGTTGCGTTGGGATTTCCCCGAAGAGGAGGGGATGATGCAGTATAGTACATATAAGTATTTCCCTTAGTTATGAAACCAACGTTATCAATCTAGTATGAGAACGAAGCAACACTATGTAAACAACACCTGCACACGAATAACAAATACTTGCAACCCAATGCGTAGAGGGGTTGTTAATCCCTCAACGGTATTGAGATAGATTAAATTGTATAGGATTCGATATATAGATCTAACTAAAATACAAAATAAGATGAATAAAAGGAAATTGTTGCAAGGTATTTGTAGGAGTTTTATATGATAAAAGATAGGCCCGGGGAGCATAGTTTTTTTCACTAGAGGTTTCTCTCGAGAAAATAACATACGGTGGGTAAAAAATTTACTGTTGGGCAATTGACAGTAAAGCAGATAATTATGAAGATATCCAAGGCAATGATCAAGTATATAGGCATCACGTCCAAGATTAGTAGACTGAAACGAATCTGCATCTACTACTATTACTTCACACATCGAACGCTATCCAGCATGTATCTACTGTATTATGTTCATGAAAAAATGGAGTAATGCATTAGGCAAGATGACATAATGTAGACAAGAAAATATCACATATGAATAGACCCCATAGTGTTACTCTTAATTGCAATGATACATGCATGCCATGTCTCTTTCTGCCAGTGAGATTGAGCACCGTAAGATCGAACCTATCACAAAGCACCACTTCCCATGGCAAGAAAAATCAATCTAGTTGGCCAAATGAAACCAGTTTTTCAGAGAAGAAATACGAGGCTATAACAATCATGCATAAAAGAATTCAGAGAAAACTCAAATAGATCTCCAACTAGATCTGACCATAAACTCACAATTCATCATATCCCAACAAACACACCGCAAAAAGTCATTACATCGAATAGATCTCCAAGAACATCATCGAGAACATTGTATTGAAGATCAAAAAGATAGAAGAAGCCATCTAGCTACTAACTACTACCCGTAGGTCTGTGGTAAACTACTCACGCATCATCGGAGGGGTAGCAAGGATGATGAACAACCCCTCCATGATCGTTGCCCCCTCCGGTAGAGTGCCGGAAACGGCCTCTAGATTGTATCTCGTGGTTCTGGAACTTGCAGCGGCGAAAAAAGTATTTCTCGACTCCCCTAGGTTTTTTGGGATTTTAGAGTATTTATAGATGCGTAGGTAGGTCAAGACGGTGTCCATGGGCCCCACTACCCACCAGGGCGCGCTAGAGGCCCCTGAAGCGCCCTGGTGCCTAGTGGGCCCCACGAGCGTCTTCTCGTGACCTCCAGAAGCTTCCAAGGTCTATTCTTGGTAGAAAAAATTCTTCAAAAAGTTTCGTGGCATTTGGACTTCTTTTGGTATTGATATTCTGCAAAGTAAAAAAACAAGCAAAAAACAGCAACTGGCACTAGGCATTGGGCACTAAGTTAATAGTTTAGTCCCAAAAGTTGATATAAAGTTGCTAGTAAATGTATATGAAACATCCAATATTAATAATATAAATTGCATGGAACAATCAAAAATTATAGATACCGTATCATGTGTCTCTCTCATATATCACAGGATTCGATCAGCGTTGGTCTTCGATGAATCTGTTTGGATCCGGTCTTCGTTCGTCTTTGTGGTGTTTATTGGATTGATCCTTTCGATCTACGACTTTCTTCATCGGTGGTGCTTGCTGCTTCGGCGCGCTGGTCCTATGGTCCGCACGACGACTTCCTTCCTGTCTACTACAACAAGTTTTGCCCGGCTCCAGCGAGGGAGGGGTGATGATGGCGACGCGTGCCTCGCGCTGGTGCTTGTAGTCATCGCTAGGTGGTCCACAGACCTGGTTGTAATTTTTCTTATCTCCATTGTTCTTTCTACTGCCATGATTGAAGATGAATAGGTTGGAAGTTTCTCACGCAAAAAAATAACGATATAAATAACTATTTTAGCAAAATTCATAAAAAAAACTTATTGAGCAAGTAATAAATTTTGACACCAATTCTATGGTAGTAATTAATCTTTCCCCTAATAATATCCACATTGGATCCAGGTGTTATACTGTGTATACAAACAGGAGTATGTTTAGATAATTGTGTGAACAAATTGATATATCCTAGCAAAACTATTTTTAGCAACAAGTAATTAATGAATTAATATGTGCTAGGTATACTTTGCTGGTGAAAACATGTTGTATTATTTGTACAAAGCATGGAACACGGTTTCAATACCTTTTATATTCCTGGCCAGAACACAACTTTGGATCTAAGTTTTATGTTTGTGTACACACTCCCATCTTTTTCCTCCCATATCAGCAGGAAAGTTTACTGCCAAGCATCTCGCCATTCTACACTTGAGAAACCAGGTTTGCTTTAATCTACCATCTTTGAATGTATGCCCCTAATCTTGTTTTTGCGTCCTCATCTTAATGACCTTGTAATTAGTAGTTAGGTCAAGATCGAAAAGGATCTATGAGCAAAAAACCATCCACACCTACTGATAAAATCACAGTGAGACAAGCGGCACCATATCATGAAATAGCAGCAAATTGTGAGGGTTATGTGAGGATCCTGTATGGTGGTAGTTGATACGTCTCCAACATATCTATAATTTTTGATTGTTCCATGCTATTATATTATCTGTGTTGGATGTTCTATATGCATTACTATGCTATTTTATATTGTTTTTGGGACTAAGCTATTAACCTAGATCCCAGTGTCAATTTTTGTTTTTTCCTTGTTTTTGACTTTTATTGGACCAGAAGATTTTTCTTGGACCAGAAGACACCCAGAAGATTTGGAGAGATGGCCATAAGAGTCCTGAGGAGGCCACAAGGCCTCAGGGCGCGCCCCAGGGGGGCGCCCCTGGCTTGTGGGCCCCTCAGGAGTCCCCTAACCCTAATTCCTGTTGGGAAACATATCATGCAATTTCAAAAAAATTCCTACGCTCACGCAAGATCTATCCAGGAGATGCATAGCAACGAGAGGGGGAGAGTATGTCTACGTACCCTTGTTGACCGAAAGCGGAAGCGTTTGACAACGTGGTTGATGTAGTCAAACTTCTTCTCGTTTCGATCGACCAATCACCGAACGTACGACACCTCCAAGTTCTGGACACGTTCTACTCGATGACGTCCCTCGAACTCTTGATCCAGCAACGTGTTGGGGAAGTAGATGAGTTCCATCATCACGACGACGTGGTGAAGGTGATGGTGAAGTGATACGCACAGGCTTTTCCTAACCACTATGAAGATATGACCGGAGGCGTAAACTAGGGGGGCGCCACACACAGCTAACAATTGTTGGTGTGTCTTCTAGCGGTGCCCCCCATATATATATATAGGTTGGAGGGAAGGAGAGGTAGCCAAGGGAGGGCCCCAAGAAGGAGGATTCCTACTTGGGGTCCTCACAATTCGGCCTCCCCCCTTTCCTATTCCTATTCGGAGTAGGAAGGGAAGAGGGGAAAGGGGGAATCCTATTCCCTTTTTCCTTTCCTCCTTCCCCTTTCCTTCTGCAATTTGGCCAGCCCATATGGGGAGGAGGGTGCACCAGCCCCTTTGTGGCTGGTGTGTTTCCCCTCTTGGCCCATAAGGCCCATATCTTCTTTCGGGGGTGCATGAAACCCCTTCCGATGACCCGATAAGTACTCGGTGCATCCCGAAACACTTTTGGTGTTCGAATACTATCGTCTTATATATATAAATCTTTACCTCTCAACCATTTAGAGACTCCTCGTCATGTCTGTGACCTCATCCGGGACTCCGAACAACAATCGGTCACCAAATCACATAATTCATATAATACAATATCGTCATCGAACGTTAAGCATGCGGACCCTACGGGTTCGAGAACTATGTAGACATGACCGAGACAACTCTCCGGTCAATAACCAATAGCGGATCCTGGATGCTCATATTCGCTCCTACATATTCTATGAAGATCTTTATCGGTCGAACCGTTATGACATCATGGTTATTCCCTTTGTCCATCGGTATGTTACTTGCCCGAGATTCGATCGTCCGTATCTTCATACCTAGTTCAATCTCGTTACCAGCAAGTATCTTTACTCGTTCCGTAATACATCATCCTGCAGCTAACTCATTAGTCACTTTTCTGGCAAGGCTTCTTATGATGTGTATTACCAAGAGGGCCTAGAGATACCTCTCCAATACTCGGAGTGAAAAATCCTAATCTCATTCTATGCCAACCCAACAAACACCTTCGGAGATACCTGTAGAGCATCTTTATAATCACCCAGTTATGTTGTGACGTTTGATAGCACACAAGGCATTCCTCCGGTATCCGGGAGTTGCATAATCTCATTGTCGAAGAAATATGTATTTGACATGAAGAAAGCAATAGCAATAAAACTGAAGGATCAATATGCTATGCTAATGGATGGGTCTTGTCCATCACATCATTCTCCTAATGATGTGATCATGTTCGTCAAATGAGAACACATGTCTATGGTTAGGAAACTTAACCATCTTTGATTAACGAGCTAGTCTAGTAGAGGCTTACTAGGGACACGGTATTTTGTCTATGTATCCACACATGTATCAAGTTTCCGGTTAATACAATTCTAGCATGAATAATAAACATTTATCATGATATAAGGAAATATAAAATAACAAATTATTATTGCCTCTAGGGCATATTTCCTCAGTTCCACCTTTATAAATTATCAAATATTCCCCAAAGATTAGAAGCGTCCACAAAATTACTTTTCCGCAGCCGCAAGCTTCTGTTATCGCAAGATCTCATCTTGGGGTATTTTTCGGCACTCTGCCGGAGGGGGATTCAATCACGGAAGGCCTCTATATCAGCCTTGTTGCCCTTCCGATGAAGCGTGAGTAGTTTACCACAGACCTAAGTGTCCATAGCTAGTAGCTAGATGACTTCTTCTCACTCTTTGATCTTCAATACAATGTTCTCCTCGATGTTCTTGGAGTTCTATCCAATGTAATCTTCTTTTGCGGTCCGTTTGTTGAGATTCGATGAATTGTTATGATCAGGTTATCTATGAATATTATTTGAGTCTTCTCTGAACTCTTTTATGCATGATTAAGATATCTTTGTATTTCTCTTCGGTTTCGTTTGGCCAACTAGATTGATTTTTCTTGCAATGGAAGAGGTGCTTAGTTTTGGGTTCAATCTTGCGGTGTCCTCACCCAGTGACAGAAGGGGTAGAGAGGCATGTATTGCCTTGTTGCCATCAAGGATAAAAAGATGGGTTTTATGTCATATTGCTTGAGTTTATCCCTCTACATATTGTCATCTTACTTAAAGCGTTACTCCATTCTAATGAACTTAATACTCTAGATGCATGTAGGAGTCGGTCTATGTGTGGACTAATAGTAGTAGATGCAGAATCGTTTCGGTCTACTTGTCACGGACGTGATGGCTATGTTCATGATCATTGCCTTAGATATCATCATAACTATGCGTTTTTCTATCAGTTGCTCAACATTAATTTGTTTACCACCGTATGTTTTCTTTCAAGAGAGAAGCCTCTAGTGAAACCTATGGCCCCGGGGTCTATTTTCAGATCTATAAATCAAAAAACCCAAAAATACCTTGCTACAATTTATTTATATTTGCTTTAGTTTGCCTTTTTATTTATCTTTTATACCTATCTCTATTAGATCTCACTCTTGTTCGTGATCGTGAAGGGATTGACAACCCCTTTTTCGCGTTGTGTGCACGTGTTTGTTAGTTTGTGTGGCTGCATATATTGGAGACTTGCTTGTGCCTCCTACTGGATTGATACCTTGGTTCTTAACTGAGGGAAATACTTATCTCTACTTTCTTGCATCACCCTTTCCTCTTCAAGGGAAAAATTAACGCAATATCAAGAAGTAACAGTAGTCGAACCCAGGATGGCAACCTGGAAGGAGACTCTGCTATGGTATTTCCTGTTGTAGGAGAGAGGACTACAACGAGATCTAACGGTCATGGTTATACACGCAGCTTGGAAATTGATTCTGCCTCTCGTACTTAGAGGCCTACTGCGAGGTCAGATTTTGTTCTAGTGGCACAGCGCCGAGACTGCATACAGATTTATCCTGAGTGGCTGGAGTAAATTGATTCAGGAAAAAGGATGTGGACAGCTCTCAAACAATTTTGAGCAGATAGGAAACATGAAGAAGTTAGTATATACTCATGTTCTGGTCTTCTCTATCATCAGATAATTTCATTATGTGTTAATTATCAGGTATCATAAGGAGTGTTTGCTTGATGAGCATTCATACCAAATGATGAACTAATTAGATCCTAGGTTCTCCAAAAGATAACATTATTTGCTTCAGTTACCTGATGGATTTTCAGCCTTTGCGTCAAAATGATTTTATGCATTTGTTTTCGCACTACCTTGTATTTCCTTTAATCACAACCATGCATACATGTAAAAAAACTCATGGCCACTTTGTGTAGTTGATAGAAATCAGTTAACATCTCAATTTCCCCATGTGCTATTGTATGACTGTGAGGTTTTTTTAACATGCTCCCTCTTACCTCCCCTTTTCACATGAGATGTAAGAGTATAAAATAAATCTAAGTCGTTGATTTCATTAGGTAGTGAACTTGAATAAATATTACCTTCTTAACTCCCTTGTGAAAATGTGGGGTAAGAGGGAGCATGTTAAAATTGCTCAAGAATGTGGGCACAGCCACAGGAGCACTGCCTATTCTATTAACAGAACGAATCCATTAGATTTCTCTTACAGACATTCATGACTGCCATTGTTGTGTATAAAACTAGGTGGTGCTGCCACCAGTGGCAGAGTTTGAGCATAATCCAAGAGGGCCATTACCTGAAGGGGAACGAATTAGTAGCAAAGGAGGGGCTAATCTCAAGTATAAACGCTTGTTAGGCTTAAAAAATTGTATATTCTTTTATGGATGCAAAAATTAAGGGGGGGGGGGGGGGGGGGGCATGGCCTCCGTTGGTCTACATGAAGCTCTGCCACTGGTTGCCACACATTCTATAGTGTTGTTATAGCCATTGACAGAATCTTGTTTTTGCACAATATCCAAATGGTCTAGCAGTGATAAGACACCAATTTGTCAGGAACTCGACTTTTGGCCTTCTGCTAGGATGCACTAATGAAACTGATAGGTCTCGCCATTCCTGGATGTTGTGAACGTTACTGGACTAGAATAGATTATTCTGTAGAAGGATATGACAGCGTGACAAATCTAAACCACGATGATGCAACGAATGGAATGTGGTCAAGAATGGCATTCTCTCGGGGTGCACACCAGAGAGCCTACAAATAGGGTCTGCATGGACGACCAAAACACATGGCATCTTTTTGAGAAACTAACCCATCCTTTTTTTCTTTGATCTACTAACATTGGTTTCAAGTTATTGTAGAAGTTTCTTGTGGTGACTGGTTAAAATAATTCACACATGTTCATCTATTCATGCTATGTTTTACAATTTAATCCCATAATATAGAAGATGAATATCCATTTTTCCTAAAATACTGCATGTACCTCTAATTCTTTGGCATTCAACTATACAATTAAATTTGTCAAAGAAGGGATCCCCCCCCTCTTTCAACCAATATGAGTTTGATCTAAGCACTCCATGAGCCCATCCCAGCACTCGGGCGAGCTGTCCCGCTCGCCATGCCCTATATCGCCGCCACCGCCGTTCTCTCCTCCCCTCGCTCCACGCCTCCCGCTCCAGGCACCGAGCCACCTCCAGAACCGTGCCTCAAGTCCTCGCTGCTCCTCTTCCTCCTAAATACATATGCCCAAGGTAGGGGAGGAGCGAGGACATGCTTAGACCGATGGCGAGGCGATATGCCAGGACGAGCCTCACGCGTTGTGGCCTATGGACACGTGCTGGCCGGAATGAGCCCACCGTGCACACGTGCATGGCAGGTGGGCTAGCCGAGATCTGCGCCTCCGTCGACGGATCAATATGGGTCTTGGTGGTGGTGGCAGGCATCGGTCAGCCTGGACGGCACGAGCGGGCTTTGCGGCCCGCTCGTGGCCCGTTTAGGACCGGCCCGTGCGGTCCAGGCCCGATAGGAAAATATGCCGGTCCGAGCCCAGCAAAAGAGACTGAAAAAATTCGGTCCGGTCCGGTCATTAACCGGGCCGACCGAGCGGACAGATGGCGCAAGGCAAATCAACTGTAACAGATCGAGCCATTGAGCCCCCCCCCCCCCCCCCCCCCCGAGCCGAGCAACCCCTCCCCTCGTTCCATTCACCTCCTCGCTTGATTCCTTCTGCCCGTCTAGCACCTCCTCCTCTGTTCTTCTATCCCTAACCCTAACCCTAAGGCAACGGCACCATTGCCCGCGACTCTCCCTTCACCGACGGCGCCATCTCGTCCGAGTCCGAGCTAGAGGAGCACGTATACATCGGGGAGGCAGCAAGGCCAGCACGCCGTCGGTCCGTCCTTCCCTGGTTCCTCACCGAGCGCCACAAAGAGGAAGATGTAATCTTTCTCTAACTTGTACCATGGGATGTGGACTTACGATTGAGGGAGGCTGCTGCGGATGGTACATGCCTCAGAATTGTGCATGAGAGGATTGAGTTGTAGCACTGAAAGATGTATTCCCATGATTTGGCATATAGGCACCTATCGCTTGACCTGATAACTTGTAATATGGGGGGCACTGAAAAGTTGGGATCTCTCTATTCTGAATCCAGATATCAGATGTCTCCACCTGTAAAGGATACCCAAAATATTAAATCAAGTAGGCCATTTTTGAAATTTGTGAGTGAACTCCCTAAATACATACAAGTAGAGTTATGTGCCCATATAAAATTCAGAATAAATGTGAACTCCCTAAATACAAGTAGAATTATGTACTCCAGTGAAGGAAATATGCCCTAGAGGCAATAATAAAGTTATTATTTATTTCCTCATATCATGATAAATGTTTATTATTCATGCTAGAATTGTATTAACCGGAAACATGATACATGTGTGAATACATAGACAAACATATAGTCACTAGTTTGCCTCTACCTGACTAGCTCATTAATCAAAGATGGTTATGTTTCCTAACCATAGACATGTGTTGTCATTTGATTAGTGGGATCACATCATTAGAAGAATGATGTGATTGACATGACCCATTCCGTTAGCCTAGCACTTGATCGTTTAGTATATTTCTATTGCTTTCTTCATGACTTATACATGTTCCTGTAACTATGAGAATTATGCAACTCCCGTTTACCGGAGGAACACTTTGGGTACTACCAAACGTCACAACATAACTGGGTGATTATAAAGGAGTACTTTATAATGAGTTGGTTACGGGATGATGCATTACGTAGTGAGTAAAGAGACTTTACGGTAACGAGATTGAACTAGGTATTGGATACCGACGATCAAATCTCGGGCAAGTAACATACCAATGACAAAGGGAACAACGTATGTTGTTATGCGGTTTGACCGATAAAGATCTTCGTAGAATATGTAGGAACCAATATGGGCATCCAGGTTCTGCTATTGGTTATTGACCGAGAATAGTTCTAGGTCATGTCTACATAGTTCTCGAACCCGTAGGGTCCGCACGCTTAACGCTACGATGACAGTTTTATTATGAGTTTGTAAGTTTTGTTGTACCGAAGTTTGTTCGGAGTCCCGGATGTGATCACGGACATGACGAGGAGTCTCGAAATGGTCGAGACATAAAGATCGATATATTGGAAGTCTATATTTGGACATCGGAATCGTTCCGGGTGAAATCGGCATTTTACCGAAGTACCGGGAGGTTACCGGAACCCCCCCGGGGGTTTATTGGGCCTACATGGGCCTCGAGGGAGAACAGGGAAGGAGGCAGGAGGGGGCCGCGCTCCCCTCCCCTTCCTAGTCCGAATAGGACAAGGGAAGGGGGGCGGCGCCCCCCCTTTCCTTCCCCTCTTCCTCCTCCTTCCCCTCTTCTCCTACTCCAACTAGGAAAGAAGGGAGTCCTACTCCTGATGGGAGTAGGACTCCCCCCTTGGCGCGCCCTCCTTGGCCGGCCGCCTCCTCCCCCTTGGCTCCTTTATATACGGGGGTGGGGGGCACCCCATAGACACACAAGTTGATCTACGGATCATTCCTTAGCCGTGTGCGGTGCCCCCCTCCACCATATTATTCCACCTCGGTCATATCGTCGCGGAGTTTAGGCGAAGCCCTGCACCGGTAGAACATCATCATCGTCACCACGCCGTCGTGCTGACGGAACTCATCTCCGGAGCTTTGCTGGATCGGAGCCTGGAGATTGTCATCGAGCTGAACGTGTGCTGAACTCGGAGGTGCCGTACGTTCGGTGCTTGGATCGGTCGGATCGTGAAGCCGTACGACTACATCAACCGCGTTGTGCTAAACGCTTCCGCTTACGGTCTACGAGGGTACGTGGACAAACACTCTCCCCTCTCATTGCTATGCTATCACCATGATCTTGCGTGTGCGTAGGAAATTTTTTGAAATTACTACGTTCCCCAATATCCAGGAGTATGCAACAAGCAGAAAATAATTATGAACTCCAGGAGTATCTAACAAGCTGAAAATAATTTTAATCAATATAAGTTTTAGACTCCACGTCCATGATTTGTACCTGTTTGATGTGCTATTTTTTTGTAGATAATGGTCAGGAGATAATTATGTTTATTTGCACTAGTACTAGATGATTTTCTATGCTACAAAAAGAAGAAGATGAATTATTTGCGCTTGATTGATGTACTGACTGTAGATATTATGTGCTGTTTTTTGTAGATAATGGTGAAGGAGAAGGGGAATGAGAAGGGAAAGGGTGCTGGTAAGGAGAATGCGAAGGTGAAGGCAAAGGAGAAGAGCGTGAATTACCTAATTAGGCAAGATTTGGCGCTGCCTCTGCCAGTTCCGAGGAAGAAGACGAAGCCTAAGGTGCAGATTAGGAAGGCGAAAGACTTTCCCAATGCCCCAACGGGAGAGTTGATTTTTAGGTTAAAAAACACCCTCCACCTCCTTCGCGTCTCCCCGACCGCACCAGTGCCGGCGTGCATGCCTCGGAAGCCGCTGCCTCTACTATTGTGAGATTGCTTTACTTGATGCTTGATGTAGCCATATTTCCATATAACCATATAGGTGTTGTTTGCTTATTTTTGTGCTCATGTGTGTTAGGTGGTAGATGACGAGGAGAAGGAGGAGGATGAGGACGAGGACGTGGACATGGATGAGGACAAGGACAAGGACGATGAGGAATATGAGGAGCAAAATCTGTTTATAGTCCCGCCACAACCGAGTGCTGATATGTCGGATGATGATACATCAGAAGGGTATAAGGAATCAGCTGATGAACTATAAGGTGACACTATGTCCGAGGAATCACTTGTGCATGTTGTATCTAGTGAGGAGGAGGCAAGAGAAAGGAAAAAGAAAAATAACAAGAGGCCAAGAGCCAATGCTCCTGTTAGGATGTCATCGGATGTTTGGGCCAATTTTCACAAGGTCAAAGAGCCATCGACGGAGCATCCCGGAGAGATTGTGTTGAAGGCTGAGGTATGCATATATGCAAGGTAGCAGCACCTCAACTATTGGAAGGTGTGAAGGTTTAAGGGACAAGTTGGCTACGAATGCCATCCAAACAACTCTTGAACTGCGGAAAATCAATGGTCCAACAAGTGGTCCAACAATGCACTCCTCTATTGAGTACAACCAAGGAATCATCAAGGAGCTTATTGCTAAGATGATATGTGTGCATGAGTATTCATTTAGAATGGTTGAACATGAGTGGTTCAACATTCTGATGAAGTGCATGAATCCAAATTATAAACCCACTGGAAGGAAGGCAATACGAGCCGAGTGCATGAGGGTTTACAAGAACGAAAAAGAGGTTCTTAAATCTCTCCTAAAGGGTGTGGGCTCCATATGTCTAACTACCGATTTGTGGACAAGCAACCAAACCTTATTTTACATGTGTGTGGTTGCGCACTATATAGATGGGAATTGGAACTTACAAACCCGTGTGCTTGCTTTCATAGATTTGGATCCTCTTCACTCTGGAAATGTCATTGCGGATGCTATCTATGCGGTTGTGACAGAATGGAATATTGAGACCAAAATTATGTCCGTCACACTTGGCAACGCTTCAAACAATGATGGTGCGGTCGATGCTTTGAAGGCCAAGTTCTTATTTCTGAGAGGTATGATTCTATCCTTGCTGAATATGCTTGCTGTTTTTGCTCATATGCTTGCTGTTTTTGCTCATATGCTTGCTGAATATGCTAATATAGAAGCTATTTATGCTCATATGCTTGATGTTTTTACTCACATGCTTGCTGTTTTTGCTCATATGCTTGCTGTTTTTGCTCATATGCTTGTTGCTATGCTCATATAGAAGCTCTATGTGCTCATATGTTTGATGTTTGTGCTCATATGCTTGCTATTTTTCCTCACATGCTTTCTATTTTTGCTCATATAAAAATTGTCTTTTGTAGGTAAGGACTTCGAAGGCCAATATTTTCATATCCGTTGTTGTGCACACATCCTCAACTTGGTCGTGCAAGATGGGAGAACGATCTTAGATAATTTGATAAACAGCTTGAGAGAGACGATGAAGTACTTCAAGAGGTCCGTATCCATGCTTTTGTTGCCACTTGCAAAAGCTTGGGTGTCAAAGTTGGTAATCATTTACACCTGGATTGTAAAACAAGGTGGAGTGCAACCTTTAAGATGATTAGCACTGCCCGTGGATATAAGGAAGCCTTGACCTCTCATGCTGGTTCGAATGCCAACTATGCTTGGGTGCCGACAAACGCAAAGTGGGACATGTATGACCTTATCTCTCCATTACTTGAGAGTTTGGCAGAGGTGACAAAAGCATTTTCAGGAAGTTTATATCCCACTTCGAACATCTTCTACCCATACATTGTTGGTGTCAAGCTTGCAATCAAACATGCAATGGCTAGTGATAGTGACCACTACAAGGAAATGGTGAAGCAATGTTGGAGAAGTTTGACAAATATTGGGAATAAAAGAACAATGCCATGGTGATTGCAACCATCTTTGATCCACGGTACACATGCTTGCTGTTTTTACTCCAATGGTTGCTATTTTTTACTCATATGGTTGCTGTTTTTACTCCAATGGTTGTTGTTTTTTACTCATATGCTTGTTGTTTTTACTCGTATGCTTTCTAATTCACTCCAATGCTATCATCTTTGATCCTAGGTACAAGATGGGTTACATAGAGTGGGCCTTTGGAGAACTATATGGAGAAGGAAGTACAAGGTTTAGGACTGAGATCAAAATCGTGGAGAAAGAGTTGGCGGCCTTGTATGACAAATGTGTTGCTCAAGATAAGCGAGCTAGAAATGGAGAAAGTTCATCTTCCTCTACAAACATTCCTAGTATCCCAGTTCAAGCTGGGTATGAGTCCTTCTTATCGTCCCGTTCAACAAGAATATCAAAGAGTGAGTTGAGGAACTACTTAGAGGATGAGGTTGCCCCTCGCGACAAGGCTCTTGATCTTCTTGGTTGGTGGAAAGACAATGCTCCTAGGTACCCAATTATGGCCAAGATAGCCAGGAGGTTCCTTACTATCCCGGCTACCTCCGTGTCTTCGGAATCTACCTTCAGCATGACCGGAAGGATTTTAGGTATGTCAACTCGTACTATTGAACTTTGGATATAAACTTGTCAACTTCTTATCCTCAAACTAGTTTGTCAACTTGAGTCGTATTAGATGACTATAGGAGTTCGTTAAAACCGGTTATGGTGGAGGCATTAGTTTGTGGTGCAACTTATATCAAGGGTGCTCACGTTGACTTGAATCTGGTGGTATGTTTGCCATCTTTTCCTTACCTTTTTTTTCTTTCTTTTTTGGTCTTGTTGTATGTGATGTGAGCATTTGTCTAACTTCCACACTTGTAGACGAGGGACGAGAATGAAGAGGATGATGTTGAGAACATCAAGTTACCCATTGTGGTGGAGGAGATCAACGATTGGTAACTATTCTTCCTACATGTTTCACTTGTCATACGATACCAAATATTATTTATGTGAATGTTGCTTATCTTACTTGTAGACGTTCATCATGTGGATATTGATCTTGCTATTTTGGAGATGAATGTCAAAGTGATCTTTCTCATGTGAAGGCTACTTTTGCATTTCTGTTATGTTGGAACCTTTCAAGTCATGAACTATGAATTGTCACTGCTAGCTTGGAGATGAACCTCTCATCTGTGTTATGTTCGACTTGTCAATTGACATGGACTTGGAATTGTCATTGCAAGTTTGTAATCGTGTCGTCCAATGATGATAAGACCTTATGTTTGTGGATGTGATATTTGTGCTTAACCTGATTTGTGCCATCTTTCGTGTCAAAATCAGTTTGTGGATGTCCAAAAAACAAAGGAAATGTTGTCCAAATTTAGTTATTCTTGCTGTCCAAATTTAGTCCAGTGCTTGCTGTCCAAATTAGTTGTTTGTGGCTGTGATATTCATGCTGTTTCGGTCCAAAATTATCTGAAGAAACTTGTCAGAAAACTGTAGTGATCAATGTTTGTGCATGTGATTTTTGTGATATTGTTCCTCTCAAAATCAATTGTTTTGATGTCCAAAATACAAATAAAACTCTGTCCAAATTTAGTTATGCCATACTAGTCATTATACAGAAACAGAGCACTCACTAAATTTGGACAGCCTAAATTGTGGCCAAAAAGCGCGGGCACTGCTAAATAATGGCTAAAACGCTTAATAGAGCACTCCCAGGGACACCGACAGTCTAAATAGGTCAAAACAGCCTAAACAGTGGCCAACAAAGCACTCCTAGGCTGGAAAACAGCCTAAACTGAGTCCCAGCCATCGGTCCCGTTCGTTCATTCGGGCTGACCGAGCTTTGCTCCTCTCAGTCCGGTTCTGGATAGTAGGCTCGCTGGCCACCTCGGTCCGGTCCGGACCGGACCGGCCGCGGCCGGTCCAAAGGCTGGCTCGGTCAAAGCCCGGACCGGACCAGACCGCGTCCACCCTGAGGCATCGGCGGATCGGAGTACGTGGTCTGAAGCTGCGGTTCTTCGGCTAAGACGAGGAGGTGGACATCTTGGCACTGCAGTTGACGGAGGGCTTCCTCACTCCTCTTTCCCTGTCTTATATTCTTTCCCATGAAGGTCACATAATGCCTCTAATTTGTACTTCTTGCTTCATAATTCATTTTTTGAACTGGATGAAATAAGATGATTATACTTTTGGTTATTTTGGACAATGATGATATCTTGCAGATCTCTGAAATGGGAAAAGTAATATTTCGTCATCTCCCTTTGGTCTGCATGGATGTGCACTTAGTTTAAGGTTGCTCGATCCAACGGAAGGGAAACAACTTGAAAATTTTAACAATCTTGCTCCTTAAGAACGGGTCACCAGGTCTGCTTGTACAAGTGCAACTCACTTAGATCCACTGTTGCTTGTCTTCTTTGTTGAATCTGTATCCAATTCTACCATATGTTAGGAAGTTTATGTTGATATGACATTCTAATGTACTAACTGAATGCAGATGTGAGAAAAGAGCACACATTGAGATTTGTCCACAACATGAACTAGGGACTGGATGCTTGGAGGGTGGAGTTGACATGTGTCATGTTTAGCCATGCTTTGGAAAATGGGGGAGGAAGGTGTTGTTTTCTTGGTAAGTAAATTAGTGTTACACTGACCTTGGTAGTGTTTCCTGGGTAAATCCTCGGTCGGGGCATTCGTCGCCGGAAGTGCGATTTGTTCATCGTCTACTACCTCCGTCCGGCGTTCGTCGTCGGAGGGCTTCTCGGCGTTCGTCGCTGTTGGGTTTGTCCCACCAATATTCTCATTCAATCTTCAACCACCATATGATGTTTACTGATCTTGATCTTCCCCACTCGCCAGTTCCGAAGACTCTTCAGATCTCACATTAACTTCATTCAGTCTTTAAGAATAACCAAAGGTATGTTATACAATAGCCTTCTTTAAATAATTTAATCTATGTTTTACAACTAAACAAACCTTCCAAATGTCTCGATATCATTTTCACTAATATGCATCTCAAAAAAGGACAACTGACTAGATTGAGGATACGTTATGCAAGAAGGCTATATATTCGTGGTAATATTAACCCTACTCTTGAGAGAGAGAGAGAGAGAGAGAGAGAGAGCTACTTCTATGAACCTACAGTCCTAAAGAAACTACTCACACATGGTCATCAGAGAGAGAGAGAGTCCATCAGATACATGTATACTCTAGGTTTTCTAGTTTTCTAGACAAGAGAGGGAGACGTAAGAGTGTTTTTAAAAGAAGTGTGAGAGAACTTGTGTGTCAGGGAGAGCTTTTTATTTTTATAGGCCAAATCGTGCAGCATGTGTGAGAGGGCGAGAGCGCGTGAAAAAGAGAGAGAGCGTGAGATAGAGAGCATGCATGTGATATAATCGGGTGAGAGATGTCCAACAATCATCCACTGTTCACATGGGCACAAAAACTAAGCCCGGTAATTAGAACGGTCAGTTCTGACATGCACCAGGCCAACGCACCCATCTCCAGGTTTTGAAATGGCTGGATATACAAGTGCATGTAGCGGGGCTGCAGCGATCCATATAGCAACTGCTTTCCCTTTGGATGCCCTATTCGTGATATATTTCTTTTATACATTGTTTTATGTACATTTTTGCAAGCTTGCGTCGGCCTACTATGCGGGGCACCTTTTCTGTAATGCAAATTCATATATGCCACATTTTTTTTGTAACGACCAATAACTACAAAGAACTATTTTAGTATGTAATAGATTTTGACACAAATTCTATGGTAGTAATGACATTCTGAATCTTTCCCGGCCGAAAGCCATCCACATACAATGGATCCAGATTTTATACTATATATAGAGACTGAATTGTGTTTACATAATTGTGAAAACACAAGGATATATATTAGCAAAGCTCTTTTTTGCAGCAAGTAATTAAGGATTAATACCTGCTAGCTGTACTTTGCTGGTGACAACTTTACCTGTAGAAAGCAACACGGTTTGACATCCCCCCCCCCCCCCCCCCCCCTCCTCCCCGCATTTATATTCCTGGTAAGAACACAATTTACAAACCTGTGTTTTCTCTTCCTCTACACACTCCAACCTTGCTCTCATATCAGTAGGAAAAACAAATTATCCCAGGGCTCCCTGCCAAGCATCTCCCCGTTCTACCCTCCGGAAACCAGGTTTGCTTTCATCTACCTTCCTTGAATATATTCTCCTCATCCCATTTCTGCTTCCTCATTTTATTAACTTGTTGGTAACTAGGGCAAGATGGATCTACGTGTTGAAAAAGCAGAAGATTCGAGTGATTCGAATGAAAGAACTATCAGCAATAGTTCTATGGGGATCGTATACTGTGGCAGCCAAGCCCAGGATGACGACCTGGAAGCAGATTCTGCTATGGTATTACCTGTTGTCGGATGGAAGGAAGCAAGATCTGACGGGCATGGTTATACCGATGGCCTTCAGATTGATTCTGCCTCCCGTGCTGTGAGGGCTGTTGTCAGCTCTGAATCTTTACCAGTGGCACAACCCAGAGACTACATAGATATACCTCTCCCTCAGTGGCTGAAAGATATAGATTCAGGAGCAGGGTTGTGGACGGCTGTTATACAATTTCGAAAAGATGGGAAGAAGTATGACAATGTTAGTATACTCATGTTCGTCTGCGCTCTTTCCACTAATAATATTGTTGTGTGTTAATCCCTAGTCATCTCATAGCATATGGAGTGTTTACGTGACGAGCATTCAGACCAAATGATGAATTAATTAGGTTCACAAACATGTGTTTTGCTTGAGTTATCTTATAATTTTTTGATCTTTGGCATCCAAATAATAGTCTGCATATGTTTCCGCACTAGTTTGTATTTGGTTTTGCACAACGATGCATATATGTGAAACAAATTATAGGGCACATTGATATCATTTTATTATAGAATTCTCTTGTGTAGTGAGTGGTTAAAATAATTGACATCTACTTGACTAATCATGGAACCTTTTACAATCTGATGCCGTAGTTTCAAAAACATAATGTCAACATAATACATTAACTACATGTAATTCTTTGGTGTTCAACTAAACAATTGAAATTGTCATAGTATTTAACCCAAAATTCAACCACTGTGACTCTGATCTGTCCACACACTTTTGGATGGTCACTTGTCCTAGCATTTAACCATAACTCATATGAACATGCAACGCAGAAATATCATAAAGAATTTTTTCTATAGAATGCTCGGTTGTCTGCTTTCACCACAACATTTTTCCTTTTTAATATTCACAACGGATTTTTTATTACAACAGTAACTTTCACCTTCTGTATGCTCTATGCAATTTTACACGTTAAATCATGTCTATGTCAAATTAACTATATCTTTTTTGCTCATTTCAGTACTACTTTCACAAGGAATATAGGCACAAATTCTGCTCTAAACTCAACATTTTAGAGTTCCTAGAAGCAGGAACTGTAAAGGGGAGGCCGGTTAAGAAGGTGCCTAACTACTTGACATCAAAACATTTAGTAATTGTACAAACATGTATACCATTAAGTATTTTTCATATATATTTTACAAGTGTAAATTTCATATGGTACTCTACTTTTTGACAGAGATTAGCTGATACTTCTACGGACAATGATGGTATGTGTAATTTCACCCATGCATTTAAAATATTTGTCTATTATTATTATTCGAAATACTCAAACTTAGGCTGCAAATGAAATCCATATCATGGAAAGAAACAGACTTCTACATGAACTCAACATAAAATAGTTAGTAGTGCAGTTACTCAACTTAAGTTAATATATAATTAACACTATTTTAGATTCTTTCATGACATGATAAAGAAATTGTTTTATACAAATGTTAGATGGGAACCGCCTCATGATTGCAGTTACGTAGTTTTACGATAATATTACTTATTTAATTTCATAAAATATCAGTGTATCATCCCGTCTAGACGAACAATCACGCTGGGGACAAGTTCAAGAAATACTTATGGTAAACAAATAGTAATTCTGTATAACTCATGGAGGATGTAACTTGTTAGTGGTGTTAAATACTTTGACACCCTTGAAATCTTTTGTGCTAGCATTATTTTTTAAATGATTTCACATATAAATGCATATAGAGATATCTATCATATTAGTGTGAAAACACCCTCCAGAGTCTTGCACATATGCATTATTCTTTGATATTTTTTGCATCACAGTTACCTTTTACTATAGCAAGATGAAAAGTTTATCTATCCACAATTTCAGCAGATTATAGACGGGCCACCAAAAGACAAAGGATGACGGCACCAATTTTAAGTAAGCTATCTCTTGCGTACCACATAGGTTTCTCTAATTTTGAGAGGGTATCACTTGTAATGTTGTTCAATATTTCAAACTAGCTTCACCATCATGTATGCTAGTAGTTATTTTGAGAACAATTTCATGAAAAAAAATACAAAAGTTAACAAACACTTATAGTTCCTGATGATTCCTAGTTGCATGATCACTAAGAATTACACACCTTCTCAGTGTAGAAGTTGTTATCTCGATATGTATCTATTATATATTATTATCTGTGATTATTGGGTGAAGAATATTTGTTGCTCATGGTTATAGTTTAGACTTCTATTAATACAACAACATGGAGAAAAAGCAAAATACAGATTAAAATAGATCATCAATTTAATATTAAATATTCTGATTAGTTTGAATGGATGTGTTCTGCAATTATAATACTTCTATGTTCATAATACTTTATCCATAAAATGCGCAGGTTCTAGTATGTCGACAGGAGGACGAACAGCCCCAGCTTCTACAAAACTTCCACATGGTTTTGTGTAATTTCATGTAGATCGCATTGAGACATTTGAGATTATTTATAGTGCCAAAACTATGTTGGGTACAATGTGATTTGAAAAATAGTATGTACTTTCGTAGTATATGTGATACTTGGTGGTGGTTGTTGAGGAATTTATTTCATTAGACTTGAATATTTAGCATAATTATTTGATTAATGAGAACTTATTTGTTAAATGAGTACATACCTTTAATCCTAAAAACATTATCAGTCAGACATCCATTCAAGGAAGCTGTGTGAATTGTCCCTCGTGATTGCAGATACTCAACTTAAGATTTTCCAGTCCCTAGCCAAACCTATTTTAGCCACTATGAGTAGTAACAGACACATTCTTAATGCATGGGCAGGCTAGTGCACCAACTTTAGTCACACAATGTGGGAAACCCATTCCTTATCTCGCTTAGGAGATGCAAGAACGCCATCACACTAATAGTAGTTAGTTACTTGTATCAATGATATATGTCCGTCCATAGATAAAGAAGCTATGATCATAATGTTGGATTTATAATACTCTAAGAGCATGCACAAGAGAATCTAGTAAAATTGAGCCCCCAAATGTCTGCAGACACATCTAGTCACATCTACGGACAGCACTCGGTTAGCCCGTATTTTTAATTCATTGCAACACAATACCATTTCTAAATACCCGTTTTCATGCAATGGCATGCACCATCCACTTGATCTGGTCACGCCACCGCCGTCCCTGACGACCGTGGCTCCACAGATCTTGAAACCGCTTGCCATGGGGTATGGGATCGCTGGAGCACCACCAGCCCCCGCCGTGACGTCTGCCCGCACGCCACGCTCCAGCTCGTGGGCGCCGGCCGGCGCCAGCTCCCCACGAGCGGGAGGGCACCTAGTCCCCGCCACCGCCGGTGACGGCAAGTCTTTGCCTGGCGCCGCCCTCGTGCGGTGGCGAGGGAGGAGGGAGGCGAGAGGGGGAATCGGGGGCGACGGGATCTAGGGTCCTCCCAGCCGCCGCACAGGGACGACTCAGGAGAACAGGTGAGAAAAGGATGAATTACCACAAGAATGTATCTATATATATATCATGTGATTACCTACACATCTATCTATATATATTGAGGAGGGAGATCGTTTCAGATATTGACTGTTAGCACTCCCACAGTGCCAAAACAGCGAACACATACGTGAGAGAGTGGAGCTCGAGATGGAAGAAGAACACAAGTGGTTTTGCGCTGTAAAACTTCACAGCTTTTCTGCTTCTTTCTTGCTTCTATTTATTCAGAGTTACAGAAGGAAACTGGGGATCGTGGCCCATGACTTCGCGCCCGCGTGATCCACAACGCTCGTGCCATCCCACGACCAGATCGACGAGGCGCGAGACTCGCCCCAGGCTGTTGAACCCGCAAGCTAAACTAGCTACCAGAAAAACTGAACGGGGAAACTAGCCTGACAGAAAATGAACTAACTGGACTTCGACAGGGCTTAGGGTTTTATTTCAACAAAACACCCCCTAAAACCTAAGCCCTTGTCAATTTCTACCATGTCGATCTTGCACCCAGCTCCGTGAAGCGCACGCGCACGCGCCCGAGAGCCTTGGTGAGAAGATCGGCGAGCTGTCAGTCTGTCCCGACGAACTCCACCTCCACTTGCTTGTTCTCCACGCATTCCCCTATGAAGTGGAAGCGGACGTCAATGTATTTGCTTTGTTCATGGAACACTGGATTCTTCGCGAGGGAGATGTCTGATTTGTTATCCATCCAGAGCGCGAAGCAAGCTAGCCTCTCCTTCTTGAGCTCGCTGAGAAAAGGAGCAAGCCAAACTCCTTGGCATGCTGCTGTCGTGGAGCTGATGTACTCGGCCTAGCAGGACGACAGGGCCATGACTTTCTGCTTGAGAGACTGCCAGCTGATGATGCAGTTGCCGTAGATGGAATCACCAGAACCTTCGCATGTCACCTAGATCCGGCGATGCCCATATTCTGCAATGGGCAAAGGACATGGGAGATATCGAGGATCATCGACTTCGAGCTAAGTTCTATAACATCCAGCGCGAACTTGCCCGAATCATCATGTAGGAGGTCGTTGGAAAAATAGGGATGTTCTACGAAGAAGGACAAATGTCGAGGGAAGACGTCTGAACATGGATAGCCTCTCAGCGTCTCGACATGAAGCCTTTCATTAAGCTCGAGGACTATCTCCCTGACATGGATGGATGGCACGACATGGTGGAGTGATTGTCGATATATGACAATGTGTCCGTTTAGTCCATACTTTCTGTATGACACAACTTTGAGTTATGCACGGTGAAACTTTATTTGTGATGTAATTAAACCGTCCTCCTCCTTGACTAGCGAAAATCACTCTAGTTAGGGCATTTTGGGTACCATGAACTTTGTTATTTATGCTTATGATATGTTGTTTCTATTTTTGCCAAGTTTGTCTCTTTCTGTTGCTCAACTATATATGTTGCATATCATCGACTCATGTGACGATGCAGGTGCATAGATCATAGATGGTGAAGAAGTGCTACGCCAGGAGTATATATACGACGAGTGGCCGGAGTGTCAGGCCCAGGTGTACCGGTTTCCGAGCGACAGGCAGTAGTTAGTTTAGGTTGACGCTAATGCGAGAGAGGGATACGAACTCATGTACTCAAAGTGATAGCTCTTCTCGTGTATATCATTGTTTAGATGGATGACGATGTATTTGCAAGTAATCGTGACTTGTATCGCTATTTTCGAGATGATGACGAGGGACCACTTTGTGTTGGATGATGATTATGATGATGACATGATTTGATGAGACTAATTGTATGTATATGCTATGATTACATTTGTATGTGTATGATATGCTAAAGATTATTGTATAAAGCCTATTCAAATACAAAACAAATATGGAGGGAAAAAACTAATAAAACTAGTAGTAGCAAGGGGGGCGGAAATTTAGCAATAGCACCGCCTTACCAGTAGCGCTTCCTTGTAAACAGCTCTGCAGATAATATCAGCAGCGCCCTTCTCTAAAGAGCGCTACAGCTATTCATGTATATTAGTAGCATGGGACGACAAGCGCTACTGCTATACGTTAGCTGTAGCGCCTTATTAGTAACGCCGGTCCCCGCGCTACTGATAGGCCTAAAACCCGCGCAGCTGCTAGGCTTTTCCCTAGTAGTGTGAGTTCCATCATCACGACGACGTGGTGACAGTGATGGTGAAGTGATCCGCACAGGCTTTTCCTAAGCACTATGAAGATATGACCGGAGGCGTAAACTAGGGGGGCGCCACACACAGCTAACAATTGTTGGTGTGTCTTCTAGCGGTGCCAGCCCATATGGGGAGGGGGGTGCACCAGCCCCTTTGTGGCTGGTGTGTTTCACCTCTTGGCCCATAAGGCCCATATCGTTTTTCGGGGGTGCGTGAAACCCCTTCCGATGACCCGATAAGTACCCGGTGCATCCCGAAACACTTCTGGTGTTCGAATACTATCGTCCTATATATAAATCTTTACCTCTCAACCATTTCGAGACTCTTTGTCATGTCTGCGATCTCATCCGGGACTTCGAACAACAATCGGTCACCAAATCACATAACTCATATAATAAAATATTGTCATCAAACGTTAAGCGTGTGGACCCTACGGGTTCTAGAACTATGTAGACATGACCGAGACAACTCTCCGGTCAATAACCAATAGCGGAACCTGGATGCTCATATTCGCTCCTACATATTCTACGAAGAACTTTATCGGTCGAACCATTATGACAACATCGTTATTCCCTTTGTCCATCGGTATGTTACTTGCCCGAGATTCGATCGTCCGTATCTTCATACCTAGTTCAATCTCTTTACCAGCAAGTATCTTTACTCGTTCCGTAATACATCATCCTGCAGCTAACTCATTAGTCACTTCCCTTGCAAGGCTTCTTATGATGTGTATTACCAAGAGGGCCTAGAGATACCTCTCTGATACGCGGAGTGACAAATCCTAATCTCGTTCTATGCCAACCCAACAACACCTTCGGAGATACCTGTAGAGCATCATTATAATCACCCAGTTTTGTTGTGATGTTTGATAGCACACAAGGCATTCCTCCGGTATCCGGGAGTTGCATAATCTCATAGTCGAAGGAATATGTATTTGATATGAAGAAAGGAATAGCAATAAAACTGAACGATCAATATGCTATGCTAATGGATGGGTCTTGTCCATCACATCATTATCCTAATGATGTGATCATGTTCGTCAAATGACAACACATGTCTATGGTTAGGAAACTTAACCATCTTTGATTAACGAGCTAGTCTAGTAGAGGCTTACTAGGGACACGGTGTTTTGTCTATGTATGCACACATGTATCAAGTTTCCGGTTAATACAATTCTAGCATGAATAATAAACATTTATCATGATATAAGGGAATATAAAATAACAAATTATTATTGCCTCTAGGGCATATTTCCTTCAGTTCCACCTTTATAAATTATCAAATATTCCCCAAACATTAGAAGCGTCCACCAAATTACTTTTCCACAGCCGCAAGCTTCTGTTATCGCAAGATCTCATCTTGGGGTCTTTTTCGGCACTCTGCCGGAGGGGGAGTCAATCACGGAGGTCCTCTATATCAACCTTGTTGTCCTTCCGATGAAGCGTGAGTAGTTTACCACAGACCTAAGGGTCCATAGCTAGTAGCTAGATGGCTTCTTCTCACTCTTTGATCTTCAATACAATGTTCTCCTTGATGTTCTTGGAGTTCTATCCGATGTAATCTTCTTTTGCGGTGCGTTTGTTGAGATTCGATGAATTGTTATGATCATGTTATCTATGAATATTATTTGAGTCTTCTCTGAACTCTTTTATGCATGATTAAGATATCTTTGTATTTCTCTTCAAATTATCGGTTTGGTTTGGCCAACTAGATTGATTTTTCTTGCAATGGAAGAGGTGCTTAGTTTTGGGTTCAATCTTGCGGTGTCCTCACCCAGTGACAGAAGGGGTAGCGAGGCATGTATTGCCTTGTTGCCATCAAGGATGAAAAGATGGGCTTTATGTCATATTGCTTGAGTTTATCCCTCTACATATTGTCATCTTACTTAAAGCGTTACTCTGTTCTTATGAACTTAATACTCTAGATGCATGTAGGAGTCGGTCTATGTGTGGACTAATAGTAGGAGATGCAGAACCGTTTCGGTCTACTTGTCACAGACGTGATGGCTATGTTCATGATCACTGCCTTAGATATCGTCATAACTATGCATTTTCCTATCAGTTGCTCAACATTAATTTGTGTACCCACCGTCTGTTTTCTTTCAAGAGAGAAGCCTCTAGTGAAATCTATGGCCCCGGGGTCTATTTTCAGATCTATAAATCAAAAAACCCAAAAAATACCTTGCTACAATTTATTTATATTTGCTTTAGTTTGCCTTTTTATTTATCTTTTATACCTATCTCTATTAGATCTCATTCTTGTTCGTGACCGTGAAGGGATTGACAACCCATTTTTCGCGTTGTGTGCAAGTGTTTGTTAGTTTGTGCGGCTGCATATATTGGAGACTTGCTTGTGTCTCCTACTGGATTGATACCTTGGTTTTTTAACTGGGGGAAATACTTATCTCTACTTTGTTGCATCACCCTTTCCTCTTCAAGGGAAAAATTAACGCAAGCTCAGGAAGTAGAAGTAGCCGAACCAAGGATGGCAACCTGGAAGGAGAATCTGCTATGGTATTGTCTGTTGTAGGAGAGAGGACTACAACGAGATCTAACGGTCATGGTTATACACGCAGCTTGGAAATTGATTCAGCCTCTCGTACTTAGAGGGCCTACGCCACCATGACGCCAGACAGCATCGACCTCTTGCATGAGTCCATCATCCACATCAGACGCCTAATCTCCAGGGCGCCATGCCATCGAGATCCGATACCATCAATGTGTATGATGAAGCACCGCTCCTCCTCTTGTCACCTCCAGCCATCACTTGCTCCAAAACGATGCCCCCATGAGGGAAAGCGATACTAAGAACGGCATCATCGTCCGATCCGGGAGATCCAGATCTAGGTTTCCCTAGGAGCATCCCGAGCCTGATGATGCCAACTGCAAGGACGATGCCTCGACAAGGAAACGACATCAAAGACGCCGCCATCGTCCGCAATGACCATTGTCGGCGCGATTTTCATTGGCAATTGCGCCACCAGGCGTACGCCGCCGGCCTCGCTCGTCCCTTCAACCGTAGCAAACTCCAAAGCGATGCAAAAGCATTGCCATCGCCTGGTCCCATGGAGATCTAGGGTTTCCCCAGAGTTGCCTGAGTTGTCAAGGACCAGACAAGGATGAAATCCCGCAGATCCGTCCAGCTGTCAACGTGTCACACTCACCATCGCGCCGACCGTGACTCGGAGACCAAGCTCATGCCTGGGCCCAGATCCGGCCGCGCCGCCGCCGATCTAGTCACGCCGCCGCCGTCCGTGATGACTGTGGTGCCACAGATCTTGAAACCGCCTGCCATGGGGTATGGGTCGCTGGAGCACCGCCAGCCCCCGCCGTGAAGTCTGCCCACACGCCACGCTCCAGCTCGTGGGCGCCGGCCCGCGCCAGCTCCTCACGAGCGGGAGGGCACCTAGTCCCCGCCGCTGCCGGCGACGGCAAGGCTTTGCCTGGCGCCGCCCTCGTGTGGCGGCGAGGTAGGAGGGAGGCGAGAGGGGGAGTCAGGGGCGACGGGATCTAGGGTCCTCCCAGCCGCCGCACAGGGATGACTCTGGAGAATAGGTGAGAAAAGGATGAATTACCACGAGAATGTATCTATATATAATATATATCATGTGATTACCTACACATCTATCTATATATATTGACGGAGGGAGATCGTTTCAGATATAGACTGTCAGCACTCCCATAGTGCCAAAACAGCAACCTCATACGTGAGAGAGTGGAGCTCGAGATGGAAGAAGAACACAAGTGGTTTTGCGCTATAAAACTTCACAGCTTTTCTGCTTCTTTCTTGCTTCTATTTATTCAGAGTTACTGAAGGAAACTGGGGATCGTAGCACATGACTTCGGGCCCGCGTGATCCACAATGCTCGTGCCATCCCACGAACAGATCGACGAGGCGCGAGACTCGCCCCAGGCTATTGAACCCGCGAGCTAAACTAGTTAACAGAAAAACTGAACGGGAAAACTAGCCTGACAGAAAATGAACTAACTGAACTTCGACAGGGCTTAGGGTTTTATTTCAACAAATCACCCCCTAAAACCTAAGCCCTTGTCAATTTCTACCATGCTGATCCTTGCACACAGCTCCGTGAAGTGCACACGCCCGAGAGCCTTGGTGAGAAGATCGGCGAGCTGTCAGTCTGTCCCGACGAACTCCACCTCCACTTGCTTGTTCTCCACGCATTCCCCTATGAAGTGGAAGCGGACGTCAATGTGTTTGCTGCGTTCATGGAACACTGGATTATTCACGAGGGAGATGTCTGATTTGTTATCCATCCAGAGCGGGAAGCAAGCTGGCCTCTCCTTCTTGAGCTCGCTGAGAAAACGAGCGAGCCAAACTCCTTGGCATGCTGCCGTCGTGGAGCTGATGTACTCGGCCTAGCAGGACGACAGGGCCATGACTTTCTGCTTGAGAGACTGCCAGCTGATGATGCAGTTGCCGTAGAAGAACATGGTGTCGGTCGTGCTCTGTCGTGTGTTGACGTCTCCTCCCATGTCACTGTCGCTATAGCCAGCGAGGTGACTATCTCCTTTCCCTTTGGGTAGAAGCAGCCCCAATGCAGTGTGCCGGTGATGTAGCGCAGGATCTTCCTCACCGCAGCCAGGTGCTCAGTGCTGGGCGCCTCCATGAAGCACGAGTGGTAGCCGACGGCCAAAGCGATATATGGCCTGGTATGAACCAAGTAGCACAGACATCCGACGAGGCCGTGGTACTCCATCGCGTCTGTCAGAGGCACGGTGCTCTGCTTGCTGAGCTTTAGTCTGGGCTCCATGGGCACCGCGTACGGGTTGCACCCCGTCATGCCGCCGTGCTCGAGGATCTTCTCGGCGTATGCCATATGGTTCAGAGAAGTACCAGTCGGCGTCTGGTGCACCTTGATCCCTAAGTAGAAACTTAGGAGACCGAGATCACTCATCTTGAAGAGCTTCATCATCTTCGCCTTGAACCGCATGATCTCCCCGCCGTCATTGCCGATGATGACCAGATCATCGACGTACACCCCCACAAGGAGGCGAGACGAGGCATTGCCACGCCCATAGATGGCGTGCTCGGTGGTGCTGCGCTCGAAGCCGAGCGAGGCGAGGCATGCATCCAGCTTCTGGTTCCAGGCGCGCGGTGCCTGCTTCAGACCGTATAAGGCCTTATCAAAATGCAGTACCCTGCTCTCTTGTCTGGCAGCGATGTACCCAGATAGTTGCGCGACGTAGAACTCCTCCTGGAGCTCCCTGTTGAGGAAGGTGCTCTTTACGTCCATGTGATGCACGTCCCAACCCACGCACGCGGCTAGAGTGAGCAGGAGGCGTACTGACTCCATGCGGGCAACATGCGCGAACACCTCTTTGTAGTCCACACCCTGGCGCTGCATGAAGCCTTTGGCGACGAGGCGTGTCTTGTTCCGGACAACCGCGTCATGGGCGTCGCGTTTTACCTTGTACACCCATTTGAGACCAATGGGACGATGGCTGGGAGGGAGATCGGCGAGGTGCCACATGTGATTCTCCTGGATGGACGCCATCTCCTCGTCCATGGCCCGTCTCCAGGCTGCATCTCCTTGTGCATCATCATGAGAGGCCGAATCCTCTTCCAGCCTGAGGTGCAGCTCCTCGTTGTCGAGGACGTCGAGGTCGAGGATATAGTCCGTGAGCTGCTGGTTCGGCTGCACGAAGTTATCCCGTGTGCGCGTTACCATCGGGTGCACGCCTACGTGGTCAGCTGGTGGTGACACGGTCGGAGGCGATGAGGCGCTCATGCTGGGCGGAGACCGCGACCCGGCACAGCTCTGCTCAGGAAAGAGATCCCTCCCGCCTGTGCTCAAGGGCATGAACGGGGAGGACGCGCCGGCGCTCGCTGCGGCTGCATCCCCACCGACACTGGTGTGAGATGGAGTGCCCAATGTTGTCGTCGCGGTCTGTCGCACCCCCTCAAGAACTGCGGCCGGTCCGTACTCGACGTTGATAGTCGCGGCGCCAGGAGAGTCCACCCCCTGCTATCCCAGCTTGCTCGGTCGTCGAAGACGACGTCGCGAGTGACGTGCACGCGCTTGGTGGCGGGGTCGTATGCTCGGTAGGCCCGGCCGCCCGGCTCATACCCGACGAGGACCATGGGCTTGCTCCTGTCCGCCAGCTTCTGCAGGTGTGGGAGCATGTCCTTGACATGAGCTACCCACCCGAAGATGCGCAGGAAGTGTACATTGGGCTTGCTGCCATGCCACGCCTCGCATGGTGTCTTCCCAATCAGGCTCGTCGTGTAAGACCTGTTCATCAGGAACACAGCAGTGGTGATAGCGTCTCCCCAGAAGAAAGTCGGCATCCCCCTTGCCTTGTGCATGCTGCTCGCCATGCCCACGAGGGTCAGGTTGCGGCGCTCCACCACTCTATTTTGTTGCGGGGAGTAAGGCGCTGTCATGTGTCGCTGCATGCCGTGGTCGGTGCAGTACTCCGCAAACGCGGTGCTCATGAACTCTCCTCCACGACCGGTGCGGAACGTGCGCAGGGAGTGGCGCGACTCAGTCTTCGTGGCGGTCTTGAACCGGTGGATCACCTTGGCCGCCTCGTCCTTGGAGTGCAGCAAGACGAGCCAGGTGTAGCGGCTGTGGTCGTCCACCAGCAGAAGGATGTAGCGCTTCCTGCCCGGCGTCGCCGGCGAGATCAGCCCACAGATGTCGCCATGGACCAGCTCCAGTGGCTCCGTCGTGCGGAACTTGGCGGCTTGGGGAACGAGGCCCGCCTCTGCTTGCCGGTAAGGCACACGCCTCACAGATCTACTCCACGTGGATGATGAGGGGGAGCCCGATGACCATGCCGGCGCGCGCCATCCTCTCGAGACCCTAGAAGTGAACGTGGCCGAACCTCTCATGCCAGCGCCAGCCAGCGCCGTCGCACTCACTCGCAGCGAGGCACGCCGGCTTCACGATCTTGATGTGCAGAATATAGTCGCCTGGCCGTGCGGGTTACCTTGTCGAGGAGATTCTTCTGCCGATCGCGGACCGTCATGGTGGCGTGCTCGACCAGCGTCGCGCACCCGACCTCATCTAGCTGGCCGATGCTGATGATGCTGCTCTTGAGGCGAGGAATCCAGTAGACGTTGGTTTGGCCACGGTGGTGACCACCCGCCACGGCGAACAACACCGTGCCACGCCCACGTATGTCCACCAGAGACCCGTCGCTAAACTTGACCGATCCCGTCAGAGACTCGTCCAGGTCGGCAAACGCTGACGCGTCGCCGGCCATGTGATTCGACGCCCCGGTGTCCAGGTACCAGGCCGCGACGGTGTCGCCAGGGGCTTGCCGCAGTTTGACGTGCACACGCTCCTCATTGAGGAACACCTGCGCCACCACGGTTGCGAGGGACGCCTAAGACGCATCCAGGTTCAGCTCCGGTCCTGCTGCGCTCCCCTCATGGAGGGTGCAAGCCCGGACCATCAGGAGGCCCGGCTCCTCCTTGTCAGAATCGGCGAGGTTGGCCTCCTCGTCGCGCTTCTTCTTCTGGCATTCCCGGGCCCAGTGGCCCAGGTTGTTGCAGTAGCAGCACTTGTCGGTCTTGCGAGCGGCGCTGCCAGAATGATTCTGGTTTCCGCGCCCACCTCGGCAGCGTCCACGGCCGCGCGAACGTACGCCACAGCCGCCCCTGCGGCGGCGGCCCCCGCCGGCATCTTGGTTGCTGCTGCCTCCAATGGCTCCGGCCTGGTCTATCCTCTGCTGGCGCGCCATTCACCCCTCGTGAGTGAACAGCAAGCTGCTCCCGCCTTGCTTTCAGCCGGCCGGTGAGCACCTCGATCGTGAGCTCCGACAGGTCAAGCAGCGTCTCTATGGAGAGGGCCTCCTGTGCATAGCTTGGCGGGATGACCCAGACAAATTTCTCCACGGCCCTTTCTTCCTTCAGTTCATCACCAAGAAGAGCTAGGTTATTCATCATACCGGTGAGCCGAAGGGCAAACCCGTCGACGGTCTCCCCGTCCTTGAAACTGAGGTCGTCAAACTCGCAGCGGAGGGATTGAGCCTTTGCCTTGCGCACGCGGTTGACTCTAAGACAGATCGTCTTGATGGAGTCCCACGCCTCCTTCGCCGTCTCCTACACGGCGAGCGTCGCCAGCATCTCCGGCGAACCGACCCAGAGGATTGCCTCCAGCGCCAGGCGATCGTCATGGTAATCGGCGTCGTCGTCGACACACGCGCCGAACTCGATGACGGTCCACAGGCCTCTCGCCCGCAGGATTACCTTCATCAGGAGCGACCACTCCACTTAGTTCGTCCTCATCAGGGCGGGGTAGGAGGTGGATCCAGTCACCTCACGGAGCGGCCGTTGCATCGCTAGCTCACGGCCGGACGGCCTCCCTGAGCCGTCGCCAAGCAGGGGCGTGGGCTTGCCGCCGCCGCTGCTGCCGGTTCCCTTCCCGTCCTTCTTCGCCTCGGCCCCGGGCTTCTCCGGCGAGGCGGAACAGGATCGATCTGGGTTGCTCTTTCCCATGACCAAACGCGGCTCTGATACCATTTGCTAGCACTCCCAGAGTGCCAAAATGGCGAACACACACGCGAGAGAGTGGAGCTCGAGATAGACGAAGAACACAAGTGGTTTTGCGCTGTAAAACGTCACAACTTTTCTGCTTCTTTCTTGCTTCTATTTATTCAGAGTTACATAGGGAAACTGGGATCGTGGCCCCTAACTTCGCGCCCGTGTGATCCACAACGCTCGTGCCATCCCACGAACAGATTGACGAGGCGCGAGACTCCCTCCAGGCTGTTGAACCAGCGAGCTAAACTAGCTAACATAAAAACTGAACGGGAAAACTAACCTGACCGAAAACGAACTAACTGAACTTCGACAGGGCTTGGGGTTTTATTTCAACATAGACAGGGGAGACGATTGATGATCGGCGAGGAGCAGGAGACGCACGACGACCACGCAGTCATGGATATCGGCAACGGCTTCTATACTTTTGGCATGCAAATTGCGCCCCGCTTCGCTATGGAACGCCGGTCGTGTGAGACGATCGCTTAAAAACCCTTCCTATCAATGCCAACCTTTTTCTCATTTTTTTCCTAAAGAAAACATTTATACATTGTACAGACACATGATTTTGTTTTTTTCGAAGTATATGTATTGAAATACTACAGTTCTTGCAAAGCTTGGCGTAAAAAAGATTCATTCTTGAGCCCTGTACAGAAATAATAAATTAAATGCGCAAAAAGAAATTCATATAGCTGCTCATTGTAGCCTTTTTTTATGAAACGCAAATTAATAAATTTTCTCAGGAAAAATTGCAGGCGTGTGGTAAGCTACCATGTGTGCATGACATAATTTGTTCATGATTATTTACGACTTTAGATTATAAAAAAGGTTGTCGGTTCACTCGCAAAAAAATGTTTCGGTTTTTCTAAGCTAAAAGAAGCAAGTGAACCACGAAGTTGAAAATCCAAATTCAGAGACAAGTCCATGAACATGTGCTCCTAGCGCAAGCAACATTTACGGATTTCATGGTGAGCACTATGTCAACTTGTTCGGCGTAGATTTATGTCGTCTCCTTGGACGGCGAGGTTAGAGTTTCTCGTCATGTAGCGAGATTTGGTGTCAGGTGCTTCAAATACACGCGAAGGTTCAACAACAACGACTACGACTCCATGGCACTAGCCATTAGTGGTATGTGTACGAAGATTTCCTAGCTAGCGTCAACAAGCACTAGTAGAAAAAACCCCATTCGTGCCGGTTCGTGAGGGCCTTTAGTACTAATTCTGGAACCGGGTCTAAAGGGTCGTCACTAAAGCCCCCCCCCCCCCCCCCCTCCCGCTTTAGTCCCGGTTCTTATACGAACCGGGACTAAAGGCTCTCCACGTGGCCGTTGTATGAAGCTCCACCGAATTTTTTATTTTTACGATTTTTTTACGAAATTTTATTTTTTGAATTTTTTAGTTTAATTTTTTTCCAATCTTCAAATTTTTGAATTCTTTAACCTCTAATCTCTAATCACCACTCATCACTGCTTTCTTAACCTCTAATGTCTAATCACCCCTCATTATTCCAAATCATCTAACTTCCTGGCCGGTCACCCACCCTTTCACTACTCTAGCCTGAGCACGGTTAACTTCCGGGTTCTATTCCCCCTCATTTCCAGGTATGCACTTATTATTTTCCTGACAATAGTAAGATGTTAATCCTATTAATCCTCAGGAGTTTAGTTCGAGCATGAAGTCACATGTTTTACTGTTTGAGTTTGAAACTATTATTCTAAAAAACAATAATTATTTAGTAACACTAATATTTCTTCACTAATTAGTTTGAACATAGTTTGACCGTAATTTGACCACAGTTTGACCAGATTTGACCAAAATTCAAAATACTGAAAATAATTATTTAGTAACACTAATGTTCTTGTATAATTATTTAGTACCACTAATACCTCTTGAATAAGTAGTTTGACCATAGTTTGACTAGATTTAACCAAAATTAAAAAAACTGAAATTTGAGCATAACTTTTTTTTCCTTTTAGAATTTGAGGATTCTAAAAATTTGCAAAGAGGCCTACAACCGTCAAAATCGGATGCGGATTTTCGTGCAGATTTTTTTGATATATTTATGCATTTTTTCGACATCGTATGCAGAAGATATGGCCGTTTTACTTTTTCATAACATTTTTTTTGCAAAACTTGTCCAAATTTAAGTTTTTTTAATTTTCCTAACTAATAGATGTAGTAACATATCTACATCTCAAAGGATTTTCATTTTTGAAGTTTTTATCATTTTCTTTTGCTTTTTAGAAAGCTGAAAACGCGATCCACCACGGGGGGGGGGGGGGGGGGGGGGCAGTTTGAAAGTGGGACCTTTATTCCCGGTTTGAGGCACGAACCGGGACTAAAGGGCATTGTGCCCTTTAGTCCTGGTTCGTGCCTCAAACCGGGACTAACTAAAGGTCTAATCTTTAGTCCCGGTTTGAGATACGAACCGGGACTAAAGAGCATCGCACCCTTTATTCCCGGTTCGTGTCTCAAACAGGGACTAAAGGGCTCATTTGAACCGGGACTAATGCCTTTAGCCGCACAAACCGGGACCAATGCCCCCATGGGCAATGGCGGAGCTTGACAAGAATATATGGGGGGGCCAATGACAAAACAAAAATTAACCAACCGCAACAAGCTAGAACTTGTAGCCTTGAAGCAAAAAATTATACTTATGCATATTGGTGGCAGCGATGATCTATCAGTATCCATATCATAAAATCTACCGCGTTAAACAACTTCATAAGACTATGAATACAACCAACGTGAGAACTCCACCTAGTGTTTTTAATGATCGAATCTGGTTTGCCGCTGCTGCCCTTAACCATGATCACTTGATCTGTCTACTGAGAAGAAGAAATGCAAATTTGTGACGCAAGAAACAAGAAATCCCCAATTAGATCAGATAAATATGCACACTAATTGCTAAATTACTAATCAAACATATACAAGAAACAACAAGAAATTCCAAATTTTAGTGATGCCCCTGTTTTCCTAATTTCACTGTCCTACTCGTACATACGCAACACGATTTATGGGTGGGCGTAGCCGCATAGTGCACTGGCAAATTCGTTTTGGGAGGGGCGGACAGTGACGATGGGTGGCCGGCTGGCCGGCCGGCCGACATGGACGAACACCGGACCGGCGAGGCCAGTGGCAAAGAGCAGGAGACGACGGTCAAAGGGCTGAGGCGCGCCCTTGTTCCTCCCTCCTTAACGCCGGGATGTTCGCCGACGGAGCGCGGGGATCAGGGCGAGCTGCTAGTGGGCTTGGGCGCGTCGAGCGAATGCAGCGGTAGGTTGGTTGGTTCATGAATTGAGATGAACAGTGGAAGCGGAAGCAGGTTGCCCTCTGTGTGCCTGAAGTGTACGCGTGTAGGTTGCCCTCTGTGTGCCCTCTGTGTGCCTGAAGTGTACGTGCATGGCTTGATGGGCCTACAATACTACTACCTGGTAAAAAATATTCATCTGGGCTGGGGGACCACGGCCCCCTCAGCTCTCTACATAGCTCCGCCGTTGCCCATGGGTACCGGTTCGTGACTAAACCGGGACTAATGGGTGTATCTGGCCCAAATGAAAGCCCTGTTTTCTACTAGTGCATGGAGGTGCGGAGGACCCCAGTCCCCGGCTAGAGGGTGGGACCCTCGTTCTAAATCCTGTTTGGTTCAACATCTTGGTTTGGGCTATGTGGCGACAGAGATGTCTCTCAGTAGGAATAATGTCTCCCCCATTCTATCCCCGTGTCGATTGTGCCAGGGCCGGTCCTGAGATTTCTAGGGCCCGGGGCGAGACTACAAACTGGGGCCCCTTGATATAAACATCGAAATAATGCTCTCTCTCTATATATATACACACACACACACACACACACTGTGTGTGTGTGAAATGTTAGCACTAAACACTAAAAATCTATTCAAAACCAAATAATTAATATTCTACCTTCAAATTTCCTCTTAGAATCCTAGATGGAAATTTGTTTATGAATGTATCAATATCAAGGTCATTCATATGTTTTCCAAATGCATAAAGTTATCAAACCATTTAACCTCTCTTTGGACATTTACAAACCTCACATACTCTTTGCTCAACATATAGCTATTTTAAAGATGCACATGCTACTTCCAGTAGGATATTACTTATCACGTAAGGCAGCATACCTCAACCATCATCATCACATCGAGTATCTCCATATACATGTCGTCCTTCATAAGAATTTTTGTTCGTTGATGAAGCATTAGAACCATCTTCTAAGCCCTAGAGCTAACACAAACAATGAGTTAAGTTTATTAAACTACAAAGGAAACAGTTTAACAGAAGATTCCGTACATTACTTGATATCATCTGCAGATCCAAAAGCAATATTTTCTGTGAAATTTGATTCTAGAGATATAAGTTCAAATATTCTACAGCATAGGAACCACCCGAATGCCTTTGAGATAGAGCTTTTGCACCATCACTACAAACCGATAAAATTGATCACCGATTTAATACCATAGGTAGATGAGTTCATAAAGATTTCGACGAACCTTCAGAGGTTAATCCTGCTTCAGTAGACATCATCCCATGGTCCTAATTTTCCTAACCGAACAGTAACATCATAGTTCCTAAGTTTGAATGCCAAAATAAAATCCTGCTCCTGGTGACTATTTTGTCCCATCTGGAGCAACGAAAGCGAGTAATCTCAAAATCCATACAAAACTCATAAGATTCGATAAAAAATGTGCAAAACGATTCTTATTAAAGCCTCATGACGAATAAACCGGCGTGGTCCTGCTACATCCCTGTGCGTCATGGCATCGACGGCGATTGCCCTGCCAGGATTGCAGAGTGAAGTTTGGCGTCGGCGGTGGGCATCCAAGATGAAGAAAAAAGGGGCCTAGGGCGTCTTTTTAGATCGACTAGGGCATTGTCCGCTACCCTTTTTCTGTATTTTATTGAAGGGCAATTTTGCGCTACCTGCAGGTGGGTATTTCACCACATGTCCGGCCAGAACCAATAACTCGGGTTCTATTTGCTGCTAGGCCCCTGTGATTGCAAGGAAGTAAAAATAATGAAGTAATAATCATGTGGTCGTGGTTTGCTGCATCGTGACTGCATGCAGATTATCTGAACCGCGTCCTGATCGGAGGGGGCCTCTGGACTTCGGGGGCGCCCCCCCCCCCCCCTAAGGGTTGGGCCTGGATGGTGTGTCTAGCGTCATCGGAGGGCGTGTGGAGGTGTGTTGCTACTTGTGAGTTGCGTTGGGATTTCCCCGAAGAGGAGGGGATGATGCAGTATAGTACAGATAATTATTTCCCCTACTTATGAAACCAAGGTTATCAATCTAGTATGAGAACCAAGCAACACTATGTAAACAATACCTGCACACGAATAACGAATACTTGCAACCCAATGCATAGAGGGATTGTTAATCCCTCAATGGTATTGAGATAGATTAAATTGTATAGGATTTGATAAACAGATCTAACTAAAATACAGAATAAAATAAATAAAAGAAAATTGCCGCAAGGTATTTTTAGGAGGTTTATATGATAAAATATAGGCCTGGGGAGCATAGTTTTCACTAGAGGTTTCTCTTGAGAAAATAACATACGGTAGGTAAACAAATTACTGTTGGGCAATTGACAGTAAAGAAGATAATTATGACGATATCCAAGGCGATGATCATGTATATAGGCATCACGTCCAAGATTAGTAGACCGAAACGATTCTGCATCTACTACTATTACTTCACACATCGAACGCTATCCAGCATGCATCTACTGTATTACGTTCATGAAAAAATGGAGTAATGCATTAGGCAAGATGACATAATGTAGACAAGAAAAAATCACATATGAATAGACCCCATCTTGTTATCCTTAATTGCAACGATACGTGCGTGCCACGTCTCTTTCTGCCAGTGAGATTGAGCACCGCAAGATCAAACCCATCACAAAGCACCACTTCCCATGGCAAGAAAAATCAATCTAGTTGGCCAAACCAAACTAATTTTTCAGAGAAGAAATAGGCTATAACAATCATGAAAAAAGAAGCAACAACGGTGACCTCGGAAATAGATGGCTCCCTCCACCCCCACCTCCACCCACCTCAAGCGACTCCCATGGCGATTCTAGGGTTTAACCCGACGATCTCCTTCTGACGACCCCAATGGACGGCCTACTCCACTGGGATTTCTCCCCTGGCCTCAAGGTTGAGGCACAGGTGCGTGCAAGGTTTGGATCTACGGTCTACTTCGTCCCCAATCCTGGCTCCAAGGAATTCTTCCTTGAAGTCTCCTTCTACTCGGCTTCTTTTCCCCTCTCGGTGGATTCGGTGGGTTTGGCCCTTCAGTCATGTATTGGAGGTCTTAGTGCTGGTTTCAACGTCATGCGTCTGGGTGATCGCCATTTTCGGTTCTCAGTGGCCTCAAATCATGTGGGGCATTTAATTTTTGGATTGAGGGACCGTATCTGGCCGGACTTTATCTGCCATTTTCATCTTCATCGTAATATGGATTCACGTCCCCAGCTCCCCTCATGGCATGCTGATTCTGAGCTGACTGGTTTGGCTTCCTCACCAGGTCCGGCGAATAAATCTAAATGGCTCTCTAACCAGAGTAAACTACCTTTGGATCCCGCGTCGGTACCAGTGCTGCAGAAATTGGGTTTCATTCCACCGCCGACGGACTTACATTCTGGCGAGCCTTCAGATCAGATCTCCTTTGGTAGTTTCTTGTCTCCGGTTTCTCCGGATTCTTTTCGGATTGGTTCCATATCCTTACCTAGTTCTTCCGATATTCCTGGAAGGTTGCCCTCTTTTCATGGTGAACGATATATTGTGGGTTTGTGGGATTCAATCCCGGATGATACTCTACTTTCTATTCTGGATGGCTGGCAGGCCGGATATGATAATGATAATGTTAAGCTTATGGTGCAAGTATCGTCAGTCCCCACCAAGGAATACATTTATAAAAGGCTTTTGCATTGCTCTCTCTGTGATCGTCTTGGTCATGTTGACGAATCCTGCACTGGAGTTTTTTGTCAACGCTGTAGGGATGATTCTGGCGTCTGCGCTTGTTCGACTACACGTACTGATGATCATGAGCATGTGCCATGCAAAGTGGGCCCGGATCCTTTGGGCTTTCCGTGTACTGCATGTTCGGTGTTTGACCATATGACTAGGCTCTGTCCTGGGCTTCGTCGCTGCACTCTCTTCTTTCGTTTGGGCCACAAGTCACGTAAGCCCAAGGCTTGTACTTTTCTCCCTCGTTGGGCCTGGAAACGAAAACATCTAACACAATTGGAGAGGATCTTGCCTCGGGCTGCTGCGGATGAGTCTGTGGTTGGTAACTCCATGGAGGTTGGTATGGCCCGTGTTGTTAGGGATCCGCATGGTGGTTGGATATGGAAACGGAAACAGATAATCCCGCACCACGCGGACGTGGCTAACCCCCATTGCTTGACGATACGCCTACCTGGTCAGGGTGTAGTCAATTCTGCCTGCCAAAAACCCCCAATCGGGTGAGCCGACTCTCTCCTCGAGTTCCACACCCACGCCTCCACCATCTCGATTCTTCTCGCCTTCGACCTTGAGCAAGAAAACCACACCTACTACTCCGGCGAACTCTATCAAGCAGGCGCAGGCCCCGGCACCATCTACCATGGCAAACTTCCCTGTGCGCCTGTTTGCCTTCGCTCCTGATGGATGGACCTTTGATCGTGGGCCTGCTCACCGGGTCCAGCGTCACGTCATGGTGGTGGATGATGCGCCTCTGAACCATGATAGGTACACCATCGTTTCCGTCCACCCTCCGGTCCCTGATCATTAGAAGGAGTTCTGGTTAGCCGACGTCTGCCGCATTATTATTGGAGATTTAGAGTATGAACTGCTAGATGACTTTGTTTACCCGCTGGGGATCGGGTGTGTGGTGTTTGCGGATATGGAAAGTAGAGATGCTGCCATTAGGGAAGGACCGCATGCTTTGACTGATGATTCCACCTTCTCCCTAGTTCCGCAAGATGAGAGTATCAATATGCGCATGCCTGCTTTTGAATATGAAGTTTGGGTCATGTTTCTTGCTTTTCCAATGGACTATCAAACTGAACATTACGTCCATAAGGCTGTTTCAAACTTTGGGAAGTTGCTAGTCTGGCCCCGTCCGGGACAGAACAAGGCTAGAATCCTTGTCAAATGTCATATCAAGGATGTTGCTAAGGTGCTGCACAGTCTTGTGATTACCAGGGTTGGTTTACTGCCAGGTCTTGCCTGCTTGTGGTCGGTGCCTGTTTATGTTCTGAATGGTAGAAACACTATACCAAATTTGGTTGGTAATGAGGATGTTCCCCCGCTCCTGAATGCATCTCCACATCCGTATCAGCTTCCTTACTACACCCTCATGCAGCAAGCACGAATCGATGAGATGGCTGCTCAAGATGCTCTGAATGAGGCAGCCTGGAACGCCCCTAAACCCGCTCAGGAAGTTCAGGAAAATGGGTGGGGTGTGTGGCCTGTCATCCCTCCACCATATATTGGGTTCAGTTTCAGGACATTCTTTCAGTATGATGGACCGTCACTCATGGATGGTGTGGATCCGGAGCATAATGTGCAGGACAATCTGTCTGACATTTGGTCCTCTGATTCTGAGTTTCAGATAGTGGAAGCTTTGGCTGATGGATTTGTGAATGGCAATCCTGCGGCCAGGTTGGAGTTCGTCAGGGCTGGTGGAAGTTCTGTTTATCTTCAGGTTGATGTTGATCATGAGTTTTTGCTTTGGATCGGGAGTATGCTCAAGCGCATATATACACCAGCTATCACCTTCCATCATACTTCGCCTGTGATGTTGCCCCTAGACCCTTTCCAAAAAATTCAGAACCATCTTAATGCCGCTGCTGCAGCTTGGATTGAGTGTATGGCACCTGAACCTGATGTCTTCTCCATGATCTTTGCTACTGCATTTCAGTGGGGAACAGTTGTTGTTCCATCGTCTTTGCCGTCTTCTGAACCCAGGGCTCGGCTGTCTGCTGCGGACTGGGATTTGCCTGAACATTCTCCTGGCCTCAAGGCGATCACGCAGCTTGTCTCGCCAGATGTGGAATCTCAGATAGGGCCTTCGTCAGACCAGCCTAATGCGCTTCAAGTGATTGCATCCTCCTCTATGTTCAATGCTCCACAACACTGCAATGTTTTAGTGCCTTTGGACACCACTGCTGTCAGACGGAGTACTAGATCCAACAAGTATGATGGATTCAAAATCAACCAGGCTCCAGACACTAAGCGTTCCAAGTCAAGGGTGAAACCACGTGAGATTCCTTTTGTCAATGATGTTTCTTTGGCTGCTGCTCCTGTGCAGGTGCCTAATGCTGCTTGCCCCCCCCCCCCCCAACACCAATCGAAGATCTTCAACAAATGGGAAGCAATTGTGGAATTGCTCCGGAAGCCCTCTCCTATGAGAAGCTGCTGGATGACCAGCGCTCGTCGGTGGCGGCTGAAGACTGAAGTCTTCCCTTCTGATGAATAAATCATGGAATGTGCTCTCATGGAACATCAGAGGCATAAACTCTGATGCAAAACTTTTGGCTATTAGGAATGCGATCGATACTAGCGGTTTTTCTGTGCTATGTATCCAGGAAACTAAACGTGAATCCTTCGATCTTGCTTTTATTAAGACGTTCTGCGCTAAGCGTTTCGATAAGTTTGTCTTTGCACCATCAGTGGGTGCCTCGGGTGGCATCATTATAATTTGGAATAGTTCTCTGTTTAAGGGCACACCTTGGTATGTGGATTCTTTTGCCGTGGGGGTTTCTTTTGTCGCCACGCAATCGAACGTCTCGTGGAATCTGATCAATGTCTATGGCCCCTGTTCTGGTCAGCGTCGAGTGGATTTTACAAACTGGCTCTTTGATCTGAATATTCGTGATGATGAAAATTGGCTGATTCTTGGCGACTTTAATTTTATTCGATCCACGAACAACAGAAACAAACCAGGGGGTGACGCTGCGGACATGCTGTTATTTAATGAGCTCATCCATGCACAGTCGCTTATGGAATTACCTGTGAAAGGCCGAGCATATACCTGGAGTAATATGCAGAATGATCCTCTGCTGGAACAGTTGGATTGGTTCTTCTTGTCATCTTGTTGGACCACCTCATATCCAAACACAATGGTCCTGCCTCTGGGGAAGCCAGTGTCCGACCACATTCCGTGCGTGGTCACAATTGAATCAAGTATCCCCCGATCCAAGCTCTTTCGGTTTGAGAACTTTTGGACTAATCGTGATGGGTTCATGGAGGTTGTTGCTAACTCATGGTCTAAGGCATGTCACACCCCCAATGCCGCTGCTCACATATGCAAAAAGCTTTAAACCCTGAGATATGATCTTAAGCGATGGAGCAAGGGTGTCTCAAAACTTAAAATTATCATTCAAAACAGTAATGAGGCTCTGGCTATCATGGACACTCTTGAGGATAAACGACCTTTATATGTCCAGGAGTCAAACTTCAGGAAGATATTGAAAACCCACTTATAGGCCTTGCTCAAATACCAGAATGAATATTGGAGGAAGAGATGTACTATCAGGTATTTTCGCTTTGCTGATGAGAACACTAAGCTTTTTCAATCGCTAGCCACAGAGAGATATAGACACAATGCCATTGCCATGCTTAGAGTTGGCGAGGTGGAAATCCATGACCATGTTGGCAAGGAGGGGGTTTTGTTCAATACATACAAGGAACGTTTAGGTTCTTCTAAACCCACCAGCATGAGGTTTGATCTCTCTAGGATCATCCGCCGGATCGATGGGATGGATCAATTGAGTGTGCCTTTCTCTACTGATGAGATAGATGCTGTTATCAAGGAAATGCGAAGTGACAGAGCCCCCGGCCCGGATGGTTTCAATGGTTGTTTTCTCAAGAAGTGCTGGCAAATCGTCAAGTCGGATTTCTACGACCTGTGTCACGCTTTCTATGCAGGTGGGCTTGATATCACTAGCATTAGTGAGGGATACATCACCCTTATTCCAAAAATATCCTCTCCGGAAACGGCTAATGATTTTAGACCAATTACTGAACTGTTGTCTGAAAATCATTACAAAGATCTTGGCTAACCGACTGCAGAAAGTTATTCTCAAAATCATACACAGGAACCAATATGGTTTTATCAAGGGGCGGACCATCCAGGATTGTCTTGCGTGGTCGTATGAATATATTCATCAATGCCACTCGTCTGTGAGAGAGATTGTCTTGCTTAAGCTTGACTTTGCCAAGGCCTTTGATATGATTGAACATGCCCCCATGTTGGAAATCATGAAACACATGGGATTTGATGACAAGTGGTTATGTTGGATGGAAACGATCTTTGGTTCGGGAGTTTCATCTGTCCTCTTAAATGGTGTTCCTGGTCGGAAATTCAAATGCAAATGTGGCGTGCGACAGGGTGACCCTCTCTTGCCACTAATCTTTGTCCTTGCAGCTGATCTGCTCCAAGCTGCAATTAATGACGCTTATGCCCAAGGTCTGCTGGAGCTTCCCATTCCTCGTGAAAATGCAGGTGACTTCCCGGTGGTGCAATACGCTGACGACACAATCTTGGTTATGCAGGTTGTCATACACAGGCCGCCCGCATGAAACTTATCTTGGAGGATTATGCAGCTTCGGTGGGGCTCAAGATCAACTTCCATAAATCAACCCTCATACCCATTAATGTCGACCACCAACGTGCGAGTGGGTTAGCAGAGGTGTTTGGCTGCTCTGTCGGCACCTTGCCGTTCACTTTCCTCGGTCTCCCCATGGGGACAACGAGGCCGAGTGTTCTGGATCTCATGCCGTTGGTACAATCGGTTGAGAGGAAAACCTCCACTGCCTTATGACTGATGTCGTCGGGGGCCAAGTTGACGCTGGTCAATTCGGTGGTGACCTCCATGCTAATCTATGCAATGTGCACGATCAAGCTGCACCCCAAAGTGGTTGAGCATCTCGACAAACTGCGTCGATACTGCCTTTGGGCTAAAAACTCCGATGATGGGGTCAAAACCAACTCCCTTGCTGCCTGGGAGCTAGTCTGTCGACCTAAACGGTGTGGTGGCCTTGGTGTTATTGATATCAAGACACAAAATTCCGCGCTACTCCCAAAGCACTTGTTCAAGTTCTACAATCGTGAGGATGTGCCCTAGGTTCATCTAGTCTGGGAGGCATATTACACAAACAAGGTACCGCACGCCACTGAGATGATGGGTTCCTTCTGGTGGAAAGACGTGATGCAGCTCAGTGGGTCCTTCCGGGGGATCACCAAGGTCATCCCGGGGATGGTTGCAGCTCTTTCTTTTGGAAAGATGTCTGGTTTGGTGACAATGACTCCACGCTGATGGACATGTATCCACAAGCCTTCTCCTTTGCCCTCAATGAGGATGACTCCATTGACAAGGTTCTCATGACCACTAATCCGGCCACGATCTTCAGCCTGCCTCTTTCGGTCCAGGCCAGGGAGGAGATAAGAGAGATTCAGCGTGGGTCCGCACATGTCAGCCTGGACAATGACTATGCTGACACTTGGGTCTGTGATCTAGGGCGTTATTCTTCAAAAAAGTACTACAACCACTGTTTCAGGCAGGTGGTGGCTGATGAGGCGTTTTGTTGGCTCTGGAACTCCAAAAGCCCGATCAAGTTCAAGATGTTTTGGGTGGCTGCTTCTGGTCGATCGTTTGAACACCAGGAACATGCTAACGCGGCGACACTTTGCTGTAGCCGGGGATAATTATGCTTGCATGTTCTGTCAGACCCCCCCCCCCCCCCCCGAGGAAACTGTGGAGCATCTTTTCTTCACGTGCCCCTTCGCCCAGTGATGCTGGAGTAAAGTTGGGCTGTCCTGGCCAGGAGGAACCAACAGGTTAGCCATCTTGCATGGGGGAAAAGAAAATTGGCATCGGCCCTTATTCATGCATGTTTTCTTGCTTGCTGCTTGGAGCCTATGGATGGAGAGAAACAACCAACATTTCAGGGGGATTCCACACTCCTTCGTGGCATGGCTAGCTAGATTCAAAAATCTATTGGGTTTGGTAGTCCATAACTGTCCAGAGAAATTCCATCCTTTTCTCTCTGATTACATTGTAAGTTTGGGCCACTAGTCTTTGCTTTTGCAACCCTTACGGCCGGGGGGCCTAAAACCCATTGTAACACACATGTAACTGTTCTATTGTGAGTAATACAAAAGTCATCCCACTGTCGTTGATCCTTCAAAAAAATCATGCATAATAGAATTTAGAGAAAACTCAAATAGATCTCCATCTAGATCTGATCACAAACTCACAATTCATCGGATCTAAAAAAACACACCGCAAAATGTCATTACATCAAATAGATCTCCAAGAACATCATCGAGAATATTGTATTGAAGATCAAAAAGAGAGAAGAAGCCATCTAGCTACTAACTAGGACCCGTAGGTCTGTGGTAAACTACTCACGCATCATCGGAGGGGCAACAAGGATAATGAACAACCCCTCCATGATCGTTGCTCCCTCCGATATCTCGTGGTTCTGGAACTTGCAGCAGCGAAAAAAGTATTTCTCGAATCCCCTAGGGTTTTTGGGATTTTAGAGTATTTATAGAGGCATAGGTAGGTCAAGACGATGCCCATGGGCCCCACTACCCACCAGGGCGCGCTAGAGGCCCCTGGAGCGCCCTGGTGCCTAGTGGGCCCCACGAGCGTCTTCTCATGGCCTCCAGTAGCTTCAAAGGTCTCTTCTTGCTAGAAAAAATTCTGCAAAAAGTTTCGTGGCATTTGGACTTCTTTTGGTATTGATATTCTGCAAAGTAAAAAAACAAGCAAAAAACAACAACTGGCACTAGGCACTGGCACTAAGTTAATAGGTTAGTACCAAAAATTGATATATAGTTGCTAGTAAATCTATATGAAACATCCAATATTAATAATATAATTGCACGGAACAATAAAAAATTATAGATACGTTAGAGACTTATCATGTGTCTCTGTCAGATCTCACAGGATTCGATCAGCGTTGGTCTTCGATGAATCTGTTTGGATCTGGTCTTCGTTTGTCTTTGTGGTGTTTATTGGATTGATCATTTCGATCTACGACTTTCTTCATCGGTGTTGCTTGCTGCTTCGGTGCGCTGGTCCTATGGGTTCGCACGACGACTTCCTTCCTGTCTACTACAACAAGTTTTGCCCGGCTCTAGCGAGGGAGGGGTGATGATGGCGACGCGTGGCTCACTCTGGTGCTTGTAGTCATTGCTAGGTGGTCCATAGACCTGGTTGTAATTTTTCTTATCTCTGTTGTTCTTTCTACTACCATGATTGAAGATGAATAGGATGGAAGTTTCTCACACAAAAAAATAACGATATAAATAACTACTTTAGCAAAATTCATAAGAAAACTTTTTGAGAAAGTAATAAATTTTGACACAATTTCTATGGTAGTAATTAATCTTTCCCCTAATAATATCCACATTGGATCCAGGTTTTATACTGTGTATACATACAGGAGTATGTTTAGATAATTGTGTGACCAAATTGATATATCCTAGCAAAATTATTTTTAGCAACAAGTAATTAATGAATTAATATGTGCTAGCTATACTTTGCTGGTGAAAACATGTTGTATTATTTGTAGAAAGCATGGAACACGGTTTCAATACCTTTTATATTCCTGGGCAGAACACAATTTTGGATCTAAGTTTTATGTTTGTGTACACACTCCCATCTTTTTCCTCCCATATCAGCAGGAAAATTTACTTCCAAGCATCTCGCCATTCTACACATGAGAAACCAGGTTTGCTTTAATCTACCATCTTTGAATGAATACTCCCTCGGGGGGCGCCACTGGCTTGTGGGCCCCTCAGGAGTCCCCTAACCCTAGTTCCTATTGAGAAACGTATCATGCAATTTCAAAAAAATTTCTACGCTCACGCAAGATCTATCTAGGAGATGCATAGCAACGAGAGGGGGAGAGTATGTCTACGTACCCTTGTAGACCGAAAGCGGAAGCGTTTGACAACGTGGTTGATGTAGTCGAACTTCTTCTCCTTCCGACCGATCAAGCACCAAACGTACGGCACCTCCAAGTTCTTCACACGCTCAACTCGATGATGTCCCTTGAACTCTTGATCCAGCAAAGTATCATGGAAGTAGATGAGTTCCGTCATCACGGCGACGTGGTGGCGGTGATGGTGAAGTGATCCGCACAGGGCTTTTCCTTGCACTATGAAGATATGACCGGAGGCGTAAACTAGGGGGGCACCACACACAGCTAACAATTGTTGGCGTGTCTTCTAGCGGTGCCCCCCACATATATATATATAGGTTGGAGGGAGAGGTAGCCAAGGGAGGGCCCCATGTAGGAGGATTCCTACTTGGGGTCCTACCAATTCGGCCTTCCTCCTTTCCTATTCCTATTCGGAGTAGGAAGGGAAGAGGGGAAAGGGGGAATCCTATTCCCTTTTTCCTTTCCTCCTTTCCCTTTCCTTCTGCAATTTGGCCAGCCCATATGAGGAGGGGGTTGCACCAGCCCCTTTGTGGCTGGTGTGTTTCCCCTCTTGGCCCATAAGGCCCATATCTTTTTCCGGGGGTGCGCGGAACCCCTTTCGATGACCCGGTAAGTACCCGGTGCATCCCAAAACACTTCTGGTGTTCGAATACTATCGTCCTATATATAAATCTTTACCTCTCAACCGTTTAGAGACTCCTCGTCATGTCTGTGATCTCATCCGGGACTTCGAACAACAATCGGTCACCAAATTACATAACTCATATATTACAATATCGTCATTGAACATTAAGCGTGCGGACCCTACGGGTTCAATAACTATGTAGACATGACCGAGACAACTCTCCGGTCAATAACCAATAGCGGAACCTGGATACTCATATTGGCTCCTACATATTCTACGAAGATCTTTATCGGTCGAACCGTTATGACAACATCGTTATTCCCTTTGTCCATCGGTATGTTACTTGCCCGAGATTCCATCGTCGGTATCTGCATACCTAGTTCAATCTTGTTACCAGCAAGTATCTTTACTCGTTCCATAATACACCATCCTGCAGCTAACTCATTAGTCACTTTTCTTGCAAGGCTTCTTATGATGTGTATTACCAAGAGGGCCCGGAGATACCTCTCCGATACTCGAAGTGACAAATCGTAATCTCATTCTATGCCAACCCAACAAACACCTTCAGAGATACCTGTAGAGCATCTTTATAATCACCTAGTTACGTTGTGACCTTTGATAGCACACAAGGCATTCCTCCGGTATCCGGGAGTTGCATAATCTTATAGTCGAAGGAATATGTATTTGACATGAAGAAAGCAATAGCAGTAAAATTGAACGATAAATATGCTATGCTAAAGAATGGGTCTTGTCCATCACATCATTCTCCTAATGATGTGATCATGTTCGTCAAATGACAACACATGTCTATGGTTAGGAAACTTAACCATCTTTGATTAATGAGCTAGTCTAGTAGAGGCTTACTAGGGACACGGTGTTTTGTCTATGTATCCACACATGTATCAAGTTTCCGGTTAATACAATTCTAGCATGAATAATAAATATTTATCATGATATAAGGAAATATAAAATAACAATTTATTGTTGCCTCTAGGGCATATTTCCTTCAGTTCCACCTTTATAAATTATCAAATATTCCCCAAACATTAGAAGCGTCCACCAAATTACTTTTCCACAGCCGCAAGCTTCTGTTATCGCAAGATCTCAACTTGGGGTATTTTTCGGCACTCCGTCGGAGGGGGATTCAATCACAGAGGGTGATACGTCTCCAACGTATCTATAATTTTTGATTGCTCCATGCTACTTTATCTACTGTTTTGGACTATATTGGGCTTTATTTTCTACTTTTATATTATTTTTGGGACTAACCTATTAACCGGAGGCCCAGTCCAGATTGCTGTTTTCTGCCTATTTCATTGTTTTGAAGAAACGGAATATCAAACGGGGTCCAAACGGAATGAAACCTTCGGGAACGTGATTTTCCAACCGAACATGATCCAGGAGACTTGGACCGTACTCCAAGAAGTGCCAGAGGCGGTCACGAGGGTGGAGGGCGCGCCCCCTACCTCGTGGGCCCCCTGACGTTCCACCGACATACTCCTTCCTCCTATATATACCTACGTATCCCCGAACAATCAGAACAGGAGCCAAAAACCAAATTCCACCGCCGCAACCTTCTGTATCCACGAGATCCCATCTTTGGGCCTGTTCTGGAGCTCCGCCGGAGGGGGCATCCACCATGGAGGGCTTCTACATCAACACCATAGCCCCTCCGATGAAGTGTGAGTAGTTTACTTCAGACCTTCGGGTCCATAGCTAGTAGCTAGATGGCTTCTTCTCTCTTTTTGGATCTCAATACAATGATCTTCCCCTCTTTCATGGAGATCTATTCGATGTAATCTTCTTTTTGCGGTGTGTTTGTTGTGACCGATGAATTGTGGGTTTATGATCCAGTATTATCTATGGAAAATATTTGATTCTTCTCTGAAATCTTTTATGTATGATTGAGTTATCTTTGCAAGTCTCTTCGAATTATCCTTTTTGGTTTGGCCAACTAGATTGGTAGTTCTTGCAATGGGAGAAGTATTTAGCTTTGGGTTCAATCTTTTGGTGTCCTTTCCCAGTGACAGAAGGGGCAGCAAGGCACGTATTGTATTGTTGCCGTCGAGGATAACAAGATGTTTTTTATCATATTGCATGAATTTATCCCTCTACATCATGTCATCTTGCTTAAGGCGTTACTCTGTTTTTAACTTAATACTCTAGATGCATGCTGGATAGTGGTCGATGAGTGGAGTAATAGTAGTAGATGCAGAATCGTTTCGATCTAGTTGTCTTGGACGTGATGCCTATATACATGATCATTGCCTAGATATGCTCATAACTATGCTCAATTCTGTCAATTGCTCAACAGTAATTTGTTCACCCACCGTAGAATATCTATGCTCTTGAGAGAAGCCATTGGTGAAACCAATGGCCCCCGGGTCTATTCTCATCATTTCAATCTCTATCTCTTTATTTACTTGCTTTGCTTTTACTTTGCCTTTTACTTTTTACTTTGCATCTATCTATCAAAAATACCAAAAATATGATTTATCATCTCTATCAGATCTCACTATCGTAAGTGACCGTGAAGGGATTGACAACACCTAATCGCGTTGGTTGCGAGTTGCTATCGTTTTGTGTAGGTACGAGGGACTTGTGCGTGGTCTCCTACTGGATTGATACCTTGGTTCTCAAAAACCAAGGGAAATACTTACGCTACTTTCCTGCATCATCCTCTCCTCTTCGAGGAAATCCAACGCAGTGCTCAAGAGGTAGCGAGAAGAATTTATGGCGCCGTTGCCGGGGAGGCTCATGCAAGCAAGTCAACTATACCAAGTACCAATCGCAATCCCTATCTCTCGCATTACATTATTTTCCATTTGCCTCTCGTTTTCATCTCCCCCAGTTCACCCTTGCCGTTTTATTTGCCCTCTCTTTCCCAATCTCCTCCTCTCTTTTCCGTTTGCCTTTTTCCCGTTGCCTTTCTGTTTGCTTGTGTGTTGGATTACTTGTTGCCATGGCGCAAGATAATACCAAATTGTGTGATTTCTCGAATACCAATAATAATGATTTCCTTAGCACTCCGATTGCTCCTCTTAATAATGATGAGTCTTGTGAAATCAATACCGCTTTGCTGAATCTTGTTATGAAAGATCAATTCGCCGGCCTTCCTAGTGAAGATGCCGCTACTCATCTAAACAATTTTGTTGATTTTTGTGATATGCAAAAGAAGAAAGATACGGATAACAATCTTGTCAAATTGAAGTTATTTCCGTTACTTAGAGATCGTGCTAAAGTTTGGTTTTCGTCTTTGCCTAAAACTAGTATTGATTCTTGGAACAAATGCAAAGATGCTTTTATCTCTAAGTATTTTCCTCCCGCTAAGATTATCACTCTTAGGAACGATATCATGAATTTTAAACAACTTGATCATGAGCATGTTGCCCAATCTTGGGAAAGAATGAAATTAATGCTTCGCAATTGCCCTACTCATGGTTTGAATTTATGGATGATCATACAAAATTTTTATGCCGGATTGAATTTTGCTTCTAGAAATCTTTTAGATTCGGCCGCGGGAGGCACTTTTATGGAAATTACGTTAGGAGATGCTACCAAATTGCTTGATAATATTAGGGCTAATTATTCTCAATGGCACACCGAAAGATCTTCTAGTAAAAAAGTGCATGCTATAGAAGAAATCAATGTTTTGAGTGAAAAGATGGATGAACTTATGAAGATGTTTGCTCAAAATACTCCTATTGATCCCAATGATATGCCTTTATCTACTTTGCTTGAGAATAATATTGAATCTATGGATGTGAATTTTGTTGGTAGGAATAGTTTTGGAAACAACGCGTATAGAGTGAAAAGATGGATGAACTTATGAAGATGTTTGCTACTAAAAATACTTCTCTTGATCCCAATGATATGCCTTTATCTAATTTGATTGAGAATAATAATGAATCTATGGATGTGAATTTTGTTGGTAGGAATAGTTTTGGAAATAACGCGTATAGAGGGAATTTAATCATAGGCCTTATCCTAGTAATCCTTCTAATAATTATGGAAATTCCTACAACAACTCTTTTGGAAATTTTAATAAGATGCCCTCTGAATTTGAGAGTAGTGTTAAAGAGTTTATGAATTCACAAAAGAATTTTCATGCTTTGCTTGAAGAGAAATTGCTTAAAGTTGATGATTTGGCTAGGAACGTTGATAGAATTTCTCTTGAAATTGATTCTTTAAAGCTTAGATCTATTCCTCCTAAGCATGATATCAATGAGTCTCTCAAAGCCATGAGAATTTCCATTGATGAGTGCAAGGAAAGAACCGCTAGGATGCGTGCTTCCAAAGATGCCTTTATTAAAGTGTGTTCTTCCAATTCCTATGAAAATGAAGATGAAGATCTAATCTTTGTTTTGCAATATGAATCTTGATGAAACTGAGTATGATCTTCCTTTACCTAGAAGGAGTTCTAAGAATTCGGAGCTTCTAGATCTTGATGATGAATTTGATGAAAGTGGGATTGAAAGAAATAAAAACTTAGATGTTGCTAAACCCACTATTTTGGATCTCAAGGAATTTAATTATGAAAATTGCTCTTGTATTGGTTGTATTTCCTTGTTGCAATCCGTGCTAGATTCTCCTCATGCTTATAGTCAAAATAAGGCCTTTACCGAACACATTGTTGATGCCTTGATGCAATCTTATGAAGAAAAACTTGAGTTGAAAGTTTCTATCCCTAGAAAACTCCATGATGAGTGGGAACCTACTACTAAAATAAAAATTAAAGATTATGAGTTCCATGCTTTGTGTGATTTGGGTGCTAGTGTCTCTACTATTCCAAAAACTTTATGTGATTTGCTAGATTTCCGTGACTTTGATGATTGCTCTCTAAACTTGCATCTTGCGGATTCCACTATTAAAAAAACTATGGGAAGAATTAATGATGTTCTTATTGTTGCAAATAGGAATTATGTGCCCGTAGGTTTTATCGTTCTTGATATAGATTGCAATCCTTCATGTCCTATTATTCTTGGTAGACCTTTCCTTAGAATGATTGGTTCAATTATTGATATGAAGGAAGGGAATATTAGATTCCAATTTCCCTTAAAGAAGGGTATGGAACACTTCCCTAGAAAGAAAATAAAATTACCATATGAATCTATCATGAGAGCCACTTATGGATTGCCTACCAAAGATGGCAATACCTAGATCTATCCTTGCTTTTATGCCTAGCTAGGGGTGTTAAACGATAGCGCTTGTTGGGAGGCAACTCAATTTTATTTTGTGTTTTTTGTTTTTGCTTATGTTTATGAATAAATAATCCATCTACCTTCTGTTTGGATGTGGTTTTATGTTTTAATTAGTGTTTGTGCCAAGTAGAACCTATAGGATAACCTACGATGATAGTTGATTTGATTCTGCTGAAAAACAGAAACTTTGCGCGCATGAATATAATTTTGTTCAATCACAGGAATGTGCTTTTGCATTGATTCTTTTTGCTGCTGTTAAATAAACAAATTGTACAGGACCTCCTATTTTTGTAGAATTTTTAGAGTTCCATAACTTTGTGTTAGTTACAGATTGCTACAGACTATTCTGTTTTTGGCAGATTCTGTTTTACGTGTGTTGTTTGCTTATTTTGATGAATCTTTGGCTAATAAAATAGTTTATAATCCATAGAGAAGTTGGAATACAGTAGGTTTAATACAAATATAAATAAAGAATGAGTTCATTACAGTACCTTGAAGTAGTCTTTTGTTTTCTTTCTCTAACGGAGCTCACGAGATTTCTGTTGAGTTTTGTGTTGTGAAGTTTTCAAGTTTTGGGTGAATTCTTTCGATGGATTATAGAACAAGGAGTGGCAAAAGCCTAAGCTTGGGGATGCCCATGGCACCCCCAAGATAATCCAAGGACACCAAAAAGTCAAAGCTTGGGGATGCCCCGGAAGGCATCCCCTCTTTCGTCCACTTCCATCGGTAATTTACTTGGAGCTATATTTTTATTCACCAACATGATATGTGTTTTGCTTGGAGCGTCTTGTATTATTTGCGTCTTTGCTTGTTAGTCTACCACAATCATCCTTGCTGTACACACCTTTTTAGAGAGCCATACATGAATTGGAATTTGTTAGAATACTCTACGTGCTTCACTTATATCTTTTGAGCTTGATAGTTTTGCTCATAGTGCTTCACTTATATCTTTTGAGCTTGATAGTTTTTCTCATAGTGCTTCACTTATATCTTTTGAGCGTGATAATTTTTGCTCTAGTGCTACACTTATATCTTTCAGAGCACGGTGGTGGATTTGTTTTAACGAAACTATTGATCTCTCATGCTTCACTTAGATTATTTTGAGAGTCATTAATATCATGGTAATATGCTTAATGTTAATATACTTGGTGTTCAAGATATGTGAACCTTTCTTTTGAGTGCGTTGAATACTAAGATAAATTTGATGCTTGATAATTGTTGTGAGATATGAAGATGGTGACATTAGAGTCATGCTAGTTGAGTAGTTATGAATTCAAAGAATACTTGTGTTGAAGTTTGTGATTCCCGTAGCATGCACGTATGGTGAACCGTTATGTGATGAACTCGGAGCATGATTTATTTATTGATTGTCTTCCTTATGAGTGGCGGTCGGGGACGAGCGATGGTATTTTCCTACCAATCTATCCCCCTAGGAGCATGCGTATAATACTTTGCTTTGATAACTTCTAGATTTTTGCAACAAGTATATGAGTTCTTTATGACTAATGTTGAGTCCATGGATTATACGCACTTTTTCCCATCCTTCCACCTTTGCTAGCCTCTCTAATACCGCGCACTTTTCGCCGGTGTCATACACCCACCATATACCTTCCTCAAAACAGCCACCATACCTACCTATCATGGCATTTCCATAGCCATTCCGAGATATATTGCCATGCAACTTTCCACCATTCCGTTTATTATGACACGCTCCATCATTGTCATATTGCTAGCATGATCATGTAGTTGACATCGTATTTGTGGCAAAGCCACCATTCATAATTCTTTCATACATGTCACTCATGATTCATTGCATATCCCGGTATACCGCCGGAGGCATTCATATAGAGTCATACTTTGTTCTAAGTATCGAGTTTGTAATTGTTGAGTTGTAAGAAAAATAAAAGTGTGATGATCATCATTATTAGAGCATTGTCCCAAGTGAGGAAAGGATGATGGAGACTATGATTCCCCCATAAGTCGGGATGAGACTCCGGACAAAAAAAAAGAGGCCATAAAAAAAGAGAAAGGCCCAAATAAAAAAATGAGAGAAAAATAGAGAAGGGACAATGCTACTATCCTTTTACCACACTTGTGCTTCAAAGTAGCACCAAGATCTTCATGATAGAGAGTCTCTCATTTTGTCACTTTCATATACTAGTGGGAATTTTTCATTATAGAACTTGGCTTGTATATTCCAATGATGGTCTTCCTCAAAATGCCCTAGGCCTTCATGAGCAAGCGAGTTGGATGCACACCCACTTAGTTTCTTTTGTAGAGCTTTCATATACTTATAGCTCTAGTGCATCCGTTGCATGGCAATCCCTACTCACTCACATTGATATCTATTGATGGGCATCTCCATAGCCCGTTCATACGCCTAGTTGATGTGAGACTATCTTCCCTCTTTTTGTCTTCTCCATGACCACCCTTCTATTCCACATAGTGCTATATCCATGGCTCACGCTCATGTATTGCGTGAAGATTGAAAAAGTTTTGAGAATGTCATAAGTATGAAACAATTGCTTGGCTTGTCATCGGGGTTGTGCATGATTTAAATATTTTGTGTGGGGAAGATGGAGCATAGCCAGACTATATTATTTTGTAGGGATAGCTTTCTTTGTCCATGTTATTTAGAGAAGACATGATTGCTTTGATTAGTATGCTTGAAGTATTATCATTTTTTATGTCAATATGAACTTTTGTCTTGAATCTTTCGGATCTGAATATTCATATCACAATTAAGAATATTTACATTGAAATTATGCCAAAGTATCACTCCGTATCAAAAATTATTTTTTTATCATTTACCTACTCGAGGACGAGCAGGAATTAAGCTTGGGGATGCCTGATACGTCTCCAACATATCTATAATTTTTTATTGATCCATGCTACTTTATCTACTGTTTTGGACTATATTGGGCTTTATTTTCCAATTTTATATTATTTTTGGGACTAACTTATTAACCGGAGGCCTAGCCCAGAATTGTTGTCTTTTGCCTATTTCAGTGTTTCGAAGAAACGGAATATCAAACGGAGTCCAAACGGAATGAAACCTTCGGGAACGTGATTTTCCAACCGAACGTGATCCAGGAGACTTGGACCCTACTCCAAGAAGTGCCAGAGGCGGTCACGAAGGTGGAGGGTGCGCCCCCCCGGGCGCGCCCCCCTACCTTGTGGGCCCCCTGACGCTCCACCGACGTACTCCTTCCTCCTATATATACCTACGTATCCCCGAACGATCAGAACAGGAGCCAAAAACCTAATTCCACCGCTGCAACCTTCTGTATCCATGAGATCCCATCTTGGGGCCTGTTCCGGAGCTCCGTCGGAGGGGGCATCCACCACGGAGGGCTTCTACATCAACAGCATATCCCCTCCGATGAAGTGTGAGAAGTTTACTTCAGACCTTCGGGTCCATAGCTAGTAGCTAGATGGCTTATTCTCTCTTTTTGGATCTCAATACAATGATCTCCCCCTCTCTCGTAGAGATCTATTCGATGTAATCTTCTTTTTGCGGTGTATTTGTTGAGACCGATGAATTGTGGGTTTATGATCCAGTATTATCTATGGAAAATATTTGATTCTTCTCTAAAATCTTTTATGTATGATTTAGTTATCTTTGCAAGTCTCTTCGAATTATCCTTTTTGGTTTGGCCAACTAGATTGGTAGTTCTTGCAATGGGAGAAGTGTTTAGCTTTGCGTTCAATCTTTTGGTGTCCTTTCCCAGTGACAGAAGGGGCAGCAAGGCACATATTGTATTGTTGCCATCGAGGATAATAAGATGGGGTTTTTATCATAATGCATGAATTTATCCCTCTACATCATGTCATCTTGCTTAAGGCGTTACTCTGTTTTTAACTTAATACTCTAGATGCATGCTGGAGAGCGGTCGATGAGTGGAGTAATAGTAGTAGATGCAGAATCGTTTCGATCTACTTTGTCTTGGACGTGATGCCTATATACATGATCATTGCCAAGATATGCTCATAACTATGCTCAATTCTGTCAATTGCTCAACAGTAATTTGTTCACCCACCGTAGAATATCTATGCTCTTGAGAGAAGCCACTAGTGAAACCTATGGCCCCCGGGTCTATTCTCATCATATCAATCTCTGTCGCTTTATTTACTTGCTTTGCTTTTACTTTTTACTTTGCATCTATCTATCAAAAATACCAAAAATATTATTTATCATCTCTATCAGATCTCACTATCGTAAGTGACCGTGAAGGGATTGACAACCCCTAATCGCGTTGGTTGCGAGTTGCTATCGTTTTGTGTAGGTACGAGGGACTTGTGTGTGGTCTCCTACTGGATTGATACCTTGGTTCTCAAAAACTGAGAGAAATACTTACGCTACTTTCCTGCATCATCCTCTCCTCTTCGGGGAAATCCAACGCAGTGCTCAAGAGGTAACAGAGGGCCTCTATATCAACCTTGCTGCCCTTCTGATGAAGCGTGAGTAGATTACCACAGACCTAAGGGTCCATAGCTAGTAGCTAGATGGCTTCTTATCACTCTTTGATCTTCAATACAATGTTCTGCTAGATGTTCTTGGAGTTCTATCCGATGTAATCTTATTTTGCAGTGCGTTTGTTGAGATTTGATGAATTGTTATGATCAGGTTATCTATGAATAATATTTGAGTCTTCTCTAAACTCTTTTATGCATGATTAAGATATCTTTGTATTTCTCTTCAAATTATCGGTTTGGTTTGGCCAACTAGATTGATTTTTCTTGTAATGGAAGAGGTGCTTAGTTTTGGGTTGAATCTTGCGGTGTCCTCATCCAGTGACAGAAGGGGTAGCGAGGCATGTATTGCCTTGTTGCCTTCAAGGATAAAATAATGGGTTTTATGTCATATTGCTTGAGTTTATCCCTCTACATATTGTCATCTTACTTAAAGCGTTACTCCGTTCTTATGAACTTAATACTCTAGATGCATGCAGGAGTCGGTCTATGTGTGGACTAATAGTACTAGATGCAGAATCATTTCGGTCTACTTATCACGGACGTGATGGCTATGTTCATGATCATTGCCTTAGACATCTTCATAACTATGTGTTATTCTATCAGTTGCTCAACATTAATTTTTTTACCCATCGTATGTTTAATTTCAAGAGAGAAGCCTCTAGTGAAACATATGGCCCCGAGGTCTATTTTTAGATCTATAAATCAAAAAACCCAAAAATACCTTGCTGCAATTTATTTATATTTTCTTTAGTTTGCCTTTTTATTTATCTTTTATACCTATCTCTATTAGATCTCACTCTTGTTCGTGACCGTGAAGGGATTGACAACCCCTTTTTCACATTGTGTGCAAGTGTTTGTTAGTTTGTGTGGCTGCATATATTGGAGACTTGTTTGTGCCTCCTACTGGATTGATTCCTTGGTTCTTAACCGAGGGAAATACTTATCTCTACTTTGTTGCCTCATCCTTTCCTCTTCAAGGGAAAAATTAATGCAAGCTGAAGAAGTAGCAGTAGCCGAACCCAGGATGGCAACCTGGAAGGAGAATCTGCTATGGTATTGCCTGTTGTAGGAGAGAGGACTACAATGAGATCTAATGGTCATGGTTATACACACAGCTTGGAAATTGATTCTGCTTCTCGTACTTAGAGGCCCGCTGCCAGGTCATATTTTGTTCTAGTGGCACAGCGCCGAGACTGCATACAGATTTATCCTGGGTGGCTGGAGTAAATTGATTTAGGCAAAAGGATGTGGACAGCTCTCAAATAATTTTGAGCAGATGGGAAACATGAAGAGGTTAGTATATACTCATGTTCTGGTCTGCTCTATCATCAGATAATTTTCATTCTGTGTTAATTATCAGTTATCATAAGGAGTGTTTGCTTGATGAGCATTCATACCAAATGATGAACTAATTAGATCCTAGGTTCTCCAAAAGATAACATTGTTTGCCTCAGTTACCTGATAGATTTTCAGCCTTTGCGTCAAAATGATTGTATGCATTTTTTTCACACTACCTTGTATTTCTTTAATCATAACCATGCATACATGTAAAAAAACTCATGGCCACTTGTGCGGTTGATAGAAATCAGTTAACATCTCAATTTCCCCATGTGCTATTGTATGACTGTGGAGGTTTTTTTTAGCATGCTCCCTCTTACCTCCCCTTTTCACATGAGATGTAAGAGTATAAAATAAATCTAAGACGTTGATTTCATTAGGTAGTGAACTTGAATAAATATTACCTTCTTAACTCCAATGTGAAAATATGGGGTAAGAGGGAGCATGTTAAAATTGCTCAAGAATGCGGGCACAGCCACAGGAGCGCTGCCTATTCTATTAACGGAACGAATCCATTAGATTTCTCTTACAGAAATTCATGACTGCCATTGTTGTTGCTGAAACTAGGTGGTGCTGCCACTAGTGGCGAAGTTTGAGCATAATCCAAGAGGGCCATTACCTGATGGGGAGCGAATTAGTAGCAAAGGAGGGGCTAATCTCTAGTTAAAACGCTTGTTAGGCTTAAAAAATTGTATATTCTTTTATGGATGCAAAAAATAAGGGGGGGCATGGCCTCCGTTGGTCTACATGAAGCTCTGCCACTGGTTGCCACACATTCTACAGTGTTGTTACAGCCATTGACAGAATCTTGTTTTTGCACAATATCCAAATGGTCTAGCAGTGACAAGACACCAATTTGTCAGGATCTCGACTTTTGGCCTTCTGCTAGGATGCACTAATGAAACTGATAGGTCTCGCCATTCCTGGATGTTGTGAACGTTACTGGACTAGAATAGATTATTCTGGAGAAGGATATGGCAGCGTGACAAACCTAAACCACGATGATGCAACTAATGGAATGTGGTCAAGAATGGCATTCTCTCCGGGTGCACACCAGAGAGCATACAAATAGGGTCTGCATGGACGACCAAAACACATGGCGTCTTTTTGAGAAACTAACCCATCCTTTTTTCTTTGATCTACCAAAATCCGTTTCAAGTTATTGTAGAAGTTCCTTGTAGTGATTTGTTAAAATAATTCACACCTGTTCATCTATTCATGCTATGTTTTTTAATCTAATCCCGTAATATAGATGATGAATATCCATTTTTCATAAAATACTGCATGTACCTCTAATTCTTTGGCATTCAACTATACAATTGAATCTATACTACTATTAAAAGAGCAAACATAAACTCTCCCAAACTCACACAACAAACTGTACACAAAACAATCAGAACCCTCCGATTAAATCAACTTAAGCGTATCTTACTGCCCACATCATATCAAGAGTTTGTGATCCAAATCAACGATTCAGATCAAATGTTCTGCCTGGCAGACGTCGTGGTCTGCCAATCCTTTTACCGCTCCACGTCCCCAAATCCACGCAGCCCCGCCTGCAATACACGGATCCGGATCCATTCCACCCGCCTCTGTGGTTCCCCAGCTCCCCTCCCGCCTCTCTCTCTCCTCCTCGCTACAGGACGCCACCGGGGGACGGCCTGCATCGGCGGCACCGGGGTCGGTCTCCTCACTCGAGCAGCGTCTGTGGCGCGGGAGGTAGCAGGCTCGGACTGCATCGCCAGCGCTAGTGTCCCTCTCCTCCGCTGAGCGGCGGCAACGGCGCGGGATGCAGCGCACTCGACCTGCGTCGTCAGCGGGCGGCGGCGCGGGACACATCGGGCTCGACCTGCTCGGCGACGGCAGGGTCCATCTCCTCCCTCAGACATCAGCAGGCTCGCGCTCCACGATTTATTCAACTCCGTGCGGCGATTCATCAACTTCCGCACCAGAGGCGCCGCCGCGGAGCACTCCGCCGGGACTCATTTCCAAGAGCCCCATGCCGCCGCGCTGCCCGCTGCCGCTCACGCCCATGCCTGTCAACGGGAGCGGACGAGTAGGAGAGATCCCGCCGATCCGATGGCGGAAGGGCGAGATGATCGGCTCCGGTACGTTCGGGAAGGTCTACGCCAGGATAAATTTGGACACCAGCGAGCTCCTCGCAGTAAAGCAGGTACTGGGATTCAGGGATTTGGTTTTCTGGTTTGTACTGTGTGAAGACTTGGAGTCATTCATTACACTAAGTCTCTCCTTTGTTTGATTTTGGTTCCAGTTTTGATCGGGAGCACCAACGCGACCTAGGAGAAAGCCCAAGTGTGTAGCACTTCCCAGCCAATTTGGTTACCAATTTAGTTCTTCAGATTTTTCTTCATGTGAGGTGATTTGGGGCTTTTGTTTTTACTATTAGGCGCATATAAGAGAACTCGAGGAAGAAGTGAAGCTCCTCAAGAACCTTTCTCACCACAATATTGCAGTGAATAGATAAATTTCGATTACATATCAGATTCTTTATTTAATTTGCAGCCTGTACTTGCTTAATCCATTTTCTGTGGTTTCAGAAGAGGTACCTTTGGGACTGTCCGTGACGAAGACACACTGAATATTTTGCTAGATTTTGTTCCCCGCCCACTGCATGCTGCCGTCGGGCTCTCACCACTCCGACATGAATGCCTCTATCGAGAACTCCTCTGCTACCTCCTCCCAATCTCCGCCACAAGATTCTCCCGTCCAGGTAGTGTACAGTCTGTCTCAAGATTCTATTAGCATGTCTACAATTAGCTTGTTTAATTCCATACACGCTTTGCTCCCTGTGCGTACAATAGGATTGTATATCATAGATGGATTGAACAACATACATGTATGTAGAATTATTAGCATGTGACAAGACATTTAGAATTTGATTGCCTGTTTTGTGCACTATGTTGGAATATGTTCATTACAGATCCTGAGCAAGGAGTAAACAAATTAGTTCTTAAAGCTTCTCCGTCATGCCGGAAGGACAACTGTAGCCGGCATCGTCGCCGTCGCTTATGGAGCTCCACACCATTGCCCAGTTGTACGAGAGCATGTTCAATCTTCTCCATTCAAGACTATGCAACTGGTGAACTCTGCCAAACAAGAATATATGATAATTAGGCATATATGTGTTGGCGCCGCCTCTCCTCGCGGCGCCGCTTCTTCTTCTTCTCTCATCACTCTCTCTTGGATTTCTCTCAAGAACACACATATGAGACGAGAACACACACGCACACACACTGCACCAAGGAAGAAGACACAATGGCTTTGCTAGTGGCTCTCTCCTTGGTGAAACACATATACTACATTGCTTTTGCCCAGCCCACACGCCTTGACTTCATTCATTACTCACAGCACTATATATAGACAAAGTTTAGGCACTTCTGCCATGCTACTCAGGCCACTACCCAGCCACGACGCTCGGCCACTAACCCACTAAGCCACATGCACGGCCAAGTCCAGTCCGTTTGCAGCGCTCCCTCAACGGCCACACACCTGGTCAGCAGCTAGCATGCAGCCTAAAAATGCTCAGTCCACGGCCTACCGTGTAGCTAGTCCACTAACTAACTCACAGAATACTAGCTCTACCGATCAGCTTTGCATGGTGCACGTGATCACAACTTAACGTGCACACCCTGCCGCAGCTTGGACTAAATGCATGACTCAACAAAAACAAATAATCTAAAACTAGCGCTAATAACAAGATTAGTTCTAACATTCACCTCCCTAATCTTGTTAACTTATTTCTCTCTTGAAGCCCGTGGTCGTTGTTGTCGTCGGTGCAACGCGGAGATGGCCGCCAATGCCATCTTGTCACATCGATTGCCGCCGTCGCCGCTAGCTTCAGTGAGAGCCGCACCTCGTGCGCCTTCACCATGAGTGCGCTGCCGTGGCACGCTCGCTGCCGCCTGTTTGCCACCGGTGCCGCAACTCGTCGGTGACTCGCCTCCATGTTCGTCACTGGTGCCGCACCTCGCCGGTGACTCGCCTCCATGTTGCCGACGATGACGCACGTTGTCGCCGACTCGGCATGGAACTCGTTTCACCTCCATGTTGCCGACGACGACGCACCTTGTCGACAACTCCGACATGGAACTCCTCATGGTAATGGCCTCCGCTCCATGGCCATCACCTCCTTGCCGCCGGTGACGCAACTTACCGGGCAGCATACCTTTTCTCCATCGCTCGTGACGCAGCTCGACGATGATGGAGACACGCACCGGCCGCTAGCAGCATCGCGCCGCCAACGGCGTCCACCTTGGGCCGCCGGTCTCCACCCCACATGGAGTCCACCGCACCGTCACCATCGCCTCGGATCAACAAGGCTCTGATACCAATTGTTGGCGCCGCCTCTCCTCGCGGCGCCGCTTCTTCTTCTTCTCTCATCACTCTCTCTTGGATTTCTCTCAAGAACACACATATGAGACCAGAACACACACGCACACACACTGCACCAAGGAAGAAGACACAATGGCTTTGCTAGTGGCTCTCTCCTTGGTGAAACACATATACTACATTGCTTTTGCCCAGCCCACAAGCCTTGACTTCATTCATTACTCACAGCACTATATATAGACAAAGTTTAGGCACTTCTGCCATGCTACTCAGGCCACTACCCAGCCACGACGCTCGGCCACTAACCCACTAAGCCACATGCACGGCCAAGTCCAGTCCGTTTGCAGCGCTCCCTCAACGGCCACACACCTGGTCAGCAGCTAGCATGCAGCCTAAAAATGCTCAGTCCACGGCCTACCGTGTAGCTAGTCCACTAACTAACTCACAGAATAGTAGCTCTACCGATCAGCTTTGCATGGTGCACGTGATCACAACTTAACGTGCACACCCTGCCGCAGCTTGGACTAAATGCATGACTCAACAAAAACAAATAATCTAAAACTAGCATTAATAACAAGATTAGTTCTAATAATATGCCCCGTATGGTAGATATATACTAATTCATTTGTTGTGGTGGGGATTAGTGTCACACTCTGTTTTGGATTGTAGATAGCTAGGTCAACAAAAATGGATATTCTGAATATTTTCTGATTTTTTAGTAAGGGCTTCATCTATAAGGTATGGAGTAATTCTGATTTGGTGCGGATTAATTCTTCACATGCTGGAATGTGGAGAGATGGTGGGCTCTAAGGCCATGTCGATGTTGTTGCGCTTGCAGCTTGAGATGTACTTGGTCCAAACGGTCATCATTGTTTTGAAGGGTGAGTACACGATGCTATGTTATAAACCTGCACTGATTTTCACAATCTTGGCATCCGATAGATGTCTACTGAATTTCAATTAAATTTTGTTTCAAAAAATTTAAAAATTGCATCATAAAGGAGATGTTAACCAGTGATTTGACATGATAAGATGTTAGTGAAGTATGGCTAACTATGACATTAGCAAAACTTTTATTTGCATATATTCATATATACTTTGCATTTTAGAAACGTGCACCGTAATGGAGCTCCACACCATTGCACAGTTGTACGAGACCATGTTCAATCTTCTCCATTCAAGACTATGCAAATGGTGAACTCTGCCAAACAAGACGGTATGACGATTAGGCTTATATGCCGCGTAAGGTAGCTATATAGTAATTCACTTGTTGTAGTGTGGATTAGGGTCGCACTTTGTTTTGGATTTTAGATAGCTAGTTCAACAAAAAATGGTTATTCTGAATATTTTCTGATTTTTTAGTAAGGGCTTCATCTATAAGGTATGGAGTAGTTCTGATTTGGTGCAGATTAATTCTTCACATGCAGGAATGTGGAGAGACGGTGGGCTCTAAGGCCATGTCAATGTTGTTGCACTTGAAGCTTGAGATGTGCTTGATCCTTCACTGCTATTTTTCCTAAGCAACTTCGCATGGAATTAGGATCACTTGATAAGATTCTGATATGTTTTTCAAATTTCCTTCCTTTATGCATGAATCTATCATCAAGATCATTTATATGGTACCTGTATGCTGCTGTAGATTTGTTGGTGTTGATTTGCTGTAAGAGGAAATGTGATATTGTTCTCATCATTTTCTTTCATAGCATGTGCAATGCGTTACAACATCAGTTTCATTGGTTTCGAAAAGGTGATAAACATGTGACTATTCTTGCTTGTCGTATTTGTTTATGTGTTTTGCACAGCTCCTTCTGCTTTTTTGCAGCAAGGCTTACGTGGATCATATCTTTCCTATCACACTGATTTCATCGTGAAAATTGTAGGAATCTGGAGGAGATTCAGGGTCTTGGATAGCAAACAATACTGCCCAAAAATAGGTATTCTACATAATGTGGAGGGGTAGACATGTTGTCTTCTTGATTTTATTTTTTCATTTTCTTGCTGTCGAAGTACTTGTACTTGTGATTTCATGATGTTTTGTGAAACATTAAAGGATGTCTTGGAACGATGAAGTTCCCAATCTTCATGGTAGATGATAGGACACTGCTCGCTGAAGTTGCTCATTGCCTCGCATAAAAGGATGGAATCTCCTTATTTTTTGCTATGTTTTGCACATGTTGAATATGATGCCATTGCTTTGAACATTATATTTGTGTTGATAAAAAAGGACATGATTTGGTATGCTCTCCCTGTAGAGGTTCTAGTTTGGTCAGTTGACTTGGTGTTGTTGAGATGACCCAAGCCACCAGCAATTTGAGCTTGCCCCCATGATGTGTGTGATTATATTTAGGTGGACAAAATACTCCTGTGATAAGCCCAAAAAGAAAATTTGGCATGAAGCGGGAGGTAGACCGTTGGTGACGCACAAAAATAAAATCTGGCATGATGCGAGAGGTAGAGCGTTGGTGACGCCCAAAAAGAGGATTTGGCGTGACGCAGGAGGTAGAGCATTGTGTGCGGCAGGAAAGATACAAACTTGTTCAAAAATTCAAACCGTCTGGATGGCAATTGCAAGATGGCGATCGGATGGTGTGGACACATTTTAGACCAATTGTTGTTAAAACATAACATGTTATTGTGACAACTATTATGAACAAAATTTTGATTTAAATAATCAAAATATTGAAGAAATTTCTAAACTTATGTGCGTTGCACGTGCACACTTACTAGTTTGTCAAAGAACCCCCCCCCCCCCCCCCCCCCCCCCCGCTTTCAACCAATATGAGTTTGATCTAAAGCACTCCACGAGCCCATCCCAGCACTCGGGCGAGCTGTCCCGCTCGCCATGCCCTATATCGCCGCCACCGCCGTTCTCTCCTCCCCTCGTTCCGCGCCTCCCCCTCCAGGCACCAAGCCACCTCCAGAACCGTGCCTCAAGTGCTCGCCGCTCCTCTTCCTCCTAAATACATATGCCCAGGGTAGGGGAGGAGAGAGGACATGCTTAGACCGGCGGCGAGGCGATATGACAGGACGAGCCTCACGCGTTGTGGCCTATGCACACGTGCTAGCCGGAATGTGTCCACTGTGTCGGTGGATCAATATGGGTCTTGGCGGTGGTGGCAGGCATCGGCGAATCGGAGTACGTGGTCTGAAGCTGCGGTTCTTCGGCTAAGACGAGGAGGTGGACATCTTGGCTCTGCGGTTGACGGAGGGCTTCCTCACTCCTCTTTCCCTGTCTTATATTCTTTCCCATGAAGGTCACATAATACCTCTAATTTGTACTTCTTGCTTCATAATTCATTTTTTGAACTGGATGAAATAAGATGATTATACTTTTGGTTATTTTGGACAATGATGATATCTCGCAGATCTCTGAAATGGGAAAAGTAATATTTTGTCATCTCCCTTTGGTCTGCATGGACGTGCACTTAGTTTAAGGTTGCTCGATCCAACGGAAGGGAAACAACTTGAAAAGTTTAACAATCTTGCTCCTTAAGAACCGGTCACCAGGTCTGCTTGTACAAGTGCAACTCACTTAGATCCACTAAAGCTTGTATCTTTGTTGAATCCATATCCAATGCTACCATATGTTAGGAAGTTTATGTTGATATGACATTCTAATGTACTAACTGAATGCAGATGTGAGAAAAGAGCACACAATTGAGGAGGCATATTTGTCCACAACATGAACTAGGGACTGGATGCTTGGAGGGTGGAGTTGAAGCATGTGTCATGTTTAGCCAAGCTTTGGAAAATGGGGGAGGAAGGTGTTGTTTTCTTGGTAAGTAAATTAGTGTTACACTGACCTTGGTAGTGTTTCCTGGGTAAATCCTCGGTCGGGGCATTCGTCGTCGGAAGTGCGATTTGTTCATCGTCTACTACCTCCGTCCGGCGTTCGTCGTCGGAGGGCTTCTCGGCGTTCGTCGCTGTTGGGTTTGTCCCACCAATATTCTCATTCATTCTTCAACCACCATATGATGTTTACTGATCTTGATCTTCCCCACTCGCCAGTTCTGAAGACTATATATTCAAGGTAATATTAAACCTACTCTTGAGAGAGAGAGAGAGAGATCTAGCTACTTCTATGAACCTACAGTCCTAACAGCATCTCCAGCCGTTCGGCCCCCCAGGACGGCAAAAAAGAGCGGCCTGGGGGCGAGACGGCGCTAGATCGGCCCCTGGGGTTCTTTTCTCCCCAACCACGCGCCCAGGTGCCGCCCCCCAAGGTGCTCCATATTCGAAATCCATCATTCGCGCTCAAAGAAACAAAAAACCGGCGATAATCGCAATAGTTCGGCGATGCGGTTCCATAGTTTGGCGACCAAAATAAAAAGGACACGCAGTAGTTCGGCGTACAAAAAAGGAAGGACGTGGGAGGAGTTCATAAAACGTCGAGCTCGACCTCCGGCGGCGTCAGCGTCGGCGTATGCGGGCTGGGAGGAGGCGACGCGGCTTCCGGGTTGTTCGGCGCAGCGGAGGCATCGTCAGTGGGGCTGGGCGTCGCGGAGGCATCGTCATCAGCCGCCAGGCTGGGCGGTGGCATCGGCGTCGCCGGTATCTGGTTCAGGATGAGGCCGCGCTCGGCCAAGAACCACGCCTTGAGCTTCTCGTCGCTGCTCTGGAGCATGTCAGCGCCCCCCATCAAGAAGGCGAGGTCGTTGTTCCTCTTATTGGCGTCTTGAGCTTTGAGTTTCGCGGCGGCGTTGGCGCGGAGCAAGTCGAGTTTGACGGCGCTGTTCGTCATCAAAACAGACCACCTCGCCTTTGTTTTCACTTCTCGCTCGGCGGCCCTGGTCTTTGCGTCAGCGATGCAGTGTTCGATGGACTCTTGCACGCGCGCGTCTATTGACTTGGCGTATTTCCCCTTCTTGGCACCTTTGTTGCTGTCCGGGCGCCCGTCGGCCGCGCTGCTTTCGACGCGTCCGGCTTGTACGTCTCTTTGGCCTTGGCAAGGGTGCGTCGGACGGCCGCCTATTTCTCGCACTTGTCGATCCGCTTGAAGACGTGGAGGTCCTTGAAGTCTGCGTCGCTGTTGTCGTCGCGGAACAAGGCGAACATGCGCAGCAGCTGCGCCGAGAAAAGACGCGAGTCGGCGCTCCACATCCGCCTTCCACTCGGCGTTGGTCATGCCAGGGGGCTTGGACAGCGGAGCCCTAGGCTTTCTTTGCTTCGGCGGGGCGGCGGCGGCGGGATCCGTCACGGCGCGTGGCATCACGTACTTCTTTGGCGGCATAGCGGGCGGAAGGGCAAGGTGGAGGCGGGGGTTTGGTGGGAGGAATGGAGAAGAGAGGGGGGTGGGGGCGGGAGGAAACGGCGGGAAAAGTCTTCCAGCCGCCGACAGAGCGGCCCCACGTCGCTTTTCGCTTCTGCCGGCGCGCCCAGGCGACACCGGGCCACTTGGATTCGGGGCGGGACCGCCGGCTCTGGATTTCGCCCAAACCGGCGCTAAACGAGATCCTGGGGGCGCGACTGGGGGCCTGTTGGGGGCGCGGCTGGAGATGCTCTAAGGAAACTACTCGCACATGGTCATCAGAGAGAGAGAGAGAGAGAGAGAGAGAGTCCATCAGAGACATGTATAGTCTAGGTTTTCTAGTTTTCTAGACAGGAGAGGGAGACGTGAGAGTGTTCTTAAAAGAAGTGTGAGAGAACTTGTGTGTCAGGGAGAGCTTTTTATTTTTATAGGCCAAATCGTGCAGCATGTGTGAGAGGGCGAGAGCAAGTGAAAAAGAGAGAGAGCGTGAGATAGAGAGCATGCATGTGATATAATCGGGTGAGAGATGTCCAACAATCCTCCAGTTTTCACATGGGCACAAAAACTAAGCCCGGTAATTAGAACGGTCAGTTCTGACATGCACCAGGCCAGCGCACCAATCTCTAGGTTTTGAAATGGCTGGATATACAAGTGCATGTAGCGGGGCTGCAGCGATCCATATAGCAACTACTTTCCCTTTGGATGCCCTATTCGTGATATATTTCTTTTATACATTGTTTTATGTACATTTTTGCAAGCTTGCGTGGGCCTACTATGCGGGGCACCTTTTCTGTAATGTAAATTCATATATGCCACTTTTTTTTGGTAACGACCAATAACTACAAAGAACTATTTTAGTAAGTAATAGATTTTGACACAAATTCTATGGTAGTAATGACATTCTGAATCTTTCCCCAAAGCCATCCACATACAATGGATCCAGATTTTATACTATATATAGAGACTGAATTGTGTTTACATAATTGTGAAAACACAAGGATATATATTAGCAAAGCTCTTTTTGGCAGCAAGTAATTAAGGATTAATACCTTCTAGCTGTACTTTGCTGGTGACAACTTTACCTGCAGAAAGCAACACGGTTTGACATCCCCCCCCCCCCCCCCCCCCCCCCCCCCTCCTCCCCACATTTATATTCCTGGTAAGAACACTATTTACAAACCTGTGTTTTCTCTTCCTCTACACACTCCAACCTTGCTCTCATATCAGTAGGAAAAACAAATCATCCCTGGGCTCCCTGCCAAGCATCTCCCCGTTCTACGCTCCGGAAACCAGGTTTGCTTTCATCTACCTTCCTTGAATATATTCTCCTCATCCCATTTCTGCTTCCTCATTTTATTAACTTGTTGGTAACTAGGGCAAGATGGATCTACGTGTTGAAAAAGCAGAAGATTCGAGTGATTCAAGTGAAAGAACTATCAGCAATAGTTCTATGCGGATCACATACTGTGGCAGCCAAGCCCAGGATGACGACCTGGAAGCAGATTCTGCTATGGTATTACCTGTTGTCGGATGGAAGGAAGCAAGATCTGACGGGCATGGTTATACAGATGGCCTTCAGATTGATTCTGCCTCCCCTGCTGGGAGGGCTGTTGTCAGCTCTCAATCTTTACCAGTGGCACAACCCAGAGACTACATAGATATACCTCTCCCTCAGTGGCTGAAAGATATAGATTCAGGAGCAGGGTTGTGGACGGCTGTTATACAATTTCGAAAAGATGGGAAGAAGTATGACAATGTTAGTATACTCATGTTCGTCTGCGCTCTTTCCACTAATAATATTGTTGTGTGTTAATCCCTAGTCATCTCATAGCATATGGAGTGTTTACGTGACGAGCATTCAGACCAAATGATGAATTAATTAGGTTCACAAACATGTGTTTTGCTTGAGTTATCTTATAATTTTTTGATCTTTGGCATCCAAATAATAGTCTGCATATGTTTCCGCACTAGTTTGTATTTGGTTTTGCACAACGATGCATATATGTGAAACAAATTATAGGGCACATTGATATCATTTTATTATAGAATTCTCTTGTGTAGTGAGTGGTTAAAATAATTGACATCTACTTGACTAATCATGGAACCTTTTACAATCTGATGCCGTAGTTTCAAAAACATAATGTCAACATAATACATTAACTACATGTAATTCTTTGGTGTTCAACTAAACAATTGAAATTGTCATAGTATTTAACCCAAAATTCAACCACTGTGACTCTGATCTGTCCACACACTTTTGGATGGTCACTTGTCCTAGCATTTAACCATAACTCATATGAACATGCAACGCAGAAATATCATTAGGGAAGTAGAGATGCTGCCATTAGGGAAGGACCGCATGCTTTGACTGATGATTCCACCTTCTCCCTAGTTCCGCAAGATGAGAGTATCAATATGCGCATGCCTGCTTTTGAATATGAAGTTTGGGTCATGTTTCTTGCTTTTTCAATGGACTATCAAACTGAACATTACGTCCATAAGGCTGTTTCAAACTTTGGGAAGTTGCTAGTCTGGCCCCGTCCGGGACAGAACAAGGCTAGAATCCTTGTCAAATGTCATATCAAGGATGTTGCTAAGGTGCTGCACAGTCTTGTGATTACCAGGGTTGGTTTACTGCCAGGTCTTGCCTGCTTGTGGTCGGTGCCTGTTTATGTTCTGAATGGTAGAAACACTATACCAAATTTGGTTGGTAATGAGGATGTTCCCCCGCTCCTGAATGCATCTCCACATCCGTATCAGCTTCCTTACTACACCCTCATGCAGCAAGCACGAATCGATGAGATGGCTGCTCAAGATGCTCTGAATGAGGCAGCCTGGAACGCCCCTAAACCCGCTCAGGAAGTTCAGGAAAATGGGTGGGGTGTGTGGCCTGTCATCCCTCCACCATATACTGGGTTCAGTTTCAGGACATTCTTTCAGTATGATGGACCGTCACTCATGGATGGTGTGGATCCGGAGCATAATGTGCAGGACAATCTGTCTAACATTTGGTCCTCTGATTCTGAGTTTCAGATAGTGGAAGCTTTGGCTGATGGATTTGTGAATGGCAATCCTGCGGCCAGGTTGGAGTTCGTCAGGGCTGGTGGAAGTTCTGTTTATCTTCAGGTTGATGTTGATCATGAGTTTTTGCTTTGGATCGGGAGTATGCTCAAGCGCATATATACACCAGCTATCACCTTCCATCATACTTCGCCTGTGATGTTGCCCCTAGACCCTTTCCAAAAAATTCAGAACCATCTTAATGCCGCTGCTGCAGCTTGGATTGAGTGTATGGCACCTGAACCTGATGTCTTCTCCATGATCTTTGCTACTGCATTTCAGTGGGGAACAGTTGTTGTTCCATCGTCTTTGCCGTCTTCTGAACCCAGGGCTCGGCTGTCTGCTGCGGACTGGGATTTGCCTGAACATTCTCCTGGCCTCAAGGCGATCACGCAGCTTGTCTCGCCAGATGTGGAATCTCAGATAGGGCCTTCGTCAGACCAGCCTAATGCGCTTCAAGTGATTGCATCCTCCTCTATGTTCAATGCTCCACAACACTGCAATGTTTTAGTGCCTTTGGACACCGCTGCTGTCAGACGGAGTACTAGATCCAACAAGTATGATGGATTCAAAATCAACCAGGCTCCAGACACTAAGCGTTCCAAGTCAAGGGTGAAACCACGTGAGATTCCTTTTGTCAATGATGTTTCTTTGGCTGCTGCTCCTGTGCAGGTGCCTAATGCTGCTTGCCCCCCCCCCCCCCCCCCCAACACCAATCGAAGATCTTCAACAAATGGGAAGCAATTGTGGAATTGCTCCGGAAGCCCTCTACTATGAGAAGCTGCTGGATGACCAGCGCTCGTCGGTGGCGGCTGAAGACTGAAGTCTTCCCTTCTGATGAATAAATCATGGAATGTGCTCTCATGGAACATCAGAGGCATAAACTCTGATGCAAAACTTTTGGCTATTAGGAATGCGATCGATACTAGCGGTTTTTCTGTGCTATGTATCCAGGAAACTAAACGTGAATCCTTCGATCTTGCTTTTATTAAGACGTTCTGCGCTAAGCGTTTCGATAAGTTTGTCTTTGCACCATCAGTGGGTGCCTCGGGTGGCATCATTATAATTTGGAATAGTTCTCTGTTTAAGGGCACACCTTGGTATGTGGATTCTTTTGCCGTGGGGGTTTCTTTTGTCGCCACGCAATCGAACGTCTCGTGGAATCTGATCAATGTCTATGGCCCCTGTTCTGGTCAGCGTCGAGTGGATTTTACAAACTGGCTCTTTGATCTGAATATTCGTGATGATGAAAATTGGCTGATTCTTGGCGACTTTAATTTTATTCGATCCACGAACAACAGAAACAAACCAGGGGGTGACGCTGCGGACATGCTGTTATTTAATGAGCTCATCCATGCACAGTCGCTTATGGAATTACTTGTGAAAGGCCGAGCATATACCTGGAGTAATATGCAGAATGATCCTCTGCTGGAACAGTTGGATTGGTTCTTCTTGTCATCTTGTTGGACCACCTCATATCCAAACACAATGGTCCTGCCTCTGGGGAAGCCAGTGTCCGACCACATTCCGTGCGTGGTCACAATTGAATCAAGTATCCCCCGATCCAAGCTCTTTCGGTTTGAGAACTTTTGGACTAATCGTGATGGGTTCATGGAGGTTGTTGCTAACTCATGGTCTAAGGCATGTCACACCCCCAATGCCGCTGCTCACATATGCAAAAAGCTTTAAACCCTGAGATATGATCTTAAGCGATGGAGCAAGGGTGTCTCAAAACTTAAAATTATCATTCAAAACAGTAATGAGGCTCTGGCTATCATGGACACTCTTGAGGATAAACGACCTTTATATGTCCAGGAGTCAAACTTCAGGAAGATATTGAAAACCCACTTATAGGCCTTGCTCAAATACCAGAATGAATATTGGAGGAAGAGATGTACTATCAGGTATTTTCGCTTTGCTGATGAGAACACTAAGCTTTTTCAATCGCTAGCCACAGAGAGATATAGACACAATGCCATTGCCATGCTTAGAGTTGGCGAGGTGGAAATCCATGACCATGTTGGCAAGGAGGGGGTTTTGTTCAATACATACAAGGAACGTTTAGGTTCTTCTAAACCCACCAGCATGAGGTTTGATCTCTCTAGGATCATCCGCCGGATCGATGGGATGGATCAATTGAGTGTGCCTTTCTCTACTGATGAGATAGATGCTGTTATCAAGGAAATGCGAAGTGACAGAGCCCCCGGCCCGGATGGTTTCTATGGTTGTTTTCTCAAGAAGTGCTGGCAAATCGTCAAGTCGGATTTCTACGACCTGTGTCACGCTTTCTATGCAGGTGGGCTTGATATCACTAGCATTAGTGAGGGATACATCACCCTTATTCCAAAAATATCCTCTCCGGAAACGGCTAATGATTTTAGACCAATTACTGAACTGTTGTCTGAAAATCATTACAAAGATCTTGGCTAACCGACTGCAGAAAGTTATTCTCAAAATCATACACAGGAACCAATATGGTTTTATCAAGGGGCGGACCATCCAGGATTGTCTTGCGTGGTCGTATGAATATATTCATCAATGCCACTCGTCTGTGAGAGAGATTGTCTTGCTTAAGCTTGACTTTGCCAAGGCCTTTGATATGATTGAACATGCCCCCATGTTGGAAATCATGAAACACATGGGATTTGATGACAAGTGGTTATGTTGGATGGAAACGATCTTTGGTTTGGGAGTTTCATCTGTCCTCTTAAATGGTGTTCCTGGTCGGAAATTCAAATGCAAATGTGGCGTGCGACAGGGTGACCCTCTCTTGCCACTAATCTTTGTCCTTGCAGCTGATCTGCTCCAAGCTGCAATTAATGACGCTTATGCCCAAGGTCTGCTGGAGCTTCCCATTCCTCGTGAAAATGCAGGTGACTTCCCGGTGGTGCAATACGCTGACGACACAATCTTGGTTATGCAGGTTGTCATACACAGGCCGCCCGCATGAAACTTATCTTGGAGGATTATGCAGCTTCGGTGGGGCTCAAGATCAACTTCCATAAATCAACCCTCATACCCATTAATGTCGACCACCAACGTGCGAGTGGGTTAGCAGAGGTGTTTGGCTGCTCTGTCGGCACCTTGCCGTTCACTTTCCTCGGTCTCCCCATGGGGACAACGAGGCCGAGTGTTCTGGATCTCATGCCGTTGGTACAATCGGTTGAGAGGAAAACCTCCACTGCCTTATGACTGATGTCGTCGGGGGCCAAGTTGACGCTGGTCAATTCGGTGGTGACCTCCATGCTAATCTATGCAATGTGCACGATCAAGCTGCACCCCAAAGTGGTTGAGCATCTCGACAAACTGCGTCGATACTGCCTTTGGGCTAAAAACTCCGATGATGGGGTCAAAACCAACTCCCTTGCTGCCTGGGAGCTAGTCTGTCGACCTAAACGGTGTGGTGGCCTTGGTGTTATTGATATCAAGACACAAAATTCCGCGCTACTCCCAAAGCACTTGTTCAAGTTCTACAATCGTGAGGATGTGCCCTAGGTTCATCTAGTCTGGGAGGCATATTACACAAACAAGGTACCGCACGCCACTGAGATGATGGGTTCCTTCTGGTGGAAAGACGTGATGCAGCTCAGTGGGTCCTTCCGGGGGATCACCAAGGTCATCCCGGGGATGGTTGCAGCTCTTTCTTTTGGAAAGATGTCTGGTTTGGTGACAATGACTCCACGCTGATGGACATGTATCCACAAGCCTTCTCCTTTGCCCTCAATGAGGATGACTCCATTGACAAGGTTCTCATGACCACTAATCCGGCCACGATCTTCAGCCTGCCTCTTTCGGTCCAGGCCAGGGAGGAGATAAGAGAGATTCAGCGTGGGTCCGCACATGTCAGCCTGGACAATGACTATGCTGACACTTGGGTCTGTGATCTAGGGCGTTATTCTTCAAAAAAGTACTACAACCACTGTTTCAGGCAGGTGGTGGCTGATGAGGCGTTTTGTTGGCTCTGGAACTCCAAAAGCCCGATCAAGTTCAAGATGTTTTGGGTGGCTGCTTCTGGTCGATCGTTTGAACACCAGGAACATGCTAACGCGGCGACACTTTGCTGTAGCCGGGGATAATTATGCTTGCATGTTCTGTCAGACCCCCCCCCCCCCCCCCCGAGGAAACTGTGGAGCATCTTTTCTTCACGTGCCCCTTCGCCCAGTGATGCTGGAGTAAAGTTGGGCTGTCCTGGCCAGGAGGAACCAACAGGTTAGCCATCTTGCATGGGGGAAAAGAAAATTGGCATCGGCCCTTATTCATGCATGTTTTCTTGCTTGCTGCTTGGAGCCTATGGATGGAGAGAAACAACCAACATTTCAGGGGGATTCCACACTCCTTCGTGGCATGGCTAGCTAGATTCAAAAATCTATTGGGTTTGGTAGTCCATAACTGTCCAGAGAAATTCCATCCTTTTCTCTCTGATTACATTGTAAGTTTGGGCCACTAGTCTTTGCTTTTGCAACCCTTACGGCCGGGGGGCCTAAAACCCATTGTAACACACATGTAACTGTTCTATTGTGAGTAATACAAAAGTCATCCCACTGTCGTTGATCCTTCAAAAAAATCATGCATAATAGAATTTAGAGAAAACTCAAATAGATCTCCATCTAGATCTGATCACAAACTCACAATTCATCGGATCTAAAAAAACACACCGCAAAATGTCATTACATCAAATAGATCTCCAAGAACATCATCGAGAATATTGTATTGAAGATCAAAAAGAGAGAAGAAGCCATCTAGCTACTAACTAGGACCCGTAGGTCTGTGGTAAACTACTCACGCATCATCGGAGGGGCAACAAGGATAATGAACAACCCCTCCATGATCGTTGCTCCCTCCGATATCTCGTGGTTCTGGAACTTGCAGCAGCGAAAAAAGTATTTCTCGAATCCCCTAGGGTTTTTGGGATTTTAGAGTATTTATAGAGGCATAGGTAGGTCAAGACGATGCCCATGGGCCCCACTACCCACCAGGGCGCGCTAGAGGCCCCTGGAGCGCCCTGGTGCCTAGTGGGCCCCACGAGCGTCTTCTCATGGCCTCCAGTAGCTTCAAAGGTCTCTTCTTGCTAGAAAAAATTCTGCAAAAAGTTTCGTGGCATTTGGACTTCTTTTGGTATTGATATTCTGCAAAGTAAAAAAACAAGCAAAAAACAACAACTGGCACTAGGCACTGGCACTAAGTTAATAGGTTAGTACCAAAAATTGATATATAGTTGCTAGTAAATCTATATGAAACATCCAATATTAATAATATAATTGCACGGAACAATAAAAAATTATAGATACGTTAGAGACTTATCATGTGTCTCTGTCAGATCTCACAGGATTCGATCAGCGTTGGTCTTCGATGAATCTGTTTGGATCTGGTCTTCGTTTGTCTTTGTGGTGTTTATTGGATTGATCATTTCGATCTACGACTTTCTTCATCGGTGTTGCTTGCTGCTTCGGTGCGCTGGTCCTATGGGTTCGCACGACGACTTCCTTCCTGTCTACTACAACAAGTTTTGCCCGGCTCTAGCGAGGGAGGGGTGATGATGGCGACGCGTGGCTCACTCTGGTGCTTGTAGTCATTGCTAGGTGGTCCATAGACCTGGTTGTAATTTTTCTTATCTCTGTTGTTCTTTCTACTACCATGATTGAAGATGAATAGGATGGAAGTTTCTCACACAAAAAAATAACGATATAAATAACTACTTTAGCAAAATTCATAAGAAAACTTTTTGAGAAAGTAATAAATTTTGACACAATTTCTATGGTAGTAATTAATCTTTCCCCTAATAATATCCACATTGGATCCAGGTTTTATACTGTGTATACATACAGGAGTATGTTTAGATAATTGTGTGACCAAATTGATATATCCTAGCAAAATTATTTTTAGCAACAAGTAATTAATGAATTAATATGTGCTAGCTATACTTTGCTGGTGAAAACATGTTGTATTATTTGTAGAAAGCATGGAACACGGTTTCAATACCTTTTATATTCCTGGGCAGAACACAATTTTGGATCTAAGTTTTATGTTTGTGTACACACTCCCATCTTTTTCCTCCCATATCAGCAGGAAAATTTACTTCCAAGCATCTCGCCATTCTACACATGAGAAACCAGGTTTGCTTTAATCTACCATCTTTGAATGAATACTCCCTCGGGGGGCGCCACTGGCTTGTGGGCCCCTCAGGAGTCCCCTAACCCTAGTTCCTATTGAGAAACGTATCATGCAATTTCAAAAAAATTCCTACGCTCACGCAAGATCTATCTAGGAGATGCATAGCAACGAGAGGGGGAGAGTATGTCTACGTACCCTTGTAGACCGAAAGCGGAAGCGTTTGACAACGTGGTTGATGTAGTCGAACTTCTTCTCCTTCCGACCGATCAAGCACCAAACGTACGGCACCTCCAAGTTCTTCACACGCTCAACTCGATGATGTCCCTTGAACTCTTGATCCAGCAAAGTATCATGGAAGTAGATGAGTTCCGTCATCACGGCGACGTGGTGGCGGTGATGGTGAAGTGATCCGCACAGGGCTTTTCCTTGCACTATGAAGATATGACCGGAGGCGTAAACTAGGGGGGCACCACACACAGCTAACAATTGTTGGCGTGTCTTCTAGCGGTGCCCCCCACATATATATATATAGGTTGGAGGGAGAGGTAGCCAAGGGAGGGCCCCATGTAGGAGGATTCCTACTTGGGGTCCTACCAATTCGGCCTTCCTCCTTTCCTATTCCTATTCGGAGTAGGAAGGGAAGAGGGGAAAGGGGGAATCCTATTCCCTTTTTCCTTTCCTCCTTTCCCTTTCCTTCTGCAATTTGGCCAGCCCATATGAGGAGGGGGTTGCACCAGCCCCTTTGTGGCTGGTGTGTTTCCCCTCTTGGCCCATAAGGCCCATATCTTTTTCCGGGGGTGCGCGGAACCCCTTTCGATGACCCGGTAAGTACCCGGTGCATCCCAAAACACTTCTGGTCATGTCTGTGATCTCATCCGGGACTTCGAACAACAATCGGTCACCAAATTACATAACTCATATATTACAATATCGTCATTGAACGTTAAGCGTGCGGACCCTACGGGTTCAATAACTATGTAGACATGACCGAGACAACTCTCCGGTCAATAACCAATAGCGGAACCTGGATACTCATATTGGCTCCTACATATTCTACGAAGATCTTTATCGGTCGAACCGTTATGACAACATCGTTATTCCCTTTGTCCATCGGTATGTTACTTGCCCGAGATTCCATCGTCGGTATCTGCATACCTAGTTCAATCTTGTTACCAGCAAGTATCTTTACTCGTTCCATAATACACCATCCTGCAGCTAACTCATTAGTCACTTTTCTTGCAAGGCTTCTTATGATGTGTATTACCAAGAGGGCCCGGAGATACCTCTCCGATACTCGAAGTGACAAATCGTAATCTCGTTCTATGCCAACCCAACAAACACCTTCAGAGATACCTGTAGAGCATCTTTATAATCACCTAGTTACGTTGTGACCTTTGATAGCACACAAGGCATTCCTCCGGTATCCGGGAGTTGCATAATCTTATAGTCGAAGGAATATGTATTTGACATGAAGAAAGCAATAGCAGTAAAATTGAACGATAAATATGCTATGCTAAAGAATGGGTCTTGTCCATCACATCATTCTCCTAATGATGTGATCATGTTCGTCAAATGACAACACATGTCTATGGTTAGGAAACTTAACCATCTTTGATTAATGAGCTAGTCTAGTAGAGGCTTACTAGGGACACGGTGTTTTGTCTATGTATCCACACATGTATCAAGTTTCCGGTTAATACAATTCTAGCATGAATAATAAATATTTATCATGATATAAGGAAATATAAAATAACAATTTATTGTTGCCTCTAGGGCATATTTCCTTCAGTTCCACCTTTATAAATTATCAAATATTCCCCAAACATTAGAAGCGTCCACCAAATTACTTTTCCACAGCCGCAAGCTTCTGTTATCGCAAGATCTCAACTTGGGGTATTTTTCGGCACTCCGTCGGAGGGGGATTCAATCACAGAGGGTGATACGTCTCCAACGTATCTATAATTTTTGATTGCTCCATGCTACTTTATCTACTGTTTTGGACTATATTGGGCTTTATTTTCTACTTTTATATTATTTTTGGGACTAACCTATTAACTGGAGGCCCAGTCCAGATTGCTGTTTTCTGCCTATTTCATTGTTTTGAAGAAACGGAATATCAAACGGGGTCCAAACGGAATGAAACCTTCGGGAACGTGATTTTCCAACCGAACATGATCCAGGAGACTTGGACCGTACTCCAAGAAGTGCCAGAGGCGGTCACGAGGGTGGAGGGCGCCCCCTGGGCGCGCCCCCTACCTCGTGGGCCCCCTGACGCTCCACCGACATACTCCTTCCTCCTATATATACCTACGTATCCCCGAACGATCAGAACAGGAGCCAAAAACCAAATTCCACCGCCGCAACCTTCTGTATCCACGAGATCCCATCTTTGGGCCTGTTCTGGAGCTCCGCCGGAGGGGGCATCCACCATGGAGGGCTTCTACATCAACACCATAGCCCCTCCGATGAAGTGTGAGTAGTTTACTTCAGACCTTCGGGTCCATAGCTAGTAGCTAGATGGCTTCTTCTCTCTTTTTGGATCTCAATACAATGATCTTCCCCTCTTTCATGGAGATCTATTCGATGTAATCTTCTTTTTGCGGTGTGTTTGTTGTGACCGATGAATTGTGGGTTTATGATCCAGTATTATCTATGGAAAATATTTGATTCTTCTCTGAAATCTTTTATGTATGATTGAGTTATCTTTGCAAGTCTCTTCGAATTATCCTTTTTGGTTTGGCCAACTAGATTGGTAGTTCTTGCAATGGGAGAAGTATTTAGCTTTGGGTTCAATCTTTCGGTGTCCTTTCCCAGTGACAGAAGGGGCAGCAAGGCACGTATTGTATTGTTGCCGTCGAGGATAACAAGATGTTTTTTATCATATTGCATGAATTTATCCCTCTACATCATGTCATCTTGCTTAAGGCGTTACTCTGTTTTTAACTTAATACTCTAGATGCATGCTGGATAGTGGTCGATGAGTGGAGTAATAGTAGTAGATGCAGAATCGTTTCGATCTAGTTGTCTTGGACGTGATGCCTATATACATGATCATTGCCTAGATATGCTCATAACTATGCTCAATTCTGTCAATTGCTCAACAGTAATTTGTTCACCCACCGTAGAATATCTATGCTCTTGAGAGAAGCCATTGGTGAAACCAATGGCCCCCGGGTCTATTCTCATCATTTCAATCTCTATCTCTTTATTTACTTGCTTTGCTTTTACTTTGCCTTTTACTTTTTACTTTGCATCTATCTATCAAAAATACCAAAAATATGATTTATCATCTCTATCAGATCTCACTATCGTAAGTGACCGTGAAGGGATTGACAACACCTAATCGCGTTGGTTGCGAGTTGCTATCGTTTTGTGTAGGTACGAGGGACTTGTGCGTGGTCTCCTACTGGATTGATACCTTGGTTCTCAAAAACCAAGGGAAATACTTACGCTACTTTCCTGCATCATCCTCTCCTCTTCGAGGAAATCCAACGCAGTGCTCAAGAGGTAGCGAGAAGAATTTATGGCGCCGTTGCCGGGGAGGCTCATGCAAGCAAGTCAACTATACCAAGTACCAATCGCAATCCCTATCTCTCGCATTACATTATTTTCCATTTGCCTCTCGTTTTCATCTCCCCCAGTTCACCCTTGCCGTTTTATTTGCCCTCTCTTTCCCAATCTCCTCCTCTCTTTTCCGTTTGCCTTTTTCCCGTTGCCTTTCTGTTTGCTTGTGTGTTGGATTACTTGTTGCCATGGCGCAAGATAATACCAAATTGTGTGATTTCTCGAATACCAATAATAATGATTTCCTTAGCACTCCGATTGCTCCTCTTAATAATGATGAGTCTTGTGAAATCAATACCGCTTTGCTGAATCTTGTTATGAAAGATCAATTCGCCGGCCTTCCTAGTGAAGATGCCGCTACTCATCTAAACAATTTTGTTGATTTGTGTGATATGCAAAAGAAGAAAGATACGGATAACAATCTTGTCAAATTGAAGTTATTTCCGTTACTTAGAGATCGTGCTAAAGTTTGGTTTTCGTCTTTGCCTAAAACTAGTATTGATTCTTGGAACAAATGCAAAGATGCTTTTATCTCTAAGTATTTTCCTCCCGCTAAGATTATCACTCTTAGGAACGATATCATGAATTTTAAACAACTTGATCATGAGCATGTTGCCCAATCTTGGGAAAGAATGAAATTAATGCTTCGCAATTGCCCTACTCATGGTTTGAATTTATGGATGATCATACAAAATTTTTATGCCGGATTGAATTTTGCTTCTAGAAATCTTTTAGATTCGGCCGCGGGAGGCACTTTTATGGAAATTACGTTAGGAGATGCTACCAAATTGCTTGATAATATTAGGGCTAATTATTCTCAATGGCACACCGAAAGATCTTCTAGTAAAAAAGTGCATGCTATAGAAGAAATCAATGTTTTGAGTGAAAAGATGGATGAACTTATGAAGATGTTTGCTCAAAATACTCCTATTGATCCCAATGATATGCCTTTATCTACTTTGCTTGAGAATAATATTGAATCTATGGATGTGAATTTTGTTGGTAGGAATAGTTTTGGAAACAACGCGTATAGAGTGAAAAGATGGATGAACTTATGAAGATGTTTGCTACTAAAAATACTTCTCTTGATCCCAATGATATGCCTTTATCTAATTTGATTGAGAATAATAATGAATCTATGGATGTGAATTTTGTTGGTAGGAATAGTTTTGGAAATAACGCGTATAGAGGGAATTTAATCATAGGCCTTATCCTAGTAATCCTTCTAATAATTATGGAAATTCCTACAACAACTCTTTTGGAAATTTTAATAAGATGCCCTCTGAATTTGAGAGTAGTGTTAAAGAGTTTATGAATTCACAAAAGAATTTTCATGCTTTGCTTGAAGAGAAATTGCTTAAAGTTGATGATTTGGCTAGGAACGTTGATAGAATTTCTCTTGAAATTGATTCTTTAAAGCTTAGATCTATTCCTCCTAAGCATGATATCAATGAGTCTCTCAAAGCCATGAGAATTTCCATTGATGAGTGCAAGGAAAGAACCGCTAGGATGCGTGCTTCCAAAGATGCCTTTATTAAAGTGTGTTCTTCCAATTCCTATGAAAATGAAGATGAAGATCTAATCTTTGTTTTGCAATATGAATCTTGATGAAACTGAGTATGATCTTCCTTTACCTAGAAGGAGTTCTAAGAATTCGGAGCTTCTAGATCTTGATGATGAATTTGATGAAAGTGGGATTGAAAGAAATAAAAACTTAGATGTTGCTAAACCCACTATTTTGGATCTCAAGGAATTTAATTATGAAAATTGCTCTTGTATTGGTTGTATTTCCTTGTTGCAATCCGTGCTAGATTCTCCTCATGCTTATAGTCAAAATAAGGCCTTTACCGAACACATTGTTGATGCCTTGATGCAATCTTATGAAGAAAAACTTGAGTTGAAAGTTTCTATCCCTAGAAAACTCCATGATGAGTGGGAACCTACTACTAAAATAAAAATTAAAGATTATGAGTTCCATGCTTTGTGTGATTTGGGTGCTAGTGTCTCTACTATTCCAAAAACTTTATGTGATTTGCTAGATTTCCGTGACTTTGATGATTGCTCTCTAAACTTGCATCTTGCGGATTCCACTATTAAAAAACTATGGGAAGAATTAATGATGTTCTTATTGTTGCAAATAGGAATTATGTGCCTGTAGGTTTTATCGTTCTTGATATAGATTGCAATCCTTCATGTCCTATTATTCTTGGTAGACCTTTCCTTAGAATGATTGGTTCAATTATTGATATGAAGGAAGGGAATATTAGATTCCAATTTCCCTTAAAGAAGGGTATGGAACACTTCCCTAGAAAGAAAATAAAATTACCATATGAATCTATCATGAGAGCCACTTATGGATTGCCTACCAAAGATGGCAATACCTAGATCTATCCTTGCTTTTATGCCTAGCTAGGGGTGTTAAACGATAGCGCTTGTTGGGAGGCAACTCAATTTTATTTTGTGTTTTTTGTTTTTGCTTATGTTTATGAATAAATAATCCATCTACCTTCTGTTTGGATGTGGTTTTATGTTTTAATTAGTGTTTGTGCCAAGTAGAACCTATAGGATAACCTACGATGATAGTTGATTTGATTCTGCTGAAAAACAGAAACTTTGCGCGCATGAATATAATTTTGTTCAATCACAGGAACGTGATTTTGCATTGATTCTTTTTGCTGCTGTTCAATAAACAAATTGTACAGGACCTCCTATTTTTGTAGAATTTTTAGAGTTCCATAAGTTTGTGTTAGTTACAGATTGCTACAGACTATTCTGTTTTTGACAGATTCTGTTTTACATGTGTTGTTTGCTTATTTTGATGAATCTTTGGCTAATAAAATAGTTTATAATCCATAGAGAAGTTGGAATACAGTAGGTTTAATACAAATATAAATAAAGAATGAGTTCATTACAGTACCTTGAAGTAGTCTTTTGTTTTCTTTCTCTAACGGAGCTCACGAGATTTCTGTTGAGTTTTGTGTTGTGAAGTTTTCAAGTTTTGGGTGAATTCTTTCGATGGATTATAGAACAAGGAGTGGCAAAAGCCTAAGCTTGGGGATGCCCATGGCACCCCCAAGATAATCCAAGGACACCAAAAAGTCAAAGCTTGGGGATGCCCCGGAAGGCATCCCCTCTTTCGTCCACTTCCATCGGTAATTTACTTGGAGCTATATTTTTATTCACCAACATGATATGTGTTTTGCTTGGAGCGTCTTGTATTATTTGCGTCTTTGCTTGTTAGTCTACCACAATCATCCTTGCTGTACACACCTTTTTAGAGAGCCATACATGAATTGGAATTTGTTAGAATACTCTACGTGCTTCACTTATATCTTTTGAGCTTGATAGTTTTGCTCATAGTGCTTCACTTATATCTTTTGAGCTTGATAGTTTTTCTCATAGTGCTTCACTTATATCTTTTGAGCGTGATAATTTTTGCTCTAGTGCTACACTTATATCTTTCAGAGCACGGTGGTGGATTTGTTTTAACGAAACTATTGATCTCTCATGCTTCACTTAGATTATTTTGAGAGTCATTAATATCATGGTAATATGCTTAATGTTAATATACTTGGTGTTCAAGATATGTGAACCTTTCTTTTGAGTGCGTTGAATACTAAGATAAATTTGATGCTTGATAATTGTTGTGAGATATGAAGATGGTGACATTAGAGTCATGCTAGTTGAGTAGTTATGAATTCAAAGAATACTTGTGTTGAAGTTTGTGATTCCCGTAGCATGCACGTATGGTGAACCGTTATGTGATGAACTCGGAGCATGATTTATTTATTGATTGTCTTCCTTATGAGTGGCGGTCGGGGACGAGCGATGGTATTTTCCTACCAATCTATCCCCCTAGGAGCATGCGTATAATACTTTGCTTTGATAACTTCTAGATTTTTGCAACAAGTATATGAGTTCTTTATGACTAATGTTGAGTCCATGGATTATACGCACTTTTTCCCATCCTTCCACCTTTGCTAGCCTCTCTAATACCGCGCACTTTTCGCCGGTGTCATACACCCACCATATACCTTCCTCAAAACAGCCACCATACCTACCTATCATGGCATTTCCATAGCCATTCCGAGATATATTGCCATGCAACTTTCCACCATTCCGTTTATTATGACACGCTCCATCATTGTCATATTGCTAGCATGATCATGTAGTTGACATCGTATTTGTGGCAAAGCCACCATTCATAATTCTTTCATACATGTCACTCATGATTCATTGCATATCCCGGTATACCGCCGGAGGCATTCATATAGAGTCATACTTTGTTCTAAGTATCGAGTTTGTAATTGTTGAGTTGTAAGAAAAATAAAAGTGTGATGATCATCATTATTAGAGCATTGTCCCAAGTGAGGAAAGGATGATGGAGACTATGATTCCCCCATAAGTCGGGATGAGACTCCGGACAAAAAAAAAGAGGCCATAAAAAAAGAGAAAGGCCCAAATAAAAAAATGAGAGAAAAATAGAGAAGGGACAATGCTACTATCCTTTTACCACACTTGTGCTTCAAAGTAGCACCAAGATCTTCATGATAGAGAGTCTCTCATTTTGTCACTTTCATATACTAGTGGGAATTTTTCATTATAGAACTTGGCTTGTATATTCCAATGATGGTCTTCCTCAAAATGCCCTAGGTCTTCATGAGCAAGCGAGTTGGATGCACACCCACTTAGTTTCTTTTGTAGAGCTTTCATATACTTATAGCTCTAGTGCATCCGTTGCATGGCAATCCCTACTCACTCACATTGATATCTATTGATGGGCATCTCCATAGCCCGTTCATACGCCTAGTTGATGTGAGACTATCTTCCCTCTTTTTGTCTTCTCCATGACCACCCTTCTATTCCACATAGTGCTATATCCATGGCTCACGCTCATGTATTGCGTGAAGATTGAAAAAGTTTTGAGAATGTCATAAGTATGAAACAATTGCTTGGCTTGTCATCGGGGTTGTGCATGATTTAAATATTTTGTGTGGGGAAGATGGAGCATAGCCAGACTATATTATTTTGTAGGGATAGCTTTCTTTGTCCATGTTATTTAGAGAAGACATGATTGCTTTGATTAGTATGCTTGAAGTATTATCATTTTTTATGTCAATATGAACTTTTGTCTTGAATCTTTCGGATCTGAATATTCATATCACAATTAAGAATATTTACATTGAAATTATGCCAAAGTATCACTCCGTATCAAAAATTATTTTTTTATCATTTACCTACTCGAGGACGAGCAGGAATTAAGCTTGGGGATGCCTGATACGTCTCCAACATATCTATAATTTTTTATTGATCCATGCTACTTTATCTACTGTTTTGGACTATATTGGGCTTTATTTTCCAATTTTATATTATTTTTGGGACTAACTTATTAACCGGAGGCCTAGCCCAGAATTGTTGTCTTTTGCCTATTTCAGTGTTTCGAAGAAACGGAATATCAAACGGAGTCCAAACGGAATGAAACCTTCGGGAACGTGATTTTCCAACCGAACGTGATCCAGGAGACTTGGACCCTACTCCAAGAAGTGCCAGAGGCGGTCACGAAGGTGGAGGGTGCGCCCCCCCGGGCGCGCCCCCCTAATTTGTGGGCCCCCTGACGCTCCACCGACGTACTCCTTCCTCCTATATATACCTACGTATCCCCGAACGATCAGAACAGGAGCCAAAAACCTAATTCCACCGCTGCAACCTTCTGTATCCACGAGATCCCATCTTGGGGCCTGTTTCGGAGCTCCGTCGGAGGGGGCATCCACCACGGAGGGCTTCTACATCAACAGCATATCCCCTCCGATGAAGTGTGAGAAGTTTACTTCAGACCTTCGGGTCCATAGCTAGTAGCTAGATGGCTTATTCTCTCTTTTTGGATCTCAATACAATGATCTCCCCCTCTCTCGTAGAGATCTATTCGATGTAATCTTCTTTTTGCGGTGTATTTGTTGAGACCGATGAATTGTGGGTTTATGATCCAGTATTATCTATGGAAAATATTTGATTCTTCTCTAAAATCTTTTATGTATGATTTAGTTATCTTTGCAAGTCTCTTCGAATTATCCTTTTTGGTTTGGCCAACTAGATTGGTAGTTCTTGCAATGGGAGAAGTGTTTAGCTTTGCGTTCAATCTTTTGGTGTCCTTTCCCAGTGACAGAAGGGGCAGCAAGGCACATATTGTATTGTTGCCATCGAGGATAATAAGATGGGGTTTTTATCATAATGCATGAATTTATCCCTCTACATCATGTCATCTTGCTTAAGGCGTTACTCTGTTTTTAACTTAATACTCTAGATGCATGCTGGAGAGCGGTCGATGAGTGGAGTAATAGTAGTAGATGCAGAATCGTTTCGATCTACTTTGTCTTGGACGTGATGCCTATATACATGATCATTGCCAAGATATGCTCATAACTATGCTCAATTCTGTCAATTGCTCAACAGTAATTTGTTCACCCACCGTAGAATATCTATGCTCTTGAGAGAAGCCACTAGTGAAACCTATGGCCCCCGGGTCTATTCTCATCATATCAATCTCTGTCGCTTTATTTACTTGCTTTGCTTTTACTTTTTACTTTGCATCTATCTATCAAAAATACCAAAAATATTATTTATCATCTCTATCAGATCTCACTATCGTAAGTGACCGTGAAGGGATTGACAACCCCTAATCGCGTTGGTTGCGAGTTGCTATCGTTTTGTGTAGGTACGAGGGACTTGTGTGTGGTCTCCTACTGGATTGATACCTTGGTTCTCAAAAACTGAGAGAAATACTTACGCTACTTTCCTGCATCATCCTCTCCTCTTCGGGGAAATCCAACGCAGTGCTCAAGAGGTAACAGAGGGCCTCTATATCAACCTTGCTGCCCTTCCGATGAAGCGTGAGTAGATTACCACAGACCTAAGGGTCCATAGCTAGTAGCTAGATGGCTTCTTATCACTCTTTGATCTTCAATACAATGTTCTGCTAGATGTTCTTGGAGTTCTATCCGATGTAATCTTATTTTGCAGTGCGTTTGTTGAGATTTGATGAATTGTTATGATCAGGTTATCTATGAATAATATTTGAGTCTTCTCTGAACTCTTTTATGCATGATTAAGATATCTTTGTATTTCTCTTCAAATTATCGGTTTGGTTTGGCCAACTAGATTGATTTTTCTTGTAATGGAAGAGGTGCTTAGTTTTGGGTTGAATCTTGCGGTGTCCTCATCCAGTGACAGAAGGGGTAGCGAGGCATGTATTGCCTTGTTGCCTTCAAGGATAAAATAATGGGTTTTATGTCATATTGCTTGAGTTTATCCCTCTACATATTGTCATCTTACTTAAAGCGTTACTCCGTTCTTATGAACTTAATACTCTAGATGCATGCAGGAGTCGGTCTATGTGTGGACTAATAGTACTAGATGCAGAATCATTTCGGTCTACTTATCACGGACGTGATGGCTATGTTCATGATCATTGCCTTAGACATCTTCATAACTATGTGTTATTCTATCAGTTGCTCAACATTAATTTTTTTACCCATCGTATGTTTAATTTCAAGAGAGAAGCCTCTAGTGAAACATATGGCCCCGAGGTCTATTTTTAGATCTATAAATCAAAAAACCCAAAAATACCTTGCTGCAATTTATTTATATTTTCTTTAGTTTGCCTTTTTATTTATCTTTTATACCTATCTCTATTAGATCTCACTCTTGTTCGTGACCGTGAAGGGATTGACAACCCCTTTTTCACATTGTGTGCAAGTGTTTGTTAGTTTGTGTGGCTGCATATATTGGAGACTTGTTTGTGCCTCCTACTGGATTGATTCCTTGGTTCTTAACCGAGGGAAATACTTATCTCTACTTTGTTGCCTCATCCTTTCCTCTTCAAGGGAAAAATTAATGCAAGCTGAAGAAGTAGCAGTAGCCGAACCCAGGATGGCAACCTGGAAGGAGAATCTGCTATGGTATTGCCTGTTGTAGGAGAGAGGACTACAATGAGATCTAATGGTCATGGTTATACACGCAGCTTGGAAATTGATTCTGCCTCTCGTACTTAGAGGCCCGCTGCCAGGTCATATTTTGTTCTAGTGGCACAGCGCCGAGACTGCATACAGATTTATCCTGGGTGGCTGGAGTAAATTGATTTAGGCAAAAGGATGTGGACAGCTCTCAAATAATTTTGAGCAGATGGGAAACATGAAGAGGTTAGTATATACTCATGTTCTGGTCTGCTCTATCATCAGATAATTTTCATTCTGTGTTAATTATCAGTTATCATAAGGAGTGTTTGCTTGATGAGCATTCATACCAAATGATGAACTAATTAGATCCTAGGTTCTCCAAAAGATAACATTGTTTGCCTCAGTTACCTGATAGATTTTCAGCCTTTGCGTCAAAATGATTGTATGCATTTTTTTCACACTACCTTGTATTTCTTTAATCATAACCATGCATACATGTAAAAAAACTCATGGCCACTTGTGCGGTTGATAGAAATCAGTTAACATCTCAATTTCCCCATGTGCTATTGTATGACTGTGGAGGTTTTTTTTAGCATGCTCCCTCTTACCTCCCCTTTTCACATGAGATGTAAGAGTATAAAATAAATCTAAGACGTTGATTTCATTAGGTAGTGAACTTGAATAAATATTACCTTCTTAACTCCAATGTGAAAATATGGGGTAAGAGGGAGCATGTTAAAATTGCTCAAGAATGCGGGCACAGCCACAGGAGCGCTGCCTATTCTATTAACGGAACGAATCCATTAGATTTCTCTTACAGAAATTCATGACTGCCATTGTTGTTGCTGAAACTAGGTGGTGCTGCCACTAGTGGCGAAGTTTGAGCATAATCCAAGAGGGCCATTACCTGATGGGGAGCGAATTAGTAGCAAAGGAGGGGCTAATCTCTAGTTAAAACGCTTGTTAGGCTTAAAAAATTGTATATTCTTTTATGGATGCAAAAAATAAGGGGGGGCATGGCCTCCGTTGGTCTACATGAAGCTCTGCCACTGGTTGCCACACATTCTACAGTGTTGTTACAGCCATTGACAGAATCTTGTTTTTGCACAATATCCAAATGGTCTAGCAGTGACAAGACACCAATTTGTCAGGATCTCGACTTTTGGCCTTCTGCTAGGATGCACTAATGAAACTGATAGGTCTCGCCATTCCTGGATGTTGTGAACGTTACTGGACTAGAATAGATTATTCTGGAGAAGGATATGGCAGCGTGACAAACCTAAACCACGATGATGCAACTAATGGAATGTGGTCAAGAATGGCATTCTCTCCGGGTGCACACCAGAGAGCATACAAATAGGGTCTGCATGGACGACCAAAACACATGGCGTCTTTTTGAGAAACTAACCCATCCTTTTTTCTTTGATCTACCAAAATCCGTTTCAAGTTATTGTAGAAGTTCCTTGTAGTGATTTGTTAAAATAATTCACACCTGTTCATCTATTCATGCTATGTTTTTTAATCTAATCCCGTAATATAGATGATGAATATCCATTTTTCATAAAATACTGCATGTACCTCTAATTCTTTGGCATTCAACTATACAATTGAATCTATACTATTATTAAAAGAGCAAACATAAACTCTCCCAAACTCACACAACAAACTGTACACAAAACAATCAGAACCCTCCGATTAAATCAACTTAAGCGTATCTTACTGCCCACATTATATCAAGAGTTTGTGATCCAAATCAACGATTCAGATCAAATGTTCTGCCTGGCAGACGTCGTGGTCTGCCAATCCTTTTACCGCTCCACGTCCCCAAATCCACGCAGCCCCGCCTGCAATACACGGATCCGGATCCATTCCACCCGCCTCTGTGGTTCCCCAGCTCCCCTCCCGCCTCTCTCTCTCCTCCTCACTACAGGACGCCACCGGGGGACGGCCTGCATCGGCGGCACCGGGGTCGGTCTCCTCACTCGAGCAGCGTCTGTGGCGCGGGAGGTAGCAGGCTCGGACTGCATCGCCAGCGCTAGTGTCCCTCTCCTCCGCTGAGCGGCGGCAACGGCGCGGGATGCAGCGCACTCGACCTGCGTCGTCAGCGGGCGGCGGCGCGGGACGCATCGGGCTCGACCTGCTCGGCGACGGCAGGCTCCATCTCCTCCCTCAGACATCAGCAGGCTCGCGCTCCACGATTTATTCAACTCCGTGCGGCGATTCATCAACTTCCGCACCAGAGGCGCCGCCGCGGAGCACTCCGCCGGGACTCATTTCCAAGAGCCCCACGCCGCCGCGCTGCCCGCTGCCGCTCACGCCCATGCCTGTCAACGGGAGCGGACGAGTAGGAGAGATCCCGCCGATCCGATGGCGGAAGGGCGAGATGATCGGCTCCGGTACGTTCGGGAAGGTCTACGCCAGGATAAATTTGGACACCAGCGAGCTCCTCGCAGTAAAGCAGGTACTGGGATTCAGGGATTTGGTTTTCTGGTTTGTACTGTGTGAAGACTTGGAGTCATTCATTACACTAAGTCTCTCCTTTGTTTGATTTTGGTTCCAGTTTTGATCGGGAGCACCAACGCGACCTAGGAGAAAGCCCAAGTGTGTAGCACTTCCCAGCCAATTTGGTTACCAATTTAGTTCTTCAGATTTTTCTTCATGTGAGGTGATTTGGGGCTTTTGTTTTTACTATTAGGCGCATATAAGAGAACTCGAGGAAGAAGTGAAGCTCCTCAAGAACCTTTCTCACCACAATATTGCAGTGAATAGATAAATTTCGATTACATATCAGATTCTTTATTTAATTTGCAGCCTGTACTTGCTTAATCCATTTTCTGTGGTTTCAGAAGAGGTACCTTTGGGACTGTCCGTGACGAAGACACACTGAATATTTTGCTAGATTTTGTTCCCCGCCCACTGCATGCTGCCGTCGGGCTCTCACCACTCCGACATGAATGCCTCTATCGAGAACTCCTCTGCTACCTCCTCCCAATCTCCGCCACAAGATTCTCCCGTCCAGGTAGTGTACAGTCTGTCTCAAGATTCTATTAGCATGTCTACAATTAGCTTGTTTAATTCCATACACGCTTTGCTCCCTGTGCGTACAATAGGATTGTATATCATAGATGGATTGAACAACATACATGTATGTAGAATTATTAGCATGTGACAAGACATTTAGAATTTGATTGCCTGTTTTGTGCACTATGTTGGAATATGTTCATTACAGATCCTGAGCAAGGAGTAAACAAATTAGTTCTTAAAGCTTCTCCGTCATGCCGGAAGGACAACTGTAGCCGGCATCGTCGCCGTCGCTTATGGAGCTCCACACCATTGCCCAGTTGTACGAGAGCATGTTCAATCTTCTCCATTCAAGACTATGCAACTGGTGAACTCTGCCAAACAAGAATATATGATAATTAGGCATATATGTGTTGGCGCCGCCTCTCCTCGCGGCGCCGCTTCTTCTTCTTCTCTCATCACTCTCTCTTGGATTTCTCTCAAGAACACACATATGAGACGAGAACACACACGCACACACACTGCACCAAGGAAGAAGACACAATGGCTTTGCTAGTGGCTCTCTCCTTGGTGAAACACATATACTACATTGCTTTTGCCCAGCCCACACGCCTTGACTTCATTCATTACTCACAGCACTATATATAGACAAAGTTTAGGCACTTCTGCCATGCTACTCAGGCCACTACCCAGCCACGACGCTCGGCCACTAACCCACTAAGCCACATGCACGGCCAAGTCCAGTCCGTTTGCAGCGCTCCCTCAACGGCCACACACCTGGTCAGCAGCTAGCATGCAGCCTAAAAATGCTCAGTCCACGGCCTACCGTGTAGCTAGTCCACTAACTAACTCACAGAATACTAGCTCTACCGATCAGCTTTGCATGGTGCACGTGATCACAACTTAACGTGCACACCCTGCCGCAGCTTGGACTAAATGCATGACTCAACAAAAACAAATAATCTAAAACTAACGCTAATAACAAGATTAGTTCTAACATTCACCTCCCTAATCTTGTTAACTTATTTCTCTCTTGAAGCCCGTGGTCGTTGTTGTCGTCGGTGCAACGCGGAGATGGCCGCCAATGCCATCTTGTCACATCGATTGCCGCCGTCGCCGCTAGCTTCAGTGAGAGCCGCACCTCGTGCGCCTTCACCATGAGTGCGCTGCCGTGGCACGCTCGCTGCCGCCTGTTTGCCACCGGTGCCGCAACTCGTCGGTGACTCGCCTCCATGTTCGTCACTGGTGCCGCACCTCGCCGGTGACTCGCCTCCATGTTGCCGACGATGACGCACGTTGTCGCCGACTCGGCATGGAACTCGTTTCACCTCCATGTTGCCGACGACGACGCACCTTGTCGACAACTCCGACATGGAACTCCTCATGGTAATGGCCTCCGCTCCATGGCCATCACCTCCTTGCCGCCGGTGACGCAACTTACCGGGCAGCATACCTTTTCTCCATCGCTCGTGACGCAGCTCGACGATGATGGAGACACGCACCGGCCGCTAGCAGCATCGCGCCGCCAACGGCGTCCACCTTGGGCCGCCGGTCTCCACCCCACATGGAGTCCACCGCACCGTCACCATCGCCTCGGATCAACAAGGCTCTGATACCAATTGTTGGCGCCGCCTCTCCTCGCGGCGCCGCTTCTTCTTCTTCTCTCATCACTCTCTCTTGGATTTCTCTCAAGAACACACATATGAGACCAGAACACACACGCACACACACTGCACCAAGGAAGAAGACACAATGGCTTTGCTAGTGGCTCTCTCCTTGGTGAAACACATATACTACATTGCTTTTGCCCAGCCCACAAGCCTTGACTTCATTCATTACTCACAGCACTATATATAGACAAAGTTTAGGCACTTCTGCCATGCTACTCAGGCCACTACCCAGCCACGACGCTCGGCCACTAACCCACTAAGCCACATGCACGGCCAAGTCCAGTCCGTTTGCAGCGCTCCCTCAACGGCCACACACCTGGTCAGCAGCTAGCATGCAGCCTAAAAATGCTCAGTCCACGGCCTACCGTGTAGCTAGTCCACTAACTAACTCACAGAATAGTAGCTCTACCGATCAGCTTTGCATGGTGCACGTGATCACAACTTAACGTGCACACCCTGCCGCAGCTTGGACTAAATGCATGACTCAACAAAAACAAATAATCTAAAACTAGCATTAATAACAAGATTAGTTCTAATAATATGCCCCGTATGGTAGATATATACTAATTCATTTGTTGTGGTGGGGATTAGTGTCACACTCTGTTTTGGATTGTAGATAGCTAGGTCAACAAAAATGGATATTCTGAATATTTTCTGATTTTTTAGTAAGGGCTTCATCTATAAGGTATGGAGTAATTCTGATTTGGTGCGGATTAATTCTTCACATGCTGGAATGTGGAGAGATGGTGGGCTCTAAGGCCATGTCGATGTTGTTGCGCTTGCAGCTTGAGATGTACTTGGTCCAAACGGTCATCATTGTTTTGAAGGGTGAGTACACGATGCTATGTTATAAACCTGCACTGATTTTCACAATCTTGGCATCCGATAGATGTCTACTGAATTTCAATTAAATTTTGTTTCAAAAAATTTAAAAATTGCATCATAAAGGAGATGTTAACCAGTGATTTGACATGATAAGATGTTAGTGAAGTATGGCTAACTATGACATTAGCAAAACTTTTATTTGCATATATTCATATATACTTTGCATTTTAGAAACGTGCACCGTAATGGAGCTCCACACCATTGCACAGTTGTACGAGACCATGTTCAATCTTCTCCATTCAAGACTATGCAAATGGTGAACTCTGCCAAACAAGACGGTATGACGATTAGGCTTATATGCCGCGTAAGGTAGCTATATAGTAATTCACTTGTTGTAGTGTGGATTAGGGTCGCACTTTGTTTTGGATTTTAGATAGCTAGTTCAACAAAAAATGGTTATTCTGAATATTTTCTGATTTTTTAGTAAGGGCTTCATCTATAAGGTATGGAGTAGTTCTGATTTGGTGCAGATTAATTCTTCACATGCAGGAATGTGGAGAGACGGTGGGCTCTAAGGCCATGTCAATGTTGTTGCACTTGAAGCTTGAGATGTGCTTGATCCTTCACTGCTATTTTTCCTAAGCAACTTCGCATGGAATTAGGATCACTTGATAAGATTCTGATATGTTTTTCAAATTTCCTTCCTTTATGCATGAATCTATCATCAAGATCATTTATATGGTACCTGTATGCTGCTGTAGATTTGTTGGTGTTGATTTGCTGTAAGAGGAAATGTGATATTGTTCTCATCATTTTCTTTCATAGCATGTGCAATGCGTTACAACATCAGTTTCATTGGTTTCGAAAAGGTGATAAACATGTGACTATTCTTGCTTGTCGTATTTGTTTATGTGTTTTGCACAGCTCCTTCTGCTTTTTTGCAGCAAGGCTTACGTGGATCATATCTTTCCTATCACACTGATTTCATCGTGAAAATTGTAGGAATCTGGAGGAGATTCAGGGTCTTGGATAGCAAACAATACTGCCCAAAAATAGGTATTCTACATAATGTGGAGGGGTAGACATGTTGTCTTCTTGATTTTATTTTTTCATTTTCTTGCTGTCGAAGTACTTGTACTTGTGATTTCATGATGTTTTGTGAAACATTAAAGGATGTCTTGGAACGATGAAGTTCCCAATCTTCATGGTAGATGATAGGACACTGCTCGCTGAAGTTGCTCATTGCCTCGCATAAAAGGATGGAATCTCCTTATTTTTTGCTATGTTTTGCACATGTTGAATATGATGCCATTGCTTTGAACATTATATTTGTGTTGATAAAAAAGGACATGATTTGGTATGCTCTCCCTGTAGAGGTTCTAGTTTGGTCAGTTGACTTGGTGTTGTTGAGATGACCCAAGCCACCAGCAATTTGAGCTTGCCCCCATGATGTGTGTGATTATATTTAGGTGGACAAAATACTCCTGTGATAAGCCCAAAAAGAAAATTTGGCATGAAGCGGGAGGTAGACCGTTGGTGACGCACAAAAATAAAATCTGGCATGATGCGAGAGGTAGAGCGTTGGTGACGCCCAAAAAGAGGATTTGGCGTGACGCAGGAGGTAGAGCATTGTGTGTGACAGGAAAGATACAAACTTGTTCAAAAATTCAAACCGTCTGGATGGCAATTGCAAGATGGCGATCGGATGGTGTGGACACATTTTAGACCAATTGTTGTTAAAACATAACATGTTATTGTGACAACTATTATGAACAAAATTTTGATTTAAATAATCAAAATATTGAAGAAATTTCTAAACTTATGTGCGTTGCACGTGCACACTTACTAGTTTGTCAAAGAAGGGAACCCCCCCCCCCCCCCCCCCCCCCGCTTTCAACCAATATGAGTTTGATCTAAAGCACTCCACGAGCCCATCCCAGCACTCGGGCGAGCTGTCCCGCTCGCCATGCCCTATATCGCCGCCACCGCCGTTCTCTCCTCCCCTCGTTCCGCGCCTCCCCCTCCAGGCACCAAGCCACCTCCAGAACCGTGCCTCAAGTGCTCGCCGCTCCTCTTCCTCCTAAATACATATGCCCAGGGTAGGGGAGGAGAGAGGACATGCTTAGACCGGCGGCGAGGCGATATGACAGGACGAGCCTCACGCGTTGTGGCCTATGCACACGTGCTAGCCGGAATGAGTCCACTGTGTCGGTGGATCAATATGGGTCTTGGCGGTGGTGGCAGGCATCGGCGAATCGGAGTACGTGGTCTGAAGCTGCGGTTCTTCGGCTAAGACGAGGAGGTGGACATCTTGGCTCTGCGGTTGACGGAGGGCTTCCTCACTCCTCTTTCCCTGTCTTATATTCTTTCCCATGAAGGTCACATAATACCTCTAATTTGTACTTCTTGCTTCATAATTCATTTTTTGAACTGGATGAAATAAGATGATTATACTTTTGGTTATTTTGGACAATGATGATATCTTGCAGATCTCTGAAATGGGAAAAGTAATATTTTGTCATCTCCCTTTGGTCTGCATGGACGTGCACTTAGTTTAAGGTTGCTCGATCCAACGGAAGGGAAACAACTTGAAAAGTTTAACAATCTTGCTCCTTAAGAACCGGTCACCAGGTCTGCTTGTACAAGTGCAACTCACTTAGATCCACTAAAGCTTGTATCTTTGTTGAATCCATATCCAATGCTACCATATGTTAGGAAGTTTATGTTGATATGACATTCTAATGTACTAACTGAATGCAGATGTGAGAAAAGAGCACACAATTGAGGAGGCATATTTGTCCACAACATGAACTAGGGACTGGATGCTTGGAGGGTGGAGTTGAAGCATGTGTCATGTTTAGCCAAGCTTTGGAAAATGGGGGAGGAAGGTGTTGTTTTCTTGGTAAGTAAATTAGTGTTACACTGACCTTGGTAGTGTTTCCTGGGTAAATCCTCGGTCGGGGCATTCGTCGTCGGAAGTGCGATTTGTTCATCGTCTACTACCTCCGTCCGGCGTTCGTCGTCGGAGGGCTTCTCGGCGTTCGTCGCTGTTGGGTTTGTCCCACCAATATTCTCATTCATTCTTCAACCACCATATGATGTTTACTGATCTTGATCTTCCCCACTCGCCAGTTCTGAAGACTATATATTCAAGGTAATATTAAACCTACTCTTGAGAGAGAGAGAGAGAGATCTAGCTACTTCTATGAACCTACAGTCCTAACAGCATCTCCAGCCGTTCGGCCCCCCAGGACGGCAAAAAAGAGCGGCCTGGGGGCGAGACGGCGCTAGATCGGCCCCTGGGGTTCTTTTCTCCCCAACCACGCGCCCAGGTGCCGCCCCCCAAGGTGCTCCATATTCGAAATCCATCATTCGCGCTCAAAGAAACAAAAAACCGGCGATAATCGCAATAGTTCGGCGATGCGGTTCCATAGTTTGGCGACCAAAATAAAAAGGACACGCAGTAGTTCGGCGTACAAAAAAGGAAGGACGTGGGAGGAGTTCATAAAACGTCGAGCTCGACCTCCGGCGGCGTCAGCGTCGGCGTATGCGGGCTGGGAGGAGGCGACGCGGCTTCCGGGTTGTTCGGCGCAGCGGAGGCATCGTCAGTGGGGCTGGGCGTCGCGGAGGCATCGTCATCAGCCGCCAGGCTGGGCGGTGGCATCGGCGTCGCCGGTATCTGGTTCAGGATGAGGCCGCGCTCGGCCAAGAACCACGCCTTGAGCTTCTCGTCGCTGCTCTGGAGCATGTCAGCGCCCCCCATCAAGAAGGCGAGGTCGTTGTTCCTCTTATTGGCGTCTTGAGCTTTGAGTTTCGCGGCGGCGTTGGCGCGGAGCAAGTCGAGTTTGACGGCGCTGTTCGTCATCAAAACAGACCACCTCGCCTTTGTTTTCACTTCTCGCTCGGCGGCCCTGGTCTTTGCGTCAGCGATGCAGTGTTCGATGGACTCTTGCACGCGCGCGTCTATTGACTCGGCGTATTTCCCCTTCTTGGCACCTTTGTTGCTGTCCGGGCGCCCGTCGGCCGCGCTGCTTTCGACGCGTCCGGCTTGTACGTCTCTTTGGCCTTGGCAAGGGTGCGTCGGACGGCCGCCTATTTCTCGCACTTGTCGATCCGCTTGAAGACGTGGAGGTCCTTGAAGTCTGCGTCGCTGTTGTCGTCGCGGAACAAGGCGAACATGCGCAGCAGCTGCGCCGAGAAAAGACGCGAGTCGGCGCTCCACATCCGCCTTCCACTCGGCGTTGGTCATGCCAGGGGGCTTGGACAGCGGAGCCCTAGGCTTTCTTTGCTTCGGCGGGGCGGCGGCGGCGGGATCCGTCACGGCGCGTGGCATCACGTACTTCTTTGGCGGCATAGCGGGCGGAAGGGCAAGGTGGAGGCGGGGGTTTGGTGGGAGGAATGGAGAAGAGAGGGGGGTGGGGGCGGGAGGAAACGGCGGGAAAAGTCTTCCAGCCGCCGACAGAGCGGCCCCACGTCGCTTTTCGCTTCTGCCGGCGCGCCCAGGCGACACCGGGCCACTTGGATTCGGGGCGGGACCGCCGGCTCTGGATTTCGCCCAAACCGGCGCTAAACGAGATCCTGGGGGCGCGACTGGGGGCCTGTTGGGGGCGCGGCTGGAGATGCTCTAAGGAAACTACTCGCACATGGTCATCAGAGAGAGAGAGAGAGAGAGTCCATCAGGGACATGTATAGTCTAGGTTTTCTAGTTTTCTAGACAGGAGAGGGAGACGTGAGAGTGTTCTTAAAAGAAGTGTGAGAGAACTTGTGTGTCAGGGAGAGCTTTTTATTTTTATAGGCCAAATCGTGCAGCATGTGTGAGAGGGCGAGAGCAAGTGAAAAAGAGAGAGAGCGTGAGATAGAGAGCATGCATGTGATATAATCGGGTGAGAGATGTCCAACAATCCTCCAGTTTTCACATGGGCACAAAAACTAAGCCCGGTAATTAGAACGGTCAGTTCTGACATGCACCAGGCCAGCGCACCAATCTCTAGGTTTTGAAATGGCTGGATATACAAGTGCATGTAGCGGGGCTGCAGCGATCCATATAGCAACTACTTTCCCTTTGGATGCCCTATTCGTGATATATTTCTTTTATACATTGTTTTATGTACATTTTTGCAAGCTTGCGTGGGCCTACTATGCGGGGCACCTTTTCTGTAATGTAAATTCATATATGCCACTTTTTTTTGGTAACGACCAATAACTACAAAGAACTATTTTAGTAAGTAATAGATTTTGACACAAATTCTATGGTAGTAATGACATTCTGAATCTTTCCCCAAAGCCATCCACATACAATGGATCCAGATTTTATACTATATATAGAGACTGAATTGTGTTTACATAATTGTGAAAACACAAGGATATATATTAGCAAAGCTCTTTTTGGCAGCAAGTAATTAAGGATTAATACCTTCTAGCTGTACTTTGCTGGTGACAACTTTACCTGCAGAAAGCAACACGGTTTGACATCCCCCCCCCCCCCCCCCCTCCTCCCCACATTTATATTCCTGGTAAGAACACTATTTACAAACCTGTGTTTTCTCTTCCTCTACACACTCCAACCTTGCTCTCATATCAGTAGGAAAAACAAATCATCCCTGGGCTCCCTGCCAAGCATCTCCCCGTTCTACGCTCCGGAAACCAGGTTTGCTTTCATCTACCTTCCTTGAATATATTCTCCTCATCCCATTTCTGCTTCCTCATTTTATTAACTTGTTGGTAACTAGGGCAAGATGGATCTACGTGTTGAAAAAGCAGAAGATTCGAGTGATTCAAGTGAAAGAACTATCAGCAATAGTTCTATGCGGATCACATACTGTGGCAGCCAAGCCCAGGATGACGACCTGGAAGCAGATTCTGCTATGGTATTACCTGTTGTCGGATGGAAGGAAGCAAGATCTGACGGGCATGGTTATACAGATGGCCTTCAGATTGATTCTGCCTCCCCTGCTGGGAGGGCTGTTGTCAGCTCTCAATCTTTACCAGTGGCACAACCCAGAGACTACATAGATATACCTCTCCCTCAGTGGCTGAAAGATATAGATTCAGGAGCAGGGTTGTGGACGGCTGTTATACAATTTCGAAAAGATGGGAAGAAGTATGACAATGTTAGTATACTCATGTTCGTCTGCGCTCTTTCCACTAATAATATTGTTGTGTGTTAATCCCTAGTCATCTCATAGCATATGGAGTGTTTACGTGACGAGCATTCAGACCAAATGATGAATTAATTAGGTTCACAAACATGTGTTTTGCTTGAGTTATCTTATAATTTTTTGATCTTTGGCATCCAAATAATAGTCTGCATATGTTTCCGCACTAGTTTGTATTTGGTTTTGCACAACGATGCATATATGTGAAACAAATCATAGGGCACACTGATATCATTTTATTATAGAATTCTCTTGTGTAGTGAGTGGTTAAAATAATTAACATCTACTCGACTAGTCATGGAACCTTTTACAATCTGATGCCGTAGTTCCAAAAACATAATGTCAACATAATACATTAACTACATGTAGGTCTTTGGTGTTCAACTAAAGAATTGAATTTTGTCATAGTATTTAACCCAGAATTCAACCACTGTGGCTCTGATCTGTCCACACACTTTTGGATGGTCACTTGTCCTAGCATTTAACCATAACTCATATGAACATGCAACACAGAAATATAATAAAGAATTTTTTGTATAGAATGCTCGGTTGTCTGCTCTCACCATAACATTTTTCCTTTTTAATATTCACAACGGATTTTTTTATTACAACAGTAACTTTCACCTTCTGTATGCTCTATGCAATTTTACACGTTAAATCATGTCTATGTCAAATTAACTATATCTTTTTTGCTCATTTCAGTACTACTTTCACAAGGAATATAGGCACAAATTCTGCTCTAAACTCAACGTTTTAGAGTTCCTAGAAGCAGGAACTGTAAAGGGGAGGCCGGTTAAGAAGGTGCCTAACTACTTGACATCAAAACATTTAGTAATTGTACAAACATGTATACCATTAAGTATTTTTCATATATATTTTACAAGTGTAAATTTCATATGGTACTCTACTTTTTGACAGAGATCAGCTGATACTTCTACGGACAATCATGGTATGTGTAATTTCACCGATGCATTTAAAATATTTGTCTATTATTATTATTCGAAATACTCAAACTTAGGCTGCAAATGAAATCCATATCATGGAAAGAAACAGACTTCTACATGAACTCAACATAAAATAGTTAGTAGTTCAGTAACTCAACTTAAGTTAATATATAATTAACACTATTTTAGATTCTTTCATGACATGATAAAGAAATTGTTTTTATAAATGTTAGATGGGAACCGCCTCATGATTGCAGTTACGTAGTTTTACGATAATATTACTTATTTAATTTCATAAAATATCCGTGTATCATCCTGTCTAGACGAACAATCACGCTGGGGACAAGTTCAAGAAATACTTCTGGTAAACAAATAGTAATTCTGTATAACTCATGGAGGATGTAACTTGTTAGTGGTGTTAAATACTTTGACACCCTTGAAATCTTTTGTGCTAGCATTATTTTTGAAATGATTTCACATATAAATGCATATATCAAGATATCTATCATATTAGTGTGAAAACATCCTCCAGAGTCTTGCACATATGCATTATTCTTTGATTTTTTTTGCATCACAGTTACCTTTTACTATAGCAAGATGAAAAGTTTATCTATCCACAATTTCAGCAGATTATAGATGGGCCACCAAAAGACAAAGGATGACGGCACCAATTTTAAGTAAGCTATCTTGCATACCACATAGGTTTCTCTAATTTTGAGAGGGTATCACTTGTAATGTTGTTCAATATTTCAAACTAGTTTCACCATCATGTATGCTAGTAGTTATTTTGAGAACAATTTCATGAAAAAATACAAAAAGTCAACAAACACTTATAGTTCCTGATGATTCCTAGTTGCATGATTACTACGAATTACACACCTTCTCAGTGTAGAAGTTGTTATCTCGATATGTATCTATTATATGTTATTATCTGTGATTATTGGGTGAAGAATATTTGTTGCTCATGGTTAGATTTTAGACTTTTATTAATACAACAACATGGAGAAAAAGCAAAATACAGATTAAAATAGATCATTAATTTAATATTAAATATTTCTGATAAGTTTGAATGGATGTGTTCTGCAATTATAATACTTCTATGTTCATAATACTTTATCCATAAAATGCGCAGGTTCTAGTATGTTGACAGGAGGACGAACAGCCCCAGCTTCTACAAAACTTCCACATGGTTTTGTGTAATTTCACGTAGATCGCATTGAGACATTTGAGATTATTTATAGTGCCAAAACTATGTTGGGTACAATGTGATTTGAAAAATAGTATGTACTTTCGTAGTATATGTGATAATTGGTGGTGGTTGTTGATGTATTTATTTCATTAGACTTGAATATTTAGCATAATTATTTGATTAATGAGTACTTATTTGATAAGTGAGTTCATTCCTTTAATCCTAAAAACATTAGCAGTCAGACATCCATTGAAGGAAGTTGTGTGAATTGTCCCTCGTGATTGCAGATACTCAACTTCAGATTTTCCAGTCCCTAGCCAAACCTATTTTAGCCACTATGAGTAGTAACAGACACATTCTTAATGCATGGGCAGGCTAGTGCACCAACTTCAGTCACACAATGTGGGAAACCCATTCCTTATCTCGCTTAGAAGATGCAAGAACGCCATCACACTAATAGTAGTTAGTTACTTGTATCAATGATATATGTCCGTCTATAGATAAAGAAGCTATGATCATAATGTTGGATTTATAATACTCTAAGAGCATGTACAAGAAAATCTAGTAAAATTGAGCCCCCAAATGTCCGCAGACGCGTCTAGTCACATCTACGGACAGCACTCGGTCAGCCCGTATTTTTAATTCATTGCAACACAACACCATTTCTAAATACCCGTTTTCATACAATGGCATGCACCATCCACTTGATCTACGTACATATAAACAAGGCCGAGAACTAGAAAACTAAAGTACATGTCATCGGATATGTCAATGACCTCCTTGCCAAAGTCGCTGGCCCCATGGTCATTGACGGCAGGGTGAAGCGCCGGCGCCTCCTCGTCGTCTGCGAAGTGCTGCTTGCGCTTCAGTCAGCCTTATGGATGAAGCTGCGATTCACTGCCACCTTCTCCTCGGACTGGATGGACTTGAGGATGGCCTACTCCTCCTGGGCAAGCAACTCATCCTCCTCCTCTTGGGCAAGCAACTCATCCAATGTGTCCTCTATGCCGAATCCGGCCTGCTCCGGCGCCGCTTCCTCCTCCTCCTCATCTCACGGCTGCTCCTCCTCCTCCTCATTCTCCACCTATTCAATCTTGTCTGGAGCGTCCATATCCTCCTTCAGTACCTCCACCTCGTCTTGCTTCAGCAGGTGCTCATCCAAACTTTCATGGCCCAGAGGAAGGCTTAACAGCCACAATGCACGCGGTGCAGCGCTACTCCGTGGCATGCATCTCCGCCTAGATCTCCACCCGGCACTACGGGTTCAACATATTGTAATATGTCACACTCATGTGGACCATGGCTGCAGCAGGACGACGATGGTGGAGCGATGCCATAGATGGATTTTGCCATGGGCCCCGCAGTTCCGTCTGATGTGGTGGACCCATGCTGGCGCGTCCGCATGTCCCATTTGGATTGGGTATGGGAGGTGATGCTCAGCCAGACGTTTGCGTTGGATGTACGCGAACAGGTTTGGTGCCACTTTGATGTATGTGTAGTTACCATGCAGGCAGCCCAGACGTTTGGGGAATATATGAGGGCCGCGATTGTAGATTCTCTAATAGCACGGCTGCATACAAGCTCGCAGAAATTAAACAACATGAATCAAGTCAATTCTATAAGCACATATAGCTTGTCACTAGTCAAACACCATGACTATAAGAGCATCAAATATAAATCCATTTAATACAAGATAGTGGCATACGAGTATTAAAGGACAGAGACATTCATAGTTCTCCATACGGCACATCTTCATATCCGTTGATTTTATGTTAATCATAAAGATCGACGACTGAGATTAAAATATAGGTATGTCACCCCAATTGGGCATGTCTTCTATTGAATTGGCCTCTAGGTAGCATGACATCGGCCTTCCTTTTCTTATGATGGCCTTCAGGCGCCCAATCCTACAGAATCAGTATCGATACGCTGCCGGGGTCGACCCATCTTCTCCATTGTTGCCTTGCTGATCCCCTTCTTCCTCTCTACCAGGAGCCACAAAAAGTTCTAAAAAAAAAACAGGAGCCGCAGCAGACCCAATCTTCTTCCATCCCATGCTAACGGACAAATTTCTATCGAGACTATCTCCTGAAAGTAAACGAACAATGTTTCCATCTAGACTCCCACCGTGTGATTACCTTTTTTTAGAACGAAAAGTCTAACGCCCACACGTGTGGGCGTTCCTCAACTCGCCCACGCGCCTGGATCGTCGTCCAGTGCCTTTTGCACGAATCTTGGCATGAAAAGGTTGATTTTTTATGCCACGTAGGACGGGGCTGGTGTGTGGGCGTTGGAAAGTTTGCCCACACGCCCGTACCATGCTGTTTGCCAGCTGCGCTGTGTGGGCGAACTAGTTTCTGTCCACACAGCCACCACCTAGGTCATGCGCGTGTGGGGGAACTGCTTTTCACCCACACGACACTCTTATGTTGTGGCCGGCAACTACAGTTACGCGAACGTGGCAACTCGGTACACACACGGCAACTGTGATTCTTTGCTACACGGCAACTATAGTTACGCGAACGTGGCAACTCGGTACACACACGGCAACTGTGATTCTTTGCTACACGGCAACTGCAGTTACGCGAACGTGGCAACTCGGTACACACACATGGCAACTGTGATTCTTTGCTACACGGCAACTGCAGTTGCTCGTACGTGGCAAACAGATAAACACACATGGCAACTGTGATTCTTTGCTACACGGCAACTGCAGTTGCTCGTACGTGGCAAACAGATAAACACACATGGCAACTGTGATTAACAATACATGGCAACTATGGTTGGACCACACGTGGCAACTAGGTAAACACACATGGAAACTACTGTTTTTTACCATATATGGCAAGTAGTTAATCACACGCGGCAACTACGGTTTGATTACACACGGCAACTACCATAAATTAGACATGACAACTATAGAAAACCAAAACAAATAGAGTTGCCATGCTTTTACAACTACACTTGCCATACCGAATAACTACAGCTGCCAACCAGGATGGCAACTAAATCGCCATCCCGCGGGGTACCTAACGTAGCTACGTCAGGACGTGTGGACATTTTTGCTTCGTGCCACACGCACGAGGTGAAGATGAGTAGTACTTGTTGGGCGTGTAGCACGAAGTAGCCGCGCCCACATGTGTGGGCAATTCCAATGTCCGCCCACACACAGCCCGTGTGGGCTGCCTCCTGCTCACACCACACATGGTGTGTGGGCGCATGTCGTATATGCCACACGTGTGGCAGTTAGCGGCGTCCTTTTAGAAAAGGAGAAAGACCCCCGGCCTCTGCATATGGGCGATGCATACAACCATTTTATTAATTATTAACACATGACCTTACAAAGTCATACGACAATAAGACTAAAGGCACCGTGTAAGCAACATCTGTCGCTACTCCTATCCAGTTGATGAAGGGGCGCTGATAGTCTGGGTCTAATACCAAACAGACCTCGCAGCCAAACCTAACATCTAAGACCTGAGGTCCCAACCAGGACTCCTGCCGGGTATGGGCACCCACCAGTCCGGCGTGCTCCTCAACCAGGACGCCTGCCGGGTATGATGCCGCCGCAGCCACCTGCCACCAATCCATCTTCAGATCTGTACTGCTGCATGTACCTTGCTTGGTCTAGCTGCCGCCTACGCCACCACGACGCCAGACAACATCAACCTCTTGCATGAGTCCATCATCGCACATCAGACGCCTAATCTCCAGGGCGCCATGCCATCGAGATCCGATACCATCAATGTGTACGATGAAGCACCGCTCCTCCTCTTGTCACCTCCAGCCATCACTTACTCCAAAACGATGCCCCGATGAGGCAAAGCGATACTAAGAACGACATCATCGTCCGATCCGGGAGACCCAGATCTAGGGTTTCCCCGGAGCATCCCAAGCCTGATGACGCCAACTGCAACGACGATGCCTCTACAAGGAAACGACATCAAAGACGCCGCCATCGTCCGCCATGACCATAGTCGGCGCGATTTTCATTTGCAGTTGCGCCACCGGGCGTACGCCGCCGGCCTTGCTGATCCCTTCAACCGTAGCAAACTCCAAACGATGCAAAAGCACCGCCATCGCCCGGTCCCATGGAGATCTAGGGTTTCCCCGGAGTTGCCTGAATTGTCAAGGACCAGACAAGGATGGAATCCCGCAAATCCGTCCAGCTGCCGATGTGTCGCACTGGCCATCGCGCCGACCGTGACCCGGAGACCAAGCTCACGCCTGGGCCCAGATCCGGCCACGCCGCCGCCGATCTGGTCACGCCGCCCCGTCCCTGACGACGGTGGCGCCACATATCTTGAAACTGCCTGCCATGGGGTATGGGATCGCCGGAGCAACGCCAACCCCCGCCGTGACGTCCGGCCGCACGCCACGCTCCATCCCGAGGGCGTCGGTCCGCGCCAGATCCACACGAGCGGGCGGGCACCTAGTCCCCGCCGCCGCACGGGGACGACTCAGTAGAACAGGTGAGAAAAGGATGAATTACCACCAGAAGGTATCTATATATATATCGTGTGATTACCTACACATCTATCTATATATATTGAGGAAGGGAGATCGTTTCAGACATAGAATGTCAGCACTACTAGAGTGCCAAAACTGCGAACACATACGCGAGAGATGGACGAAGAACACAAGTGGTTTTGCGCTGTAAAACTTCACAAATTTTCTGCTTCTTTCTTGCTTCTATTTATTCAGAGTTACAGAAGGAAACTGGGGATCGTGGCGCATGACTTCGCGCCCGCGTGATCCACAACACTAGTGCCATTCCACGAACAGATCGACGAGGCGTGTGACTCGCTCCAGGCTGTTGAAGCCGAGGGCTAAACTAGCTAACAGAAAAACTGAACAGGAAAACTAGCCTGACAGAAAACGAACTAATTGAACTTCGACGGGGTTTAGGGTTTTATTTCAAGAAATCACCACCTAGAACCTGAGCCCTTGTCAATTTCTACCATGCCGATCCTTGCACGCAGCTCTGTGAAGCGCTCGCGCCTGAGAGCCTTTGTGAGAAGATCGGCGAGCTGTAAGTCTGTCCCGACGAACTCCACCTCCACTTGCTTGTTCTCCACGCATTCCCTGATGAAGTGGAGGCGGATGTCAATGTGTTTGCTTCGTTCATGGAACACTGGATTCTTCGTGAGGGAGATGTCTGATTTGTTATCCATCCAGAGCGGGAAGCAAGCTGGCCTCTCCTTCTTGAGCTCGCTGAGAAAACGAGCCAGCCAAACTCCTTGGCATGCTGACGTCGTGGCGCTGATGTACTCAGCCCCGCAGGACGACAGGGCCATGACTTTTTGCTTGAGAGACTGCCAGGTGATGATGCAGTTGCCGTAGAAGAACATGGTTTCGGTCGTGCTCTGTCGTGTGTTGACAATCCTCCCATGTCACTGTCGCTATAGCCAGCGAGGTGACCATCTCCTTTCCCTTTGGGTAGAAGCAGACCCAATGCAGTGTGTCGGCGATGTAGCGCATGATCTTCCTCACCGCAGCCAGGTGCTCGTTGGTGGGCGCCTCCCTGAAGCACGAGACGTAGCCGACGGCCAAAGCGATATCTGGCCTGGTACGAACCAAGTAACACAGACATCCGACGCGGCCGCGGTACTCCGTCGCTTCTGTCAGAGGCACGGTGCTCTGCTTGCTGAGCTTTAGTCTGGGCTCCATGGGCACCACGCACGGGTTGCACCCCGTCATGCCGCCGCGCTCAAGGATCTTCTCGGCGTATGCCGTCTGGTTTAGAGAAGTACCAGTCGGCGTCTAGTGCACCTTGATCCCTAAGTAGAAACTTAGGAGACTGAGATGGCTCATCTTGAAGAGCTGCATCATCCCCGCCTTGAACCGCATGATCTCCCCATCGTCGTTGTCGGTGATGCCCAAATCATCGACGTACACCCCCACAAGGAGGCGAGACGAGGCATTGCCACGCCCGTAGATGGCGTGCTCGGTGGTGCTGCGCTCGAAGCCGAGGCGAGGCGAGGCATGCGTCCAGCTTCTGGTTCCAGGCGCGCGGTGCCTGCTTCAGACCGTACAAGGCCTTATCGAGATGCAGTACCCTGCTCTCTTGTCTGGCAGCGACGTACCTAGGTAGTTGCGTGACGTAGACCTCCTCCTGGAGCTCCCCGTTGAGGAAGGCGCTCTTTACATCCATGTGATGCACGCCCCAACCCGCGCACGCGGCTAGAGCGAGCAGGAGGTGTACTGACTCCATGCGGGCAACGGGCACGAACACCTCTTCGTAGTCCACACCCTGGCGCTGCACGAAGCCTTTGGCAACGAGGCGTGCCTTGTGCCGGACCACCGCGCCGTGGGCGTCGCGTTTTACCTTGTACACCCATTTGATACCAATGAGACGATGGCCAGGAACGAGATCGGCGAGGTGCCACGTGCGATTCTCCTGGATGGACGCCATCTCCTCGTCCATGGCGCGTCTCCAGGCTGCATCTCCTTGTGCCTCATTGTGAGCGGCCGACTCCTCTGCCAGCCCGAGGAGCAGCTCCTCGTCCGTGAACTGCTGGTTCAGCTGCACGATGCCGTCCCGTGCGCGTGATACCATCGGGTGTATGGCCACATGGTCAGCTGGTGGTGACACGATCGGAGGCGACGAGGCGCTCGTGCTGGGCGGAGACCGCGACCCAACAGAGCTCTGCTCAGGGAAGATATCCCTCCCGCCTGTGCTCACGGGCATGAACGGAGAGGGCGCATTGGCACTCGCTGCGGCTGCATCCCCACCGCCACTGATGTGTGAGAGGGAGTGCCCAATGTTGCCGGCGCGGTCTGTCGCACCCCCTCAAGCACTGTGGCCTGTCCGTACTCGACGGTGAAAGTCACAGCGCCAGGAGATTCCACCACCTGTTGTCCCAGCTTGCTCGCTCATCGAAGATGATGTCGCGCGTGACGTGCACGCGCTTGGTGGCGGGATGTATGCTTGGTAGGCCCTACCGCCCGGCTCATACCCGACGAAGACCATGGGCGTGCTCCTGTCCGCAAGCTTCTGCAGGTGTGGGCGCGTGTCTTGGCATGAGCTACCCACCCGAAGATGCACAGGAAGTGTACGTTGGGATTGCGGCCATGCCACGCCTTGAATGATGTCTTCCCAATCAGGCTCGTCGTGTAAGACCTGTTCATCAGGAACACAGCAGTGGTGACACCCTCTCCCCAGAAGGAAGTCGGAATCCCCCTTGACGAGGGTCAGGTTGCGGCAATCCACCACTCTGTTTTGTTGCGGGGAGTAGGGCGCCGTCAGGTGTCGCTGCACGCCGTGCTCGGCGCAGTACTCCGCGAACGCCGTGCTCATGAACTCTCCTCCGCGACCCATGCGGAACGTGCGCAGGGAGTGGCGCGACTCGGTCTCTGCGGTGGTCTTGAACCAGCGGGTCACCTCGGCCGCCTCGTCCTTTGAGCGCAGCAAGAGGAGCCAGGTGTAGCGGCTGTGGTTGTCCACCAGCAGAAGGATGTAGCGCTTCCTGCCCGGCGTCGCCGGCGAGATCGGCCCGCAGATGTCACCGTGGACCAGCTCTAGTGGCTCCGTCGCGCGGAACTTGGTGGCTTGGGGAAACGAGGCCCGCCTCTGCTTGCCGGTAAGGCACGCCTCATAGATCTACTCCGCGTGGACGATGAGGGGAAGCCCGGTGACCATGCCGGCGCGCGCCATCCTCTCGAGACCCTAGAAGTGAACGTGGCCGAACCTCTCGTGCCAGCGCCAGCCAGTGCCGTCGCACTCACTCGCGGCGAGGCACACCGGCTTCACGATCTTGATGTGCAGAATATAGAGTCGCTTGGCCGTGCGGGTTACCTTGTCGAGGAGATTCTTCTGCCGATCGCGGACCGTCATGGTGCCGTGCTCCACGTACGTCGCGCTCCCGACCTCATCTAGTTGGCCGATGCTGATGATGCTGCTCTTGAGGCGAGGAATCCAGTAGACGTTGGTTTGGCCACGGTGGTGACCGCCCGCCACGGCGAACAGCACCGTGTCGCGCCCATGTATGTCGACCAGAGACTCGTCGCTAAACTTGACTGATCCCGTCACAGAGTCGTCCAGGTCCGCGAACGCAAACGTGTCGCCGGTCATGTGATTCGACGACCGGGTGTCCAGGTACCAGGCCGCGTCGGTGTCGCCAGGGGCTTGCCGTAGTTCGACGCGCGCGCGCTCCTCGTTGAGGAACACCTGCGCCACCGCGGTCGCGAGGGACGCCTGCGGGCACAGCCAGGTTCAGCTCCGGCCCTGCCACGCTCCCCTCATGGAGGGTGTAAGCCTGGACCATCAGGAGGCCCGGATCCTCCTTGTCAGCCTTGGCGAGGTTGGCCTCCTCGTCGCGCTTCTTCTTCCGGCATTCCCGGGCCAAGTGGCCCAGGTTGTCGCAGTAGCGGCACCTGTCGGTGTTGCGAGCGGCGCTGCCAGAATGATTCTGGTTTCCGCGCCCGCCTCGGCCGCGTCCACGGCCGCGTGAGCGTACGCCACAACCGCCCCCGAGGCGGCCGCCCCTGCCGGCATCTTGGTTGCTGCTGCCTCCAGTGGCTCCGGCCTGGTTGATCTTCTGCTGGCGTGCCATCCACTCCTCGTGAGTGAGCAGCAGGCTGCTTCCCCCTTGGGCGACCCCTTCCAGCCCATAGCGTTCCTCCGCCGCTTTCAGCCGGCCAGTGAGCTCCTCGATCGTGAGCTCCGACAGGTCAAGCAGCGTCTCTATGGAGAGGGCCTCCTGTGCATAGCTTGGCGGGATGACCCGGAGAAATTTCTCCACGACCCTTTCTTCCTTCAGATCATCACCAAGAAGAGCTAGGTTATTCATCATACCGGTGAGCCGAAGGGCAAACTCGTCGACGGTCTCCCTGTCCTTGAAACCGAGGTTGTCGAACTAGCGGCAGAGGGATTGAGCCTTCGCCTTGCGCATGCGGTCGACTCTAAGACGGATCGTCTTGATGGAGTCCCACGCCTCCTTCGCCGTCTCCTTCACGGCGAGTGTCGCCAGCGTCTCCGGCGGTACGGCCCGGAGGATTGCCTCCAGCGCCAGGCGATCGTCATGGTAATCAGCGTCGTCGTCGACACACGCGCCAAACTCGATGACGGTCCACAGGCCTCTCGCCTGCAGGATTACCTTCATCAGGAGCGACCACTCCGCGTAGTTCGTCCTCATCAGGGCGGGGTAGGAGGTGGATCTAGTCACCTCACGGAGCGGCCGTGGCATCGCTAGCTCCCGGCCGGACGGCCTCCCTGAGCCGTCGCCAAGCAGGGGCGTGGGCTTGCCACCGCCACCGCTTCTGGTGCCCTTCCCGTCCTTCTTCGCCTCGGCCCCGGGCTTCTCCGGTGAGGCGGAACGGGAGCGATCTGGGTTGCTCTTTACCATGACCAAACCCGACTCTGATGCCAATTGTCAGCACTCCCAGAGTGCCAAAACGGCGAACACACACGCGAGAGAGTGGAGCTCGACATAGACGAAGAACACAAGTGGTTTTGCGCTGTAAAACTTCATAGCTTTTCTGCTTCTTTCTTGCTTCTATTTATTCAGAGTTACAGAGGGAAACTGGGGATCGTGGCCCCTGACTTCGCGCCTCCCACGAACAGATCGACGAGGCGCAAGACTCGCTCCAGGCTGTTGAACCAGCGAGCTAAACTAGCTAACAGAAAAACTGAACGGGAAAACTAACCTGACAGAAAACGAACTAACTGAACTTCGACAGGGCTTGGGGTTTTATTTCAACATAGACAGGGGAGACGATTGATGACCGCCGAGGAGCAGGAGACGCACGCCGAGAACGCAGTCATGGATATCGGCAACGGCTTCTATACTTTTGGCATGCAAATTGCGCCCCGCTTCGCTATGGAACCTTGACATCGTCCTCCTGTTCCAATTGCGCCCCGCTTCGCTATGGAACCTTGCCATCGACGAGGACGAGGACGTGAAAGGGAACTGAGAATTATGAGGAGTTGGGGAACGACAAGACGAGGACGAGATCTGACTGCAATGACCAAGGAGGAAAAAGAGGCAGTCGCACAGCAACACGGTACCAGCAGACGCTCAGGTAAGCGATATACACCCCGAGCTGTCGCTGGTGGATTCATCCCGAGCATGCATCGAATATGGGATCATAAAATTTCTGTCTATTTTATATGTTATCGCTGACTTCTAGCCAGCCTTTCAGGGAATTTGGTCAAGCCAAAGACGACCATGAATCCGTGATGAGACCAATAATTTTCTACTACATGCGTTTTAGTCTTTGAAGCAGACTTTTTTGTAAACGTATTCGCATTGTCTGGCAGCTTTGGCGTTCGATTTCCACACAGTTAAACAATTCATAGTTATTTACTGTTGCAATTTTTGAGTTCAGAAAGGAAGCAGATGTTTTTGGTTCATCTACAGGGCAGATGGTGGCACTTAGTCTTTTTATTCTCTTATCAGTTGGTGCCCCCAGTATTTCATATACTTCTTTTTTTATTATAAAGCCTGAAATTAGTGTTCACAAAAATTATAATGTTTGGTTACAAGTCAAAAGTTGTTACACGTTTGTCTATAATGATTTACCCTATTTTCAGAAACCCACTATACTGAGTTTCCCGTACTGAATTTCTTTTTTAACATGACTAGATACCTAAACACTTCTACTCATGGAAAATTTGGATGAGTAACAAGTGTGTGAACCCAAGTATCTGTATGAGCTTATATTAGATAAGAAAAAACTTGGAAATTTATGAGGCCACCTATCCGAATCTCATGACGAGAAGCCGACAAACATTTGCGTTTGAGAATTGTTATAAGTTCATATTTCTCTACCACATCTGTATATCATAACTGTGCAAGTATATATTTATTTTCATTCCATTTTTCCTAACATAACTGAGCACATGCATAGTAGTTAGACGATTAGGCATTAAGCAGGGCAGCATCCTGGCATGCCTTGCGTTATTTGTGGACATCCTTTTTTTGACGGGAATACCTTGCCTTCGTCCGTTCCTATACTAGATTGCACAAACCTTGGTTACTTTTTCATGCTGAAAATTTCAGAATGAACATGTGTACAACTTAGCAGACAAAATATTCATATCGAATTGGGAAGATAGAAAGTACTCAGGTAGAGGCTTTGGGCCTTGAATGCATGTTTAGTTTTGAGGATCTATGTGGTCCATGATGCCAGAAAAATTACATGATTTTCTTCTATGCTCATTCAGATAAATAATAATCCCACATCACTTCTTTACGTCTAATCTCACCGGTTCTTATAGCTACCTCAAAGATGATTCAACAAGCAACCATAAAAATCAGCAAACAGAGATGAGGCATAGTGAATACTCTTATTCACAAGAGGGGGAAGGGAACGGTGGCTACAAAACTGCCATAAGAGCCTAATAATTGATCAAAGAAATATCAAAGAAATCTGAAGGGTCAAAACAAGCAAGAGATGTGGATAAGGGCTACGTACTTGGGAGATAGCTCTCTCGGTGGGGGATTTTGTTGGGGAGATTGCTTTCTTTTAGGGTTTTTATCACTTTTGCCACTAGTTGTGTCACACTACTCACGTTTGCCATTAAAATGTTTCACTGCTCAAAAATGCCACTCTTCCGTTAGAGACACCCTCAAAAATGCCATTTTCTCACGTTACCGTCAGTCAAAGTCTCATTGACCACGTGATATGACCGTAATACCCCTGTTTCCATTACATGTGGGCTCATTTGTAAAGAGCAGGAAAAGAAAAGCAATAGGGGAGAGTGGGGGATCGAACCTCGAACATTCAATCAGGGGGGCTAATACACGCGCGCGTAATGACCATCCAAAAAGACGCACTTATCTGTCAATTATAGAGATCATTAACTTGTAGTCCATTCAGGTTGACCTGACTAAGCTATCGATTATACTAATCCTATTCCCAAACTAGCTTTCCTTATCCATTAGCATCCGCAGCCACAAACCGCCGCCGCCGCCGCTAGTCAAACTCCTCCATTTGGAAAAAAAATTCAAGGGCAAGGTCTATGATGATAATCTTTGGCCAACAAGCTTGACTTACAGTTCTAGGAAGCACAATTGGCATATGAAGCAGATCCTTGTTAAGAAGAGTGTTCAAAAATATATGGCTGAACACCACACAAAGATATGGTATAGAAGCAAGTTCAATGAAATTTGCAAGGTTGACTACGTCAATAACAAGCTCGCAGAGTCATTTAATAGCAAAGTCAGGAAAATTAAGGCTCTTCTTATTGTTGACATGTTGGATAAGATTAGGCAGATGATAATGGAGAAGTCTGATTTACGGATGAGGATAGCATTAGAAAAATGGCTTGGCCATCTCATAATACCAAGTGTGATAAAGGCACTACATGTCAAATCCAAAGGTAAACAAACATCTTTTGCTCTTTCAACCGACTAATGTCATAACGAACTGAATTAAATGTTTAATATTTGGTGTTCTTTCCAGGACTGAAGATGAAGGTAGTTAGACGCAGTGATGTCGAGGCAGAAATTATTAAAGTTGACAATGAAAATAGGGAATCGAGGTACCCTGTTGACACAACCAAGGAAACATGTAGCTGCAGGAAATGGCAAGTCAAGGGTTTGCCATGTTTCCATGCTCTATATTTCATTACTTCACTAAGAGGTCCGTATCAGAAATTGAACCTTATGTACATGAGTTCTACTCGCTACAAAATTCAAGGCTGCATATGCACACAACATACCTGCAATGGTAGGCAAGCAACAATGGGACATTGTTAACCCTGGCTTCAAACTACAACCTCCAGTGTTGAGGAGGCCAAAAGGACGACCGCGGAAGACTAGAATTAGATCTAGTTCTGAAGGTGCTGGCCTTGGCCCTAGGAAAAGGAAGTGCAAGTGTTGCGAAGGCTTCGGCCACATAGTGAGAATTTGCAAAAATCCAGTTGACCCAGCATTTGGAGAAGATGAAGCTGACCTACATGGTGGAGATGCCCCTTTTGTGGCCGGAGAAGGCGACCCTGAGCCATCCGTGGTTGCAAGATCTGCGGGGTAACTCCAAAATCTATGCTTTCTATATTTCAACATCCATGGCAACGTTGCTACATTCATGCATTTTCAACATTCTATCCTATAAGCTGAGTCGTCAAAGACTAATTTACTTTCCACTTCCTAAAGAATTTGAATACATGTAAGCTATGACTATACTCTGTACAAAATTGATGCTTTATATTTCCATTTTTTGCAACATGACCAAGTTCTATACAGCTCAAGGAAAAGCATGAAGAAGAAAGAAGAGAAGAAAATCAATAAAAGGAAGAACAAGGAAGATGAACATTCAACTAGAACTGAAGGTTCCACAAGTGGATCCATTGCATCTCCCATGTATACCCAAGTTGCACACAAATCGCCAGACAGCCCTGCCCAAAACACAAGAAGCAAAAAGAGGCTGCACATGTGAACATTTGAGTGATTGGGACCTTATAAGATTGTGAAGCAGAGAAGAAAAGCAATAAAAGGAAGAACAAGGAAGATGAACATTCAACTAGAACTGAAGGTTCCACACAAATCGCCAGACAGCCCTGCCCAAAACACAAGAAGCAAAAAGAGGCTGCACATGTGAACATTTGAGTGATTGGGACCTTATAAGATTGTGACACTAGGCCTGTTTATTTTGAACCTTATGTTGAGAATTTGGACCTTTTACTTCAAACTAGCAACACTACAAGAAATATGTCAACTTGTGACCTTGACTATTGGTCACTGAATGGTCATTGTTTTTCATTTGTGACCTTTTTGTGACAAAAACAGAAGGTCAAAAGCTGGCGGTCGTAAACTGAAATTAACGACCTTTTCTATGAGAAGGTCGTAGACATTTATGACCAAAACAGAAGGTCATTGAACCCATGACCTTTTGTTTTGGTCACTGGCTGTCCGCCCAGGCCACGTCGGATCCGACGTGGCAATCTGACATGGCAAAATTGCGACCAATTGAAAAGGTCTTTACTTAGAATCAACCCGATCCATTTCGGTGCTTTAGATGGGCCGAGCCCATTAATTCAGCCTTTTTAATATATATTTTTTCTGTTAATTTTTGCTAGCTACATGGGCCTGGCCCAGTAATTCGGCCTTTTTAGTTTTTGAGATTCATGCAATTTTTTTGGTCCTCGGCGTTTTTGCGGTCCATTTTTTATTTTTAAGACTTTTTTCGTTTCATCTTTGTCCAACATTGTTTGGGCCAAGGCCTCTTCCATCCCATCAATATTTTCAGCCCACTAATTCATAGGACTCGACAACAGAGAAACAGTTGAGTTTTTTCTATTTTGCTATCAAAGAAATATTTGTTTTGCCATACAATCATATATCATTTGTTACAGTTACATCTTCATCGGATTATCTATACATAAGCAGCGGCAACAAAAAGATGAAGCGACAGCCAAGCAACAAAAAATATATACTGCCATCACAGCTCTAACAACAGCTAATATACACTACCAACTTCTGCTTATGTGCAAACCTACGAGAAGGCCGGCCAAACAGAAAAGGAATCGCTGAAAAGATGATCACTAGCTTAGATATTCAGAGACCACTCCCATGCTGTCGATTGGATTTGGTTGCAGCCCTTCCAGTGTGCTAAGAGCATCTCTCCAGCAGCATATCTTCTCATAACCTAAAAAGAGAACATAAACCAGCATAAGAATTTGAAACTTCTTGTCCTGCCAAAATATTAGTACTTGTTTAAAACAAAAGATTATCTGCAAAAGTTATTTCAACAAACGTTTGCTGGATACTGATGGTAGTTAGTTGGTAGGCTGATTAGTTCAGTGTGTTAAACAACCAGGAGCATTTTTCTCTAAAACTGAACCAGGTATATAGTTCAAAGTGTGTTGAGCATGTGACACAAAGCATTTTCTCTACAGACTAAGATTTGAAGTTTTCCTCACTGAAACATATGAACACAATAGGCTTCAGCTTTGCTATAAAACCTGAAAACCTTTTGGGGACTACACAAAAGGTAAACAAAACGGGTAGCTTGCAAAGAAGGTGATACAAAGATATATAACAAGGCTCCAAGCATATGCATCTCTACACAACAGTTACAGACCACATCTCACCCCAAAATAACTAATCAGAAATACAATAGCTAAACTAAGCAAGCAAAAACACAACAGGTACAAATCTGCTGGATCAAGCAGGGAAACAAAGAAAGGCTCCGACGAATTTCCATCAAACCTTGTCCTGGCAGGACTAAAGAGCTCTTGAATGTTATAAAGATACGCAAAGAATTAGCTATAATACACAGATGACTAGCATCAGCAAGCATTGACAAGACACATGTTTCGTTCACGAAATGATATGAGAATCAGAATCAGTACCATCTAAGCGTTAGTAGCATGTCGGTTTTTTCTGCTCCATGGCTGTCATAAATAAGTCTGCTTTAACAACACTAAGGGAGCGCTCTGCCAGAAACTAGACAAAATTAATGTAACAACAAAGGGACCACTCTGCCATAAGCAACAAGATTCCCACATGCAACGACATCAAGCAGTTCTGTTATGGAGCTCAACATGAACTGAAGTAAAACAAAAACTGAATATTCTTATCCTTGACGCCATTCCCATCAGATTTAGCACCCCATAAACACTTGTATAAATAGACAAAATGGAACATAGAGATTATGGTCTTTTTTTCTCCTTACATATGTTCAGAATTTCAAACAGGGTTACCAAATGACTGCCATCTAAATTCATCATGCGGTTGACCCTAAAGGCGCAACAGCTGGGTGAACAACCTTCAGATATCTTCAAACACGAGAAAATCTCTTACTTGCCAAGTAATACAAGAAGTAGTGTTCAGGTTCAGTAGAATTTATTACAAGAAATTTTAAACCTTCAGATCAGAAGTTGAATTTATTACTTGAATAGATTACACATAGTAAAACTTCATGGTTAACTTGCTTTACTCATTAGTGAAAAAGGGTGCAGTTTTAAGCCGTACAGGAAAGACCAACGTTCAGAATTTCACTCAAACTCCTACAGACAACAAAACCAGGGAGTAAACCAAAGTGTTTCACAACAAACCAGAAAAGGATGATAATCCTCCACTAGACCAATAACACATACAAAATTTTGTGCAGAAGGATGCAACTTCATGTAGAAGGCATCACAAAAAATTAAATCTCTTGCCAGTTTCATGACCAACCTAACCAACGTATATCTAAAACATAGGTATGCATCCAGCGGACAAATATAACTTTGTTAGTAAATAAGGGTCTCATCACAAGACTTCACATCTCTTATCAGTTTGACCCACATAGAAAAAAATGGAGTAATGCATTTCAACTTAGGAAAAAAACATTTACATCTCTTGTACGTTCTCTTCAATGTTCTCTACGGCATTTCAACTTTATATGCAGCTAAGTTTGCATCAGGTGGGCTACTGATAGCATGATAATTACCAAGGAGACAGACAAACGAACAAACAAACAAACGATAACAGCAGCATCATGCAAGGACTGACTGCAGCAGCCTAACCAGGCATACACATGGCACAATGGCCATGAACGTAGAGCGACCACCATAGTCATGGCTCCATGACCACAACAAGCTCAGACCAACCACCAGAAGTGGGGAGCAAAGGAAGGAAAGGATCTCACTGTGGCTGTGTTTGTAGCCGATGCCAAACGGCACCACCGCCACCACTGTTGCATGGAAGCAGCAGAAAAGAGGAGCCTAGCACGGTGAACCCCTTGTACCGAATCAAATCCTGTTGCATGAGGACAAGAGAAATAGGAAGATAATACGGAAGTTGTTAAACAGAATCATAGAATGCCATCACATAGTCCAGACAAATTGAACACATATATATATATGCATGCTTATCAAAGTTACATTCCAGAGAATTAAAGAGCTTCTGATTGTAACCAAATTGTTTTAATACTCAGTCATCCCGTACCACACAGGAAGCAAATCCTAAAATAAAAATGCACTTCTGAACAGAGCGACACATTACAAGAACTGGACTAACGAAGACATACAGAAGCAGACCTTCATGTCGTCCTCAATATGCAGAAACTACAGCAGCAGGTGGCATTCAGGATAAAAAGCCAAAAGGTTGGTGGCGCTACTCTGGCCAAGAATCAAAGCAGTAGACGGTTAATTTTTTTAGAGTGGTCAAGTACACACTTGCAGCAGAGGCTCACATGCCTAAAAATTGGGGCCTACAGACTACACCAACAGAGCTATGTTTTAAACCAAGAAGGGCTTATTGGCAGGACGGTTTCAACCTCGCATACTACAAGGAAAATTCAAAGACTAAAGTAGACTGCTGAAATACTATATGCACACACTAAAGTGGACTACGACGAAGGTAGTTTTAGATCATTAAACACTAATGTTCCATGCACAGTCTCTTAGCGCTCCATCAAAGAATCAACTAAATTTGCTCTCAGTCACAAAGTCCACCACATTATAACCTACACATAGAGTTCAAAGTTAAAACAGTTATCAGGGAAAATAATCCTGACAACTGCTATCATTTTCCTAGAATCATGGCAGGAAACAATAGCACAGCCTGATGTGCCCACTAATAAGTGAAGGAAATATGCCCTAGAGGCAATAATAAAGTTATTATTTATTTCCTCATGTCATGATAAATGTTTATTATTCATGCTAGAATTGTATTAACCGGAAACATGATACATGTGTGAATACATAGACAAACATAACGTCACTAGTATGCCTCTACTTGACTAGCTCATTAATCAAAGATGGTTATGTTTCCTAACCATAGACATGTGTTGTCATTTGATTAACAGGATCACATCATTAGGAGAATGGTGTGATTGACATGACCCATTTCGTTAGCCTAGCACTTGATCGTTTAGTATATTGCTATTGCTTTCTTCATGACTTATACATGTTCCTGTAACTATGAGATTATGCAACTCCCGTTTACCGGAGAAACACTTTGGGTGCTACCAAACGTCACAACGTAACTCAGTGATTATAAAGGAGTACTACAGGTGTCTCCAAAGGTACATGTCGGGTTGGCGTATTTCGAGATTAGGTTTTGTCTCTCCGATTGTCAGAGAGGTATCTCTGGGCCCTCTCGGTAATGCACATCACTATAAGCCTTGCAAGCAATGTAGCTAATGAGTTAGTTACAGAATGATGCATTACGTAACGAGTAAAGAGACTTGCCGGTAACGAGATTGAACTAGGTATTGGATACCGACGATCGAATCTCGGGCAAGTAACATACCAATGAAAAAGGGAACAACGTATGTTGTTATGCGGTTTGACCGATAAAGATCTTCGTAGAATATGTAGGAGCCAATATAGGTATCCAGGTTCTGCTATTGGTTATTGACTGAGAATATTTCTAGGTCATGTCTACATAGTTCTCGAACCCGTAGGGTCCGCACGCTTAAGGTTTCGATGACAGTTTTATTATGAGTTTATGAGTTTTGATGTACCGAAGGAGTTCGGAGTCCCGGATGAGACCGGGGACATGACGAGGAGTCTCGAAATGGTCGAGACGTAAAGATCGATATATTGGACGACTATATTCGGAGTTCGGAAAGGTTCCGAGTGATTCGGGTATTTTTTGGAGTACCGGAGAGTTATGGGAATTCGACGGGGAGTATATGGGCCTTATTGAGCCATACGGGAATAGAGGAGAGAGGCCAAAAGGAAGGAGGCCTGCGCCCCCCTCTGGTCCGAATTGGACAAGGGGCGCAGCCCCCCTTTCCTTCTTCCTCTCCCCCTCTTTCCCCTTCTCCTACTCCAACAAGGGAGGTGGAATCCTACTAGGACTAGGGAGTCCTAGTAGGACTCCACACTTGGCGCGCCCCCTCCTAGGGCCGGCCTCCTTCCCCCTTGCTCCTTTATATACGGGGGCAGGGGGGCACCCCATGACACACAAGTTGATCTTCGTCATCGTTCCTTAGCCGTGTGCGGCGCCCCCCTCCACCATATTCCACCTCGGTTATATTGTTGCGGTGCTTAGGCGAAGCCCTGCGTCGGTAGAACATCATCATCGTCACCACGCCATCGTGCTGACGGAACTCATCCCCGACACTTTGCTGGATCGGAGTCCGGGGATCGTCATCGAGCTAAACGTGTGCTGAACTCGGAGGTGTCGTACGTTCGGTACTTGGATCGGTCGGATCGTGAAGACGTACGACTACATCAACCGCGTTGTCATAACGCTTCCGCTTAAGGTCTACGAGGGTACGTGGACAACACTCTCCCCTCTCGTTGCTATGCCATCACCATGATCTTGCGTGTGCGTAGGAATTTTTTTGAAATTACTACGTTCCCCAACAATAAGCAACCGTGCAACTTATATTCAACAGTCCTTGCTCAGTCAGGATAGCAATCAATAATGGCAGTACGACTACGAACCAAGCTGCACCATTACGCAAGACTTATTATCAATGGTAGTACCTACCAAGTCCTACCGTCGACTGCAAGTTGCATCAGAGAATCACAAAAATCACACTTAGAAACAGTTAATGATCCACGCTGCCATGATTCTGCTAGTAGAGCGTAGTGGAACCCCTGTAGTTATATGTGGATCTCTTTGAGCGCCTCGACGCGTTTCCTGACCTTGGGCTACAAGCTCTCGAGCATGTCCGGGTGCCACACCGCCAATCCTTGCAACGTGTTCTGCACAACCACCGCACCGAATCAGCACAACTAGGCCACATAAACAACCCAGAGCCACCCAAATGAACAAGGAACAAAATAACACAGAAGAGCTACGCGAAACCTCACCTTAACCGACTCCACCAGGTTGGCCTAAGCTCTCGGCGCTGAGCTCAGGAGTCCACGCGTTGAGCTCTACATCGAAACCACCACAAGCGAAACCAATAAGACCTCATGCCCCATCAACGGCAACAGCAGCAAGGGGGGAGCTGGAGCGGCGAACGAACCTGCGGCGTTGGGGACGGCGATGCCGAGGGCGGAGAGGTCGAGGGTGTCCTTGCTGTTGCTCATGGCAACTGGAGGCTCGGGCTCCTTCCTCCTGCGCGGCGACGGTGAGGGAAGGCTGGGTGAGAAACCCTAGCGGTGGGGCCATGGCCATGGCTGCGGGATAGGGGTTAGGCTTGAGCTGGTAGCTCCTGGGTTGGATCTGGAGGCCGCCGGCGGGGCTGGTTGAGAGGAGGTCGCCGCCGGCAGGTGGGATCGGGGGAGAGGATTGGATCGAATCATGGGAGCCGGCCCCCGCAGCGACAACCCGTAGGAACAGCACGCGGCGACAACCTAGCCCCTGCACGACGGCGAGGTTGGTCGAGGACGAGGGAGACGAGGGGAGAGTGCGGGCGGCGACGGAGGTAGGTGGCGGCAAGGTTCAGAGGGGTGGGTGGCTGCGATGAGCGGGACGAGGGGGGTCAGCATCGGGGGAGAGGGGAGAGGATCAGAGGGGGGAGGGAGAGAAAGAAAGAAAGAATGGTGGCAGGGGGGTGTGGGTGGAAAATGTCCATGAGGACAGACTTAGGGATTCGGCTCGGGTGGGTTTGGGCCATGGGATTCGGAAGCATCCGACGGTGGTTGATGCGTGATCTGCATGATATGCTCATGGTCTAATCAGAACGCATCAGACCATTTGATGACCTTATGACCATATAAATTGGTCGTGATCGATTCAAATATTTGTTCAAATGATATCATATTTTGCACAAGTTTACATCGTGGATTTGCAAACAATATTGACAAAGGGAGTTTTTATTTCCTTTGCACGAAAAATCAATTTTCCATTTTTTGAGTGCCCAAAATGAGTTCTTTTTGTGAAGGACCTATAATATATTTGTTGCAAAATTGTACCAAATCAATTTTCTAAAATATTAGGACGTATTTAAAGCACAATTTACCAAATGGTTATGTGTCAACAGGTTTTATCCACCTCTGGTGAAAAAGACAAATTTCCGCTGATTCAGTTGGAAACGGGTCAAATTTGAACTGAAGCTGCCTTATAGTTTGCTCTTTATTTTTTCCAAAAATCATTTCTAGGTACATAAGTATCTATTTAATCAGAGAAACACCAAAAAAAATTCCAAGATTCAACCACTAGCTAGGAACGGTCATTCCCACCGTTTTGACCGCATTTTGAAACGGGCATAAAAAAATTCAGAAAAATCTAAAAATTGGAAAACATTCGCATTGTGTCATTATATGTGACGATGTTATCAGCAAAAATTATAATCTTGTAATAGGGAAATTATTTTAAAAAAGTATTCTCAAAAACGAGCTATCGTGGATAAAGGTTCATGGCTTTCAAGCCAAATGATCAATCTTATGGCCACATTCATGACTTAGTTTGTTCAAATGATCTCATATTGTGCACAAGGGTGCATCTTGGAATGGCAGACAATGTTGCCTAAGGGAGTTTTCATTTTCTTTGGACGAAAAATTCATTTTCCATTTTTCAAGTCCCCAAAATGAGTTTTTTTGTGAAGAACCTATAATATATTTTTTGCAAAATTGTACCAAATCAATTTTCTAAAATACTAGGACATATTTAATGCACAATTGACCAAATGGTTAGATGTCAAAAGTTTTTATCCACCTCTGATGAAAAAGACAAATTTCCGACGATTCAGTAGGAAACGGGTCAAATTTGAACTGCAGCTGCCTTATGGTTTGCTCTTTATTTTTTCCAAAAATCATTTGTAGGTACATAAGTATCTATTTAATCAGAGAAACACCAAAAAATTCCCAGATTCAACCACTAGCTAGGAACGGTCATTCCCGTCGTTTTTACCGCATTTTGAAACGGGCATAAAAAATTCAAAAAAATCAAAAAATTGGAAAACCTTTGTATTGTGTCATTATATGTGACCAAGTTATCGGGAAAAATTATAAACTTGTAATGCGGAAATTATTTTAAAAAAGCGTTCTCAAAAACGAGCTATCATGCATGAAGATTCATGGTTTTCAAGCCAAATGATCAATCTTATGGCCACATTCATGACTTAGTTTGTTCAAATGATCTCATATTCTGCACAAGGGTGCATCTTGGAATGACAGACAATGTTACCTAAGGGAGTTTTCATTTTCTTTGGACAAAAAATTCATTTTCCATTTTTCGAGTGCCCGAAATGAGTTTTTTGTGAAGGACCTATAATATATTTGTTGCAAAATTGTACCAAATCCACTTTCTAAAATAATATGACATATTTAATGCACAATTGACCAAATGGTTCGGTGTCAATAGTTTTTTATCCACCTCTGGTGAAAAAGACAAATTTCCGCTGATTTAGTTGGAAACGGGTCAAATATGAACTGCAGTTGCCTTATAGTTTGCTCTTTATTTTTTCCAAAAATCATTTATAGGTACATAAGTATCTATTTTATCAGAGAAACATCAAAAAATTCCAAGATTCAACCACTAGCTAGGAACGGTCATTCCCGTAGTTTTGACCGCATTTTGAAACGGGCATAAAAATTCAAAAAAAAATCAAAAAATTGGAAAACCTTTGCATTGTGCCATTATATGTGACCAAGTTATCAGGAAAAATTATAATCTTGTAATACAGAATTATTTTTAAAAAGTGTTCTCAGTAACGAGCTATCATGCATGAAGATTCATGACTTTCAAGCCAAATGATCAATCTTATGGCCACATTCATGGCTTAGTTTGTTCAAATGATCTCATATTGTGCACAAGGGTGCATGTTGGAATGGCAGACAATGTTGCCTAAGGGAGTTTTCATTTTCTTTGGACGAAAAATTCATTTTCCATTTTTCGAGTGCCCAAAATGAGTTTTTTAATGAAGGACCTATAATGAATTTGTTGCAAAATTGTACCAAATGAATTTTCTAAAATACTAGGACATATTTAATGCACAATTGTCCAAATGGTTAGGTGTCAAAAGTTTGTTTCCACCTCTGGTGAAAAAGACAAATTTCCGACGATTCCGTAGGAAATGGGTCAAATTTGAACTACAGCTGCCTTATGGTTTGCTATTTATTTTTTCTTAAAATCATTTGTAGGTACATAAGTATCTATTTAATCAGATAAACACCAAAAAATCCAAGATTCAACCACTAGTTAGGAACGGTCATTCCCGCCGTTTTGACCGCATTTTGAAACGGGCATAAAAAATTCAAAAAAATCAAAAAATTGGAAAGCCTTCGCATTTGGTCATTATATGTGACCAAGTTATCAGGAAAAATTATAATATTGTAATACGGCAATTATTTAAAAAAAGTGTTCTCAGAAATGAGCTATCATGCATGAAAATTCATGGCTTTCCAGCCAAATGATCAATCTTATGACCACATTCATGACTTAGTTTGTTCAAATGATCTCATATTGTGCACAAGTATGCATCTTGGAATGGCAAACAATGTTGCCTAAGGGAGTTTTCATTTTCTTTGGACGAAAAATTCATTTTCCATTTTTCGAGTGCCCAAAATGAGTTTTTTTGTGAAGGACCTATAATATATTTGTTGCAAAATTTTACCAAATCAATTTTCTAAATACTAGGGCATATTTAATGCACAATTGACCAAATGTTTCGGTGTCAAAAGTTTTTTTCCACCTCTGGTGAAAAAGACAAATTTCCAACGATTCAGTAGGAAACGGGTCAAATTTGAACTGCAGCTGCCTTATGGTTTGCTCTTTATATTTTCCAAAAATCATTTCTAGGTACATAAGTATCTATTTAATCACAAAAACACCAACAAATTTCCAAGATTCAACCACTAGCTAGGAACGGTCATTCCTGCTGTTTTGACCGCATTTTGAAACGGGCATAAAAAATTCAAAAAAATCAAAAAATTGGAAAACCTTCGCATTGTGTCAATATATGTGACCAAGTTATCGAGAAAAATTATAAATTTGTAATACTGCAATTATTTTAAAAAAGCGTTCTCAGAAACGAGCTATCATGCATGAAGATTCATGGTTTTCAAGCCAAATGATCAACCTGATGGCCACATTCATGACTTAGTTTGTTAAAATGATCTCATATTGTTCACAAGGGTGCATCTTGGAATGGCAAACAATGTTGCCTAAGGGAGTTTTCATTTGCTTTGGACGAAAAATTCATTTTCCATTTTTTGAGTGCTCAAAAGGAGTTTTTTTGTGAAGGACCTATAATATATTTGTTGGAAAATTGTACCAAATCAATTTTCTAAATTACTAGGACATATTTAACGCACAATTGACCAAATGGTTAGGTGTCAATAGTTTTTTATCCACCTCTCATGAAAAAGACAAATTTCCGCTAATTTAGTTGGAAACGGGTCAAATTTGAACTGCAGCTGCCTTATAGTTTGCTCTTTATTTTTTCCAAAAATCATTTCTAGGTACATAAGTATCTATTTAATCACATAAACACCAAAACAATTCCAAGATTCAACCACTAGCTAGGAACGGTCATTCCCGCCGTTTTGACCGCATTCTGAAACGGGCATAAAAAAATTCAAAAAAATCAAAAATTGGAAAACCTTCACAGTGTGTCATTATATGTGACCAAGTTATCAGGAAAAAATATAAACTTGTAATACGACAATTATTTCAAAAAAGTGTTCTCAGAAACGAGTTATCATGCATGAAGATTCATGGCTTTCAAGTCAAATGATCAATCTTATGGCCAAATTCATGGCATAGTTTGTTCAAATGATCTTATATTGTGCACAAGGGTGCATCTTGGAATTCCAAACAATATTGCCTAAGGGAGTTTTCATTTTCTTTGCACGGAAAATATATTTTCCATTTTTCGAGTGCCTGAAATGAGTTATTTTTGTGAAGGACCTACCATATATTTGTTGCGACCTAATCAATTTTATAAAATACTAGGCCATATTTAATGCACAATTGACAAAATGGTTGGGTGTCAAAAGTTTTGATCCACCTCTGTTGAAAAAGACAAATTCCCGCCGATTCAGAAGGAAGCGGGTCAAATTTGAACTGCAGCTGCCTCATAGTTTGTTCTTTATTTTTTCCAAAAATGATTTCTAGGTACATAAGTACCTATTTAATCAGAAATACATGGTTTGGTGGCGATACATCGAGGTTTGGACGGTGGCCGAGGGCCCCAACTGTAGAGCGCGTAAGCTCGCATGCCCGTCGCATGGTCACCGCGTGACCGTGGTGTTAAAATGTGTTCTGGTCGGACTAGGAATGTCTAGTGGGTTGGGTACTCCCTAGGTAGGTGTTAGGAAGAAAATTATAACATAAGATTCTCATGAGGAGACCGAACTATGCTCAAACATGAATTAGCATCCAAGTGTTTGATTAGCGTTACGGGAAATGCACATGGCCAATGGGCGTGAGTTTTGGCTGAGGATGATCATATACTAAGAAAAATGTCTTCACAAATTTTTAGGGAAATCAAGAATATATAAATAACACTTCCTTCACAAAGTGCTACTTTGAACAGAATAGGACAATGAATATTGTTGAATTATTTTCGAACTAGGCATGGAAGGTTTTTGACATATTTGATGAAGATATGATCCAAACAATTTATGAGATTTTTTTGGGAATTTTTGGAATAACAAATATATAGGTTGCTTCACAGCCTAGGGCAAAAATTGACACATGGACATGACACTTAGGCAAAACTGATGAGCTGGCGCCTAGTCATCGCAACCCACCACAATTTACAAGGCTATGACCATCTATATTGGTCGTTAACAACTAGAAATAAGGCAGCGGACTAGCGTTGTTTGCTTTATGGCCATTTCGTGTAAGGAAATTACGACCTTTCTGACCAAAATGGTCGCAATGGTTTAGGGTTTGGAGCCCCCCGAGCAGCTTTTGACCAATTGGTCTCAAATGGTCATAGATCTATGACCAATTCTTCCAGGGTCACTGACAGAAGGTCACTAGTTGACATATTTCTTGTAGTGCAAGTGGATGTTATTCGACCTTAATGTATGTTTGTGAACCTCAGACACTTTGTGTGCTGAAAATCCAGGAAATGAATATTATGTTTGCTTGTGTGATGGATGTTTTCAACCTTATGTACATGCGTCATGGTAAATTTATTTTTTAGAGAAATTTAGAGAACCATTTGTTGCTGCTGTTGCGTGTACAACTCGAGTTTACTTAGTTTTTTAATAGCTATGCCAAGATATCACGTACGGATATGTAGCATATCTCCATTCATTAGTCAAGTAATGACCTTGGGTGTAGTGGCTAGCTCGTGCAAGCACCTCCCAGAGAGGTCTGGGGTTCGAACCCCTCTACTTCCTATTGATAACGTGGTTAATGAGCCATTGATTGACGGTAATGTGAGAAAATGGCATTTTTGAGTGTGCCTCTAACGAAACAGTGGCATTTTTGAGTACTGAAACATTTTAATGGCAAAAGTGAGTAGTGTGGCACAACCGTGGCAAAAGTGATAAAAACCCTTTTTTTATAGCTACCGACGAGAAGCTGTCGAATTACTACCAGCGAGCCACTGATATATATATTTTTTCTAATCGAGCACCGATTATAATTACTTGCTTTTGTTTGTTGTTCATGTCATACTTTAATGTTCATGACTACCATATATTATGAATATGTTATCAGACACAATAATTAAAAGTGAGCAAAATATTACAAAATATTTCTTGAGGAAGTGATATTATTTGTCGTCGTTGTAAGACAAGCATTTCACCTTCCGTCTACAACAACGACGAGTTCAGCCCCGGCGACTCCCTCTCCTAGGTGACTCCCTCTCCTAGGCGACTCCCTCTCCTAGGCGACCACCGCCGGTGGCCACTCTGGCCCCGGGGGCCATTCTTCCTACCACTGGCCACTCCTGCAGTGGCAGCCACCACATAGTCATGGAGAGCCTCCTCAATTTGGACTTCTCTCCGGGCTTGACAATTGAATCTCAGGTACGTGACAAGTTTGGGTCCATGGTGCACTTCTCTTTGGCCAACCCTAGATCCTCCAAGGAATTCTTCCTTGTCGTCTCGTTCTCTTCGGCATCATTCACTTTGACAGAGGAATCAGTGGCCCTCGCGCTCCAATCTTGCATTGGTGGTCTCAGTTCGAGTTTTAGGGTTTTGCGGCTAAGTGATCGCTGTTTCTAGTTTTCAGTGGCCTGCAATCGTGTGGGGAACTTTATCTATGGGTTAAGGATTGGATGTGGCTAGACTTCATTTGCCATTTTCATCTTTGTCGTGGAGAAATTGAATGAGGTTTTGATCGCTCAGAGATTGGTTGGCATGCGGATAGTTTTCTTCCTGAGGTGGGTTTTCGATCTATAGCTGTTAAATCTAAATGGCTTCAAGATCAACAAAGAAAGGTTGATAGGCAGAGACTGAGTGTTCAACTCCCTGTGCCTATGCGATGTGATGATCAAAATTCCTCGCCGGAGCTGAGCCTGAGCACGAGTCCGGCCGCTGAAAGCATGTCTTTTGGAAAGTTCAATTTTCCGATCATTTCGGATCTGGAGCTGAATATCCGGCTGGGTGATTTTATTTGTAATCACAAGGATAATCTGCACTCAGTTATTCCTTCTTTCAAGGGATCTCGTTTCAGGGAGTCCTACTGGAATTCCATCTTGGATGAAAATCTATATCATATTATGGATGGTTTGCAAGCTGGCTACTCTGATGTTGATGTTTCATCTATGGTCCATATCAAGGATGTGCCAACTCAAGAATATATTCATTCTCGTTTGCTGAAATGCTTAAATTGCACACGTCATGGCCATCTTGCTTCAGACTGTCCAGGTATCTTTTGCCAACATTGCATTCGTCCCATCGATCAATGTTTATGTCCTGAATACCAGTATGATCAGATAAATACATGCATAGTGGGTCGTAAGCTACCTGCTTGCCTCGCGTGTAAACAACGTGACCATCCTACCTCTAGTTGTCCTGGGCTTAAAAGGTGTCGATTTTCTAGCTTATTGGGTCATATATCTTGCCATGGAGGTTGGAATGGGCCAAAATGTTGTTGGCGGCCCAAGAGCTTCAAACAAACTTTGCCTTTTTGTGGGGAATGGAATAGTATCAGCCACCAAGGATTGCGAGACATACATGGTAATAATCAGGATCGGGTCTGGAAAGTGAAACAGAAAACCCCGATTACAAGTGACGTGGCTCGCCCTCATTGCTTGTCGATACGACTCCCTCCCCCCGCAGCTATCAACTCCAATGCCTTGGGGCCCCAATCAGACGCAGTCTTCCTAGTTTCGTGCACCTTCCCTTCCTCCTCTGTTCTTGCCTTGCCCTCCCCTGCTTCAAACACACCTGATCCCTCGAAAAACCCTAGTGGTGCTGCCATGGAGAACTTTCCGGTCCGCCCTTTCGCCTTCACCCCCGTCGGAGCACACATTGAGCACGGGCCAGATCACCGGCTGCAGAGGAGCAGCATGGTTGTGGATGAGCCGCCTTTGAAACACGACATGTACGCTCTGATTGAGATCACCCCTCTAGTGCCAGATCATCAGAAGGGGTATTGGTTAGAGGAAGTCTGTCGGATCATTAGGGAGGATCTCGAGTATCAGACTGAGGATGAGTTTGTCTATCCGATTGCAGTAGGCTGTGTTGCATTTCTTGATGTTCAGAGCAGAGATGGAGCTATTAGAGAGGGGCCGCATGCTTTAACTGAGGATTCTTACTTATCTTTAATCCCCCATGATGAAGGGATTAACATGAGAATGCCTGCTTTTGAGTATGAAGTTTGGATTTTGAAGCTTGCTTTCCCTATGGATTACATTACTGAACATTATGTTCATAAGGCAGTTTCTAGGTTTGGTAAGCTGCTGGCTTGGCCAAGACCAAACGAGAACAAAGCTAGAGTTCTTCTTAAACCCCACATCAAAGATGTTGCGGAAGTTCCTCATAGTCTGCTTTTCACCAAAGTTGGGATGCTGCCGGGACTGGGTCGTTCTTGGTCTATCCCTGTATATGTGCTGAATGGAAGAAACATGGTGCCGGGCCTGCAAGGGATTGAGGATACTTCACCTCTCCTGAATGTGTCTCCACATCCGTACACTATGCCCTACTATACTATCATGCAGCAAGCTAGGATTAATGAGATGGAGGCCCAGCAAGCGGCTAATGAAGCTGCTTGGAATGGCAATGAGCAAGCCCAAGATCAGGTGCAAGACAATGGCTGGAGTGCCTGGCTAGTTTTACCCCCTCCGTACACTGGTTTCAGCTTCAGAACTTACTTTGAGTACGATGGGCCGTCTCTGATGGATGGTGTCGCACAAGAGCACAATCTGTCTGTTGCTTGGTCTGAATATTCTTATGTGGAGGAATTAGCTGACAGCTTCATCAATGGTGTTCCTTCTGCTCAACAAGCTTTTGTCAGAGCTGGAGGCTCTGTGACTGTTGTGTTCATCTCTGCTGACAATGAACTGCTTTCGTGGATGGGTGGCATGCTCAAGAGGATCTATACCCGCTCCATATTACCACCTCAGTCTCCCAGGACAACCTACTTCCCACTCAACCCCTTCACTGTTAGTCAGTTTCAGCTTGACAGTGTGTGCATGGCTCTGGTCGCCCAAGTCATGCCTGAATCAGATGTATTCGGTCGCATCTTCAGTTCAACTTTTTGCATGGGCAAGGTGTTTGTTCTGTCTGCCTCGTTGGACGGTTTAAACTCTGTGGTGCCAGTTCTGGAGGAGCCTCTGTCTGTCGCTCCTACAGTAATGGATGTGGCTGACGGTGTGGACTGTGCTATGCACCCGATTGGTCGTATGATGCTCAAGGAGCCGGCCCATGTGGACATGGTTCTTCTCCGCCGCAGTGCTTGTTCAAACAAATGTGATGGATTCAGGGTCCCTCCCATTACTGACAAGAGAGCTACAACATCCAATATCAAGCCTAGGAAGGACCCATCTCTTCCTAGCCTCACCATTAGCAGCAAATCTAGCGTTGGGAGACATGACAAGGTATCTGATGCTATCCCACCACCTACTTCTATCCATGTTATTCAGTCCATTGGGGCTAATATGTGTGGTGTTAATCCGAGTCAGTTAAGTGCAAGGAAATTGCTTTCTATCCAAGGTGGGCAGAAGAGCGAGGCCACGGATCCCAATGCAGCTTAAAGCATGGAAATTCTCTGCTGGAATGTACGAGTGGTCAATTCGGACAATAAACAGCTGGCGTTGTGTAATGCTATCAGTAGTGGTGGTTTGTTCAGTTATCTGTTTACAAGAAACTAAGCGTGCTACCTTTGATGCTGCTTTTGTTAAACGTTTCTGTCCTAAAAAATCCGATAAGTTTGAGGTGGTGCCCTCTCAGGGAGCCTTTGGTAGTTTAATTGTGTTGTGGGACAGCTCTGTGTTCTCTGGCAATGTGTTTTGCTTTAAATCTTTTGCTTTGGGCATTCAGTTTACTTCTATGCAAACAGCCAGGTCTTGGAAACATTTTTATGTGTATAGGCCATGCGTTGGGCCAGGCAGAGTTGCTTTCACCACATGGCTGTTTGAGCTAGATATACCTGATGATGAGGACTAGTTAATTTGTGGTGATTTCAATTACATTAGAGCGCCTGATAATCGTAAGAAACCGGGGGGTGATGCTAATGACATGCTTACCTTTAATGATTTCATTCACTCACGGGCGCTTGTTGAGCTACCGATAAAGGGCAGGCAGTACACGTGGAGTAACTTGCAGACTGGTCCTCTGCTTGAGCAAATTGATTGGTTCTTCACCTTGTCGAGTTAGACATCCAATTATCCTAACACTATAGTGGGACCCCTTCCCAAGCCAGTGTCTGATCACACTCCATGTATGATCTCGATAGAAACCTTGGTTCCTAAAAGTAAGGTGTTTAGGTTTGAAAACTTCTGGATCTCCCACCCAGGATTCTTTGATCTGGTCAAATCCACCTGGGAGAAATACTGCTATGCACCCAATTCGGCAAAACTGCTGTGCAAGAAGTTTAAGAACTTGATATATGCTCTTAAACGTTGGAGTAAGCAGATTTCTCGGTTGAACCTGTGTATCGATAACTCCAACTGGGTTCTTCTGGAACTTGGTAATATCGAGGATAAAAGACCTCTCACAATACCCGAAGCCAACTTTAGGTTGATTCTCAAAAATCATCTGGTAACCCAGCTCGGCTATAAACGAGAATATTGGAAAAAGAGGTACACTGTCCGTTGGTTTAGTTGTGGAGGTGATAACACCAATTTTTTTTTATTTTGCAGCGTGTGAAAGATATTGTAAGAACTCAATAGCTTCGCTCAAACTACATGATGGTACGGTGGTGACTGACCATATGGGTAAAGCAATACAACTTTTTGACACTTACAGGGAGAGATTGGGCAAAAATGGGGTGTATGAAATGAAGTTTGATCTGTCAAGAATCATTAAAAAGGTGGAGGGCCTGGAGGAGCTAACCACACCCTTCACACACGGTGAGATTGACATGGTAGTTCGTGAGATGCCATCTGATAGAGCCCCAGGTCCCGATGGATTCAATGGCTGCTTTCTGAAATCATGCTGGCACATCATCAAAGAAGATTTCTACAGGTTATGCAAAGATTTCTATGAAGGTGTCATTGATCTTCAGAGCCTGAACTCGGGCTTTATAACACTCATCCCAAAAATCCAGTCAGCAGAGACTATTAATGATTTCAGGCCATCACGTTACTTAACTATTGTTTGAATATGATAACTAAGTTGCTTGCTAATCGCTTGCAGAAAATTGTGCTCAAGATCATTCATCGGAACCCGTACGGATTCCTCAAAGGGAGATCGATCCAGGACTGCTTGGCCTGGGCCTTTGAGTACATTCACCAATGCCAAGCATCGGGAAGAGCATGTTGTATTCTGAAACTAGACTTCGCGAAGGAATTCGATACCATCCAACATGAACCAATGATTGAGATCATGCGTCATATGGGTTTTGATGAGAAGTGGTTGGGGTGGATCAATTGTATTTTTTCCTCTGGAAGCTCTTAATGGCGCCCCAGGAAAACAGTTTGAGTGTCTCTGTGGGGTTCGACAGGGAGATCCACTGTCGCCTTTGATCTTTGTTCTTGCAGCGGATCTATTACAGTCAGCGATTAATGATGCCAGTCGGACATGTCTACTTAGGTTGCCCCTGCCCACTTTTGACAGTAACTATCCAGTAATTCAATATGCTGACGACACGATCGCTGTCCTCCCTGCTTGTACCTGGCAAGCGCAAGTGTTGAGAGATATTCTGGTCGACTACGCGATGTCGGTGGGCCTTAAGATCAACTTTCACAAGTCAACCTTGGTACCCATCAACCTTGATCATGTGCAGGCATTGGAAATTGCAGCCATATTTGGTTGCTCTATTGGTAACATGCCGTTTATGTACCTGGCATTGCCCATGGGCACCACACGCCCGACTGTGACCGACCTGATGCCGCTGGTGACGTCGGTCTAGAGGAGAGTCCCGGCAGCAGCTTCGCTACAGGATTATGGTTCCAAGCTAACATTGCTCAACTCGGTGGTAACCTCCCTAGCCATTTATGCCATGTGCTCCATCAAGATAAACCCTAAGATCATCGAGCACCTTGATAAGTTCCGCAGGTCATGCCTCTGGGTGAGAAAATCAGACGATGGGTACAAGGGCAACTCCCTGGCAGCATGGGGGATGGTATGCAAACCTAAGAGCAAAGGCGGTCTGGGGATCATCAATCTTAAGACCCAAAACCAAGGGCTGCTGTTGAAACAGCTTCACAAATTTTATAACAAGTGTGATGTTCCTTGGGTCTGCTTGATCTGGGATTCTTACTATGTGGGTAAAATACCTCATGCCTCTGATTCGTGTGGATCGTTCTGGTGGAGAGACCTCATGCAGCTATCTGACATAAATAGAGGGGTCACAAAATCGGAGGTAGTGGCAGGTGACACGATCCTTTTTTGGAAAGATAAATGGAAGACTGAGGATTTCAAGTCAAGTACCCGAGAGCTTTCTCTTTTGCCAGGGAACCGGATATCTCAGTGAGGCATCTTTTGTCTTCAGATCGATTGGGTGATGTCTTACACCTGCCTCTATCAATGGAGGTTAGGAGTTAGGATGCTGGGCTGCAGTCAGAGACCTTGGACACTTCGCTAACTGATGGCAAGGATGTGTGGTCTTGTGTTTGGGGGGGGGGGGTGCATATTGATCCTCGCAATACTATGCCCACTGTTTCAGCCAGGTGCAAGTTGATGAGGCATTCGGTTTGATCTGGAAAACCAAATGTATAATGTAGTGGAAAGTGTTCTTGTGGTTGCTGATGGCTGATAGATTGAACACTAGAAATATGATCAGGAGAAGACATTACAAAGTCCAGAACGATGACTACACCTGCCTTCTATGCCACCACCCGTCTGAGGAAGACATGGTACACCTCTTTTTTACCTGCCCCTTCAGTCAGAGATGCTAGGATGCTTTGGGGATACAGTGGCCAAATGACACTAGTTGGATGAGAATGCTGCATGAGGGCAAAGCCAGATGGGCTCGGCCGATGTTCTTGGAAGTTGCAGTGGCAACCTGGGGGATCTGGAAGGAGTGGAATGATAAACACTTCAGAGGAATCCATCCTTCGTTTGAATCTTGGAGGAACAGATTCAAGCTGGACTTTGCCATGTTGGTTCATAGATCAAAGCAAGAGCAAGGTCCTTACATTTTATCCATAGCTAGCCCGCTTTGATTTTATCTTTTTTGTGTTAGTCACTATACCTAACCCCCCCCCCCTCCAATCACTATGTAATATGTAAAGTTCTGGACATTCTAACCCCCCCTAACTTTGTTTTATTAATACAAAAGGCAGTGAGAGAATCTCACTGTCATCAGTTCTCAAAAAAGATATTTGGAGCTCATGGACTTGCTGACAATTAAAATATTTCTCAACTCTGGATGTCACCGGTGTCGGTGAAGAGACACGGAAGAGAGAGGGAGGGGTGAAGAGTAGAGAGAGAATGTGACAATAGTGCATCTTGCTCGCGTCCTGTTTAATCTCTCCCCTCCGTTTTACCATCTCTCCCGCAACTCTATGTGCCCTAATCCTGATCCCCAACGAGGCGAGCTGATGATGTCGAGGGAAGTTCTCATGTTGGCGAGTGGGATGTCCTCCTATTGCTGGCAGCAACATGTCAAAAAAAATAACGCCAAGTATTGTAAACTCTTTACCTTCCGGACATCATATTTTTGAAGTGGAAAAGTATAAATGTGAATTAATGTTAATAGGGATTTCGAGGGAGAGGAGGAAAGTAGGGAGAGACAAATGGAAATAAGTGGATGTATGGGATGGGTAACAATGTCTCCCGTTGCAACGCACAGGCATTTGTGCTAGTTAATACTTATGCACATATAGCTCATTAGCTTGTAGAATGATCTACCTAGCTAGAGGTGAGCATGTAAATGCAAACAAGACACTAGTAGGAAAGCCCTTATTACTCCAATAAAGGATGCTGTAGTACCAACTTTTCTGGGCTCGTAGAGGGCGAAGAGAGGCTCCTGGCCATCCGTTGCCGGTTGGCTTTCGGCGGGAACCTCTCGGGGCGGCTCTTGGCTGTCCAATCTGCCCAGATGGCACGGACCCAAGCAACCATGCTGGAAGGTCCAAGACGTGTCGACCCCCGGGTGCGCCCGGGGCCACCATCATTGGTGGCGTCCATCGTGCCCACGCCTGCATGCAAGAACCTAGACGAGAATGTCTGCTAGTGTCCTTGCCTATTGTCGGGCTGGTCCAGTCGTGTCAGGTGCACGAGTGGGCTCGTGGTCGCAGCGCCGTATCGCACGTGGGGCCCGGTTCGAGCATGAACCTCTGAACTGTCCATTCCGCGGTGGCTTACCGTGGGGGCCTCTTGGGCAAATTAGACGGGCGGACCCGTGTGGCCTAGCTAAGAGTTCTATGATGGGTGGACCACTGGGCACACGCAGAGCCACCGTCATTGGGACATACAACAACTCGGGTTCACATCACAAAAGACATCGGTGACCAAATGCCCGGCGAATAGATCTAGGGGATCTAGCAATGATCTCGCTATGCAGTGAGTTGGATCCCAACGGCTAGGGTCTGGGTAGGCAAGGTCCCATCGCCTTAATCTGCTAGAGCCAAAGCGTGGTGGTTGGTCTGCGTACACGATGACAATTGTCCATGCAGGCAAAGCCGGTTTGCATCTGAGCAAGATTAGTGGGTGAAATGACGCATGGCGCACTGTTTCTCCGACACGCACGAGCATTCATGCAGACGGTCGGGCATCCGAAACGCACACTCATAGGTATTTATAATGGGATCACACGTCAGACACACGCGGGGCCACCGTCATTGGGACCTAGGACAACTTGGGTTCACATCCCAAAAGACATCGGTGACCACACGACTGGCGAGTAGATCTAGGGGATCTAGCAACGATCTCGTTGTGCAGTGGGTTGGATCACAACGGCTAGGGTATGGTAGGCAACGTCCCATCGCATTAACCTGTTAGAGCCAAAGCATGGAGGCTAGTCTGCGTACACGATGACAACTGGCCAGGCAGGCAAAGCCTGTTTGCATCTGAGCAAGATTAGCGGGTGAATGACACATGCCACACTATTTCTCCGACACGCACGAGCTTTCATGCAAAGCGCTGGGCATCCAAAGCGCACATTCGTCGGTATTTATCATGGGCTCACACGTCGGGTAGGAAGGAAGCAACAAGCCAGAAGTAGTAATGGAAATAGCAGGCCAGCTCGCTTTCAGCACCACATCTGCATCAACCAGTTAAACCCAACATCGGGCCTTCCGTAGTTTTGGCAAATGCCTGCATGGACTGGCTATGTATCGGGCACACCTCCAGCCAGCTGAAAGGATGCACCCATCACTAGTAGGGGAACTCCTTACATGATTTTACTACTAGCAGCATTACCCTAGAACTACCAGCGGCATCCAGCAAAACAGAGGGTGCTTCTACTACTTCGACACTAGTAGCGTCCAGAGAGAAGAGACACTGCTAGTGCTGCACACCGAGCAAGCTCTTCTATCGCCAAGGACCAGCAGCGTTCCGAGAGGGAAACAAGCAGCGCTCCAACTTTTCTCAACGCGGCAAAACTAACTTGAATCCATACACCGGCTGACCGCATGGGTGGGCTCAAAGAACTAGCAGCATGCCCACAAAATGAATACTGCTAACGAACGTACACCTAGGAGCGTGTACATGAGGGTATGCTGCAAAGTTGGTCTCAGATTCGAAAACAAAGGTGCTGCTTGGCTAACGTTCACCGTAGCAGCATTCACCTAGCACCACAAGTTACTAAAACTTCCTATATTATGTCATTCAATGTATGCTACTACAACTACACTATATCTATCAAATTGGACAATTTTGTATAACATATTGCAATTTTAACCACATATTCTAATGATCACATGATGACACCATGTAATGTTTATTTTGTTTAGAAAACACTTGCAACTTTTGGTAAATCTGCTTAAAATCCTGAAATTATGTTACCAGCGTGTCATTTCCTGGCAAACGCTGCAAACCTTGCATCTAGCATCGTGTACATTACGTCACATGCTAATTTCATAAAACTAGATGATGCCCCGCACGTTGCTGCGGGAACTCTTAGTCCTACACATATGATAATAAATAAATTGAATAGGTCTGTTTGCATAGTAGATATATGATCTTAAGATGAAAAATTGAAATAGATACAGTTCTTGGAGTGTAATTATAAAGATAACAAAATGTTCATCATGTGATATGTTTATTAAATATAGTGGCATGTCATAATTGATCTCATATGATTTACATACAAACCAATGTATATATACACATTAATACAGAGATTCTAAAATGGGGTGATATGAAAGGTTATGTACAAATTGTCGTTTTGAGGTACTTATTGTATATTGTGTGTGACTCCTGTTGTAAATCAATCTTCTGCATTTTAGTACATAAGTACTACGAATTTATAGCCAAGTAGGTGTTACATTAGTTTAGAGCGGGAGGCATTAAGACAATGGGCAAGGGCACCATCAATCAAAGTTTAAAAAGTTCAATGGATATAGCACCACCTGAGCTATCAGATGCTTAATAGAGAAAACTAATTATGCTCCTCGTTTCAATCCCGGGCTTCAACTCTTTTGTGGATTTAGTAAGCACCTCCCTACAAAGCAGCATGTGTACTAAATTAGATGATCATGCATCGTTCGGGTAGAAAATAACACAGAGACTCATTCCTCTATGTGCCTGACAAAAACCAATCTAGAAACCATGTAGGATAACCTCACAATTAGTAAGATAGTAGAGCAGGGTTATGAATGGAGCCATGGAGTAATAAGGAACAACCTGACATGAATAAGATGGCGTGACCCTGGGAGCTTGATGCTTCTGAACTACTTGACCGATAAGCATTTTTCTCTTCACTCTTTTGATATTTATCTAATAATTCAGTGAAGGTGATTTTCAATCTCTTACGCTTGCGGTTATTTTGGCCTTTCTTTTGTTTTTGTTTGCTTTAATTGATCATAGGATTTGCTTGCTGCCCCCCAGTCCTTGTCGTTTTCATTGTAGCTTCGATGGAATTCTCGCCCTCAAGATTATGTTCATTATGCTCATCAACAACTTCTTTACTTGAAAGCTTGATCCCATCATCCACTGTTTTTACCTTCTCATCATTTAATGAATTAGCTTGAAGAAGCCAATGCAAAAACTATCTGCCATCAGGACCAATTGGAATATACTGGTCATCCTTTGGAGTTTCAACAAATCTCAGTCGTCCTTTATCAATGGCCGATCTGACTATTTGACGAAACATATTGCAATCCTCAAAACTATGTTTGAACGAATGATGCAACCTACAATACATTCGTCTTTGGATAGATGGCTCGACAAGGTGATCAAGAATTCTGGTGTAATTATTTTTCAGCAACAAATCAAATATCTGATCACACATGGTTGAATTGAAGGTATTTTTTATTTTCTAGCCGATCTTGCTGTGAGAATGACTTAAGCAAATGAATGGTTTAGATTTTGTGTCACCCCATTGGGCTATGAATTTTATTTTACATCCTTTTACCGATGACATTGGATAAGATACTCCAATCCCTCTCTGCACCACTCCTACCATGGATTCCTCCCCCGTCAAAGCTCTCTGGGACGGGCAGACGTCGGGCCAGAAGAAGGAGATGGCCGCCATTGCCGCCGGTTGGTTGGCCGTCATGCAACCGATGGACGACGATGTCACAATGGAGGACGCTGCCACCGACAAACCGCAGTCGTTCCAGGAGGCATGGTGTGGGAGGAGAAGTTCCGGGAGGCACAGGCCAACGCCGCCTACAACCACCACATCCTTTAGGAGCAGGCGGAGGAGCAGCTCGCCACCGGCAGGGCAGTCGACCGGACGCGGACCTGGCAGAGCAAGAAGGAGAGCGACGACGCGGGTGGTGTTCGGCTAATTTGAGTTGTTATCAAAATGTATGTGTCTAGTGTTGAATGGGGTCCTCTTGCATCCTTATCCACGGGCTGGTTCCTCTGTCTGCAGACCGATGCAGAAGATAATTTAATAATTTACGGGTCACCGTTGGAGATGCCCTAAGAATACCATTGTCATTAGGATCTATTTTATGAACAAAATTTATAGCTACTTTAGCAGCTTCGCCAATTACATGGAATTCCTGATTATTCTACACTCTCCTCTGACCATCTCAACCACCTTGAATATTCTATAGTGACTCCCCACGGTCAAAAACCGCTTTGCCGTGGTTGTACATCAGCTCTTGTCCGGAACTCCTCTGCACCCACTACCCAGCCAATCACTGCATGCGGCCACTCCTGCTATAAAAAAAGATGAGTTCCGCGTATAGGAGTACGTCATCGTCCTGGCCTCCTACAAACAAAGAAGGACAAGTTGAAATAGTGTGCACCACGAAAATCCATAAATGTTTGCTTGAGCTGGGAGCACATTCTCACGTACTCAACTCTGAATTACCCAGTTGAGTTTGAGCTTCCTGGTTCACTTGCATCTTTTAGTTTGGAAAAAGCGAAAATAGTTTTTTGCTAGTAAACTGAAAACCAATTTTAAAAGTAATAAATAATCATGAACAAATTGCGGTGGCGGTACCTCAGCCCTTGTCCGGGTGCTCCTCTGCACCCACTATCCGGCCCATCACTATCTGCATGCCGAACAGCTACTCCTCCAGCTCATGAAGATGAGTTCCACCTAGAGGAGCACCTCATCGTCGTGGCCTCCATCGTAAAAAGAAGGAGTTTTTCTTTTACGAAAAGGATCAGATCTATTATAAAATTTCACCGGATGTATAAAGTATCTCAAACATAATAAAAAATACATCAAGATTCTGAGATCACTGAATGGCCACTATTACGCCTATGCGCTGCTCCCCTACTGGAGCCGCCTTGACCTTGTATATGACAGCTAGCAAGTCTTTGTACATGTGCCAATAATGACCTGTGCCAAGGAGTCGTAGTCGTTGTTGTTGAACCTTTGCATGGATTAGAAGCACCTGACACCAAATCTCGCCGTATGACGAGAAACTTAACCTCACCGTCCAAAGGAGACGGCAGGAATCTACAGTGAACAAGTTGACATAGTGCTCACCATGAAATCCATAAATGTTTGCTTGAGCTAGGAGCACACGCTCATGTACTCAACTCTGAATTTACTGACTGGATTTTGAATTTCCAGGTTCACTTGCATCTTTTTTAGTTTAGAAAACCAAAAACATTTTTTGGGGGTGAACCAAAAACTATATTTATTTTTAAAGTTATATAAAAAATCATCAACAAATTATGTCATGCACACATGGTAGCTTACCACGCACCTGCCTTTTTTGTTCAGAAAATATATTAGTTTGTGTTTCTTGAATTAACGGCTAGAATGAATAAATATAGCAATATCTTATTGCGCATTTTAATTGTTATTTTGGTACAGGGGTCAAGAACGAACATTTTGTACACCAAGCTTTGCAAGAAGTATTTCAATATCCCCGCAAAAAAGATGAAGAAGAAGTATTACAATATGTGTACGTCTGGAAAAGAAAGCATGTGTTTGGACAATTGTATAAATGTTTATTAAGAAAAATATGTGAAAAGGGTTGGCATAGATAGGAGGGGTAATAAGCGAGCTTCTCATGGGAGGCGGAAGGGATCGCAGTTGTTTGCTCGGCTGGGAGCGTAAGCCCGCGCAGAGATATAGGCAAAATGGAAAAAACAGACTTCGAGGCGTAACTATTTCACAGACTAGACCGTAGGCTAAACAAATGCAGCCAACTAACCCATTTTGTGTAGCGACCGACAGGTCGCCCTGCACTACACGGAGTAGTGCCTGACTGATAGGCGCTACACTCCATGCCAGCGTGGCAGCCTGGGGCCCACTCCTGGTTGTGCAGCTCCTAGGTGAAAGGAGCTGCACTATCTTGTGCAACGCCTAGATGAAAGGAGCTGCACTACCTTATATTATAATCCTTATAACTTTTAATTCATGCAACACTATCCGTCTCATCACTATCCGCAAGCCAAACTGCTACTCCTCCTGCTCATGAAAGATGAGCTCCATCTAGATGAGGAGCACTTCATTGTCGTGGCCTCCTTCACAAAAAGAAGGACGAGCTCTTTCTGACAAAAAAGATCAGATCTATTACAAAAGTATAAAGTATCTCAAACATAATAAAAAATACGTCAAGAGTCTGAGACCACCGAATGACCAATATTATCATCTGAGTGAGCCACCGCTGCGCCCCACCCCTACGTGAGTCGGCTTGACCTTGTCGACGCTAGCTAGGAAGTCTTCATACACGTGCCCCTAATGGCCAGTGCCATGGAGTCATAGTCGTTGTTGTTGAACCTTCGCATGTATTTGAAGCACCTGACACCAAATCTCGCTACGTGATGGGAAACTCTAACCTCACCGTCCAAGGAGATGGCAGAAATCTACGCCGAACAAGTTGACATAGTGCTCACCATGAAGTCCGTAAATGTTGCTTGAGCTAGGAACACAGGCTCATGTACTCGACTCTGAATTTACTGATTGGATTTTGAACTTCGGGGTTCACTTGTTTAGAAAAACTGAAACATCTATTTTGCGAGTGAACTGAAAACCTTATTTATTTCTAAAGTCGTAAATAATCATGAACAAATTATGTCATGCACACATGGCAGCTTACCACACGCCTGGAATTTTTCCTGAGAAGATTAATTAATTTGTGTTTCTTAAAAAATGGCTAGAATGAGTAACTATACGAATTTCTTGTTGCGCGTTTTGTTTATTATTTCTTTACAGGGCTCAAGAATGAATGTTTTTGACTCCACGCTTTGCAAGAACTGTAGTATTTCAGTATGTATATTTCTCAAAAAAAGAAGATCATGTGTCTGTACAATGTATAAATGTTTTCTTAAGGAAAAAATGAGAAAAAGGTTGGCACAGATAGGAAGGGTTTTTAAGCGAGCCTCTCATCGGAGGCGGAAGGGATGGCAGTTGCTAGCTCGGCTGCGTGCGTGAACCCGCGCAGCATATATAAGCAATTGAACAGAGCCACGACCAGCCTTCTTATCTCTTGGGCGACACGATTTGCGACACACAAGCTTGGAGCCACATTCATGGCCTTTGAAGCCATGCATAGATATGAAGCACATGATACCAAATGTAGCCACGTGATGAGAAACCCTAACCACATCGCCCTAAGGTGGCAGTAAGAATCTACAGTGGAGCTCTATCGACTATGTCCAAACGGACAAACTCGAGTAGGACAGAAGTCTGGAATACAAACTCGAAGATGAAGTCTCACCATCCGTGCGAGCACCGCAAATAGTGAGGACTAAAAACCCCCAATCTAATCTACCAGCTGGAGCAGAGGCACTGGGGTTATCCTCCCATCCACCGGACGACGGAGTGGCAGGCAGAGTGGGAGCGGATCCACTCGCTCACCAGTTAAGTTTGGAGGAAAAAGATTGAGCTAGGTTCCTGGGGTTAGATACCTTTAGTTCATAAAAGCTTCCAAAAGAATATTTTAATCCAAGAACTTTGAAAAATTATGCTTGAGATGGAAAATGTGTTTATTTAGCCACAAAATTGTACAGAGGGAGATTAGACATTTATGTGGCAACAAGGTACACTAGGATATCTCCAACGGAGAATCTCAAATCTCCCGCATCCATCCGGACCGCGTGGCTTGGATCCTGCCAGCCATCCAACAAAGTGTGACATCCATCCATAGAGTGTATAGACTTTGTTTTCCCCGCAAACCGGAACAAAACGAGGGGGGCTTGTGGGAATCCGGATACCAGCCACGTAGGATTCCGACATCTTCGGCCCACCCAAAGTTGAGCCGGAGCCCATGCACTTGGGGCTGGCCGCACTATTTCTGTGGCAAAATCACTCATTCTCAATCATGTCCTCTTCTATCCCGTCGTTCTCCACCCCAACTCGTGCCCTTTTGCACTGTTGCCGCCGCATAGAGGACCCTTACTAAAAGTTGTCACAGTCGATAGTCGGGGATCTGATGAATGTGGCCACCCGCAAGATTAACTCGTCAACATAGCAAGATAGCGTACTCAGTCATAAGGCAAAGGCGGAGCCTTTTAAGAAGAAGAAGAAGGTCGGCGGACGGGACGGTCGTGGTAGGGGACAAGCAGGGGATCAATTGTGGTGCCGGCAGTGATGGTGGTGCAGGACAGGGCCGGGGACGTGGAGCGTAGTTGCGGCCGTTACATTCCATGTAGACATAGAGCTAGCTAGAGAAATACAAATCTCCCTACTACTACGTCAATGTCAGTGCGGCACCACTTTTCTCGAATTCTACATCAACGCAACTTGTCATGTTGTGGACATCGCTGTGCAGCAACTAGGTGCACACATGTTGTTCGTAGGAATGCCTAAAGTGGGTGAGCCGGTGTAGAACAACATGGACAGACAATTGTTTGAGATGATACATGACGGATGCGGATGTTGCTACGAGGATGGGCAAGTGGATGGCATGGAAACCACACAGCCGGGCATGTACAACCAATTCGGCACGTACACCCAGCAAGGTACGTATAGCCAGACAGGCATGATACCAGATTGAGCCACTGAGCATTAGGAGGAGCAGGAGGACGGCAATGATGATGCTGATGCAGATGAATTTGCAACTGATCCAAAGAAAAGGGGTAGAGGACAAAGCTTCACATGAGGGAGGACGAGTTGTTGTGTGACACGTGGTTGGCCACTAGTATTGATCCTCTACATGGCACAGAGCAAAAGGGATCAACATTTTGGGCCAACATCCACACTTGGTTCCATGAGATAAAGCATTTAGAGCCATGCGCCGACGAACTAATTCGCAATCGTTTCGTGAAGTCTATCAACCATTGATGGTACATCATTCAAGAGTCGGTGTCCAAGTATTGCAGACACTTGAAGCAAATCATCGCACGATGGACAAGTCGCGCACAAATCTCCAAGCAAGTAAGTGTGTTGGTCATTTGGCCGGATAGGCAACTTGTTGGTCAGAATGCTCGATGGTTTGATCATTTGCCGGATATGTAACTTGTTGGCTGGATATGCTCTACATTTTAGTCATTTGGTCAGCTTGGATATGCAAATTGTTGACAATGTTTTATACTTTGTAGCCTTCCCGTGCATGCAATTTGTTCTTGAAGTTGGAGAACAAGAAATTCGTTCTCATAAATAGTTGGTTGAATTTGAAGTTAAATGGACAACCCAAGTAAAATGTATTCATTGCCAACTCCGACAACACTGCTGGCATTGGCACCGAGGAAGATACAGGTGATACAACTGACCCAACAAAAGAACCACTGAAGAAAATTAGGAGAGGGTTCCAAAAAATAAGTGAGAGGCGGAGAAGGCGAATAGAGAAGGGAAGGCTGCCAACATGACAGAGAGGTTCGAGAACATCTTGGTGAAGAAAGAGGGTTCATATTTCAAGCGCTTTGACATGAAGGAGGCATGTAAAGCTGAGAGGTTTAACATGTTGATGGCAGTTGTCGTGGAATTGTCATGTCAGATGTCCTCGTGAAAGGACTTAGTTGTGGAGCCATCGCAACTAGGAAGCTTGAAGGGGTTAATCGGGACAAGGGACACGAGAGGTTTATACTAGTTCGGCCCGTTACGGTGAAGGTAAAGCCTACGTCTAGTTGGGTTGGTATTGATGTTTCGATGACCAGGGAGCGAGATACACTATGCCCGGCTCTTGATGAGTTGTTTCTTACCCTAAGCCGCCGGCGGTTCGTCCCCTTATATACAAGGGTTGACGCCCTACGGCTTACAATGTCCCGACCGGCTTATAAACAGTGTCCGGCTCGGTGACTAGTTAAATCTACCTTATGATACAAGTCATGCCATTATGGTGGTTTACTACGACGGGCCTTAAGTCACTTGTGGGCCTTAGACCCTGTACTGAACCGCCATCTTCATGCTTGATTTTGGGCTTCTTTCCGGTGAGTCTTCTTTGCGTAACCCGGCCCCTCCTGGGCGGCTTACACAAATAGTTATATTCCCAACATTAGGCCCCAGATTGATTTGAGCCTGTTCATGTCAATCTTAAAATACCTGAAGGAATAAATCTTCAGCCTTCTGCCCGTGCAAAGGGTTTTCCTTAACCCGCCATGATGTCATTCTTTGGATTCGCGTTAACCCGCCGTGACGTCATCTTTACTTTAATTCATTTTTTATTCCACCGTATCCTCCAACGGATCTTTGCTTTTACTGACCGTTCCGAAAACCAAGGCGTCGGGGCCGCTGGATAATAATGCTTATCTCCTCGTTTCTCGTGCCATCTCAGTCAGCTCTTCCTTATAAATAGGCACGACCTAGGTCTTCTCCATTCTCCCCCTTCGGTCATCTTCTTCCTCTCACTGTCCCTCTGCCGCTCGAGCTCCGCCGTTGCCGCCATCGCAGATCTCCTCGTCCTCTCCAACTTTGGCTGCTGCATCAACCTGATTTGACCAGAGAAACGCGTCGAACCTCCGCAGCAAACTGCATCTGTAAGTTTCCTCTTGTTCCTCAGATCCGCATTAGGATCCTCAAGCTCTTTGGTGTTCTTCGCTGTTCGTTAGGCCCCCTCATAAATTTCATCACTACCGCCGTTTTTTTGATTTTGAAGATGGTATAAACCTGATGCGGTAGTTATTTCACACCTATTTCGAACACAAATAGACCCCTTTCCGTCGCACAGAGGCCCCGTTCGAACCCTTGAGCTTCATCTGTGCCAGTTCTAGGTCTAGAATTTTTTCTTTTCAGAATAGTTGTTTGATCCAGAATAATAGCGGCAACTTGTGAAACCTATTTGTTTCACCCGGAAATAAAAAAACTGCCTCTGTCGAATATGTTTAACCATGACTGTCCATGTGGCCGGTTTAAGTACATAACACTGATCTGTCAACCTTACTTGCTTCTCTCAGATTTAAGAATATTCAATTGCTCTTGATATCCGTGGCGGCTTAAATATCACTGCGTAGTTCCCCATATATCATTAGGCCCCTTCTTAAGCCGACATCTTTAATAGATTTAAAATGTTTTCCTCCGGGTTAAATTTGAACCGGAACTTCTTATTTTGACATAGGCTTCAATTTACGTCATGGCACCTAAGGCAACCAAATCTCCTGTGACCTGTAACTGGGTCCCATCCACAGTCAAATGAAGTAAACTGTCTGAATTTGTGAAGTCTGGTCATCTGCCTAAGAAGGAGGTCATGTCTTATCGTGCCCCTGACCCGTCCGAGGAGAGACCTTAACCCAGAGAAGGGGAGGTGATAGTCTTTACAGATCATATGAGCCGGGGATTTGCTCCACTCGGTTCAAAATTCTTCAGGGATGTTTTGAATTTCTTTGACCTTAGACCTCAAGACTTTGGGCCCAATTCCGTGTCAAATATTTGCAACTTCCAACTCTTCTGTGAGGTGTACCTGGGAGAAGAGCCCAATCTGCTTCTGTTCAGGGAACTGTTCTACTTAAACCGGCAGAATGGACGTGCCAAGGGCCCAGTCTAGAGCTTGGCGCATCTCGATTCAGCGGCGGAGAGACTGCCTTTTTCCTTACGCTGAACTACCAAGTCATCCGAAGGATTGGAATCAGAACTGGTCCTACTGCCAGGACACTTCTCCGGCTGGTGAGAACCCTCTGCCCGGCTTCCGCGCTCTGTGCCTTGAGTCAAATCACCCGCTATCGGATAAGTTAACCGCTGTTGAACGCCTACCACTCGCTCCTACCATCAAGAAGATCAAAGCCCTTTTAGGCAATGGCTTGAATGGTATTGACTTGGTCCGAGTCTGGGTCGCTTGGGAGTGCTTCCGTTAAGCCGCCGCCCCGGCTTAATGTGCACTTACTCAGGCGAGACGGATGACGCAATGCGTCATACTTCCGACGACTTGCCAGATGATGTGGTGGAGGCTACGACCCAAACTTTGCTGAAAGAGGGAACCGTGACTAGTAACGCCTTTGGCTTACTTCCTTTTTGCAAGAAGAACCCGGCCCCCGCAGTAAGTTATTAATCCTTCATGAATACTCTTTCAGTGCTTTACACCTTACTTTTACTCATAACCCCTTTATCTTTTCCACAGGCCGATGACAACTTCTGGAAGGTCAAGTATAACCAGGAGGCCGCCAAACAAGCCAGAGCGGCCAAAAGAACCGAGAGGAAAACCAAAAAAACAGGAACTTCAAAGAAGAAGAAGCCAAGTGCTTCAGACTTATTCAAATTGGAGGACTCCTCTGATGACGAAGAAGAGGTAATTTCTAACTCCCTTGACTCTTTATCATTACCTTACTGACTTTAAATCTTTCCAGGAAGACACAGGGAACAGCCGAGCTGCCGAGGAAGAGGTAACTATAATTTCCTCCGACTGCGAGCCTCTACCGCGTCATAAAATTCGAAGAGTAACCAGGAAAGTAAGATTTTCACATCCTTTGGCTTACCAAGATCCTCAATTTCTTTTGAAGAAACAGCAATTAGAAAGCCGGAGGCAGACCCGGACGAGCAAGGACATTGAACTCTCCTCTGGCTTACCTAATGTAACCAGGAAGCGTCGGACTGAGGTTATCTCCGATTTACATTCCGTTTTACATTTGGCGGGTTTAATTCGTTAACCTCTCAATTCATCTGACTCCAATTATCAGGATACTTCTCCTTCCTCCGGCGAGTCTATGCAGTCGAACATGCCGGCTTTCAAAACTTCCCCCGGGTAATGTAACTTTGTTTACCTTAGGCTTTACCTTACTCATGCTTTCGTATTCATCCTTCTACCTTTGTTGGCAGCATGCAAGTGAAGCCCAGTAAGAGGGCAAAGAAGAATAAGCCGTCCCAAGACCCGGTCGTGGCTGAACCGGAGCTTGGCACAGTTGCTCCTGACAGTTCCACCCATCAGCCGCCGCCTGAACCGGCCTCTGACATTCCGGTGCCAACCTCTAACCCGCCCGCCGAAGATACTCTCAACAGCGCTGATAACCCGGAAGCTCCTAGCCCGGTCAAGAAAAATGACCCGGAAGTTGAGATTCCGAGGTCTCAGTTTGTTGAGCCAGGGTGGCCCACTGTCCTTGCCAAATGCTCTGCTAAGGAGGAACTTACCGAACGCCGAAAGGCCAGGCTGGACATTACTGATTATACTCACTTAAGCATTAGAGACATAGTCTCGGGCTATCTGAATCAAGTGCATAACAGTCGTGTCCTTGAAATTGACATGGTGAAGCAAATACAACAAAAATCTGAGGTATACCTTTATGCCCCTTTTCTGAATCATACTTACTATATCAGGCCCCAAGTCTATTGCTTATGAATAAATATGCTGTAGACTTAGAAAACTGCTTACCACTTTTTGCCCGAATTAGAAAGAAGATATTTAACCTGGTTGTAACATGATACCTTGTACTAGCGATACACATTAGCCCCCAAGTGCCAAGTATCTTTGCTTGCAAAGCACTTGGGACTTAATACGCATGACCCGGCATTGTAGGTTTAAAAATTCTTCAGCATACATTAGCCCCCAAGTGTCAAATATCTTTGCTTGCAAAGTGATTGAGACTTAATATTATCTTACCATGATTTTAATTATAACCCGGTGTCATTGCAGACCACCATAAGCCAATTTGAGTCGGAGATTGCTGACCTGAAGAGTCGTCTGACAACTCAAGAACTTGGAACCCAAAAGGCCAACTCCAAATTTGAATTCAGCATCTCTGAACAAGAGAAGTTGAAGAAGAATTTTGAGTCAGAGAAGAAAATCTAGGCTGATGAGAAGGCTTCACTGGTGACTCGGGCCGAGACGGCAGAGGCATCACTTGTAGAAGCAACAACCGAGCTATCTGACTTAAAGCGCCAGATATCTCAAATGGTCTCAGCCATCTTCGGTAAGTTACTGTACATAACCTCAAACATTGTAATCCTTCCTATGACTATTGTAATCGTTATCTCCGGCTCACTTTATGTTTGTGAACACAGGCCCCAGGAGCACCAACCTCAAGCAGAACATGCTGATCAAACTTAAGGCGGTTTACACTCTAGTGGAGCAACTGTACACCGGGTCACAACGTGCTTTGGCTGTTGTAGCCTTATCAAATAACACTCCCCACCTTCTGCAAGACGTGCTGAAGTGCCTCGCTGTGCTACCTCAGCGGATCCAAGATTTAAGGCGGGCGTCCTCAAGAGCCAGGGCCATAGCCGCGTTGATCCGGGCAAAGGCATGGATTCCAGAACTAGACCCGGTCGACCTCGCCCTTGGATACCCGAGTATGAAGGAGGATGGCACCGTATTTGATGATCAGGATTTCACCGCCTGCGTCAAAGTCATACGTCCCGTGGCTACCCTCATTGGGAACGACACTGACCTTACCAAGTATTCGCCGAGCTATGACAGTGAGAACCGGAGAATTCCAACACCTCCATATGATGAAGCCAGCCTGATCCCTCCAACTCGTAAGCATACCTTGGCCCCTGAAGTGGACCCAGCCGGTTTAATAGATGATGAAGCTGAGTTTGAAGCCTTGAGTGGCATTGACTGGGCCTCGTCAACCTTCCAGGACAAAGCAACCAACAGAGAGGCGGAGAAGGATAACCCGGAATCTTCAAGCCCGCCAAAGGAGTGAACCGCCAAGCGTTTTATGACTTTGCATAAAACAATGCTTCATTTATTCAGACTCGGGGAGTCTTGTAATAGGGTAGAAAAACATCTCAATTTTTGTCATGCCTTCGCGCATGTTTATGGTTCTTAATACTTTCGTAAGCCGCCATCGCTATATATTTCCAGCTTATGTTGATCGTTTATTTCCTTGATGTTAAATTTTGCTTGCCTTATCCTACATATAAAACAATCAAAAATTCCCTTGGCGGTTTATCGCATCGGGGGTTACATAAGGTATTGATAACCCAGAGGGCAAACCCAAAACATCATATATATGCTGGTTTATGACTATATTTATTAAACATAATCACAATAGCATACCTGCGTTCCCTTTGGTAATATCGACTGCTTATATGACCTTCACCATGTGGTTAAATTCAACTCCTAAAAGTCGAACATGTAATATTCACCTGGCATTTAACAACCTGGGGTGATCAATATTAAGCCGGAAAAACAAAAGACCATCTCATAGTGATTTCAAAAAGGTCTCAAGATAGTCAAATAATTATACTTATGAAATATAATGGATAATAAACAATATTCAAAGGCTTCTGATTCGAATACGATCAGAAAACCGCTCCAACGGGGTTAATCTAAGATTCGGATACGATCATATAGCCCCTAGTGGCTTTGGCGATGCCGATCAAGTGGGTATCGACAGCTGTGTTCTCTTTGGTTCGAATACGACCTATGTTTGAACAGGAAGCCCCCAAGTGACCATAAGAGTTGTTTAATGACGCTGATTCGAATACGATCCATGTCGGACCCAAAGGGATTAAGCTATGATTCAAATATGATCAAGAAGCCCCCAAGTGGGTTTGGCAGTATGCCGATCAAGTGGGTATCGACAGCTATGTTCTCTTTGGTTCAAATACGACCTATGTTTGAATAGGAAGACCCCAAGTGATCATGGCTAGATTCAGATATGATCATAAGCCGGACCAAAAGGAAAGCCGGATTCAGGCATGATCCGCTCCCTGTTGGTTGTTTTCACCACCTAATAAGGAAGACATATACACTTTTGAGGATAAAAAGGACAGAGGTCCTGCTTTATTGCTTTATATAATATATACACTGTCAAAATATATACATCTTGAGAGCCAGTAGCTTAAGTATAGTAAGGCCGGAGATGAGCAATATTCCATGGCCGGCGGGTCTCCTCCTTCGACTTACATGAGTCTTTGTGCTCTCAAACATCGATGAGGTAGTATCACCCGTTGTGCAGATTCTTGCTGACCACAAAGGGTCCTTCCCAAGGTGGGGATAGCTTGTGCATGTCAGACTGATCCTGAATGAGCCGGAGCACTAAGTCGCCTTCCTGAAAGGTTCTGCTCCTAACCCGGCGGCTGTGATAGCGGCGTAGGTCTTGTTGATAAATCACCGAGCGGGCTATTGCCAAGTCTCGCTCCTCATCCAACAAGTCAAGTGCATCCTGGCGAGCTTTTTCATTGTCAGCTTCAACGTAAGGCGCCAAGCGGGGCGAATCATGCCGGATGTCACTTGGCAGGACTGCCTCTGCACCATACAACATGAAGAAAGGTGTGTAACATGTAGATCTGTTAGGCGTAGTGTTGATGCTCCATAGTACCGAAGGTAACTCCTCCACCCAACAACCCGGAGTCCGCTGCAAGGGGACAAAGAGCTGGGGTTTGATACCCTTCAGGATCTCTTGATTAGCCCTTTCTGCCTGACCATTGGATTGAGGATGAGCAACAGCCGAAACATCAAGCCGGATATGTTCTCGTTGACAGAACTCTTTCATGGCACCCTTGGAAAGATTAGTGCCATTATGAGTTATATTGATGTGTGGAAAACCAAAACAAAAGATCACCTTTTTCATGAACTGAACCGTCGTGGCTGCATCACACTTACTGACCGGCTCTGCCTCAACCCATTTTGTAAACTCATCCACTGCCACCAGGAGGTGTGTCTTTTTATCCTTAGACCTCTTGAAAGGTCCAACCATGTCAAGCCCCCAGGCTGCAAACGGCCAAGTGATTGGGATCATCCTCAACTCTTGAGCCGGCACCTGAGCTCGTCGTGAGAATTTTTGACACCCATCACATTTGCTGACTAGATCCTCCGCATCATCATGAGCCGTTAGCCAATAGAAACCATGACGAAAAGCCTTGGCCACAAGAGATTTTGACCCGGCATGATGGCCACAATCTCCTTCATGGATCTCACGAAGTATCTCCTGGCCCTCCGCAGGCGACATGCAGCGTTGAAACGCCCAGTGACACTTCGGTGATATAACTCGCCATAAACAATCTTCATGTATTTGGACCGCCTGACGATTTGTCTTGCCAAGGTCTCATCCTCAGGCAACTCTCCCCGGGTCATATAGACCAAATAGGGCACTGTCCAATCCGGGATGACGTGAAGAGCTGCCACCAAGTGTGCCTTCGGGTCTGGCACTACTAGTTCTTCCTATGTAGGTACCTTGACAGAAGGATTATGCAGCACATCGAGGAAGGTGTTAGGCGGCACCGGCTTACGTTGAGATCCCAACCGGCTTAAAGCATCAGCCACCTCATTCTTCCTTCGATCAATGTGCTCCACTTGATAACCTTTGAAATGCCCAGCCACAACATCTACTTCACGATGATAAGCCGCCATAAGGGGATCTTTGGAGTCCCACTTGCCTGACACCTGTTGGTCCACAAGATCTGAATTGCCCAAGCACCTTACCCAGCTCAAGTTCATCTCTTTGGCCATCTGGAGAACATGGAGTAAGGCCTCGTACTCAGCTATGTTGTTAGTACAAGGAAACATAAGCCGGAGCACATAACAAAATTTGTCACCTTGAGGGGAAGTTAAAACAACTCCAGCCCCCGAGCCTTCTAACTGCCTGGACCCATCAAAGTGGATAGTCCAATATGTGTTATCTGGCTTCTCCTCAGGCGCCTGCAACTCTGTCCAATCATTGATAAAATCTACCAAGGCTCGAGACTTGATAGCAGTACGTGGCATATATTTCAAACCATGAGGCCCAAGCTCAATAGCCCACTTGGCGACTCGTCCTGTGGCTTCTCTATTCTGGATGATGTCTCCCAAGGGGGCAGAACTTACCACAGTTATAGGATGACTTTGGAAATACTGCTTCAACTTCCGGTTTGCCATAAACACTCCGTAAACAAGTTTCTGCCAATGTGGATACCTTTGTTTACACTCAATGAGCACCTCACTGGTGTAATAAACCGGCCGTTGAACCGGATGCTCCTTGCCAACTTCCTTAGGTTCTACCACAATAGCAACACTGACGGCTCGTGAGTTAGCGGCCACATATAACAACAACGGCTCCTTATCAATGGGAGCCACAAGGACCGGTGGCTCTGACAACTGTCTCTTCAAATCTTCAAAGGCAGCATCAGCAGCTTCACTCCAGACAAAGGTGTCTGTTTTCTTCATCATCTGATACAGTGGTAGGGCCTTCTCACCCAACCGGCTTATGAACCGGCTTAAAGCAGCAACACGACCCGCCAGTCGCTGAACATCATTTGATGCACGCCGGTTTAGCCAGAGAGGTAATCGCCTTGATCTTCTCCAGGTTAGCTTCAATGCCTCTGTTCGAGACCAGAAAACCCAAGAGCTTGCCTGCAGGTACACCAAATACACACTTGGCCGGGTTAAGCATCATCTTATAAACCTGGAGATTATCAGAGGTCTCCTTCATGTCAGATATCAAGGTATCCATCTCACGGGATTTCACCATGATGTCATCCACGTAAGCATGAACATTATGCCCGGTTTGATCGTGTAGACAGTTCTACACACATCGCTGATAAGTCGTCTGAGCACTCTTGAGCCCAAACGGCATAGATACATAACAGAAGGCTCCAAATGGAGTGATGAAAGCCGTCTTCTCCTGGTCCTTAACTGCCATTTTGATCTGATGCTAACTAGAGTAAGCATCCAAAAAACTCAAACGCTCACAACCCGCCGTAGCATCAATGATTTGATCAATACGGGGGAGAACAAAGGGATCAGCCGGACAAGCCTTGTTTAAGTCCGTGTAATCCACACACATCCTCCAGGTGTCGTTCTTCTTGAGTACAAGCACCGGGTTAGCCAACCACTCCGGGTGAAAAACTTCAACAATAAACCCGGCCGCTAAGAGCCGGGCAACTTCTTCCCCGATAGCTTTCCGTCTCTCTTCGTTTAACCGTCGAAGAAACTGCCTGACCGGCTTATACTTCGGATCAATATTGAGAGTGTGCTCAGCGAGTTCCCTCGATACACCCGGCATATCACAAGGCTTCCATGCAAACATGTCCCGGTTCTCATGGATGAACTCGATGAGCGCGCTTTCCTATTTAGGATCCAAATTTGTACTGATCCTGAAATGCTTAGAAGAATCGCCTGGGATAAAGTCAACAAGCTTCGTCTCAGCGTCCAATGTAAACTTCAATGCTGGGTCATGCTCTGTAGTTGGCTTCTTTAGGGAGGTCATATCCGCCGGGTCAACATTGTCTTGAGAAAATTTGAGCTCTTCCGCTGCACAGGCAGACTGAGCATAAGCCGCGTCGCCTTCTTCACACTCCAAGGCTACCTTTCGACTCCCATGCACAGTGATGGTGCCCTTGTGACCCGGCTGTTGGGGAACGTAGTAATTTCAAAAAATTTCCTACGCACACGCAAGATCATGGTGATGATATAGCAACGAGGGGAGAGTGCTGTCTACGTACCCTTGTAGACCGAAGCGGAAGCGTTGACACAACGTAGTGGAAGTAGTCGTACGTCTTCCCGGTTCAACCGATCCAGGAACCGTTACTCCGGTACCTCCGAGTTCTTGACACACGTATAGCTCGATGACGCACCCTCGATCTCCAATCCAGTAGAGGCGCCGAGGGGAGTTCCGTCAGCACGACGGCGTGGTGACGATCTTGATGTTCTCCTGTCACAGGGCTTCGCCTAAGCACTTCTACAATATGACCGAGGTGTAATATCGTGGAGGGGGGCACCGCACACGGCTAAGGAACGATCAATGATCAACTTGTGTGTTCTAGGGTGCCCCCCTACCCCCGTATATAAAGGAGGGAGGGAGGAGGTGGCCGGCCCTAGGAGGGGGCGCGCCATAGGAGGAGGAAACCTACTCCAAGTAGGTTTCCCCTCTTTTTCCTAATCTTATTTGGAGGGGGAAGGAAGGAGTACTAGTAGTTGGAAGGAGTACTAGTAGTATGAAAGGAAGAGGGGGAAGGAGAAAGGAAAGGGGGGGCCGACCCCCCTCCCCAATTCGGATTGGGCTTGGGGGGGCGCGCCCCCCTCCCTTGCTCCTTCTCCCTTCATCCTACATGGGCCCAATATATATTCCCAAACTCTCCCGGAACCTTTCCGGTGTCCAAATATATCCGTCCAATATATCAATCTTTATGTCTCGACCATTTCGAGATTCCTCGTCATGTCCATGATCACATCCGGGACTCCGAACAACCTTCGGTACATCAAAATACATAAACTCATAATGTAACTGTCATCGAAACCTTAAGCGTGCGGACCCTACGGTTCGAGAACAATGTAGACATGACCGAGACACGTCCCTAGTCAATAACCAATAGCAGGACCTGGATGTCCATATTGTTTCCTACATATTCTACGAAGATCTTTATCGGTCAAACCGCATAACAACATACCTTGTTCCCTTTGTCATCGGTATGTTACTTGCCCGAGATTTGATCGTCGGTATCCAATACCTAGTTCAATCTCGTTACCGGCAAGTCTCTTTACTCGTGCTGTAATACGTCATCTCATAACTAACTCATTAGTTACATGCTTGCAAGGCTTAAGTGATGAGTATTACCGAGAGGGCCCAGAGATACCTCTCCGACAATCGGAGTGACAAATCCTAATCTCGAATTATGCCAACTCAATATGAACCTTTGGAAACACCTGTAGAGCACCTTTATAATCACCCAGTTATGTTGTGACGTTTGGTAGCACACAAAGTGTTCTTCCGGTACACGGGAGTTGCACAATCTCATAGTTGCAGGAACTTTGTATAAGTCATGAAGAAAGCAATAGCAGTATACTAAACGATCAAGTGCTAGGCTAACAGAATGGGTCATGTCAATCACATCATTCTTCTAATGATGTGATCCCACTAATCAAATGACAACACATGTCTATGGTCAAGAAACATGACCATCTTTGATTAATGAGCTAGTCAAGTAGAGGCATACTAGTGACCATAGTTTTGTCTATGTATTCACACATGTATTATGTTTCCGGTTAATACAATTCTAGCATGAATAATAAACATTTATCAAGATACGAGGAAATAAATAATAACTTTATTATTGCCTCTAGGGCATATTTCCTTCAGTCTCCCACTTGCACTAGAGTCAATAATCTAGTTCACATCGCTATGTGATTAACACCCAAAGAGTACTAAGGTGTGATCATGTTTTGCTCGTGAAAGAAGCTTAGTCAACGGGTCTGTCACATTCAGAGCCGTATGTATTTTGCAAATATTTTATGTCCACAATGCTCTGCACGGAGCTACTCTAGCTAATTGCTCCCACTTTCAATATGTATCCAGGTTGAGACTTAGAGTCATCTGGATCAGTGTAAAAGTTTGCACTGATGTAACTTTTACAACAAACTCTTTTATCACCTCCATAATCGAGAAACATCTCCTTAGTCCTTACTAAGGATATTCTTGACCAATGTCCAGTGATCTACTCCTAGATCACTATTGTACTCCCTTGCCAGATTCAGAGCAAGGTATACAATAGGTCTGGTACATAGCATAGCATACTTTATAGAACCTATGACTGAGGCATAGGGAATGACTTTTCATTCTCTTTCTATTTTCTGCTGTGGTCGGGATTTGAGTCTTACTCAATTTCATACCTTTGCAACACAGGCAAGAACTCTTTCTTTGACTGTTCCATTTTGAACTATTTCAAAATCTTGCCAAGGTATGTACTCATTGAAAATCTTATCAAGCGTCTTGATCTATCTCAATAGATCTTGATGCTCAATATGTAATTAGCTTTTACTGAGGTCTTTTCTTTTTAAAGAACTCCTTTAAAACACTCCTTTATGCTTTGCAGAAAAATTCTACATCATTTCTGATCAACAATATGTCACTCACATATACTAATCAGAAAGGCTGTAGTGCTCCCACTCACTTTATTGTAAATACAGGCTTCATCGTAAGTCCATATAAAACTATATGCTTTGATCAACTTATCAAAGCGTATATTCCATCTCCGAGATGCTTGCACCAGTCCATAGATGGATCGCTGGAGCTTGCACATTTTGTTAGCACCTTTAGGATTGACAAAACCTTCTGGTTGCATCATATACAACTCTTCTTTAATAAATCCATTAAGGAATGCAGTTTTGACATCCATTTGCCAGATTTCATAAAATGTGGCAATTGCTAACATGATTCAGACAGACTTAAGCATCGATACGAGTGAGAAAATCTCATCGTATTCAACACTTTGAACTTGTTGAAAACCTTTCGCAACAAGTCGAGCTTGGTAGATAGTAACACTACTATCAATGTCCGTCTTCCTCTTGAAGATCCATTCATTTAACATGGCTTGCTGATCATCGAGCAAGTCAATCAAAGTCCATACTTTGTTCTCATACATGGATCATATCTCAGATTTTATGGCCTCGAGCCATTTCGCGGAATCTGGGCTCATCATCGCTTCCTCATAGTTCGTAGGTTCATCATGGTCTAGTAACATGACTTCCAGAACATGATTACCGTACCACTCTGGTGCGGATCTTACTCTGGAAGACCTACGAGGTTTGGTAGCAACTTGATCTGAAGTTTGATGATCATCATCATTAACTTCCTCACTAATTGGTGTAGGAATCACTGGAACTGATTTCTGTGATGAACTACTTTCCAATAAGGGAGAAGGTACAATTACCTCATCAAGTTCTACTTTCCTCCCACTCACTTCTTTCGAGAGAAACTCCTTCTCTAGAAAGGATCCATTTTTAGCAACGAATATCTTGCCTTCGGATCTGTGATAGAAGGTGTACCCAACAATTTCCTTTGGGTATTCTATGAAGACGCACTTCTCCGATTTGTGTTCGAGCTTATCAGGATGAAACTTTTTCACATAAGCATCGCAACCCCAAACTTTTAAGAAACAACAGCTTAGGTTTACTGCTAAACCATAGTTCATACGGTGTCGTCTCAACGGATTTAGATGGTGCCCTATTAAACGTGAATGCAGCTGTCTCCAATGCATAACCCCAAAACAATATTGGTAAATTAGTAAGAGACATCATAGATTGCACCATATCAAATAAAGTGCGGTTACGACGTTCGGACACACCATAACGTTGTGGTGTTCCAGGTGGCATGAGCTGTGAAACTATTCCACATTGTTTTAATTGAAGACCAAACTCGTAACTCAAATATTCATCTCCATGATCAAATCGCAGAAACTTTATTTTCTTGTTACGATGATTTTTCCACTTTACTCTGAAATTCTTTGAACCTTTCAACTATTTCAGACTTATGTTTCATCAAGTAGATATACCTATATCTGCTCAAATCATCTGTGAAGGTCAGAAAATAACGATACTTGCCACGAGCCTTCATACTCATTGGTTTGCATACATCAGTATGTATTATTTCCAATAAGTCGGTAGCTCGTTCCATTGTTCCGAAGAACGGAGTTTTAGTCATCTTGCCCAAAAGGCACGATTCGCAAGAATCAAATGATTCATAACCAAGAGATCCATCTTTATGGAGTTTCTTCATGCGCTTTAAACCGATATGACCCAAACGGCAGTGCCACAAATAAGTTGCACTATTATTATTAACTTTGCATCTTTTGGCTTCAATATTATGAATATGTGTATCACACGATCGAGATCGAACAAACCATTTTCATTGGGTGTATGACCATAGAAGGTTTTATTCATGTAAACAGAACAACAATTATTCTCTAACTTACATGAATAGCCGTATTGCAATAAACATGATCAAACCATATTCATGCTCAACGCAAACACCAAATAACACTTATTTAGGTTTAACACTAATCCCGAAAGTATAGGGAGTGTGCGATGATGATCATATCAATCTTGGAACTATTTCCAACACACATCGTCAATTCACCCTTTAACTAGTCTCTGTTTATTCTGCAACTCCCGTTTCGAATTACTAATCTTAGCAACTGAACAAGTATCAAATACTCAGGGGCTACTATAAACACTAGTAAGGCACACATCAATAACCTGTATATCAAATATACACTTGTTCACTTTGCCATCCTTCTTACCCACCAAATATTCAGGGCATTTCCGCTTCCAGTGACCATTTCCTTTGCAGTGTAAGCACTCAGTTTCAGGCTTTGGTCCAGCTTTGGTCTTCTTCACGGGAGTGACAACTTGCTTGTCTTTCCACTTGAAGTTCCCTTTCTTTCCCTTTGCCCTTTTCTTGAAACTAGTGATCTTGTTAACCATCAACACTTGATGCTCTTTCTTGATTTCTACCTTCATTGATTTCAGCATCACGAAGAGCTTGGGAATCGTTTTCGTCATCCCTTGCATACTATAGTTCATCACGAAGTTCTAGTAACTTAGTGATGGTGACTAGAGAATTCTGTCAATCACTATCTTATCTGGAAGATTAACTCCCACTTGATTCAAGTGATTGAAGTACCCAGACAATCTGGGCACATGCTCATTAGTTGAGCGATTCTCCTCCATCTTTTAGCTATAGAACTTGTTGGAGACTCCATATCTCTCAACTCGGGTATTTGCTTGAAATATTAACTTCAACTCCTGGAACATCTCATATGCTCCATGACGTTCAAAACGTCGTTGAAGACCCGGTTCCAAGCCGTTAAGCATGGTGCACTAAACTATCAAGTAGTCATCATATTGAGCTTAGCTAAACGTACATAACGTCTGCATCTACTCCTGCAATAGGTCTGTCACCTAGCGGTGCATTAAGGACATAATTCTTCTGTGCAGCAATGAGGATAAACCTCAGATCACGGATCCAATTCGCATCATTGCTACTAACAATTTTCAACACAATTTTCTCTAGGAACATATCAAAACAAACATATGAAAGCAACAATGCAAGCTATTGATCTTACAACATAATTTGCAAAATACTACCAGGACTAAGTTCATGATAAATTTAAGTTCAATTAATCATATTACTTAAGAACTCCCACTTAGACAGACATCTCTCTAGTCATCTAAGTGATCACGTGATCCAAATCAACTAAACCATAACCGATCATCACGTGAGATGGAGTAGTTTTCAATGGTGAACATCACTATGTTGATCATATCTACTATATGATTCACGCTCGACCTTTCGGTCTCCGTGTTCTGAGGCCATATCTGCATATGCTAGGCTCGTCAAGTTTAACCTGAGTATTCTGCGTGTGCAAAACTGGCTTGCACCCGTTGTAGATGGACGTAGAGCTTATCACACCCGATCATCACATGGTGTCTGGGCACGACGAACTTTGGCAACGGTGCATACTCAGGGAGAACACTTCTTGATAATTTTATGAGAGATCATCTTAAAATGCTACCATCAATCAAAGCAAGAATAAGATGTATAATAGATAAACATCATATGCAATCAAAATATGTGACATGATATGGCCATGATCATCTTGCGCCTTTGATCTCCATCTCCAAAATACTGTCATGATCTCTATCGTCACCGGCACGACACCATGATCTTCATCATCTTGATCTATATCAATGTGTCATTGTCACACCCTAGCTAGTTATGCATTAGAGTGTTGCATCATGTCTATTTTTTTCATCAGAAACTTGAAATGGGGATGACAGAACCCCCAGCCCCCCTCTGAAACCAACTAGGGTTTACTAAAAACTTTTTCAATGAACCTGAAATGCCCTTCTAAAATGTCCATCATTTTTGTCTTGGTTCAGAACCTCTGCCAAAAGTGATGCACAATTTCCTAGGTCATCTTAGGGTCTTTGAATTAAATCATAAATATTTGAATTTGGGCATTTAAAATTATATAAAATATTTCAAGTGCTCAAATATTTCCAAACTAAAATGTTTCATGTTGGAAATAATCCAACTATGGACCAGGAGCAGTTTGGTGATTTTAGGAGTTACCTAGGTATTTTTAATAATTCAACCAGAAAGTTGCTGAACCGTTACTCCGGTAACCTCCCGGAGCTCCGGTATATTCCCAAACTCTCCCGGAACCTTTCCGGTGTCCAAATATATCCGTCCAATATATCAATCTTTATGTCTCGACCATTTCGAGATTCCTCGTCATGTCCATGATCACATCCGGGACTCCGAACAACCTTCGGTACATCAAAATACATAAACTCATAATGTAACTGTCATCGAAACCTTAAGCGTGCGGACCCTACGGTTCGAGAACAATGTAGACATGACCGAGACACGTCCCTAGTCAATAACCAATAGCAGGACCTGGATGTCCATATTGTTTCCTACATATTCTACGAAGATCTTTATCGGTCAAACCGCATAACAACATACTTTGTTCCCTTTGTCATCGGTATGTTACTTGCCCGAGATTTGATCGTCGGTATCCAATACCTAGTTCAATCTCGTTACCGGCAAGTCTCTTTACTCGTGCTGTAATACGTCATCTCATAACTAACTCATTAGTTACATGCTTGCAAGGCTTAAGTGATGAGTATTACCGAGAGGGCCCAGAGATACCTCTCCGACAATCGGAGTGACAAATCCTAATCTCGAATTATGCCAACTCAATATGAACCTTTGGAAACACCTGTAGAGCACCTTTATAATCACCCAGTTATGTTGTGACGTTTGGTAGCACACAAAGTGTTCTTCCGGTACACGGGAGTTGCACAATCTCATAGTTGCAGGAACTTTGTATAAGTCATGAAGAAAGCAATAGCAGTATACTAAACGATCAAGTGCTAGGCTAACAGAATGGGTCATGTCAATCACATCATTCTTCTAATGATGTGATCCCACTAATCAAATGACAACACATGTCTATGGTCAAGAAACATGACCATCTTTGATTAATGAGCTAGTCAAGTAGAGGCATACTAGTGACCATAGTTTTGTCTATGTATTCACACATGTATTATGTTTCCGGTTAATACAATTCTAGCATGAATAATAAACATTTATCATGATATGAGGAAATAAATAATAACTTTATTATTGCCTCTAGGGCATATTTCCTTCAGTCTCCCACTTGCACTAGAGTCAATAATCTAGTTCACATCGCTATGTGATTAACACCCAAAGAGTACTAAGGTGTGATCATGTTTTGCTCGTGAAAGAAGCTTAGTCAACGGGTCTGTCACATTCAGAGCCGTATGTATTTTGCAAATATTTTATGTCCACAATGCTCTGCACGGAGCTACTCTAGCTAATTGCTCCCACTTTCAATATGTATCCAGGTTGAGACTTAGAGTCATCTGGATCAGTGTAAAAGTTTGCACTGATGTAACTTTTACAACAAACTCTTTTATCACCTCCATAATCGAGAAACATCTCCTTAGTCCTTACTAAGGATATTCTTGACCAATGTCCAGTGATCTACTCCTAGATCACTATTGTACTCCCTTGCCAGATTCAGAGCAAGGTATACAATAGGTCTGGTACATAGCATAGCATACTTTATAGAACCTATGACTGAGGCATAGGGAATGACTTTTCATTCTCTTTCTATTTTCTGCTGTGGTCGGGATTTGAGTCTTACTCAATTTCATACCTTTGCAACACAGGCAAGAACTCTTTCTTTGACTGTTCCATTTTGAACTATTTCAAAATCTTGCCAAGGTATGTACTCATTGAAAATCTTATCAAGCGTCTTGATCTATCTCAATAGATCTTGATGCTCAATATGTAATTAGCTTTTACTGAGGTCTTTTCTTTTTAAAGAACTCCTTTAAAACACTCCTTTATGCTTTGCAGAAAAATTCTACATCATTTCTGATCAACAATATGTCACTCACATATACTAATCAGAAAGGCTGTAGTGCTCCCACTCACTTTATTGTAAATACAGGCTTCATCGTAAGTCCATATAAAACTATATGCTTTGATCAACTTATCAAAGCGTATATTCCATCTCCGAGATGCTTGCACCAGTCCATAGATGGATCGCTGGAGCTTGCACATTTTGTTAGCACCTTTAGGATTGACAAAACCTTCTGGTTGCATCATATACAACTCTTCTTTAATAAATCCATTAAGGAATGCAGTTTTGACATCCATTTGCCAGATTTCATAAAATGTGGCAATTGCTAACATGATTCAGACAGACTTAAGCATCGATACGAGTGAGAAAATCTCATCGTATTCAACACTTTGAACTTGTTGAAAACCTTTCGCAACAAGTCGAGCTTGGTAGATAGTAACACTACTATCAATGTCCGTCTTCCTCTTGAAGATCCATTCATTTAACATGGCTTGCTGATCATCGAGCAAGTCAATCAAAGTCCATACTTTGTTCTCATACATGGATCATATCTCAGATTTTATGGCCTCGAGCCATTTCGCGGAATCTGGGCTCATCATCGCTTCCTCATAGTTCGTAGGTTCATCATGGTCTAGTAACATGACTTCCAGAACATGATTACCGTACCACTCTGGTGCGGATCTTACTCTGGAAGACCTACGAGGTTTGGTAGCAACTTGATCTGAAGTTTGATGATCATCATCATTAACTTCCTCACTAATTGGTGTAGGAATCACTGGAACTGATTTCTGTGATGAACTACTTTCCAATAAGGGAGAAGGTACAATTACCTCATCAAGTTCTACTTTCCTCCCACTCACTTCTTTCGAGAGAAACTCCTTCTCTAGAAAGGATCCATTTTTAGCAACGAATATCTTGCCTTCGGATCTGTGATAGAAGGTGTACCCAACAATTTCCTTTGGGTATTCTATGAAGACGCACTTCTCCGATTTGGGTTCGAGCTTATCAGGATGAAACTTTTTCACATAAGCATCGCAACCCCAAACTTTTAAGAAACAACAGCTTAGGTTTACTGCTAAACCATAGTTCATACGGTGTCGTCTCAACGGATTTAGATGGTGCCCTATTAAACGTGAATGCAGCTGTCTCCAATGCATAACCCCAAAACAATATTGGTAAATTAGTAAGAGACATCATAGATCGCACCATATCAAATAAAGTGCGGTTACGACGTTCGGACACACCATAACGTTGTGGTGTTCCAGGTGGCATGAGCTGTGAAACTATTCCACATTGTTTTAATTGAAGACCAAACTCGTAACTCAAATATTCATCTCCATGATCAAATCGCAGAAACTTTATTTTCTTGTTACGATGATTTTTCCACTTTACTCTGAAATTCTTTGAACCTTTCAACTATTTCAGACTTATGTTTCATCAAGTAGATATACCTATATCTGCTCAAATCATCTGTGAAGGTCAGAAAATAACGATACTTGCCACGAGCCTTCATACTCATTGGTTTGCATACATCAGTATGTATTATTTCCAATAAGTCGGTAGCTCGTTCCATTGTTCCGAAGAACGGAGTTTTAGTCATCTTGCCCAAAAGGCACGATTCGCAAGCATCAAATGATTCATAACCAAGAGATCCATCTTTATGGAGTTTCTTCATGCGCTTTAAACCGATATGACCCAAACGGCAGTGCCACAAATAAGTTGCACTATTATTATTAACTTTGCATCTTTTGGCTTCAATATTATGAATATGTGTATCACACGATCGAGATCCAACAAACCATTTTCATTGGGTGTATGACCATAGAAGGTTTTATTCATGTAAACAGAACAACAATTATTCTCTAACTTACATGAATAACCGTATTGCAATAAACATGATCAAACCATATTCATGCTCAACGCAAACACCAAATAACACTTATTTAGGTTTAACACTAATCCCGAAAGTATAGGGAGTGTGCGATGATGATCATATCAATCTTGGAACTATTTCCAACACACATCGTCAATTCACCCTTTAACTAGTCTCTGTTTATTCTGCAACTCCCGTTTCGAATTACTAATCTTAGCAACTGAACAAGTATCAAATACTCAGGGGCTACTATAAACACTAGTAAGGCACACATCAATAACCTGTATATCAAATATACACTTGTTCACTTTGCCATCCTTCTTACCCACCAAATATTCAGGGCATTTCCGCTTCCAGTGACCATTTCCTTTGCAGTGTAAGCACTCAGTTTCAGGCTTTGGTCCAGCTTTGGTCTTCTTCACGGGAGTGACAACTTGCTTGTCTTTCCACTTGAAGTTCCCTTTCTTTCCCTTTGCCCTTTTCTTGAAACTAGTGATCTTGTTAACCATCAACACTTGATGCTCTTTCTTGATTTCTACCTTCATTGATTTCAGCATCACGAAGAGCTTGGGAATCGTTTTCGTCATCCCTTGCATACTATAGTTCATCACGAAGTTCTAGTAACTTAGTGATGGTGACTAGAGAATTCTGTCAATCACTATCTTATCTGGAAGATTAACTCCCACTTGATTCAAGTGATTGAAGTACCCAGACAATCTGGGCACATGCTCATTAGTTGAGCGATTCTCCTCCATCTTTTAGCTATAGAACTTGTTGGAGACTCCATATCTCTCAACTCGGGTATTTGCTTGAAATATTAACTTCAACTCCTGGAACATCTCATATGCTCCATGACGTTCAAAACGTCGTTGAAGACCCGGTTCCAAGCCGTTAAGCATGGTGCACTAAACTATCAAGTAGTCATCATATTGAGCTTAGCTAAACGTACATAACGTCTGCATCTACTCCTGCAATAGGTCTGTCACCTAGCGGTGCATTAAGGACATAATTCTTCTGTGCAGCAATGAGGATAAACCTCAGATCACGGATCCAATTCGCATCATTGCTACTAACAATTTTCAACACAATTTTCTCTAGGAACATATCAAAACAAACATATGAAAGCAACAATGCAAGCTATTGATCTTACAACATAATTTGCAAAATACTACCAGGACTAAGTTCATGATAAATTTAAGTTCAATTAATCATATTACTTAAGAACTCCCACTTAGACAGACATCTCTCTAGTCATCTAAGTGATCACGTGATCCAAATCAACTAAACCATAACCGATCATCACGTGAGATGGAGTAGTTTTCAATGGTGAACATCACTATGTTGATCATATCTACTATATGATTCACGCTCGACCTTTCGGTCTCCGTGTTCTGAGGCCATATCTGCATATGCTAGGCTCGTCAAGTTTAACCTGAGTATTCTGCGTGTGCAAAACTGGCTTGCACCCGTTGTAGATGGACGTAGAGCTTATCACACCCGATCATCACATGGTGTCTGGGCACGACGAACTTTGGCAACGGTGCATACTCAGGGAGAACACTTCTTGATAATTTTATGAGAGATCATCTTAAAATGCTACCATCAATCAAAGCAAGAATAAGATGTATAATAGATAAACATCATATGCAATCAAAATATGTGACATGATATGGCCATGATCATCTTGCGCCTTTGATCTCCATCTCCAAAATACTGTCATGATCTCTATCGTCACCGGCACGACACCATGATCTTCATCATCTTGATCTATATCAATGTGTCATTGTCACACCCTAGCTAGTTATGCATTAGAGTGTTGCATCATGTCTATTTTTTTCATCAGAAACTTGAAATGGGGATGACAGAACCCCCAGCCCCCCTCTGAAACCAACTAGGGTTTACTAAAAACTTTTTCAATGAACCTGAAATGCCCTTCTAAAATGTCCATCATTTTTGTCTTGGTTCAGAACCTCTGCCAAAAGTGATGCACAATTTCCTAGGTCATCTTAGGGTCTTTGAATTAAATCATAAATATTTGAATTTGGGCATTTAAAATTATATAAAATATTTCAAGTGCTCAAATATTTCCAAACTAAAATGTTTCATGTTGGAAATAATCCAACTATGGACCAGGAGCAGTTTGGTGATTTTAGGAGTTACCTAGGTATTTTTAATAATTCAACCAGAAAGTTGCTGAACCGTTACTCCGGTAACCTCCCGGAGCTCCGGTATATTCCCAAACTCTCCCGGAACCTTTCCGGTGTCCAAATATATCCGTCCAATATATCAATCTTTATGTCTCGACCATTTCGAGATTCCTCGTCATGTCCATGATCACATCCGGGACTCCGAACAACCTTCGGTACATCAAAATACATAAACTCATAATGTAACTGTCATCGAAACCTTAAGCGTGCGGACCCTACGGTTCGAGAACAATGTAGACATGACCGAGACACGTCCCTAGTCAATAACCAATAGCAGGACCTGGATGTCCATATTGTTTCCTACATATTCTACGAAGATCTTTATCGGTCAAACCGCATAACAACATACTTTGTTCCCTTTGTCATCGGTATGTTACTTGCCCGAGATTTGATCGTCGGTATCCAATACCTAGTTCAATCTCGTTACCGGCAAGTCTCTTTACTCGTGCTGTAATACGTCATCTCATAACTAACTCATTAGTTACATGCTTGCAAGGCTTAAGTGATGAGTATTACCGAGAGGGCCCAGAGATACCTCTCCGACAATCGGAGTGACAAATCCTAATCTCGAATTATGCCAACTCAATATGAACCTTTGGAAACACCTGTAGAGCACCTTTATAATCACCCAGTTATGTTGTGACGTTTGGTAGCACACAAAGTGTTCTTCCGGTACACGGGAGTTGCACAATCTCATAGTTGCAGGAACTTTGTATAAGTCATGAAGAAAGCAATAGCAGTATACTAAACGATCAAGTGCTAGGCTAACAGAATGGGTCATGTCAATCACATCATTCTTCTAATGATGTGATCCCACTAATCAAATGACAACACATGTCTATGGTCAAGAAACATGACCATCTTTGATTAATGAGCTAGTCAAGTAGAGGCATACTAGTGACCATAGTTTTGTCTATGTATTCACACATGTATTATGTTTCCGGTTAATACAATTCTAGCATGAATAATAAACATTTATCATGATATGAGGAAATAAATAATAACTTTATTATTGCCTCTAGGGCATATTTCCTTCAGTCTCCCACTTGCACTAGAGTCAATAATCTAGTTCACATCGCTATGTGATTAACACCCAAAGAGTACTAAGGTGTGATCATGTTTTGCTCGTGAAAGAAGCTTAGTCAACGGGTCTGTCACATTCAGAGCCGTATGTATTTTGCAAATATTTTATGTCCACAATGCTCTGCACGGAGCTACTCTAGCTAATTGCTCCCACTTTCAATATGTATCCAGGTTGAGACTTAGAGTCATCTGGATCAGTGTAAAAGTTTGCACTGATGTAACTTTTACAACAAACTCTTTTATCACCTCCATAATCGAGAAACATCTCCTTAGTCCTTACTAAGGATATTCTTGACCAATGTCCAGTGATCTACTCCTAGATCACTATTGTACTCCCTTGCCAGATTCAGAGCAAGGTATACAATAGGTCTGGTACATAGCATAGCATACTTTATAGAACCTATGACTGAGGCATAGGGAATGACTTTTCATTCTCTTTCTATTTTCTGCTGTGGTCGGGATTTGAGTCTTACTCAATTTCATACCTTTGCAACACAGGCAAGAACTCTTTCTTTGACTGTTCCATTTTGAACTATTTCAAAATCTTGCCAAGGTATGTACTCATTGAAAATCTTATCAAGCGTCTTGATCTATCTCAATAGATCTTGATGCTCAATATGTAATTAGCTTTTACTGAGGTCTTTTCTTTTTAAAGAACTCCTTTAAAACACTCCTTTATGCTTTGCAGAAAAATTCTACATCATTTCTGATCAACAATATGTCACTCACATATACTAATCAGAAAGGCTGTAGTGCTCCCACTCACTTTATTGTAAATACAGGCTTCATCGTAAGTCCATATAAAACTATATGCTTTGATCAACTTATCAAAGCGTATATTCCATCTCCGAGATGCTTGCACCAGTCCATAGATGGATCGCTGGAGCTTGCACATTTTGTTAGCACCTTTAGGATTGACAAAACCTTCTGGTTGCATCATATACAACTCTTCTTTAATAAATCCATTAAGGAATGCAGTTTTGACATCCATTTGCCAGATTTCATAAAATGTGGCAATTGCTAACATGATTCAGACAGACTTAAGCATCGATACGAGTGAGAAAATCTCATCGTATTCAACACTTTGAACTTGTTGAAAACCTTTCGCAACAAGTCGAGCTTGGTAGATAGTAACACTACTATCAATGTCCGTCTTCCTCTTGAAGATCCATTCATTTAACATGGCTTGCTGATCATCGAGCAAGTCAATCAAAGTCCATACTTTGTTCTCATACATGGATCATATCTCAGATTTTATGGCCTCGAGCCATTTCGCGGAATCTGGGCTCATCATCGCTTCCTCATAGTTCGTAGGTTCATCATGGTCTAGTAACATGACTTCCAGAACATGATTACCGTACCACTCTGGTGCGGATCTTACTCTGGAAGACCTACGAGGTTTGGTAGCAACTTGATCTGAAGTTTGATGATCATCATCATTAACTTCCTCACTAATTGGTGTAGGAATCACTGGAACTGATTTCTGTGATGAACTACTTTCCAATAAGGGAGAAGGTACAATTACCTCATCAAGTTCTACTTTCCTCCCACTCACTTCTTTCGAGAGAAACTCCTTCTCTAGAAAGGATCCATTTTTAGCAACGAATATCTTGCCTTCGGATCTGTGATAGAAGGTGTACCCAACAATTTCCTTTGGGTATTCTATGAAGACGCACTTCTCCGATTTGGGTTCGAGCTTATCAGGATGAAACTTTTTCACATAAGCATCGCAACCCCAAACTTTTAAGAAACAACAGCTTAGGTTTACTGCTAAACCATAGTTCATACGGTGTCGTCTCAACGGATTTAGATGGTGCCCTATTAAACGTGAATGCAGCTGTCTCCAATGCATAACCCCAAAACAATATTGGTAAATTAGTAAGAGACATCATAGATCGCACCATATCAAATAAAGTGCGGTTACGACGTTCGGACACACCATAACGTTGTGGTGTTCCAGGTGGCATGAGCTGTGAAACTATTCCACATTGTTTTAATTGAAGACCAAACTCGTAACTCAAATATTCATCTCCATGATCAAATCGCAGAAACTTTATTTTCTTGTTACGATGATTTTTCCACTTTACTCTGAAATTCTTTGAACCTTTCAACTATTTCAGACTTATGTTTCATCAAGTAGATATACCTATATCTGCTCAAATCATCTGTGAAGGTCAGAAAATAACGATACTTGCCACGAGCCTTCATACTCATTGGTTTGCATACATCAGTATGTATTATTTCCAATAAGTCGGTAGCTCGTTCCATTGTTCCGAAGAACGGAGTTTTAGTCATCTTGCCCAAAAGGCACGATTCGCAAGCATCAAATGATTCATAACCAAGAGATCCATCTTTATGGAGTTTCTTCATGCGCTTTAAACCGATATGACCCAAACGGCAGTGCCACAAATAAGTTGCACTATTATTATTAACTTTGCATCTTTTGGCTTCAATATTATGAATATGTGTATCACACGATCGAGATCCAACAAACCATTTTCATTGGGTGTATGACCATAGAAGGTTTTATTCATGTAAACAGAACAACAATTATTCTCTAACTTACATGAATAACCGTATTGCAATAAACATGATCAAACCATATTCATGCTCAACGCAAACACCAAATAACACTTATTTAGGTTTAACACTAATCCCGAAAGTATAGGGAGTGTGCGATGATGATCATATCAATCTTGGAACTATTTCCAACACACATCGTCAATTCACCCTTTAACTAGTCTCTGTTTATTCTGCAACTCCCGTTTCGAATTACTAATCTTAGCAACTGAACAAGTATCAAATACTCAGGGGCTACTATAAACACTAGTAAGGCACACATCAATAACCTGTATATCAAATATACACTTGTTCACTTTGCCATCCTTCTTACCCACCAAATATTCAGGGCATTTCCGCTTCCAGTGACCATTTCCTTTGCAGTGTAAGCACTCAGTTTCAGGCTTTGGTCCAGCTTTGGTCTTCTTCACGGGAGTGACAACTTGCTTGTCTTTCCACTTGAAGTTCCCTTTCTTTCCCTTTGCCCTTTTCTTGAAACTAGTGATCTTGTTAACCATCAACACTTGATGCTCTTTCTTGATTTCTACCTTCATTGATTTCAGCATCACGAAGAGCTTGGGAATCGTTTTCGTCATCCCTTGCATACTATAGTTCATCACGAAGTTCTAGTAACTTAGTGATGGTGACTAGAGAATTCTGTCAATCACTATCTTATCTGGAAGATTAACTCCCACTTGATTCAAGTGATTGAAGTACCCAGACAATCTGGGCACATGCTCATTAGTTGAGCGATTCTCCTCCATCTTTTAGCTATAGAACTTGTTGGAGACTCCATATCTCTCAACTCGGGTATTTGCTTGAAATATTAACTTCAACTCCTGGAACATCTCATATGCTCCATGACGTTCAAAACGTCGTTGAAGACCCGGTTCCAAGCCGTTAAGCATGGTGCACTAAACTATCAAGTAGTCATCATATTGAGCTTAGCTAAACGTACATAACGTCTGCATCTACTCCTGCAATAGGTCTGTCACCTAGCGGTGCATTAAGGACATAATTCTTCTGTGCAGCAATGAGGATAAACCTCAGATCACGGATCCAATTCGCATCATTGCTACTAACAATTTTCAACACAATTTTCTCTAGGAACATATCAAAACAAACATATGAAAGCAACAATGCAAGCTATTGATCTTACAACATAATTTGCAAAATACTACCAGGACTAAGTTCATGATAAATTTAAGTTCAATTAATCATATTACTTAAGAACTCCCACTTAGACAGACATCTCTCTAGTCATCTAAGTGATCACGTGATCCAAATCAACTAAACCATAACCGATCATCACGTGAGATGGAGTAGTTTTCAATGGTGAACATCACTATGTTGATCATATCTACTATATGATTCACGCTCGACCTTTCGGTCTCCGTGTTCTGAGGCCATATCTGCATATGCTAGGCTCGTCAAGTTTAACCTGAGTATTCTGCGTGTGCAAAACTGGCTTGCACCCGTTGTAGATGGACGTAGAGCTTATCACACCCGATCATCACATGGTGTCTGGGCACGACGAACTTTGGCAACGGTGCATACTCAGGGAGAACACTTCTTGATAATTTTATGAGAGATCATCTTAAAATGCTACCATCAATCAAAGCAAGAATAAGATGTATAATAGATAAACATCATATGCAATCAAAATATGTGACATGATATGGCCATGATCATCTTGCGCCTTTGATCTCCATCTCCAAAATACTGTCATGATCTCTATCGTCACCGGCACGACACCATGATCTTCATCATCTTGATCTATATCAATGTGTCATTGTCACACCCTAGCTAGTTATGCATTAGAGTGTTGCATCATGTCTATTTTTTTCATCAGAAACTTGAAATGGGGATGACAGAACCCCCAGCCCCCCTCTGAAACCAACTAGGGTTTACTAAAAACTTTTTCAATGAACCTGAAATGCCCTTCTAAAATGTCCATCATTTTTGTCTTGGTTCAGAACCTCTGCCAAAAGTGATGCACAATTTCCTAGGTCATCTTAGGGTCTTTGAATTAAATCATAAATATTTGAATTTGGGCATTTAAAATTATATAAAATATTTCAAGTGCTCAAATATTTCCAAACTAAGATGTTTCATGTTGGAAATAATCCAACTATGGACCAGGAGCAGTTTGGTGATTTTAGGAGTTACCTAGGTATTTTTAATAATTCAACAAAGTTGCAGAAAAATAAAAAAGGGAAATAACAGGAAAACTTACCTGGCGCCCAGCACCCGGCCCACCTGCCGGCCCAGCCAAGCGCCGCGCCAGCGAGCTGCTTGCCGGCCAGGCAGGCAGGCAGGTGCTCGACGGCGGCACTGCAGCACGCCACGCAGCTGCACGTCGCCCTGCTTCCCCCTCTCGCCGCCTAGCTGGCCTGGATGAGCTCCACGTCGAGCCGTGAACCCCCAGGACACCTCCATTCCTCCCCAACTCCTCTCTCTCGCTCTCCCTAGCCATGGCCGACGCCATCGCCGCCACCCCCTCGCCGTAGGCGTGCTCTCCGTCATCTCCACGCCGCGCCACCGTGTCCAGAAGCTCCGCCGTCCTCTACTCCTTCGAGCTAGCCGAGCCCCGAGCGCTCGCTAGCCCAGCCCTGTTAACTAACCTAGTTTAGTTTTAATTAAACCTTAACTAATCTAATGACCCTGACACCCTGGCCCCACGCGTCAGGTTTGACCTGGATCAGGTCTGTTGACCTGGTGAGGTCAGCATGACGCAATGCTGACGCAGTAATCATTTCTGGTTTTGAAATAATTCAGGAAATTCCAGAATATAGTTTAAACTTCAAAAATTCATAACTTTTAATCTGTAACTCCAAATCAGACAAGTTATATATGAAAAATGATCAGAAAAATCCAATCTATCCATCTGTACTGTTTCCATGCATGATTAAACAAGTTAACTTGATGTTTAATGCAGAACAAGATAAAACACTTTAAAGGGCCATGTATGAGTTTGAAATTTGAATCTTTGGTTCAAATTGGTTCAAACCCTTCTGGTCTTAGTTGCATTAGCCCAACACACTCATATTGCCATGTTTCATGCATGCATCATATTGTCGCACATTGTTTGGTGATGGCTGTGTATCGGTGTTCTTTGCGGCAGGTTCTGCCTCCGAGGAGTACCGTGATTACCCTAGCGAAGAACCGTATCAGTGCATCGACCCATCAGGCAAGCAACCAACCGTTTGATCATATCGATACAATCCCATGTTCTCGCTCTTGCTCTCTTTTACTGCATTAAGACAACGTGTTTCAAACTGCTGTGTGCTTCGGTAGTTGAACCCATTTCCTCTGCATGACCTGTCATTGCCACAGTAACTAGATGAAACCCACTAGCATGTGTAGGAGTTGTTTGAGCCATATGTATGTGTTGTTCCTACCTTGCTATGCCTGCTATGCTTAGAGTCGTGTCAGGTCTGGTTCATCTGGGTGATGGGCTAGAGTGAAATGATCATATCAGTTTGAGAGTGGTGTGTTGAACACGATTTGGTAAAGGTATCGATGAGAGGCCATGTAGGATTCCATTGTGGGTTGTTTCATTGAGGCCGTCCTTAAGCACTGAGATCTGTATGTGTGATTTAAGATTCAGCTACTACCATGCATTGGGCCCGAAACCAAAGGACCCTCTCGGCTTCTTATTCACCCTAGTCTTCTGTCCAGGAGTTGCAAGTAGTTTCTGGTGTTTGTAGCCTACTAGAGGCCGTGGACAGCGCTGACCGTAGGGGTGGGCTGTGATGCGGTAGGTACGTGGCCGGGTGTACCGGATGCCCGTTTGGTATCTCGGGAACCCTGTTCACATCGTTTGGGGCCGTGAGCGAAACTTCGGCCGGATCTCCTCATGGATGGAACCCAAATAGGCGATAAACCTGGACTAGAGACTTAGGTGTCTAGGTAGGTCGTGGCCGACACCCACGTTGGGCTTCCGCTTGAAGGTTGCCGAGTACATGTCGTGTAAACGACGGTAAGTGGTGAGAGCGTGTATGAAGAAGTACACCCCTGCAGGGTTAACCTAATCTATTCGAATAGCCGCGTCCGCGGTAAAGGACTACTTGGTTGCCTATACAGTTCATAGACAAGTAAATGGAAACTACTAAAAGCCTCAAGATAAGCGTGAGTGCCGAGGATGGCTCTTCCGTAGGAAGACGGAGGTGGGTCCTCGGTAGTGTATTGAGTGGTGAGTAGTGGACTCGTGTGCGCAAAACCATTTCAAGTTGGAGTCTCGTAGGATAGCTTAGCCAAGAGTCAAAGATGGCTTGCTGCAATAACTCCACCAACCCTTCTTGATAATGTGCATGTATGTAGGATCTGATGTAAGTCTTGCTGAGTACCTTTGTACTCATGTTGCTATAATTTACATTTTTACAGAAGACGCTGCAACCCCTTCTGATGTGTTCTTCGTAGATGTTGACATCAATGAGTAGGCTAAGGCCCAGGTGGTGATCCTGAGCTTGTGAAGGACCACGTAGTATAGCTAGGCTTTCCAAGCCTCTTTTATTTTACTAGTTGTCTGTACTCAGACAAGTTACTTCCGCTGCTGGTTTGTATGACTGTATGACTTGAATGCTGGGTCGTGTGACCCGTACTTGTGTGTATGCTATGTATGGCTCTCTAAGCCTTTAAATAAAGTACTTGTGTCATAGAGTCATGTTGTGATGCCTTGTTGTATTTGCACATATCAAGCATATTGTGTGTATGATTGAAATGCTTGGTATGTGTGGGATCTGACTATCTAGTTGTTTATCTTTAGTAGCCTCTCTTACCGGGAAATGTCTCCTAGTGATTCCACTGAGCCATGGTAGCTTGCTACTGCTCCGGAACACTTGGCCGGCCGGCATGTGTCCTTCTTCGTTCCTGTGTCTGTCCCTTCGGGGAAATGTCACGCATTGAGTACCGGAGTCCTGTTAGCCCGCTACAGCCCGGTTTACCGGAGTCCTGCTAGCCCAGTGCTACAGCCCGGAACTTACTTGCTGATGACCGACACGTTCGATGCTGGGTCATGGATGCCTGTCCCTGTAAGTCTGTGCCACTTTGGGTTTACAACTAGCCATGTCAGCCCGGGCTCCTTTTCATATGGATGCTAGCGACACTATCATATACGTGTGCCAAAAGGCGCAAACGGTCCCGGGCAAAGGTAAGGCGACACCCGTGGGGATACCGTGCGTGAGGCCGCAAAGTGATATGAGGTGTTGCAGGCTAGATCGATGTGACATTGAGTCGGGGTCCTGACAGCGTTGGCATCAGAGCCGGACTGCCTGTAGGTTCTCCAAGCCAAACTGGTCGATGTTGAGTCTAGAAATGCTTTAGTTATATGTAAGGGAATTGATTGTGGGATGGTACGTAAGGCTCTTTTTACTTCTTTACCTCATGGCATTCTGATCTGAGTCAGTCCATTCTTCCACCGGGGGTTAAGGAATTAGGATCTCTTCTCTCTATCAGGTTCACGTGTTACTAATCAGTAGTACCTTATAGGTTTGATGGATACAAGCCTAGTTCAGTTCTACTACCACATTATGTTGTTAAGATGGACCTGGAACTTTGATATGATGTTGTTGAGTGTATATGAAAATCCTTGTCAAAGGTCTCAAAATCCTTTTTGAGCATTTACAGCTGTTATGCTGTCGAAATTTTGCTAGAAATTCTAATGCCTTTGCATTATGGTTGTGCTTTCAGATGGCCACTCGCGACCAAAATCAAGTGGTTCGCCTGACTCGATGCCTAGATGTACCCGGCCATACTGCTATGTTGGTCAGGGTAATGACTGAGGCTGGATACCGTTGGTATCCTGAGTACACGGTCGAAGAGCAATTTCGAGACTTTAATTAAAGCCAGTATCTTTGCACTGTCAGGATATTTCCATCTTATCCTGGATCCACCGAGCCCCTTCACTGCTCTTATGGACTCGGGGTTACTGTTGAGATGGCTGTGCAGGATGCCGCCTACTCTATGATGACCATCATGCGAGTCAGGACTGGCCTATTTCGGGACTCTGATTTCCGGTATATGCCAGCATCACTTCCGGGAGCACAAGGGTATCTCCAGGCTATCTATGCTGACCCCACTCAGGAGGATTCACTTACTCGCACCACTGCTGAGTTGCTCGAGGATAAGGACCGTGAAAACCGGGCCTTGAGAATGGAGCTCTTCAACACCCGCGCTGATCATTGGGCCACCTTGACTCGGTTTGCACCGGCTGTGCAAGCTGGATACATGGATATGAGAGATCTGTATCCTGTTAGGTCTGCTCTGCCGGACATGATGGATTGGCGTGATGTGGGAGGCATCACCCCGCCTCGTGGTCCCCGCAGGCCACCGTTTGTTGGTCCAAGACCTCACCCTAGCCCTTTTGGTCCACAAGCTCCGCGAGATCGTCTGTTTCCGGATGCTCACGTTGAACTTCCAGGCTATGGAGGTGACTTCTACGAGGACTACTACGGAGACGTCTGAGTTAGTAGTAGTTCCACTAGTAATGTAACAGTTGTATTTCCGCTGTCCTGCGTGACTTGTGGAATATGACTTAGTGTGTAGACATTCCGGAGGTGTATGAAAAATAATGTATAGGAGCTTGGAATGCCTCCGATGAGATGTAATCTCCCTTTCACCGTAGTAGTACTTTGTTTGGTCTTGTACTAAATCTTGTATGGTGTGTATGACGATGGAATAAAGAGGCAGTTTTTGTATCTACCATGTCATACGGATGATCATCTTGCATTCTGAGTTGTCCATTACATTCTACATTCTATGTCGGAATCTTAGCATTTTGGACTAAACCATTGTCTTGTTTTTCCTAGGATGGTTAACACGCGCAAAAACCCTGCTCCCCAAGAGCAGGCCGAAGGCAGTGAAGTCAGGAATGCAAATCTGCCTCACCCTCCTTCTCTAGCCGAAGTTATGCTGGAAGCCGAGAGAAACAAGCGGGAGACCAATCGTTTGTTGGAGCGCATCGAACAGAACACAGCACACCATCAGAGAAATAAATTGGTGTCACTCAGTGATTTCATCAAGTTACACCCGCCTACCTTCCACCACTCCGTCGAGCCTCTCGACGCCGATGACTGGCTTCGCAGCATTACTCACAAACTGCGTTCTGCGCTGGTAGCTGAGGCTGATAAGGTCACCTTTGCTGCATATCATCTTGAAGGCCCCGCCAGTCTTTGGTGGGAGAATTATGAAGCTATGCGCCCAGCGGACCATGTCACTACTTGGGCTGAATTCAGCGAGGCTTTCCGTGAACATCACATTCCGGAGGGTCTCATGGATCGTAAACGTGAGGAGTTCTGTAGCTTCACTCAAGGTCGACTCTCTGTTGACGCTTACAGCAGGGAGTTCGGTAACCTTGCACGTTATGCAACTGAGGAAGTTTCTACCGATGCCAAGAAGCAGGCAAGGTTCCGTAAGGGACTTAGTCCTGAGCTCCGTCGTGACCTCCATCTGCATGAATGCACCTCTTTTCAGAAGCTTGTGAATAAAGCCATCAGTGCTGAGACGGGACAGACTGATTTCGATGCATCACGCAAGCATGGCCGTGATTTGGGTTCTTCATCCGGTGCTGGTCCTCAAAAGCGCCGCGTGTGGGTGCCTAACACTGCCCTGCCACCCAGATATACACCGAGGCCATCCTTTCAGGCGCCTCGCCCAGCTCAGCAATATGCACCAGCCAAGCCCTATGGTGGTCCAACCAACAATGCTCCTCCACGCACCAGTTCCGTGACTTGTTTCAAGTGTGGGGAATCAGGCCACTATATGCGCGAGTGCCCCCAAACCAACCCCAACCAGACAGCAAAAACTGTTGGCCGTGGCAAGCCGACAGGGAAAGTGTTCTACGCCAAGCCGGCCACTGCTGCACGTGGCCATGTCAACTGTATCTCTGCCGAAGAAGCTCAAGAGGATCCCAACGTCGTTCTCGGTACGCTCCTTGTTAATTGCCACCCGGCATCTGTTCTTTTCGATACTGGAGCATCTCATTCATTCATATCCGAAAACTATGCTCGCTTCCATAACACCGCTTTCTGTGACATGCCTTCTACCATGGAAATTTCCACTCGTGGTTCTAGATTGCAAACCTCTAGAGTAAGCCATGGAAATGAAATCCAAGTCGACAGACTTGTTTTCCTTGCATCTTTGATAGCTCTCAAATCTTCGGATATTAATATCATCTTGGGTATGGACTGGATGTCAGCCCATCATGCCAAAATTGATTTCTTCTCTAGGACTGTTCAACTCACCCACCCTTCGGGGAAGATAGTCAATGTCTTGACCCGAATAGCCAAGCAACAGTTATATTCTCTTAACGCCAGCCCTTTGCCAGACCTTGAGGAGGTTCCGGTAGTCCGTGACTTTCCGGATGTCTTCCCAGAGGAATTGCCAGGTGTTCCACCCGACAGGGATGTTGAGTTCGTAATAGACCTCATTCCAGGAACCGTCCCGATTGCTAGAAGACCCTATAAGATGGCACAACTAGAACTAGCCGAGCTTAAGAAACAACTCGATGAGTCCTTGAAAAAGGGTTTCATCCGACCAAGTTCATCTCCTTGGGCTTGCCCCGTCCTCTTCGTCAAGAAGAAGGATGGTACGGACCGGATGGTTGTAGATTATCGACCGGTTAACTTGGTCACAATTAAGAACAAGTATCCACTCCCCAGGATCAACGACCTGTATGATCAGCTCGCTGGATCCTCAGTCTTCTCTAAAATGGATTTGAGGTTGGGCTACCATCAAATCAAAATCAGGAACGGGGACATTCCGAAAACGGCCTTTGTTACTCGTTATGGCCAATACGAGTACACCGTCATGTCCTTCGGTTTAACCAACGCTCCAGCCACCTTTTCTCGGTTAATGAACTCAATCTTCATGGAGTATTTGGATAAATTCGTCGTGGTTTACCTCGATGATATACTCATCTACTCCAAGAACGAGGAAGAACATGCCGAACATCTAAGGCTAGTGTTGAAGAAACTTCGAGAGCATCGCCTTTATGCCAAATTTTCTAAATGTGAATTTTGGTTGTCAGAAGTGACCTATCTGGGTCATGTAATATCTGGTAAAGGTATTGCTGTTAACCCTGAGCGAGTTCAAGCCGTCCTTAATTGGACTCCACCTGAATCGGTCAAGCAAGTTCGGAGTTTTCTGGGCTTGGCGAGCTATTGTCGTCGCTTTGTCGAGAACTTCTCCAAAGTTGCTAAACCTCTAACCGAACTCCTCAAGAAAGATAAGAAGTTCGAATGGACTCTACAATGTGAGCACAGCTCTCAGGAACTGAAAAGACGCCTGACATCTGCTCCCATACTAGTACCGCCAGATTTCTCCAAGGACTTTGTTATCTACTGCGACGCCTCGCGACAAGGACTAGGCTGTATTCTCATGCAAGATCGACACGTAATTGCTTACGCTTCACAGCAATTGCACCCACATGAGGAGAATTATCCTACTCATGATCTAGAGCTTGTAGCTGTAGTCTATGCACTTAAAACCTGACGACATTACCTCCTCGGTAATCGTTGCGAGATTTACACTGATCACCAAAGTCTGAAGTACATCTTCACCCAACCGGATTTGAATCTCAGGCAAAGACGTTGGGTCGAGTTGATCACAGATTTCGACTTAGGAATAACTTACACCCCAGGGAAAGCCAATGTTATGGCTGATGCGCTAAGTCGTAAATCTTATTGTAACAACCTGATGTTACAACAAAGTCAACCACTTCTCCATGAGGAATTTCGGAAACTTAACCTTCACATTGTTCCTCAAGGATTCCTTTCCACCTTGGTGGCGAAACCTACCCTTACGGATCAGATCATCAAAGCACAGAAAGTAGATCCGGGAATTTCCCGCATCAAGAGAAACATCCAGAAAGGAGTTGCGAATTGTTTCTCCATTGATGATCAAGGGGTCGTATACTTCGGGAATCGGCTAGTGGTTCCCAAGGTGCGAAACCTGAGGCGATTGATCCTTAAGGAAGCTCATGAATCTCCTCTCACCATTCATCCCGGTAGCACTAAGATGTATCAGGACCTATGCCAGAGGTTCTGGTGGACTAGGATGAAGAGAGAAATTGCTCAGTATATTGCTAATTCCGACATCTGCCATCGTGTAAAGGCAGAGCATCAACGGCCTGCTAGCACCCTTCAACCCCTAGCTATTCCTGAATGGAAATGGGATAAAATTGGTATGGACTTCATCACCGGTTTTCCCAGGACCAAAAGAGGGAATAATGCTATCTTCGTCGTTGTCGATCGTCTTTCCAAAGTGGCCCATTTCCTACCTGTTCGTGAGAGTATAACTTCTAGTCAGTTAGCAGACTTGTACATCTCCCGAATAGTGTCTCTCCATGGTGTTCCGTTGGAAATTAACTCGGATCGAGGAAGTCTTTTCACCTCTCGATTTTGGGAAAGTTTCCAAAATGCTATGGGAACCCGCCTTTCCTTTAGCACCGCTTTTCACCCTCAATCAAGTGGTCAAGTAGAACGCGTCAACCAGATTCTAGAAGACATGCTTCGAGCTTCTGTTATCTCATTCGGAATGGATTGGGAGAAATGCCTTCCATTTGCCGAATTCGCTTATAACAACAGCTATCAGTCTAGCTTGGGTAAAGCCCCTTTTGAAGTTCTCTATGGACGACGGTGTCGAACACCCCTTAATTGGTCAGAAACCGGGGAAAGACAATTCTTTGGCCCGGATATGATCCAGGAAGCAGAAGAGCAAGTTCGCATCGTTCGTGAAAAGTTGAAAACAGCCCAATCTCGTCAAAAGAGTCAATATGACCGAAAACATAGGGCTATGACGTTTGAGGTTGACGAGAAGGCTTACCTTCGGGTTACTCCTCTGAAGGGAACCCATCGTTTCGGTATCAAAGGAAAATTGGCTCCTCGTTACATTGGACCTTTTCGCATTCTCTCTAAACGAGGAGAAGTTGCCTACCAATTGGAACTACCTCCGCATCTCTCCAGAGTCCACGATGTCTTCCACGTTTCTCAACTCAGGCGTTGCTTCTCGGATCCTATCCGTGGAGTGGACCACGAAACACTTGATCTCCAAGATAATCTCACGTATCGAGAGTACCCCGTTCGTATTCTCGATCAGGCCGAGCGTATCACTCGACGTCATAATATCAAGTTTCTCAAGGTTCAATGGTCGCACCATTCTGAGAAGGAAGCAACCTGGGAAAGGGAGGATCGTCTTCGACTTGAGTATCCCGCCTTCTTTCCGGAGGGACCCAAATCTCGGGACGAGATTCTTTTGAGTGGGGGTGAGTTGTCACACCCTAGCTAGTTATGCATTAGAGTGTTGCATCATGTCTATTTTTTTCATCAGAAACTTGAAATCGGGATGACAGAACCCCCAGCCCCCCTCTGAAACCAACTAGGGTTTACTAAAAACTTTTTCAATGAACCTGAAATGCCCTTCTAAAATGTCCATCATTTTTGTCTTGGTTCAGAACCTCTGCCAAAAGTGATGCACAATTTCCTAGGTCATCTTAGGGTCTTTGAATTAAATCATAAATATTTGAATTTGGGCATTTAAAATTATATAAAATATTTCAAGTGCTCAAATATTTCCAAACTAAAATGTTTCATGTTGGAAATAATCCAACTATGGACCAGGAGCAGTTTGGTGATTTTAGGAGTTACCTAGGTATTTTTAATAATTCAACAAAGTTGCAGAAAAATAAAAAAGGGAAATAACAGGAAAACTTACCTGGCGCCCAGCACCCGGCCCACCTGCCGGCCCAGCCCAGCGCCGCGCCAGCGAGCTGCTTGCCGGCCAGGCAGGCAGGCAGGTGCTCGACGGCGGCACCGCAGCACGCCACGCAGCTGCACGTCGCCCTGCTTCCCCCTCTCGCCGCCTAGCTGGCCTGGATGAGCTCCACGTCGAGCCGTGAACCCCCAGGACACCTCCATTCCTCCCCAACTCCTCTCTCTCGCTCTCCCTAGCCATGGCCGACGCCATCGCCGCCACCCCCTCGCCGTAGGCGTGCTCTCCGTCATCTCCACGCCGCGCCACCGTGTCCAGAAGCTCCGCCGTCCTCTACTCCTTCGAGCTAGCCGAGCCCCGAGCGGTCGCGTGCCCCGAAGCCGCCGCATCGACCTCGACCGAACCGCCGTCGCCGGAGATCCCCTTCGCCGTCGCTGTCGCTCCGGCCCGTCCCCAGCCGCACCAAGTGCTTCGTCGAACTCCCTGTGAGCTGGGCTAACTTCCCCTCCTTCTCTTTCTTGCTCTCGTGCACCACAGCGAGCACACGGAGCTCACCCGCACTCGCCGCCGCGGACCACGTCGCCGACGTGCCTCCGGCTAATCACCGGCCACCTCACCTTGTCCATCGCACTAACCACGCCGCGCTGAGGCTAACCGTGCACTCCCCGCACCTCACCGCACACCCTAGCCCGAGTTCGCTTCCACCCGAACTCCGGCGGCCGCCAAAGTCATCGCCGGCGCCAACTCCGGCCACCCCGACCCCAACTGACTCCGCCAAGAGCCGCGGCTCGTCCTCAGCTCCATCCCGAAGCCCTCCGCGACCCTTTTGGTGGCCGGAACGGCCAAAACCACTTTCCGCCGCCGCGTCGGGCTCGCCGGCGGCTAAACGCCGGCGCAGCTGACCTGTCTTGACCACGGGTGGGCCCTGGTTGACTCCGTTGAGTCGCTGACAGGTGGGGCCCAGCCCTGTTAACTAACCTAGTTTAGTTTTAATTAAACTTTAACTAATCTAATGACCCTGACACCCTGGCCCCACGCGTCAGGTTTGACCTGGACCGGGTATGTTGACCTGCTGAGGTCAGCGTGACGCAATGCTGACGCAGTAATCATTTCTGGTTTTAAAATAATTCAGGAAATTCCAGAATATAGTTTAAACTTCAAAAATTCATAACTTTTAATCTGTAACTCCAAAGCAGACAAGTTATATATGAAAAATGATCAGAAAAATCCAATCTATCCATCTGTACTGTTTCCATGCATGATTAAACAAGTTAACTTGATGTTTAATGCAGAACAAGATAAAACACTTTAAAGGGCCATGTATGAGTTTGAAATTTGAATCTTTGGTTCAAATTGGTTCAAACCCTTCTGGTCTTAGTTGCATTAGCCCAACACACTCATATTGCCATGTTTCATGCATGCATCATATTGTCGCACATTGTTTGGTGATGGCTGTGTATCGGTGTTCTTTGCGGCAGGTTCTGCCTCCGAGGAGTACCGTGATTACCCTAGCGAAGAACCGTATCAGTGCATCGACCCATCAGGCAAGCAACCAACCGTTTGATCATATCGATACAATCCCATGTTCTCGCTCTTCCTCTCTTTTACTGCATTAAGACAACGCGTTTCAAACTGCTGTGTGCTTCGGTAGTTGAACCCATTTCCTCTGCATGACCTGTCATTGCCACAGTAACTAGATGAAACCCACTAGCATGTGTAGGAGTTGTTTGAGCCATATGTATGTGTTGTTCCTACCTTGCTATGCCTGCTATGCTTAGAGTCGTGTCAGGTCTGGTTCATCTGGGTGATGGGCTAGAGTGAAATGATCATATCAGTTTGAGAGTGGTGTGTTGAACATGATTTGGTAAAGGTATCGATGAGAGGCCATGTAGGAGTACATGGTGGGTTGTTTCATTGAGGCCGTCCTTAAGCACTGAGATCTGTATGTGTGATTTAAGATTCAGCTACTACCATGCATTGGGCCCGAAACCAATGGACCCTCTCGGCTTCTTATTCACCCTAGTCTTCTGTCCAGGAGTTGCAAGTAGTTTCTGGTGTTTGTAGCCTACTGGAGGCCGTGGACAGTGCTGACCGTAGGGGTGGGCTGTGATGCGGTAGGTACGTGGCCGGGTGTACCGGATGCCCGTTTGGTATCTCTGGAACCCTGTTCACATCGTTTGGGGCCGTGAGCGAAACTTCAGCCGGATCTCCTCATGGATGGAACCCAAATAGGCGATAAACCTGGACTAGAGACTTAGGTGTCTAGGTAGGTCGTGGCCGACACCCACGTTGGGCTTCCGCTTGAAGGTTGCCGAGTACATGTCGTGTAAACGACGGTAAGTGGTGAGAGCGTGTATGAAGAAGTACACCCCTGCAGGGTTAACCTAATCTATTCGAATAGCCGCGTCCGCGGTAAAGGACTACTTGGTTGCCTATACAGTTCATAGACAAGTAAATGGAAACTACTAAAAGCCTCAAGATAAGCGTGAGTGCCGAGGATGGCTCTTCCGTAGGAAGACGGAGGTGGGTCCTCGGTAGTGTATTGAGTGGTGAGTAGTGGACTCGTGTGCGCAAAACCATTTCAAGTTGGAGTCTCGTAGGATAGCTTAGCCAAGAGTCAAAGCTGGCTTGCTGCAATAACTCCACCAACCCTTCTTGATAATGTGCATGTATGTAGGATCTGATGTAAGTCTTGCTGAGTACCTTTGTACTCATGTTGCTATAATTTACATTTTTACAGAAGACGCTGCAACCCCTTCTGATGTGTTCTTCGTAGACGTTGACATCAATGAGTAGGCTAAGGCCCAGGTGGTGATCCTGAGCTTGTGAAGGACCACGTAGTATAGCTAGGCTTTCCAAGCCTCTTTTATTTTACTAGTTGTCTGTACTCAGACAAGTTACTTCCGCTGCTGGTTTGTATGACTGTATGACTTGAATGCTGGGTCGTGTGACCCGTACTTGTGTGTATGCTATGTATGGCTCTCTGAGCCTTTAAATAAAGTACTTGTGTCATAGAGTCATGTTGTGATGCCTTGTTGTATTTGCACATATCGAGCATATTGTGTGTATGATTGAAATGCTTGGTATGTGTGGGATCTGACTATCTAGTTGTTTATCTTTATTATCCTCTCTTACCGGGAAATGTCTCCTAGTGATTCCACTGAGCCATGGTAGCTTGCTACTGCTCCGGAACACTTGGCTGGCCGGCATGTGTCCTTCTTCGTTCCTGTGTCTGTCCCTTCGGGGAAATGTCACGCATTGAGTACCGGAGTCCTGTTAGCCCGCTACAGCCCAGTTTACCGGAGTCCTGCTAGCCCAGTGCTACAGCCCGGAACTTACTTGCTGATGACCGACACGTTCGATGCTGGGTCATGGATGCCTGTCCCTGTAAGTCTGTGCCACTTTGGGTTTACAACTAGTCATGTCAGCCGGGCTCCTTTTCATATGGATGCTAGCGACACTATCATATACGTGTGCCAAAAGGCGCAAACGGTCCCGGGCAAAGGTAAGGCGACACCCGTGGGGATACCGTGCGTGAGGCCGCAAAGTGATATGAGGTGTTACAGGCTAGATCGATGTGACATTGAGTCGGGGTCCTGACAGTCATCACATGGTTGTCTCACCAACTATTGCTCTTGCAACTATTGCTATCGCATAGCGATAAAGTAAAGCAATTATTTGGCACTTGCATCTTATGCAACAAAGAGACATCCATAGGGCTTCTGCCAGTTGCCGATAACTTCAACAAAACATAATCATCTCATACAACAACTTATATCTTATCACGTCTTGACCATATCACATCACAACATGCCCTGCAAAAACAAGTTAGACGTCCTCTACTTTGTTGTTCCAAATTTTACGTGGCTGCTACGGGCTGAGCAAGAACCGTTCTTACCTACGCATCAAAACCACAACGATAGTTTGTCAAATAGACTCCGTTTTAACCTTCACAAGGACCGGGCGTAGCCACACTCGGTTCAACTAAAGTTGGAGAAACTGACACCCGCTAGTCACCTGTGTGCAAAGCACGGCGGTAAAACCAGTCTCGCGTAAGCGTACGCGTAATGTCGGTCCGGGCCGCTTCATCCAACAATACCGCTGAACCAAAGTATGACATGCTGGTAGGCAGTATGACTTATATCGTCCACAACTCACTTGTGTTCTACTCGTGCATATAACATCAACGCATAAAACCTAGGCTCTGATACCACTGTTGGGGAACGTAGTAATTTCAAAAAATTTCCTACGCACACGCAAGATCATGGTGATGATATAGCAACGAGGGGAGAGTGCTGTCTACGTACCCTCGTAGACCGAAGCGGAAACGTTGACACAACGTAGTGGAAGTAGTCGTACGTCTTCCCGGTTCAACCGATCCAGGCACCGTTACTCCAGTACCTCCGAGTTCTTGACACACGTACAGCTCGATGACGCACCCTCGATCTCCAATCCAGTAGAGGCGCCGAGGGGAGTTCCGTCAGCACGACGGCGTGGTGACGATCTTGATGTTCTCCTGTCGCAGGGCTTCGCCTAAGCACTGCTACAATATGACCGAGGTGTAATATCGTGGAGGGGGGCACCGCACACGGCTAAGGAACGATCAATGATCAACTTGTGTGTTCTAGGGTGCCCCCCTACCCCCGTATATAAAGGAGGGAGGGAGGAGGTGGCCGGCCCTAGGAGGGGGCGCGCCATAGGAGGAGGAAACCTACTCCAAGTAGGTTTCCCCTCTTTTTCCTAATCTTATTTGGAGGGGGAAGGAAGGAGTACTAGTAGTTGGAAGGAGTACTAGTAGTATGAAAGGAAGAGGGGGAAGGAGAAAGGAAAGGGGGGGCCGGCCCCCCTCCCCAATTCGGATTGGGCATGGGGGGGCGCGCCCCCTCCCTTGCTCCTTCTCCCTTCATCCTACATGGGCCCAATAAGGCCCATATACTTCCCGGGGGGTTCCGATAACCTCCCGGAGCTCCGGCATATTCCCAAACTCTCCCGGAACCTTTCCGGTGTCCAAATATATCCGTCCAATATATCAATCTTTATGTCTCGACCATTTCGAGATTCCTCGTCATGTCCATGATCACATCCGGGACTCCGAACAACCTTCGGTACATCAAAATATATAAACTCATAATGTAACTGTCATCGAAACCTTAAGCGTGCGGACCCTACGGTTCGAGAACAATGTAGACATGACCGAGACACGTCCCTAGTCAATAACCAATAGCGGGACCTGGATGTCCATATTGGTTCCTACATATTCTACGAAGATCTTTATCGGTCAAACCGCATAACAACATACTTTGTTCCCTTTGTCATCGGTATGTTACTTGCCCGAGATTTGATCGTCGGTATCCAATACCTAGTTCAATCTCGTTACCGGCAAGTCTCTTTACTCGTTCTGTAATACGTCATCTCATAACTAACTCATTAGTTACATGCTTGCAAGGCTTAAGTGATGAGTATTACCGAGAGGGCCCAGAGATACTTCTCCGACAATCGGAGTGACAAATCCTAATCTCGAATTATGCCAACTCAACATGAACCTTTGGAAACACCTGTAGAGCACCTTTATAATCACCCAGTTACGTTGTGACGTTTGGTAGCACACAAAGTGTTCTTCCGGTACACGGGAGTTGCACAATCTCATAGTTGCAGGAACTTTGTATAAGTCATGAAGAAAGCAATAGCAGTATACTAAACGATCAAGTGCTAGGCTAACAGAATGGATCATGTCAATCACATCATTCTTATAATGATGTGATCCCACTAATCAAATGACAACACATGTCTATGGTCAGTAAACATGACCATCTTTGATTAATGAGCTAGTCAAGTAGAGGCATACTAGTGACCATAGTTTTGTCTATGTATTCACACATGTATTATGTTTCCGGTTAATACAATTCTAGCATGAATAATAAACATTTATCATGATATGAGGAAATAAATAATAACTTTATTATTGTCTCTAGGGCATATTTCCTTCACCGGCATCTTGAGCTATAAATAAACGTAACACGGCCGTGCCATGATCTTAGCATAAGCCGGCCGCCCAAACAGAGCATGATATGGACTCCCGATTTTAACCACTTCAAACGTAAATTTCTCGGCCCTGGAGTCATACTCATCTCCAAAGGCCACTTCCAATTCAATCTTGCCAACTGGGTAAGCCGACTTACGAGGAACCACTCCATGGAAACCAGTGTTGGATGCCCTCAAATTCTTATCAGTCAACCGATGCGTCGAAAGGTCTCATAATAGAGGATATTGATGCTGCTACCTCCGTCCATGAGTACCTTAGTGAATTTATATCCACCAACCTGAGGTGCTACCACCAAGGCTAACTGACCTGGATTATCAACCCGTGGAGGGTGATCTTCTCTACTCCATACAATGGGATATTCTGACCACCTCAAATAACGAGGGACTGCCGGCTCAACAGAATTCACGGCCCTCTTACGAACCTTCTGGTCATGTTTGCATAAGCTAGTGGTAAACACATGATACTGCCCACTATTCAACTGCTTCGGATGGCTTTGGTAACCTGACTGCTGCTGCTGTTGCTTTCCTTCACTAGACTGCTGTTGATTATAACTACCTTGATGTCCCTGAAAGCCGGAGTTTGAACCGCCGCCCGGGCCATGAAAACCGCCAGCTCCTGAACCGCCGCCGGACCCAAAATTGTCACCGAACGCATTGGAATTCTTAAAAGCCTTCATGATCGTGCAATCTTTCCATAAGTGGGTGGCGGGTCGTTCCCGGGTGCTGTGTCTCGGGCAAGGCTCATTGAGTAACTGCTCAAGAGATGGACTTGACCCGCCAGATCGAGGGGGCGGCTTGCCCTTACGTCTCTGATTGTTACCTTGTGCATTAGCGTTGGCTACAAACTCCGGGTTACCATCCGCCTTACGCTTATTGCCACCTTGATTCATAGGATTATGCTGCTGACCCTTTCCATTGCCATTCTTCTTTCCCTTCCCTGTCTTTTCCTCATCAGACGCAGGATCCTTGGTACTATCAGAGTCGGCATATTTGACTAAGGCCGCCATCAGCGTACCCATATCGTTGCAATCACGCTTAAGGCGCCCCAGTTTCTGCCTCAGCGGCTCAAAACGGCAATTCTTCTCCAAGATGAGGACTGCAGAGCCGGCATCCATCTTGTCAGATGAATGTATTATCTCCTTGACCCGGTGTACCCAATGAGTGGTGGATTCACCCTCCTCCTGCTTACAATTCGTCAAGTCCACGATCGGCATAGATTGCTTACAAGTGTCTTTGAAGTTCTGGATGAAACGGGCCTTTAACTTTGCCCATGAACCAATGGAAATGGGTGGCAAACCCTTTAACCAAGACCGGGCCGTTGCATCTAACATCATGGTGAAGTACTTAGCCATTGCCGCCTCGCTGACCCCCAACAGCTCCATGGCCATCTCATAACTTTCGATCCATGCTCCGGGCTGTAAGTTGGCCGTGTAATTCGGCACCTTTCGAGGTCCCTTGAAGTCCTTGGGTAGGCGCACATTACGCAGAGCTGGTACCAAACAAGGAACACCTCCGGTTCTAGTGGCTACTCCCGTCTCAACGGAAGTCGTCGGATACTCTGGGAAATCTTGATGAGCCGTCTGTTGAGCCGCTAGCTGAGCCGCCCGCTCGTTCTCATGACGTACTCGATCTTGCACCGGATTATAGCCACCGGGCTGGTTACGGTGCTGGGCGTTGCTTGACAAAGCTTCAGACTCCATGTGCCTGCTGTAACTCGGGCTCCGGTTTTGACGAGGCGGTGCTAACCAAGGCGGAGGAGTTGAATGAATCCTGTCCCGGCTACAAGAATAGGTCTCTTGCTGAGCCAGGACCATCTGGAGAAGTTCTCTGACCCTCCGGGTCTCCACCGTTGTCGGGTCATCACCGTCCACGGGAAGAGCCGCCAAGCGCGCCGATGCCGCGATTAAGTTCTCCATGGGGTTGGAAAAGTGACCGGGCGGTATCGGCACGTAACGGGGCGGAGCCATACGCCCATGAGGAGGTGCCATCTCCCGAGGCTGAGCCAGTCCTCCTGTTCCGGCTGTCATAAACTGATTTGCATCTGGCGGGTTACTAGGACCGGCTCCGGGTGTAGCGAAAAGATTTCGAGGATCATAAACCGGAGGTAAACGGGACTGGGATTTCTGATGTCTCCTCCTCACCTCGTTGGACGCGTTTAGGCTCATTGTGAGCTGGTTGGCTTCTGACTGTAGCCACTGCGCCCGTGCATCTAGAGCCGCCCGCTCTGTGGCTAATCTAGTATCCTCAGCTGCCAAGGCCTCCTTGGCCCGAGCTATCTCCTTACGCACCCGTGCCACCTCTGCGTCATGCCCATCTTTATTTGCAGGAATAACCATGGCGGTTAACAGGGCCGTAAGCTTGTCCATGAGATCTATCAGCACCTGAGCCGGCGGGTGCACAGGGCCTCCTGCCCCGGCCGCTCCTATCCCAGACGTTATTGCTGTAGCGGCTCTAGAATTTTGGCCGGGTTGAGTCCCAGCCATGAAGACTCCTGCCCGTATTTGCGGCTCGCAGGGGTCCGGTATACTGGTGCCATCGGAGCAGCCCCCGAGCAAACGGAGAGAAGAAGGCATCTAGCTATGGACCCATAGGTCTGTGGTAAACTACTCACACATCATCAGGGAGGCAATGGTGTTGATGAAGAAGCCCTCTATGATCGAATCCACCTCCGGCAGGACACTGGAAAAGGTCCCTAGATGGGATCTCACGGGTACAGAAGGTTGCGGTGGTGGAAAAGTGGTTTCGTGGCTCCCCCGGATGTTTTCAGGGTATAAGAGTATATATAGGCGAAGGAGCCAAGTCAAGAGAGCCACGAGGGGCAACGAGGTAGAGGGCGCGCCTTAGCCCCCTGGGCACGCCCTCCTGCCTCATGGCCGCCTCATTGTGTCTCCGATTTCATCTCCAAGTCTTCTGGTTTCCCTCTGGTCGAAGAAAGATCATCGCGAAAGTTTCATTCCGTTTGGACTCCGTTTGGTATTCTTTTTCTGCGAAACTCTAAAATAGGCAAAAAAATAGAAACTGGCACTGGTCTCTTGGTTAATAGGTTAGTCCCAAAAATAATATAAAATATCATATAAATGCATATTAAACATGCAAAACAGATAATATAGTAGCATGGAACAATCAAAAATTATAGATACGTTGGAGACGTATCGGAGAATGAAGGAAATATTCCGTAGAGGCAATAATAAAGTTGTTATTTTATATTTCCTTATTCATGATAAAGATTTATTATTCATGCTAGAATTGTATTGATTGGAAACCTTAATACATGTGTAAATACATAAACAAACACCATGCCCCTAGTAAGCCTCTACTAGACTAGCTCGTTGATCAAAGATGGTTAAGGTTTTCTAACCATGGACAAGAGTTGCCATTTGATAATTGGATCACATCATTTGGAGAATGATGTGATGGACAAGAATCATCCGTTAGCTTAGCATAATGATCATTCAGTTTTATTGCTATTGCTTTCTTCATGTCAAATACATATTCCTTCGACTATGAGATTATGCAACTCCTGGATACCGGAGGAATTCCTTGTGTGCTATCAAACGTCACAACATAACTGGGTGATTATAAAGATGCTCTACAGGTATCTCCGAAGGTGTTTGTTGAGTTGGCATAGATCCAGACTAGGATTTGTCACTCCGAGTATCGAAGAGGTATCTCTAGGCCCTCTCAGTAATACACATCATAAGCTTGCAAGAAAACGACTAAGGAATTAGTCACGAGGTGATGTATTACAGAACGAGTAAAGAGACTTGTCGGTAACGAGATTAAACTGGGTATGAAGATACCGACAATCGATTCATGGGAATGTAACATACCGATGGACAAAGGGAATTACGTATGTTGCCATAATGGTTCGGTCGATAAAGATCTTCGTAGAATATGTAGGAGATAATATGGGCATCCAGGTTCTGCAATTGGTTATTGACCCGAGGTGTTTCGGTCATGTCTACATAGTTCTCGAACCCGTAGGGTCCCCACGCTTAACGTTCGATGATGATATAGTATTATATGAGTTATCTGATTTGGTGATTGAATGTTATTCGGAGTCCCGGATGAGATCACTCACATGACAAGGAGTCTCGAAATGATATATAGGACGATGGTATTCGGACACCGGAAGTGTTTCAGGGGGTACCGGGTACTTATCGGGTCACTGGAAGGGGTTCCAGGCACCCCCGACAAAAGATATGGGCCTTATGGGCCAAGAGAGGAAACACACCAGCCACAAGAGGCTGGTGCGCCCCCATATGGCCCGGCCTAGGAGGAGAAGGAAAGAATGGAATTGGATTCCCCCTTCCTTCCCTCTCCACCCCCCCCCCCCCCCTCATTCCTTTCCCCTTCAACAAACATGGCAGGGGGCGCGGCCAAGGGGAGGACCCCAAGTAGGATTTAGACTACTTGGGGCGCCTCCTGGCAGCCTCCCCTCTCCCTCCAACCTATATACATGTGGGGGGGGGGGGGGGTGCCCTACCACACCCCAGACAATTGCCTAGCCATGTGCGGCGCCACCCTCCACCGTTTACACCCCCGGTCATATTTTCGTAGTGCCTAGCCGAAGCCCTGCGGAGATCACTTCACCATCACCGTCACCATGATATCGTGCTGAGGGAACTCATCTACTACCTCAACGTCTTGCTGGATCAAGAAGGCGAGGGACGTCACTGAGCTGAACGTGTGCAGAACACGGAGGTGCCGTGCGTTCGGTACTTGATCGGTTGAAGCGCGAAGAAATTGTACTACATCAACCGCGTTGTGAAACGCTTCCGCTTACGGTCTACGAGGGTATGTAGACACACTCCCCCCTCGTTGCTATGCATCTCCGTGGATAGATCATTGCGTGTGCGTAGATTATTTTTTTCCATGCAACGATTCCCAATATTTTCGTGGTGGTCCCTCGGTTTTGTCGGCAGAAAGTTCCTGTGTAGCTCAGACTACATGGAATCTCTTGTCCTCAACTCTCCAGCCTTGCTTTGAGATCCGTACTCTTCAACTAACTTACAACAAGAAAATTTTTCTTTTTTGTTTCTCTCAAATGAAACAACATATGAACGTCAAACTTTGCATATCGAACAAACATTATAACATTAATGTGTGAAAAAACTTTCATATTTTCTGGTCTTATATAAATAAAAAAAATGAGATTTTTGTTTGATTTTGTTTGACTAAAAATATTATTTTAAGTATTTAAAATGCATGAAAAAATCTGAAAGTTTTTTCCCACATTGTAGTTAGAATGTATTGTTGTTCTGCAAAGTTTAAATTTTATATGTTATGTCATTTGGGGAAAAAAAGAAAAATGCGTCCGCATGGATCGCGATGCTGAAATGGATGGCAAAGATAAGGGGTACCATGTAGGTCTAGCTAGGGACGGATCTAAGGGGGGACGAGGGGGGGGAGACTCCCCCCCCCCCCCCCCCCCCCCCCCCCCACGACCGTATCGTCCTCGATAGCGATCAACTAATTGCTAATTTTTTTTCTCTTGCCCGCTTGTCCCGTGCTTGCTTCGCCCCCCCTAATCCTTTGTCACACCTTTTCTCATTAACGTTAAAGCATCAGCCCATGTACAACACATTGCAGGCTAAAAGCAAAAAAATCATAAAGGAAAATTGGCTAGCAAGCCATCTTGGAAGGCAAATAGGTCTGTTAACACGCAGCCACGGCCTGATACCGTACGCACATATCGCTAATTTCTCCAGCCGCCGCTACGATCGAGACTACGCCTGTTGGCTGCTGCGATCGGATCTCTCCATTAGGCCGCCATCGAGAAGCGGAGAAGGGAAGGGGCCGCCTGGTACGCCGGTGTCGATACACCCACATGTACGCACATGTTGCAGGTTCCCAGCAGATCGGAAGCACGGATGAACATCAATAACACAAGGGAAACGGTAGTTGATTTTCACATCAAATTAGTTTGTTTCTTTTAAAATCATAGAAGTATAATCATACGGATTTAGAATCAATTATAGCATTCCAAATTTTATACTTGTGCGATCCATTGCATCACAATCAAGAGAAGCGGAGAAGGGTAGGGGACAACGGCCGGAGAGCGGCTGATACACGGGGATATTGCCAGTAGGCCGACACGCGGATAAACGGCAATGAAACGAGGAAAAAGGTAGTTTATTTTGAGACCTAGATTAGTCCTAGTTTATCATTTCAAACTAATCATAGTTCTCTTTGTACCACTCTTCTTTGATATCGTCAACAAAATCGCATGCTTTTGCCGAATTTGATTTTGGGATTGAGTTTAATCAGTGAGGTCCATCTCGCTAATTCCATCAAATAATGAGATTAGGTAATGTATTATTCACCTACATTGCATTACTACGAATTATTAGTTCATAGGATTATCTTGTTTTTCTAGTGTTGTGATTTTTCTGTCAGTTGTCAATTTTCTTTCAAGTTTTGATCATGTGAATGCGATGAATAGACAAAAAATGATATGTTTGCACCATTGCATCTCCATTAGACTAGAACCTAAGATTTTTTATTTTTTTTGCAATATAGCCTTCACGTATGAGACTTAGTGTGAAACCTCGCACCCCCTCTGTCGAAATCCCGGCTCCGTCCCTGGGTCTAGCTACAGAAAACCACAGTCTTCCTGTAGGGGAGCTCCTCTGAACCCACTCGTCGGCCCATCACTGTTCATGCACAGAGCGGCTATCCGGCTACTCGCCTGCACATATGATTGTAACCATGAATTCTCCGAGTAGATTTTGTGCTTGAAGGCTCACTCGCTTCTTTTAGTATATAGGAAAAACCAAAAAAAATATTACTAACTTTTTGAATAATCAAGGACAAACTATGTCATGCACACATGATAGCATACCAAGAGCCTGCAACTGTTCGTGAGAAAGTATATTAGGCCGCATTCTTAGAGAAACGGACTTGCAATAATTTATTTGTGCATTTATTTTTTAATTCTTCGCAGGGCTCAATAACGCATTTTTTGGTTTGCACAACCTTTGCAGGAACTGAAGTAGTTGAAGTGTGTATGTGGAAAAAAAAGGTTTATAAATGTTATTTTTTTAGGCAAAAATTAAAAAAAGGTTGGCAAAGATAGGCAGGGTTTTATCATGGGCGAGCGTTCGCATGGGAGGCGGAAGAGACCGCACAGCGCATATTTTAGCCATTCATGATCACACGACCGGCCTTCTTATCTATGGGCGACTCCCTTGCAGGTTTGTCGCGCCAATTGCCACGGACTCCAAGCCCAAACCCCAAGCCCATCAAATGCCAACCCGCCCTCAAAGCTGGAGTCATAGGCGCGCACCACCACGCCCGGCTGGTGCACAGGTCGAGCGGCACGCATATATCCCCGTGTGAGCCGTGCTTTTTTTTTTTAGCATCAGTACAGACACAAGCGCTCATATACACGCGTATACACTCATCCCTATGAACGCACACACGCACACCCTACCCCTATGAGCACCTCCGAGACACTGAGCCGGCATATCATCTTGAGATTTACGAAGTCACCGTAGGCGCCTCGTCATCGACGGGAACATCTCCTCCCACTGAAAGCGCATCGCCGGAAATCCTGAAATAAATCCAGGAATAATGCGAGCACCAGGATTTGAACCCTGGTGGGTTTGGGATACCACTGCCCACCTAACCAACTCAACCACAGGTTGATTCGCCTGTGTGAACCGTGATGGGCTAGCGGTATGTTACTATTTATTCATTGGTCATCAAAAACAAAAGTCTAACAGTCTCCGACAGTGGGTGCCGGCCGGCATGCGAGGATGAGGAGCTGCACATACCAAAAGAGTAGGCATGCATGAGAGTAGAGATTGGAAACACGGACGTGCATGAATGAATCCAGATACATATGAACCCACTATGAAAAACACATTTCTAAATGCTAAAAAAATCTGAAAAAGGTTGCACGGGTACGTCTCCATGTTCTATGTGCGTGCATAAAGTTTCACGGAAAAATAACTTTTTTTTGGCCTGTGCAGAAAAGACAAAAAAATGTGTCATGAAACGCTATTTAGAATAACTGTATTTTGTCTTTTTTGCGGTGACAAAATATAAAGACATTTTTTCGCAAAACTTTACGCCACGCACACACATTTGTGAACTTGTATGCATGAAATTTTCTTTTGATTTTTTGAGATATAAAAACGTGCTTAAAATGCAGCTCCCCGCAATGTTTTCTTACGGCCGAACCATTTTAGGAAATCCCTATTCGACACACTTTCCATCAAACTTTCAACCAATCGCACATAGAAAATGATCGAAGCGAGCGCTTGGGCCGGCCCATCTATATATAGGTACATCTTCCATGTTTTGGTTTTTGGAATTTCTAGAAGGTTCCCAACTGTTATTATCGGTTTTGGGAACATTCTAGAAGGTTCTTGAACCTGGTTTTTCTATTTTCCTTATTTATTTATCTATTTTCCTTCCATTTTCTTTTTGACATTTTATTTTACTTTTGCTTTTCTCCTTTTTTCCTTTTTCTATTTCTTTTTTCCTGCATTTTTCAGTTTTTCACTTTTCCAGCTCCTTTTGTTCGCAAATGCAAAAAAATGTTCTGAAATTTCATACAAAGTTTGTTTTCAAACAAATGTTCACATTTTTCAAATTTGTTGCTGTCCCAAAAAGTGTTCATGTTTTTTAGAAAAGTTGTTTGTAGTTACAAGAAAAGTTAATGTTTTCAATATTGTCCCTTTCTGAAAATATGAGATATCCCCAAAATTGTTTGAGTCTTTGAAAAATAGTTAAATATTCGTTTTCCAAAAAACATTGGGAGACCAAAAATCCCATTCTAATTTTCTAAAAAAAACTCTGTGCTAATGACGGGCTTCTACGGGAGGTCATGTGTTCGATCCCGCTAAACATATTTTTTTGGGAATTTTTGCGAGCTCTTCTCTTATGTTTTACCGCGTTCTTGTTCATTTCTTTAAAAATAGTGCCAAAAAAAATCTTCAATAGAGGTCATCAGGTTGGACTCGCTAGGAGCGCCTGCGCGTCTGGGGATGATAGTGTTGGGGAACGTAGCAGAAATTCAAAATTTTCTACGCATCACCAAGATCAATCTATGGAGATACTAGCAACGAGAGAGAGGGGAGTGCATCTTCATACCCTTGAAGATCGCGATGCGGAAGCGTTACAAGAACGCGGTCGGTGGAGTCGTTCACGAAGCGATTCAGATCGCGGCCGAATCCGATCTAAGCACCGAAGAACGGTGCCTCCGCGTTCAACACACCTGCAGCCCGGTGACATCTCCCGTGCCTTGATCCAGCAAGGAGAGAGGGAGAGGTTGGGGAAGACTCCGTCTAGCAGCAGCACGACGGCGTGGTGGTGGTGGAGAAGCGCGGTACTCCAGCAGGGCTTCGCGAAGCACTACGAGAGACGAGGAGGGAGAGAGGTAGGGCTGCGCCTTGGGAGAGAGAAACTCATCTGTTGGGCAGCCCCAAAACCTCCACTATATATAGGGTCAAGGGGGAGGGGGAGGCGCCCTAGGGTTTCCCCTAGAGGGGGCGGCGGCCAGGGCAGATGGGATCTCCCCTTTGGGTGACTTGGCCCCCAAGCCAGCAGGTGGGAACCCTAGATGGGGCGCCCCAAACCCCCTGGTCACGTGGGAATAGGTGAGGGGGGCGCACAGCCCCTTAGTTGGCTGGTTTGCCCCCTTCCCTTGGCCCATGAAGCTCCCCCCCAACACTTGTCGGGGCTCCCGAAATACCTTTCGGTCATGCTGGTCATCACCCGGTACCTCCGGAACACTTCCGGACTCCAAAACCCTTCGTCCAATATATCAATCTTCACCTTCGGACCATTCCGGAACTCCTCGTGACGTCCAGGATCTCATCCGGGACTCCGAACAACATTCGGTAACCACGTACATACCTTCCCTATAACCCTAGCGTCATCGAACCTTAAGTGTGTAGACCCTACGGGCTCGGGAATCATGCAGACATGACCGAGACATCTCTCCGGTCAATAACCAATAGCGGGATCTGGATACCCATGTTGGCTCCCACTTGTTCTATGATGATCTCATCGGATGAACTACGATGTCGGGGATTCAAGCAATCCCGTATACAATTCCCTTTGTCAATCGGTACGTTACTTGCCCGAGATTCGATCGTCGGTATCCCAATACCTCGTTCAATCTCGTTACCGGCAAGTCACTTTACTCGTTCCATAATGCATGATCCCGTGACTAACTACGTAGTCACATTGAGCTCATTATGATGATGCATTACCGAGTGGGCCCAGAGATACCTCTCCGTCATACGGAGTGACAAATCCAAGTCTCGATTTGTGCCAACCCAACAGACAGTTTCGGAGATACCTGTAGTGCACCTTTATAGCCACCCAGTTACGTTGTGACGTTTGGTACACCCAAAGAATTCCTACGGTATCCGGGAGTTGCACAATCTCATGGTCTAAGGAAATGATACTTGACATTAGAAAAGCTTTAGCAAACAAACTACACGATCTTGTGCTATGCTTAGGATTGGGTCTTGTCCATCACATCATTCTCCTAATGATGTGATCCCATTATCAATGACATCCAATGTCCATGGTCAGGAAACCATAACCATCTATTGATCAACGAGCTAGTCAACTAGAGGCTCACTAGGGACATGTTGTGGTCTATGTATTCACACATGTATTACGGTTTCCAGTTAATACAATTATAGCATGAACAATAGACAATTATCATGAACAAGGATATATAATAATAACCATTTTATTATTGCCTCTAGGGCATATTTCCAACAGTTTCCCACTTGCACTAGAGTCAATAATCTAGTTCACATCACTATGTGATTGTAATGAATCCAACACCCATTGGGTTTGATCATATCTCGCTTGTGAGAGAGGTTACTAGTCAACGGGTCTGAATCTTTTAGATCCGTGTGTGCTTTACAAATCTCTATGTCATCTCCTATATGCAGCTACCACGCGCCATTTGGAACTATTCCAAATAACTGTTCTACTGTACGATTCCGGTTTACTACTCAGAATAATCCGGATTAGTGTCAAAGTTCGCATCGGCGTAACCCTTTACGACGAATTATTTTACCACCTCCATAATCGAGAAAATTCCTTAGTCCACTAGTTACTAAGGATATGTTTGACCGCTGTCTTGTTATCCATTCCTAGATCATTCTTGTACCCCTTGACTGACTCATGGCAAGGCACACTTCAGGTGCGGTACACAGCATAGCATACTGTAGAGCCTATTTCTGAACATAGGGGACGACCTTCGTCCATTCTCTCTCTTCTGCCATGGTCAGGTCTTGAGTCTTACTCAATACTCACACCTTATAACACAGCCAAGAACTCCTTCTTTGCTAATCTATTTTGAACTCCTTCAAAAATCTTGTCACTGTATTTATTCATTTGAAAGTACTATTAAGCATTTTCTGATCTATCCTTATAGATCTTGATGCTCAATGTTCAAGTAGCTTAATCTAGGTTTTCCATTGAAAAACACCTTTCAAATAACCCTATATGCTTTCCAGAAATTCTATAGCATTTCTGATCAACAATATGTTAACAACATATACTCATTAGAAATTCTATAGTGCTCCCACTCACTTCTTTGGAAATACAAGTTTCTCAACATTGTATAAACCCAAAATCTTTGATCATCCCATCAAAACGTATATTCCAACTCCGAGATGCTTACTCCAGTCCATAGAAGGATTGCTGGAGCTTTGCATACTTGTTAGCATCTGATTGACAAAACCTTCTGTTTGTATCACATACAACCTTTCCTCAAGAAAATCATTGAGGAAACAATGTTTTGACATCCTATCTGCAAGATTTCATAAATAATGTAGTAACTGCTAATATAATTCCAACAGATTCTTAGCATCGCTACGAGTGAGAAAGTCTCGTCGTAGTTAACTCCTTGAACTTGTCAGAAAACATCTTAGCGACAAGTCGAGCTTTCTTAATGGTGACACTTACCATCATCGTCTGTCTTCCTTTTAAAATCCATCTGTACTCAACAGCCTTACGACCATCAAGTAGTTCTTCCAAAGTCTATACTTTGTTTTCATACATGGATCCTCTCGGATTTTATGGCCTCGAGCCATTCGTCGGAATCCGGGCCCACCATCGCTTCTCCATAGCTTGTAGGTTCATTGTTGTCCAGCAACATGACCTTCAAGACAGGATTACCGCACCACTCTGAAGCAGTACGCGTCCTTGTCGACCTATGAGGTTTGGTAGTGACTTGATCCGAAGTTTCATGATCACTATCATCAGCTTCCACTTCAACTGGTGTAGGCGCCACAAGAACAACTTCATGTGCCCTGCTACACACTAGTTGAAGTGACGGTTCAATAACCTCATGAAGTCTCCACCATCCTCCCACTCAATTCTTTCGAGAGAAACTTTTCCTCGAGAAAGGACCCGATTCTAGAAACAATCCCTTTTGCTTCCGGATCTGAGACAGGAGGTATACCCAACAATTTTTGGGTGTCCTATGAAGATGCATTTATTAGCTTTGGGTTCGAGCTTATCAGCCTGAAACTTTTTCACATAACCGTCGCAGCCCCAAACTTTATAAGAAATGACAGCTTAGGTTTCTCTAAACCATAGTTCATACGGTGTCATCTTAATGGAATTGTGTGGTGCCCTATTAAAGTGAATGCGGTTGTGTCTAATGCCTAACCCATAAATGATAGTGTTAATTCAATAAGAGACATTATGGTATGCACCATATCCAATAGGGTGCAGTAACGATGTTCTAACACACCATCACACTATGGTGTTCTAGGCGGTATTAGTTGTGAAACAATTTCCACAATGTCTTAATTGTGTGCCAAACTCGTAACTCAGATATTTATCTCTATGATCATATCATAGACATTTTATCCTCTTGTCATGACGATCTTCAACTTCACTCTGAAATTACTTGAACCTTTCAATAATTCAGATTTGTGTTTCATCAAGTAAATATACTAAGAATCTACTCAAATCATCTGTGAAGTAAGAGCATAACGATATTCACTGCGTGCCTCAGCACTCATTGGATTGCACACATCAAATGTATTACTTCCAACAAGTTGCTCTCTTGTTCCATCTCACTGAAAACGAGGCCTTTCAGTCATCTTGCCCATGTGGTATGATTTGCATGTCTCAAGTGATTCGAAAACAAGTGAGTCCAAATGATCCATCTGCATGGAGTTTCTTCATGCGTATATACCAATAGACGTGGTTCGCATGTCTCAGTCTTTTCAAAAACGAGTGAGTCCAAAGATCCATCAATATGGAGCTTCTTCATGCGTTTTATACCAATATGACTTAAGTGGCAGTGCCACAAGTATGTGGTACTATCATTACTATCTTATATCTTTTGGCACGAACATGTGTATCACTATGATCAAGATTCAATAAACCATTCATGTTAGGTGCAAGACCGTTGAAGGTATTATTCAAATAAACAGAGTAACCATTATTCTCCTTAAATGAATAACCGTATTTCGATAAACATAATCCAATCATGTTTATGCTCAACGCAAACACCAAATAACAATTATTTAGGTTTAACACCAATCTCGATGGTAGAGGGAGCAGGCGATGCTTGATCACATCAACCTTGGAAACACTTCCAACACACATCGTCATCTCACCTTTAGCTAGTCTCCATTTATTCCGTAGCTCTTTTATTTCGAGTTACTAACACTTAGCAACCAAATCGGTATCTCAATACCCTAGTGCTACTAGGAGTACTAGTAAAGTACACATTAATATAATGTATATCCAATATACTTCTGTCAACCTTGCCAGCCTTCTCATCTACCAAGTATCTAGGGTAGTTCCGCTTCAATGATTGTTCCCCTCATTACAGAAGCACTTAGTCTCGGGTGGGTTCAAACTTTGGCTTTCTTCACTAGAGCAGCAACTGATTTGCCGTTTCATGAAGTATCCCTTCTTGCCCTTGCCCTTCTTGAAACTAGTGGTTTCACTAACCATCAACAATTGATGCTCATTCTTGATTTCTACTTTCGCGGTGTCAAACATCGCGAATATTTCAAGGATCATCATATATATCCCTGATATGTTATAGTTCATCACGAAACTCTAGCAGCTTGGTGGCAATGACTTTGGAGAAACATCACTATTTCATCTGGAAGATTAACTCCCACTCGATTCAAGTGATTGTTGTACTCAGACAATCTGAGCACATGCTCAATGAATGAGCTTTTCTCCCTTACTTTGCAGGTTAAGAAACTTGTCGGAGGTCTCCTACCTCTTGACGTGGGCATGAGCCTGAAATCCTAATTTCAGCTCTTGGAACATCTCATATGTTCTGCAACGTTTCAAAAGATGTCTTCGCTGCCTCTATTCTAAACCGTTTAACATTACGCACTGAACTATCGCGTAGTCATCAAAACGTGTATGTCAGATGTTCGCAACATCCACAAACGACGCTCGAGGTTCAGCACACCAAGCGGTGCATTAAGGACATAATCCTTCTGTGCAGCAATGAGGACAATCCTCAGTATACGGACCCAGTCCGCATAATTACTACTATCAACTTTCAACTAAAATTTTCTCTAGGAACATAACTTAAACAGTAGAACTAAAATGCAAGCTATGACATAATTTGCAAAGTCCTTTTGACTATGTTCATGATAATTAAGTTCATCTAATGAACTCCCACTCAGATAGACATCCCTCTAGTCATCTAAGTGATACATGATCCGAGTCAACTAGGCCGTGTCCGATCATCATGTGAGACGGACTAGTCATCATCGGTGAACATCTTCATGTTGATCGTATCCACTATATGACTCATGTTCGACCTTTCGGTCTCTTGTGGTCCGAGGCCATGTCTGTACATGCTAGGCTCGTCAAGTCAACCTAAGTGTTTTGCTTGTGTAAATCTGGCTTACACCCATTGTATTCGAACGTTAGAATCTATCACACCCAATCATCACGTGGTGCTTCGAAACAACGAACCTTCGCAACGATGCACCGTTAGGGGGAACACTTTCTTGAAATTTTAGCGAGGGATCCTCTTATTTATGCTACCATCGTTCTAAGCAAATAAGATGTAAACATGACAAACATCACATGCAAATCATAAAGTGACATGATATGGCCAATATCATCTTGCGCCTTTGATCTTCATCTTTGAGGCGCGACATGATCACCTTCATCACCGGCATGACACCATGATCTCCATCATCATGATCTCCATCATCGTGTCTTCATGAAGTTGTCTCGCCAACTATTACTTCTACTACTATGGCTAACGGTTTAGCAATGAAGTAAAGTAATTACATGGCGTTATTCAATGACACGCATGTCATACAATAAATTAAGACAACTCCTATGGCTCCTGCCGGTTGTCATACTCATCGACATGCAAGTCGTGATTCCTATTACAAGAACATGATCAATCTCACACATCACATATATCATTCATCACATTCCTTTTGGGCCATATCACATCACATAACATACCCTGCAAAAACAAGCTAGACGTCCTCTAATTGTGGTTGCATGTTTTACGTGGCTGCTATGGGTTTCTAGCAAGAACGTTTCTTACCTACGCAAAAGCCACAACGGTGATATGCCAATTGCTATTTACCCTTCATAAGGACCCTTTTCATCGAATCCGATCCGGCTAAAGTGGGAGAGACTGGCACCCTCTAGCCACCTTTATGCAACAAGTGCATGTCAGTCGGTGGAACCTGTCTCACATAAGCGTACGTGTAAGGTCGGTCCGGGCCGCTTCATCCCACGATGCCGCCGAATCAAGATAGGACTAGTAACGGTAAGCAAATTGAACAAACCAATGCCCACAACTACTTGTGTTCTACTCATGCATAGAATCTATGCAATAGACCTAGCTCATGATGCCACTGTTGGGAACGTAGCAGAAATTCAAAATTTTCTACGCATCACCAAGATCAATCTATGGAGATACTAGCAACAAGAGAGAGGGGAGTGCATCATCATACCCTTGTAGATCGCGATGCGGAAGCGTTACAAGAACACGGTTGGTGGAGTCGTTCACGAAGCGATTCAGATCGCGGCCGAATCCGATCTAAGCACAGAAGAACGGTGCCTCCGCGTTCAACACACGTGCAGCCCGGTGACGTCTCCCGTGCCTTGATCCAGCCAGGAGAGAGGGAGAGGTTGGGGAAGACTCCGTCCAGCAGCAGCACGACGGCGTGGTCGTGGTGGAGGAGCGCGCTACTCCAGCAGGGCTTCGCCAAGCACTACGAGAGACGAGGAGGGAGAGAGGTAGGGCTGCGCCTTGGGAGAGAGTGACTCAACTGTTGGGCAGCCCCAAAACCTCCACTATATATAGGGGCAAGGGGGAGGGGAGGCTCCCTAGGGTTTCCCCTAGGGGGGGCGGTGGCCAGGGCAGATGGGATCTCCCCTTTGGGTGACTTGGCCCCCAAGCCAGGAGGTGGGAACCCTAGATGAGGCGCCGCAAACCCCCTGGTCACGTGTGAAAAGGTGAGGGGGGCGCACAGCCCCTTAGTGGGCTGGTTTTCCCCCTTCCCTTGGCCCATGAAGCCCCCCCAACACTTGTCAGGGCTCCCGAAATACCTTTCGGTCATGCTGGTCATCACCCGGTACCTCCGGAACACTTCCGGACTCCAAAACCCTTCATCCAATATATCAATCTTCACCTCCGGACCATTCTGGAACTCCTCGTGAGATCCGGGATCTCATCCGGGACTCCGAACAACATTCGGTAACCGCGTACATACCTTCCCTATAACCCTAGCGTCATCGAACCTTAAGTGTGTAGACCCTACGGGCTCGGGAATCATGCAGACATGACCGAGACATCTCTCCGGGCAATAACCAACAGCGGGATCGGGATACCCATGTTGGCTCCCACATGTTCCATGATGATCTCATCGGATGAACCAGGATGTCGGGGATTCAAGCAATCCCGTATACAATTCCCTTTGCCAATCGGTACGTTACTTGCCCGAGATTCGATCGTCGGTATCCCAATACCTCGTTCAATCTCGTTACCGGCAAGTCACTTTACTCGTTCCATAATGCATGATCCCGTGACTAACTACTTAGTCACATTGAGCTCATTGTGATGATGCATTACCGAGTGGGCCCAGAGATACCTCTCGCACATACGGAGTGACAAATCCCAGTCTCGATTCGTGCCAACCCAACAGACACTTTCGGAGATACCTGTAGTGCACCTTTATAGCCACCCAGTTACGTTGTGATGTTTGGTACGCCCAAAGCATTCCTACGGTATCCGGGAGTTGCACAATCTCATGGTCTAAGGAAATGATACTTGACATTAGAAAAGCTTTAGCAAACAAACTACACAATCTTGTGCTATGCTTAGGATTGGGTCTTGTCCATCACATCATTCTCCTAATGATGTGATGCCGTTATCAATGACATCCAATGTCCATGGTCAGGAAACCATAACCATCTATTGATCAACGAGCTAGTCAACTAGAGGCTCACTAGGGACATGTTGTGGTCTATGTATTCACACATGTATTATGGTTTCCAGTTAATACAATTACAAGATGAACAATAGACAATTATCATGAACAAGGAAATATAATAATAACCATTTTATTATTGCCACTAGGGCATATTTCCATCAGATAGTGGGTTGGATTCCCACCGGTGGCAGCCGATTTTTGTTTATTTTTAAACGCGTGTCACACAAATGACCAGCCTAGGTCACCTACATCTTGTGCGAATCCTCGACTGTTTGCCGCAATGAGCGGCATATACGAGGTCCCGTTTTTTGTCCCGAACCCGTAAAACGGTGGTTATTTTAGAGCATGGCGCTTTTTGCCGGATCTGTTAGAGATGCTCTTAACTCATCAGCGGCAACAGTACTCGACTCATCTCTGATTACATCGTACATCACCTGCTCAGATCTATTACTGCAATAGAAACAGTGACGCGCATATATTGTTGGCCTGTCACACGCGCCATGGGCTTGTTAGTAGTACTACTGAGCGGAAGTGCAGCCCGACCTTGGTGAAGAATCTCCACGACATGTATGGCTCTAGCCGCCCTTTCCTGTGCCTGATCGATCATACCATTTCCTGCCCTCCCGCCAACTCCTAATCCCCAGTCATGCATCCGTTCCCACCTCTCCAACTACTTATGAATCGCTCCCCACATCCTTGCCTCGCCATCGTCACGGTTTCATAGACCCAGGATCCCGCAAACCTCTTTTGAGCAGAGGGAGTAAAACATCCACCATGCATATCCTCTGTGATTAGTGGTATAGGAGGCCCACATTGAATGTATAGCCATGTATTGCATCTAGCGCACACGAGTACTTCCTCCGCCCGATATAGAGTGTATGTTTGGCTTTAAAATTTATACACAAAAGAGTGTACTTCTATCTTGCCAATGCACTTTAAAGTAGAAAATAATGTTTTTCTCTCATCAGAAGGTAATCAAGACCAATAATATTTTACACATGTTTGTCCTTAATTTCTACAGCACTTAGCTCATTGAGGGTTGGATAATTAAAGAGAAGAGAGATGATGGCTTGCATCTTCTCAATGCATTTTTAATCCACTCCATAATTTGTTCTAAAAATTCTATATGTACAATTTTCTTATATGCATTAAGTGTTCCCTCCGGTCCTTTTTATTTTGCGTATAAGAATTGTCTGAAGTCAAACTTTGTAAAGTTTGACCACATTTATATGATAAAATGTCAACATCTACAATACTAAAGTTATACAATACCAAAATTTAAGTCATGGTGCATCTAATTATAATGATTTCACCTTGTGAATATTCTTATTTTTATCTATAAAATTGGTCAAACTTTACGAGGTTTGACTTCAGATAAATCTTCTATGCGAACTAAAAAGGACCAGAGGGAGTAACAAGGACATCCCCACCATGTGTCAGAAAAAGCTGCCATGCACGCATGGCCATCTATCTCTTATCTGACGTAGCAGGTAAACATGCATGGTGTAGTCTTATCTCCTTTTCCATCCTCAAAATCCATCCATTTCATTTTCTGGTTGCAATCGTTCATATCTTTTAAACTATAATTATGTTTAAATTAATTGTATATTAGAACTCTTGACGCCATGACCTTTAGAATAAAATCAACCTTGGATATATTTTAAACACATTTTATTTTCAATGTTTCAATTAACTTATTTCACTTAATATTTTTTTTGTGAAACTGCTTATTTCAGTGTTTGAAAATTCTATTTGTGAAACATAACCATTACATGTGAAATCTATCCACTAGTAGCAGTGAAATATCAGTTTTGCAAAATACGTAGTGAAATTAGTTTTAAATCTATCTTTTGTAATTACTGAAATTAATTTTTTGAAATGAGTGAAATATATTAATTAAATTGAGTTAGTGTGATGTGTTTTCTGGATTGAGGGAAATGAGTGAAATATATCCTTTGTAAATTGAGTAAATGTAATGTGTTTACTCAGATTAGTCAAATCCGTTGCTTCAATTTAGTGAACGTAATGTGTTTTCTGAAATGAGTGAAATCTGACTTCTGTAAACGAATGTAATGTTTTTTTAAATTACTGAAATGAGAAAATATGTTCTCCCGAAATGATTGGAATTGTACTTTCAAAATGAGTGAAATCAGCTTTTGAAAATGAGTGAAATTATCACTTTCTTTCACAAATATGAACTTGAATCTCTTTAGTAAAAACATTTCGCTCGTTTAATTATTCCATTACTATTTCGCATATACGGGATAGCATGTTTTCAGCGAAAGAAGTTAGTTTCACTAGTCGCTAACCTGTGCAGATGCACGGGCAAGCACTTTCAGTATTTATTGCATCAAAAAGTTTATACGAATTAGAAATAAAAAATAACTCATATGTTTAGTATTTGTATTTATATATGCACGTAAATTGTTTTCCTATTTTAGACATGGACAAAAGGAGACACATAGCGCTTGAAATTGCTTCACTTCATTCAAGGTATATATGACGAATTACTTTTTTTCCTCGTAAGGATTAACGTGGGACCTCAAAATGCGCTTTCAATCACTGAATATGCAAGATAAGATACCCATCCTAAAATAACGAAGAGATGGTGATTGCGGTAGACAATAAGTATAAATTAATAACTATAACTCCTAAATGGGAGAACCGAAGTATATTGGTTTTCCTACTTATGTACCCAATTTTCATTGTATATATGGAAAAGGAACTATAAATCCACAGAGTGAACAAACAATGGCTAGATGGGCAAACAATTTAGCAATCTTACATGGTTAGCTGGTTAAAAATAAATTAACCAACAACCCTATTGCTTACATACATATGAATCCTCTAGTATGTATGTGCACCCTCCAGCTGGCAGCGAACACTTTCCCAATTGCAGATTAAATGACAACAATCTCTCAAAAGAAAATCAACTAATTAACATGGAAGTGTCGTAGTCATCTTTGTGTTTCAAGGAATATTTTATTTCTCATGTGACCTTTGCACCAGCTGAGCCCAACTGTACGCAACCTACCTAATCATCTGTAATAATACTTAACAGTATGTTTCCTATTTTCCTCATATGCTTTTTTAATATGAACCCCTTCTTACTGCAAAACTGAAAGGTGAATTTTCCTTTGTTAATGACGAAAAAATAGTAAATGTCCTTTGACTTGTACTATATAGTCACATACGAATAACTAAACTATTTAGTTATATTGTCATAGAGCGAAACGAAGGAAAGAATACACTTCTAAAATCTGTCCAGTGGTCTATTTTGTTTGAAACAATGCAAATGTCCGCCAATGAAGAACGTATTTGAATTTAACAATAAAGGTTGGGCATCTAAGAAATCCATACTTGCAAATGAATAGCGCTGCGTAATGATATTGTTGTTAATGTTGGAAATCTGTAATGTTGTCCTCTCACTGATGGAGAACTAAAGGAGAAGCTGGCTGAGAAGGGCTGATCTGATGCTTCTTGGGTTGTTCTTTTTCCATGAAGGTAAATGTGTAACTATTATAATGATTACAAATTTTAATGTAAGAAATTGGACTCACCTCCATTACTACTACCCCATGCCGCTCATAAAGGGAAGATCGATCATGTTACAACAGTCTAATTAGAAGGAGAATTAGAGAGTCAATTTCCATCAGCAATATTGACTCTAAGCTGTAGCAAAATATATTTTCCTATATAGCATATTAACCTTGCAACTTCTGCTTGTCCCTAATGTCTCACATGAAAAAAAATCAGAGGTGTTTTTCAGGAACAAAGCGGATATCTCATTATATATGATATGATGTCCTTTAGTTAAGAACATTCTTTGAAAATAAGAGGCTAGTGGTGGAGAAGGACAAAACGAATTGGAGAAGCGGTACCGTGGAGTATGCAGGTGATTAGAGGTTGTATCCAACTTATCTGCTGCAGGTGTATGTACGTTCATGAGTATATTTGTTGGCAAGGCAAAGGTTGGTTGGTCAGGGCAATTAGCGCTATTGTGGTCTGGTCGTTGTGAACAGCGAGCATGTCCGAGGCTAGAGGCGGGCCCGCAGTCTGGCGTCTTTACCTTCCAAGAACCCATGGTTGTGGCACGTGTACAGTACGACATCACATCCGCCCGTGCGCATGAGTTTGAGGCCTGTGGGTGCAGATCGGCGAGCCTGCATCCGAGGCTGCCCTTCTTCCTTGCTGCGCCTGCTCTTTCACCCTCTCAGTTTCAATCTTTGAATTTGATGTAATATTGGGTGCAATTCCCCTAATCTCCTTTTTTTCCTGCAAGCTTTGAATCTCTCTATAGCTTCCAACCGTGCTTCAATCTAGCATCAATCTGTGCTAAACTATTTAGTTATATTGTCATAGAGCGAAGCGAAGGAAAGAATACACTTCTAAAATCTGTCCAGTGGTCTATTTTGTTTGAAACAATGCAAATGTCCGCCAATGAAGAACGTATTTGAATTTAACAATAAAGGTTGGGCATCTAAGAAATCCATACTAGCAAATGAATAGTGCTGGGTAATGATATTGTTGTTAATGTTGTAAAATATGTAATGTTGTCCTCTCACTGATGGAGAACTAAAGGAGAAGCTGGCTGAGAAGGGCTGATCTGATGCTTCTTGGGTTGTTCTTTTTCCATGAAGGTAAATGTGTAACTATTATAATGATTACAAATTTTAATGTAAGAAATTGGACTCACCTCCATTACTACTACCCCATGCCGCTCATAAAGGGAAGATCGATCATGTTACAACAGTCTAATTAGAAGGAGAATTAGAGAGTCAATTTCCTTCAGCAATATTGACTCTAAGCTGTAGCAAAATATATTTTCCTATATAGCATATTAACCTTGCAACTTCTGCTTGTCCCTAATGTCTCACATGAAAAAAAAAATCAGAGGTGTTCTTGTGCTCCCGTAGATCAATTTTTGTAGCGATGGTCCAGGACGTTCAATCCGACGGCAACGGCACTGTGCATGCTCGAGATGGGACTCGCATGTGTGCAGTTCTTCAAACACACATCGTCCAGTCGAAGGTGTACCTATGTGTCCTGTCTGAGGCCGTTGTCCCGGACAGCATGGAGAAGTCAGAAAGTGGTGCTAGGTTTCTCTTGAGGACACTTCGGCACCATGGTGCAGTAGGAAAGGCCGAGCGGCCGAATCTTTAAAGGGAAGAGGTGGAGGGCATGGTAAAATCTGTCCGTGGAAGACAACATCCGTGGATTTTTTTTGTTTTGCATTGTAACATCCGTGGACTCTCTATGTAAACAGAAAATAAGGAGATTGGATGGATGTTTTGCTTTGTTTTGGAGGCATAGAGGGTACATGATGTATTGGTCCTACAACATGCGTGACTTTCATTGAATCTGAACGTGTGCAAACACAACTCCTTGATATATGGCTATTTTATCTTGACCGTGAAAGAGTTATGCAATTCTTCGGGAAAAAAAGATTGTGTAGGTTAATCTACACCGTAATAATTCGGTCCCACCAGATAAACGGCTCATATTTTCTAATTAACGTGGTAATTTCTTGGAAGTGCCTAATTAGTATAGGTATAGATAGATAGATAGATAGATAGATAGATAGATAGATAGATAGATTACTATATCATATCACATGTCCAGAAAAAAGTCAGTGTTTCATTATGTTCCTTTGAAAAAACACATATTTCATATATTAAGTTTTTCAGTATTAATACCAGACAACACACACATTCAAATCACAAGAAGTTCAGTTTCAATACGTTCCTTTCAAATATAACTTAAACTGATATATATTTTGAAATATAACTGAAACTGAAATATGATTGTGATGCTCCATATTTCAGTGTGTGTTTTGTGGAGTTTCTTATTTTACTCAGTTTTATTTATATTTTTCAAATATACCAACTTCTTCATAAGTGAAATTAGTAGTTTTGAAATGAGTGAAATGTGTCTTTCAAATGATTTTACGCATTTGCGCAGCTAGATTCCTATGTGTTTTAAATCTAAATTAGCATTGAGATGTTACTATAGGATGTTATGTAGACTTGCAAAGCTATATAACTATTTTGAAAATGCACAATATACACAAAAACTCATTGGTCAAAAACAGTTGTAGCCAATATTTATATCGTGGGGCAATATTAGTGGTCTCATTTAAATTTGTTTCATCTGTTGATGAGTTTTTAACAACAAATTTCGCATCCAAGAACAGAAAACATATTATTGTGGTAAGCTCATGGCATTCCAAGCTATATAATGTTGTCTGTCTTTAATCCATTGTACAAAAAAGAACCCAACAAAATGTAATATCTAACCTAATATTGTGCGTGGGCACCTGCTAAATTCTGGCATATGTATGTATTTGATACAGATAGGCTATGATGAAAACTTAAGAAATCTTGGCCTGTTTGATCTATTTTTATGCTGGCATGTATCCTCTTGTATGTTTATTTGATTTTCCTCAAAACTGTATTAGCTGATTTGATCCCTTATATTGGAGACATAGTTCCACTATAATAAATAAGTGTTTGCTTACTTGGAATCTATATATCCAATCTATTTGAGAAGGCTTCTGTGTAGTATATATGGAGTAATGGACAACAACTGTCATATTATCGGTGCCTAAATTCAAATTAATTTTGTGCTATAATCATCCAACTTAGCTTGATTATTCTTGTTTCAAAAGACGATTGGTTGTCACGTACATGTGAAATTGGTAATGAAACTCGCTTACCTGGAGAAGAACGACAGTACACACTCAAGTACTGAATTTGATAGCAGTGATCTCAAACTCTATGCCAGAGAAATTTCTCTTTCATGTCTCTATGTTTGCACATACTTTGGCTGCTGCGCATGCTACTGAATATCTTACCTGTCTGAGATGCTATGATGGATCCTGCCAGTGTGAAGGACGCACTACCAAGTCATGGACGGGCGAGGTTGCCGGCTGCCATGCTCGCGGGAACATCGCCGCCTCGCCAGTGTACAGTCCCGTGGCATGTGGAAGCCCTTCAGTAATAAGTATTTTTGTTAGATATACTCTGGACTATTTTAAGTGATTGTGCAACGGTCAGTCTGATTCAATGTTGACCTGATGATCTAAGCGTGTACAACTGTTCAAACAATGAAATGGTACAGTTATTTAAAAGAAGTACATCTCATATAAGTTGGTCAATCAAAAAGTTATTGAATTGGAAACTTACCACAGTTTGCTCATAATTGGGGAGTTCCGCATTTTGTTCAATTTGTTTTCTGTTGAGTTTCTCCTGAATGTCCTACAATGCTCATGTATTAGTAGCTCCAATGAACATCATCTTGTTTGAAACAGAATGAATTGTATTTGCAATACATCAATTGTACTACTACACAAAATATTTTCTTTGGTATGCAGTGACCCGTTTGTTTTACAATGAATAGGCAAATAATCTTTTTATTGGTCTGCAAATAAGATTAAACTTGATATATAAATCCAGTCGGATTAGAGGTAGCTATGCCAATGTCGTGCTGCAAAATAAAATGACAAAACGATTATTATAATAATGAAGGACCCAAAAGGTTTCAGGTTATGCATGTGCTGTCCATCTCTAAAAAATTTTTACAAAGGCGTACCATTAATCTAAATCTTTGAGCACATCAATTAAGAGTCCAACAATTTTCACCCATTAATTCTAGCAGCCACTAAATCTGAGGTATGTAGAACATGAACAAACCTTAGAATAGACATGCTTGATTTTTCTTGGTTTGAGAGTCGATTCATTGTCACGTACATGTTAGCTTGGTGATCAAATTAGCTTCCTTGGAATCCAGCTGTAAACACAAAACTTGCTAGCAGCAAGCTCAAGACCCTATGCCTCCTGCTCGTCTCTTCATTTGCACATACTTTAGCCGTTGCGCATGCCCCTGAAGATCTAAGTCTCTAAGCATATCAATCGAGAATCCAACAATCTGCATCCACTAATTCTAGAAACCACTAAATTGTGCTACGTAGAAGATGAACAAACCTAAATTATGGCCCAGTATGCGGCTGTGGAATTATCAATGTTATATCTAGACGTCGTTGCCACGGGAACAGCTTTACTATGAGAGTGGATGCGCAAGACACGGGGTAGAGAGACGTTACGATATGGAGAAAGCGGCCGCACATCTAGCAGATTCAGAGCTGGTGCCCTGGCCTTGCTGTCCTAGAAGTCCACCACCTACTACTGGCGATGCTGTGGAGCTACAGCTTGTGCGGCCTCCCGTTCTTGTCCAAGCCATCCACGACTCGACCAACTGCGCCTCCCCTTCCAACAAATCCATCGCCATAAATCCAGTCACCGAGATTCACATCAGCAGCGATGATGTGGACCTTCTGTGCTGAAGATCATGTTCCTAGTCTCGCTGTCCGCGTTGTTGCCGGTGAGATGATCTTGAGGAGGCACCGACCCATGTAGCGATCCTTGGTGCGTCCGCTACATGATGGTTGCCACCACCTAGTCCTTCTTGGAGATCTTCGTCTGCTTCGCTGGCACCGCAGCTGGTTGTACTTCATGTCTGTAGTTGACAACTGCGTGCTGGTGGAGTCCCATAGTGTGAAAAAGTTTGTTATATCCCATAGTGTGAATCGTGAAGCACTAAAGCTGGTGGAGTCCGGACTGATTATTTTTCATAAATGAGACGCCAACGCCTGTATTTTAATCGGACTCGATCGTCTTTTAATTCTTGGGTGGTCGGGCTGTTCATTTTTTTCCTGAGGGTAGAAAGAAGGGACTATTCCTACATTAAACTTGTAGGTCACCTTTTCTTGTACATCTCCTTGTCCTATAGGAGTACGTGATATGTGTCAAATTCTTGTCCTATTAGAACCCGAACTGGAATAGGTCACATGCCTTCTTGATTGCACGTAGAACACATGGGACTCCAAACTTGGAAGTCTCCTTGCCTAATACGTAATTATGCTTTTGCAATTTTCTATCATAAAAAATGTACGTGAGTGCTAGAAAAAATGTACGTGACAGACTTCCTATGTTCCAAAAAAGGTTTAGGCTGTGTTTGACAACAAGGTATTGCAAAAACTGTAGTATTGGAAAACTGCAGTATTTTAAACTATAGGTACTAGATACCACAGTTTTTACATATCAAAGTATTTTGAAGTATTGAGAATACTTTGACGTGTTTGGTTGGTAGTCGTTTACAACGACGTAAATTAGGTGCATAGCTGTTTCATAGCAGTTGCAACATGGACGTTCTTAGCTGGCCTTGCAAAATGAATGGTCATGCTCGCACAAACAGACCAGGTGGCATGCCTGGGCATGTGCGGCGGCTGGAGTGCAGCAACGCGACACAGAATATTGACCGACGCTATGGCTTGGCTGCTGCTTGGCCTAACAGAGGCGCATAGTGGTGAGCCGGCTAGGACGGTGAGCCGAGGCACGGGCGACGGTCAGGAGCAGTGCATGTGTGGACAGCAGTGCCTTGTGGACTCCCGTTGCAGCCATCAACACAACCATGGCTGGCCAGCGTACTGACCAGATGCATGCACGGGCGTAGGAGGAGAGGAGGAGTGCAAGCGGAAGTATGAAGGCCATCATTTTTTCCATTGCTTTCTCTTGGCTTGTACAACAGAGTGCGGCAGCGGCGGCTTGCAGCGAGGAAGCTGACAAACAGATTTGTTTTCTTCGCCAGCTCAGTTTTTAGAAAAGAGGTCCGAGGTTCTTTTTTTAATACAGAGGAAATACTGTGGTTTTCGCAATACTGTAGTTATAATACCAAAGTTTTTTGGGTTGCCAAACAGGTCACAGTAAAAAACCGTAGTAATTAAAAAAACTGTAGTATTCTTATAATACTTGGAAAAAACTGAGCTACAAAACGGGGCCTTATACACAATATCTGTATGTAATGTTTACATCTTTAAATCTTAGTCATTAATCTCCAAAATCAAAGGATGAGATAATTTAATATATGTGGATGCACGCGGTGTCCTGTTTGACTTATGTTTTAATTATATAATAGATGAGGTGAAATAAGTTCTATGAAAGGAGTGAAATAAGATATTTGAAAAAATGTGAAATTAGTTCTTAAACGAGTGAAACTATGTTTTTACAAAGAGTGAGATATGTTTTTATAAATGCGTGAAATCTGTTACTATGTATGTGAGCATCTGTGATTGCAAAGTGTTTAGAAAAATGCATGAAATATGTTATTTTGTATGATGAAGTTTCTTTTTGAAATGAGTGAATATAGTTTTTTAAGTGAGTCCAGATGGGTGGAATATGTTTCTTCATTTATTGAAATTTCTTTTTTGGAATCGGGGAAATAAAATTATTGTAAATTTATCCAATATTTGTCATATATTTTTTTTCACGCGAGCAATTCAGATGTATAAAAATATCACGAACAGATCCATGGTTTATAACTCGTTCAAAATATCATAAGAAAAATAAAACGAAAGTTGGACAGCGAGATAATCTTGTGTGCATGTAGTCACCGGTTCTTCTCTCCTCTCTTTGATCTTATATGACAAAAAACTGACAAAAGGCTACTATGTGGACTCTCCACCATGCATCTATTGGTAATGTATTCATCTCATACCAATTAGCTCTTTACACATGGGCTAAGGACATCTCCAACACCGACCCGCAAATCTAACGCATGTGTCCGGACAATACTGTCCAGACAGCGGGAGCCATCCAACTCGGACCTGTTGCGATCCGTGGCGCGATCTGGACGAGATTTTTCTTGCAAACCGGAGACATATGTGGGGGCTTTGCGGGATTTCAGACCGATCCCAAACCCGTTTCAGACTCCCCTGGCCCATCAAAAACCCCTCCACCCCTCCCCGCATTTTCGGTCCATCTGCTCCGGGGCGTTAGTGCCCACATTCATGCCCGGCCAGACTGGATGCGACCGGCACCGGCATTGAATCGGTGCGCCGACTGAGAGAGCGTCGCCCATTCCGCTTCTCGGTGCAGGCACTGTCATGCATTCAAAGGACACGACGTCCGCCCGTCCGTCCCTCTACCGCCCATCATTACTATAAAAACCGGTGCCTCGGCCATAGCTTCAGTCATCCACCTCGCATCCCTCTCCGCACCACTCCTACCATGAATTCCTGCCCCGTCAAAGCTCTCTGGAACGGGCAGACGTCGGGCCAGAAGAAGGAGAGGGCCGCCATTGCCGCCGGTTGGTTGGCCGTCATGCAACCGATGGACGATGATGTCACAATGGAGGATGCTGCCAACGACAAACCGGAGTCATTCCAGGAGGCATGGTGCGGGAGGAGAAGTTCCGGGAGGCGCAGGCCAATGTCGCCTACAACCACCACCTCTTGTAGGAGCAGGCGGAGGAGCAGCTCGCCACCGGCAGGGCAGTCGACCGGACGCGGACCTGGCGAAGCAAGGAGGAGAGCGACGACGCGGGTGGTGTTCGACGAGACCGACGAGGACGAGGATGAGGACATTGCCGAGTCTGCGCCCCTTCGCGAAGACCACGAAGCCGGCACGTCCACGGGCGCCTCCGGCAGCATGGAAGAGTAGTGCACCTTTTGTCACCGCCGCTCGTGTCACAGGAAGTCCACCGCTCCTCCCCTCCCATCGACACAAGCTTGGTGGGCTCAACGTCTTTGGCCAATTAGTCGCTTGGCGGCGATGTGGAGGCAAACAACTTCACTTCCCGGGCCTCCGAAGGCAAAGGTTATAGAGATGGAGTTGGAGAGCACCGAGGCGGAACTGGAGACGGTGAAGTTTCAGTTCCCGGGCCTCATGGCCCGACACGGGGAACGGGCGTCGATGACCATTTAGACCAGCTGGTCGAGCTCCGCTTAGTTAATGTAAATGTAATGAAATCTCTCATGTGTTAAATAAAATCAGTCATGTTTGTATGAAATCCAGCCGTGTTTATATGAAATCCGACCGTGTGTGAATGAATTTCGTCCGGCTAATTTGAGTTGTTATCAAAATGTATGTGTCTAGCGTTGGATGGCGTCCTCTTGCATCCTTATCCACGGACTGGTTCCTCTGTCTGCGGACGGATGTGGAAGATAACTTAATAATTCACGGGTCACCATTGGAGATGCCCTAAGAATACCACTGTCATTAGGGTCTATTTGATGAACAAAATTTATAGCTACTTTAGCTACTTTAGCAGCTTGGCCAATTACATGAAATTCCTGATTATTCTACACTGTCCTCTGACCATCTCAACCACCTTGATTATTCTATAGTGACTCCCCACGGTCAAAAACCGCTTGCCGTGGTTGTACATCAGCCCTTGTCCGGAACTCCTCTGCACCCACTACCCGGCCAATCACTGCATGCGGCCACTCCTGCTATGGAAAAAAGATGAGTTCCGCGTATAGGAGTACGTCATCGTCCTGGCCTCCTACAAACAAAGAAGGACAAGTTGAAATAGTGCGCACCACGAAAATCCATAAATGTTTGTTTGAGCTGGGAGCACATGCTCACATACTCAACTCTGAATTACCCAGTTGAGTTTGAGCTTCCTGGTTCACTTGCATCTTTTAGTTTGGAAAAAGCAAAAATAGTTTTTTGCTAGTAAACTGAAAACCATTTTTAAAAGTAATAAATAATCATGAACAAATTGCGGTGGCGGTATCTCAGCCCTTGTCCGGGTGCTCCTCTGCACCCACTATCCGGCCCATCATTATCCGCATGCCGAACAGCTACTCCTCCAGCTCATGAAGATGAGTTCCACCTAGAGGAGCACCTCATCGTCGTGGCCTCCATCGTAAAAAGAAGAACGATTTTTTCTTTTACGAAAAGGATCAGATCTATTATAAAATTTCACCGGATGTATAATGTATATCAAACATAATAAAAAATACATCAAGATTCTGAGATCACTGAATGGCCACTATTACGCCTAAGTGAGCCGCCGATGCGCTGCTCCCCTACTGGAGCCGCCTTGACCTTGTAGATGACAGCTAGCAAGTCTTTGTACATGTGCCAATAATGACATGTGCCATGGTGTCGTAGTCGTCGTTGTTGAACCTTTGCATGGATTTGAAGCACCTGACACCAAATCTCGCCTTATGACGAGAAACTTAACCTCACCGTCCAAAGGAGACGGCAGGAATCTAACCGAACAAGTTGACATAGTGCTCACCATGAAATCCATAAATGTTTGCTTGAGCTAGGAGCACACGCTCATGTACTCAACTCTGAATTTACTGACTGGATTTTTAACTTCCAGGTTCACTTCCATCTTTTTTAGTTTAGAAAACCAAAAACATTTTTTGGGGGTGAACCAAAAACTATATTTATTTTTAAAGTTATATAAAAAATCATCAACAAATTATGTCATGCACACATGGTAGCTTACCACGCACCTGCATTTTTTCTTCAGAAAATATATTAGTTTGTGTTTCTTGAAATAACGGCTAGAATGAATAACTATAGCAATATCTTATTGCGCATTTTAATTGTTATTTTGGTTCAGAGCTCAAGAACGAACATTTTGTACACCAAGCTTTTCAAGAAGTATTTCAATATCCACGCAAAAAAGATGAAGAAGAAGTATTACAATGTGTACGTCTGCAAAAGAAAGCATGTGTTCGGACAATGTATAAATGTTTTTTAAGAAAAATATGTGAAAAGGGTTGGCATAGATAGGAGGGGTAATAAGCGAGCTTCTCATGGGAGGCGCAAGGGATCGCAGTTGTTTGCTCGGCTGGGAGCGTAAGCCCGCGCAGAGATATAGGCAAAATGGAAAAAAACAGACTTCAAGGCGTAACTATTTCACAGACTAGACCGTAGGCTAAACAAATGCACCCAACTAACCCATTTTGTGTAGCGACCGACAGGTCGCCCTGCACTACACGGAGTAGTGCCTGACTGATAGGCGCTATAATCCATGCCAACGTGGCGGCCCAGGGCCCACTCCTGGTTGTGCAGCTCCTAGGTGAAAGGAGCTGCACTACCTTGTGCAACGTCTAGATGAAAGGAGCTGCACTACCTTATATTATAACCCTTATAACTTTTAATTCGTGCAACACTATCCGTATCATCACTATCGGCTTGCCAAAGGCTACTCCTCGTGCTCATGAAAGATGAGTTCCATCTAGAGGAGGAGCACTTCATTGTCGTGGCCTCCTTCACAAAAAGAAGGACGAGCTCTTTCTGACAAAAAATATCAGATCTATTACAGAAGTATAAAGTATCTCAAACATAATAAAAAATACATCAAGAGTCTGAGACCACCGAATGACCAATATTATCATCTGAGTGAGCCACCGCTGCGCCCCTCCCCTACTTGAGTCGGCTTGACCTTGTCGACGCTAGCTAAGAAGTCTTCATACACGTACCCCTAATGGCTAGTGCCATGGAGTCATAGTCGTTGTTGTTGAACCTTCGCATGTATTTGAAGCACCTGACACCAAATCTCACTACATGACGGGAAACTCTAACCTCACCGTCCAAGGAGATGGTAGAAATCTACGCCGAACAAGTTGACATAGTGCTCACCATGAAGTACGTAAATGTTGCTTGAGCTAGGAGCACAGGCTCATGTACTCGACTCTTAATTTACTGATTGGATTTTGAACTTCGGGGTTCACTTGCTTCTTTTTGTTTAGAAAAACCGAAACATATTTTTTGTGAGTGAACCGAAAACCTTATTTATTTCTAAAGTCGTAAATAATCATGAACAAATTATGTCATGCACACATGGTAGCTTACCACACGCCTGGAATTTTCCTGAGGAAATTAATTAATTTGTGTTTATTAAGAAATGGCTAGAATGAGTAATACGAATTTCTTATTGTGCGTTTTCTTTATTATTTCAGTACAGGGCTCAACAATGAATGTTTTTGACTCCAAGCTTTGCAAGAACTGTAGTATTTCAATATGTATATTTCTCAAAAAAAGAAAATCATGTGTCTGCACAATGTATAAATGTTTTCTTAAGGAGAAAATGAGAAAAAGGTTGGCATAGATAGGAAGAGTTTTTAAGCGAGCCTCTCATCGGAAGCAGAAGGGATGGCAGTTGCTAGCTCGGCTGCGAGTGTGAACCTGCGCAGCATATATAAGCAACTGAACAGAGCCACGACCGGCCTTCTTATCTCTTGGGCGAGACGATTTGCGACACACAAGCTTGGAGCCACATTCGTCGCCTTTGAAGCCATGCTTAGATATGAAGCACATGATACCAAATGTAGCCACATGATGAGAAACCCTAACCACATCGCCCTAAGGTGGCAGTAGGAATCTACAGTGGAGCTCTATCGACTATGTCCAAACGGACAAACTCGAGGAGGACTGAAGTCTGGAATACAAACTCGAAGAAGAAGTCTCACCATCCGCCCGAGCACCACAATAGTGAGGACTAAAAACCCCCAATCTAATCTACCAGCCAGAGCAGAGGCACTGGGGTTATCCTCCCATCCACCGAATGATGGAGTGGCAGGCAGAGTGGGAGCGGATCCACTCGCTCACCAATTTAGTTTGGAGGAAAAAGATTGAGCTAGGTTCCTGGGGTTAGATACCTTTAGTTCATAAAAGCTTCCAAAAGAACATTTTAATCCAAGAACTTTGAAAAATTATGCTTGAGATGGCAAATGTGTTTATTTACCCTCAAAATTGTACAGAGAGTGATTAGACATTGATGTGGCAACAAGATACACTAGGATATCTCCAACGGAGAATCTCAAATCTCCCGCGTCCATCCGGACCGCGTGGCTTGGATCCTGCCAGCCATCCAACAAAGTGTCACATCCATCCATAGAGTATATAGACTTTGTTTTCCCCGCAAACCGGAACAAAATGAGGGGGGCTTGTGGGAATCCGGATACCAGCCACGTAGGACTCCGACATCTTCGGCCCAGCCAAAGTTGAGCCGGAGCCCGTGCATTTGGGGCTGGCCGCACTATTTCCATGGCAAAATCACTCATTCTCAATCATCTCCTCTTCTATCCCGTCGTTCTCCACCCCAATTCGCGCCCTTTTGCACTGTTGCCGCCGCATAGAGGACCCTTACTAAAAGTTGTCGCAGTCGATAATCGGGGACCCGATGAATGTGGCCACCCGCAAGATTAACCCGTCGACATAGCAAGATAGCGTACTCAGTCATAAGGCAAAGGCGGAGCCTTTTAAGAAGAAGAAGGCCGGCGGACGGGACGGTCGTGGCAGGGGACAAGCAGGGATCAGTCGTGGTGCCGGCAGCGATGGTGGTGCAGGGCAGTGCCGGGGACGTGGAGCGTAGCTGCCGTCGTTACATTCCATACAGACATAGAGCTAGCTAGAGAAATACAAAGCTCCCTACTACTACGTCAATGTCAGTGCGGCACCACTTTTCTCGAATTCTACGCCAATGCAACTTGTCAAGTTGTGGACATCGCTGTGCGGCAACTAGGTGCACGCATGTTGTTTGTAGGAATGCCTAAAGTGGATGAGCCGGTGTAGAACGACGCGGACAGACAATTGTTTGAGATGATACATGACGGATGCGGAGGTTGCTATGAGGATGGGCAAGTGGATGACTCGGAAACCACACAGCCGGGCATGTACAACCAATCCAGCACGTACACCCAGCAAGGCACGTATAGCCAGACAGGCACGATACTGGATTGAGCCATTGAGCATTAGGAGGAGCAGGAGGACGGCGATGATGATGCTGATCCAGATGATGCTGATCCAAAGAAAAAGGGTAGAGGACAAAGCTTCACATGAGGGAGGACGAGTTGTTGTGTGACATTTGGTTGGCCACTAGTATCGATCCTCTACATGGCATGGAGCAAAAGGGATCAACATTTTGGGCCAACATCCACACTTGGTTCCATGAGCATAAGCATTTCGAGCCATGCGCCGACGAACTAATTCGCAATCATTTGGTGAAGTCTATCAACCATTGATGGTACATCATTCAAGAGTCGGTGTCCAAGTATTGCGGACACTTGAAGCAACTCATCGCATGGTGGACAAGTCGTGCCAAAATCTCGAAGCAAGTGAGTGTCTTGGTCATTTGGCCGGATAGGCAACTTGTTGGTGAGAATGCTCGATGGTTTGATCATTTGCCGGATATGTAACTTGTTGGATGGATATGCTCTACATTTTAGTCATTTGGTCAGCTTGGATATGCAAATTGTTGACAATGTTTTATACTTTGTAGCCTTCCCGTGCATGCAATTTGTTCTTGAAGTTGGATAACAAGAAATTCGTTCTCATACATAGTTGGTCAAATTTGAAGTTAAATGGACAACCCAAGTAAAATGTATTCATTGCCAACTCCGTCAACACCGCCGGCATTGGCACCGAGGAAGATACGGGTGATACAACTGACCCAACAAAAGAACCACCAAAGAAAATTAGGAGAGGGTTCCAAAAAAGAAGTGAGAGGAGGAGAAGGCGAATAGAGAAGGGAAGGCTGCCAACATGACAGAGAGGTTCGAGAACATCTTGATGAAGAAAGAGGATTCATATTTCAAGCGCTCTGACATGAAGGAGGCATGTAAAGCTGAGAGGTTTAACATGTTAATGGCGGTGACCGACAGAAGCTCAACCTTGAAGAGAAAAAGGCATGCTTGAAGAGAAGAAGGTTCATATTGCAGCTGCTTTGGAGGAGGAGAATATGTTGACCTTGCGGATGGATGAGTTGGATGACGATGTAGGGACGGTCGTACAAGCCGTCTATTTCAAGATATTGATGTGGTAGAAGGTTCAGTTGAAGGTGGAGGCCGAGAAGGAGGCGACCGAGGCACCAGTAGCGGCAGAGTGAGCGATAGAGGCTTAGATTGCCTGTCCGGTAGGGCAAATTTTTGCATGCATTGCAGGACAGATATTCGTTTGTGATTGGGCATGTGATGGATATTTGCCTCTTTTTGATTTTGACCTGGCGCTATAGGATCCAATGCATGAGCTATGTTATCGGGCTGGAGCATTTGAATTGCAAATTGACAAAACCTGGGCGGACATTTAAGGGCAACTTTGGATGTCTGGCTCCCCTATCAATGTCCGTGGACTGGTTCTCACCGATCCATGGACGGATACTGTGTCCGATTTGATGGTCAGCGTCGGAGATGCTCGTAACATTATTGGACAAGTTGACATAAACACATAGTGCTCACACGAAAATCAATAAAAAAATTATAAATGTTTGCTTGAGCTAGGAGCACATGGTCACGTACTCAACTATGAATTTACAGAGTGGATTTTGAACTTCCGGGTTCACTTGCATCTTTTTGTTTGGAAAAACCAAAAACACTTTTTTCCGGGTGAACCGAAAACCATATTTATATTTAAAGTTATAAATAATCATGAACAAATTATGTCATGCAAACATGGTAGCTTACCACACGCCTGCAAATTTTCATGAGGAAATATACTAGTTCATGTTTCTTGTAAAAATCAGCTAGAATGAGTAACTATAGCAATATGTTATTGCTGATTTAATTTGTTATTTCTGTACAGGGCTCAAGAGTGAATGTTTTTTACGCCAAGCTTTGCAAGAACTGGAGTATTTCAATACGTGTACGTCTGGAAAAAAAATCATGTGCTTGTACAGTGTATAAAATGTTTTCTAAAGGAAAAGATGAGAAAAAAGGTTGGCATAGATAGGAAGGGTATTTAAGCAGGCTTCTCATGGGAGGCGGAAGGGTTCGCAGTTGCTTGCTCGGCTGGGAGCTTGAGCCCGCGCAGCATATATATAAGCACCCGTGGGTCAGCTGTCGAACTTGTCGTACCAATTATAGTACCCCAAACATCCGACTGCATTTTCCAACTGAAATGGAAAATGACTACCGAAATTGCATTGTACATCCAGAATAAACCTAAGAAAACATGATCCCAGGCGGATACTTGACATGTTCCCCCTCGGCCAGGCTCATCGCAAGGAAAGCGAAAACCTAGATTTGCTTTATCGGGTATCAAACGGGAACTCCGAGCAACTAAAACACCTTTCAAAAGTATTAATACAGTCACATGTATGGTAAATGCATGAATGTGATGGACTAAAAAATCTGCGGTTCCTAATGGAATAGGTAACAAAGCCACTTTGCCACCTACTGCTACTAACTCGCCGCCTCCCCACGTTAAGCTAGTACTTGTTGTTGCACCAGGAGCTGTTACGCCAGGCGCAGTAGCATGGATATTTTGTACCCATTGAGCAAAGATAGGTTGTAATTGTATGGCAGTATCCGAAAACATATCTTGTGGACGGCCTAAAGCACTCATGGTATCATTATGAATGTACAAGCCAAAACTGTGAAAACCTAGAAATATACATACCCAGTTAAGGTGGGATATGATTGCATCGCGGTGTCTAAGGACGCGATCTAATAGATCGTTGTATCGAGTAGTTGGATCATAGTCTCTTACCATAAAAATTGCTGCATGTGCAGCAGCACCGACTATTAGAAATCCGCCAATCCACATGTGGTGTGTGAACAAGGAAAGTTGTGTACCATAGTCAGTAGCTAGGTATGGATAGGGAGGCATAGAATACATATGATGAGCTACAACAATGGTTGTAGAGCCTAGCATAGCTAGGTTAAGAGATAATTGAGCATGCCATGACGTTGTTAAGATTTCATAAAGACCCTTATGGCCTTGTCCTGTAAATGGGCCCTTGTGAGCCTCCAAAATATCTTTAAGTCCATGGCCAATACCCCAATTGGTCCTATACATATGACCTGCGATTAGGAAAAGAATAGCAATAGCTAAATGATGGTGCGCAATATCGGTCAGCCAGAGACCACCGGTTACTGGATCTAGTCCTCCGCGAAAAGTCAGAAATTCTGCGTATTTGGACCAATTTAAAGTGAAAAAAGGGGTTGCTCCTTCGGCAAAACTATGATAAAGTTGAGCCAAAAGGTCCCGATTCAAGATAAATTCATGAGGAAGTGGTATCTCTTTAGGATCCACCCCAGCGTCAAGAAATTGGTTAATTGGTAAAGATACATGAATTTTGTGCCCCGCCCAAGAAAGAGAAGATAGGTCTGTTTTCATTCGTGTAGAACTGCTACCTCGTTAACGAACTTACTCAAAGAGTGCTATAGAGCCGAGTCTAAGAAAGCCGCCCTGTTATTATTTTCTTAACCTCAGAAAGTCTCACGCGCGGGGCACCTCACATCGCACTAAATCACTACTATTAGGCCCTTCCTATCATTCCACAATCCGAAGGAAAAAGAGTATCCTATGAAGGAAATCGTATCTGATCTATCACCTTCCTCGTATCGATGCTTGCCACCGCGTCACTAGGTTGTTCATAGCTCTTGCTTAGCTTAATGGATCACCCAACTGTATTCCGGGATGTGTGCATTCCACAATCCCTTAAGGAAGAGGTTCACTACAGCCTTGCTTGTTAATGGGTTTCTTACTTCACAGCAGAGTGCTAGACTAGGGATAAGCTGGATACTGACTTCTTTCCAAGAGCTCCATCAGCCCTGCTTAGCCATACATCAGCTCTACCATTACTATACGCATTCTACCTACGCTTTTATGGAAAGAAAGAAGAAAGGTTGGATGGTTGATCCACACAAATAAGAGATATGTAGGCCCAACCTTCAATTGCAGAGAATAGCAAGCCCCCTTTGCTGAACAGATGTATAGAGGAAAAGGGTGACCCACATCGCAAGAAGATCAATTCATTAGGAGACAGGTATCGATGCTTGCCATCAGGAGAAAGATCACTAGGTTCAGTCTCTGATCTGATCAATAGGGTTCCCTAGGTACATTCCGTTTTCTGGAAATCCAGCAGGGATAGTAGCTGCCTTTTCCAGGGCAAAAAAACAAGTTAGGCTATCCGAGATTTGCTCTTTTTTCCAGCTTTTTGGAGTGAAAATAAGGAGGGACTTGTGATTGGTTTTCTACAGGGAAGAGAGATACCAAGCCGGGCAACTTCCCCTACTAACTACTGAACACAAAAGCCAAGGTGACCCAGAACAATTATTTCACTTATTTCTAGTTTAAGAAGGACCTTGTGCGCGGTTTACGACTCCCGGTGCTTAGAGATGCGGTTCACTACAGCAGTGGTAAGAAAAGCAAGAAAACAGGTATCAAGAGATGAAAGTGAAAGAAGAACTGTTGATCGACCGGTGGTTTGGGTCTTGCCTTTTAGGATTCGGATTCCTATTGAATTGACTTTGCCTTTGCGAGGAGCAGAAACCGAGCCCTTTGATTTGATCCAGTGAGTGACGTTACGAGCAGAAGCCTCGACAAGTTGAATCCGGTACCGAAACAAGGATGACATTATTGAATATATTCTTCTTTCCTGTGCTTTGCCTTTCCCGTTTTCCGTACCTTTCGTAGTAGTTACTCGCCACTAGAAACAGGATTCATGAATTCAAACTAAAAGCAAAGGTATCGCTAATTCCATTTCAGTGGAAATATAGGGATGAAAGTTTCTCTCCTACTGATTTCGATTGCACATCTAATGAAAATATATGCACATGAATGTTCAAAAGCAAGGCTATCCCCTTTGCCGTTACCGAGGATCTATCTTTGTCCCTTGATTCGAAACCGAGGAAAGCGTGCGCTCGACCTCCTGGAAGGAATGCAATTATTCGCTTCGTAGTCCTCGTATGAATTCGCTATCGCTCCGAATCGTGGGAGCCGTTGAGTTCGGAGATACCGTTGTAGGAAAACAAACAAGTGAAAGAAGCTCTCGTTCCCACTCTTCTTCCCCCCCCCCCCCACCTATCCACAATGGCCAAAGGAAGGAAAGGCATAAAGAAGGTAACAAGAAGAAAGCCAGTCTCAAACCCATTTCTTGAGCCTACAGTGCAGGAAGCTGGAGAAGTGGAGGTGCCGTCTTCCTCTCAAACCAACACAGCCTCAGAAGTGAACATAGAGTCAACTCCTGACCAAGCTCAAGAGTCACCTGGAGGTGCTCCATTCTCTGCTGATATAACAAAGGCATCTACTTCTTCACCTCCACCATTGACCAGCTCAGGTGCAGCTGAAGCAACAACATCAATATCTCCAGCTGCACACTCACAGATGCCAGCAAATGAGCTAGATACTCATGAGGAGGTCAATGCACATGAGTCAAATGCACAATCTGAAGGAACTACTGAGTCACAAGAAAGGGAAACTGCAGTAGACCCCTCTTCTGGATTGCCACCACCCTCTGCTCCTGCTCCAGAGCTATATACTGAGGAACAACTAAGGAGATCACCTCCAAGAAATTAAGAGGCTTTATTCCCATCTACCTCTAATCAAGAAGCTGATCCAGCTGATGGTGAGCTGCCCGCACGGTCTGCTTCTCTTCACCCCACACCGGCTGAAGAAGAAGCATCTGAAGCCGAAATAGCAAACACTGGAGCAACACCACAAGACACCTCTGAACAAGCTGCTGTAGTTCAGGAGAATGAAAGGTCAACTCAACCAGTCTCTCCTCCTTCTCCTGCTGATGAAATATCATATGAAGGACAAGCAGCAAATGCAGCACACTCTCATCAACATGAACCCACAAGTCAGCCTGATGCATCTTCTAATGATCAAGAGGCTCAGATGATCTCAGTTGCTGAGCATGCTAGCTTGCCAAAGTGTTCCTCAAGCTTAGCAACTGAAGATCTTCACAAGATGGACAAAGCTTAATTTACAAGGATAAGAGGAGAAGACCCATTCTCAAATGAAGATGGATCAGCAAAAGAGAAATCCTGCCCAGACCCACGTTTCCATGATATGTTGCAATTCAATACTTATCATTCAGTCTACTCCAACAAGAAACTGGTTCCGCACAGATGGGCAGATTGGTCTCACATCAGCAAGCAAGAAGATCTGAAATCAGTCATTCCCTTATTTGAGTCCTGCAAGCTTACTCAATTTTATGGATTTCAGCAAAGATATGATGAGAACATCATCAGAGAATTCTATGCCACTCTCTACATCCCTGAGGACAAAATGCAGTTGTTTTGGATGTTCAGGGGTTTCAAGTTCTCTTGTAATGCTAATCGAGCTAGTTGGTTCGTCTTGCGAAGAAAAAGCAAGGAGCTAAATGTGTTGGGTCTTATAGTAAAGAATCCAAAAGAAAGAAGAGAAATGAGGGTAAATTCGGGATAGTTTTTAACGAAGAGGTAATGAAAGACGTTCTCGCCATCGGGCTGAGGGAAAAGTACGAGGATGAGAAAAAGGAATAAGTAATGAAAGATGAGAGATCTTGGCTTTGGGGGATTTCTCGGAAGTGAAAGAACCAGGAAGAAACGATAGAATATAGAGTAGAAGAAATGGTGTGGTAAGGCCCCCCTCTTGGGTCCGTCCCACTTGAGACCCGCCACATCGAGCTTTCCTCGACGCTGCTGGGTCTTTCATCAATTGGGGTCGTATGAATCGGAGGCAGAAATGAAGATAATGTCTGCTTGTTCCTCCGATTCATCGATCATAACATAATTGAGTCCAAAACGGCTCCTGGTCGAAGAGATGCTAAAGCGGAACAAAAAGCTACATTACATTCTGGCCATACACATCCAGAATGTGAACAAAGTAGCTACTGCTTGCGCCATTACTCATAAGATCCAAATGAATTCGGTGCAAGCCGAGAATTTGGTCGCGGCAAGACTCGTCGTAGATAAGGGCTTTTTCCACTATCTCTTTGAAAGTAAGTCCCCCCGGCAATTCGGCATTACCCTGACTTTCCCCCCAAAGTCTCTCCAGTACATATTCGGTATTAAGTTTTAGTTTTTCCAAATCGAATTCTTGTCTTTCTTTTTCGAAAGTACTCCATCCAGAAACTTGTCCGGCTTTATAAGCGGCAAAAATGGCAACCGAAACAATGAGTCCTGCGCCTAAACTTAATAAAATGAATTGGTTATCCATAAATGAAAATAAAGAATGATTTGGGTTCCGCTTCTTGCTCTAAGCAGAAAGACTTATCAGAAATCGCTGGTAGTTTTTTACCAAGAAAGACATTGGAATAAATAGGCTTTCTACTCATCTGCTTGTAAATTCATTGTGTAAAATAACTCGTAAATTCATTGTGCCAGAATTGATCACTGATCAGGTGTGATCAGTCTCATCCGTCTAAGGATCCGGTGCGATGAGTCTCATCCGTGTAATATTTTGGAATTCCTCTTCCAACTCGTCCCGGAATGGGCGTTATGGCAAAGAACAAGAAGAAAAAGACAGAAGGAATTTGTCCAATAGTAACAAATGGTGCCTCCACAGGTTGACATCCGATCCAACCTAGTAGTAAGCAATCCGCCAAAAGCAACCAAAATATTCCTTGGTGAATCGGTCGAAAACTTGAACTACGCACATACATTTCTTTAAAAAAAGGTAAAGCCAAGAGAGATATAAAAACTGGTGCTATTGCGGCTACACCTCCCGCTTTGTCAGGTATACTGCGAAGAATGGCATGGATCGGTAGGAAATACCATTCCGGCACAATATGAGGCGGGGTGGGCATCGGATTAGCAGGTATATAATTGTCGGGATGCCCCAAAACATTAGGAGCAAAAAAAATCCAAATGGAAAAAAAGATAGCAGAAGCTACCCGACCTACAAGATCCTTTACATAAAAATAAGGGTAAGAAGCAATTTTATCCATCTCAGAATGTACACCCAATGGATTATTTGATCCATATTGATGCAATGCGGCCAGATGAAGAAGACTGGCGCCTACTAAAATAAGGGGGAGTAAATGATGGAGACTAAAAAAACGATTTAAGGTGGCATTGTCCACGGAGAAACCACCCCAAAGCCAAGTCACTATGGTATCTCTTACTACTGGTATGGCGCTAGCTAAGCTTGTAATTACTGTTGCTCCCCAAAAGCTCATCTGACCCCAAGGTGGTACGTATCCTATAAAAGCTGTCACAATCATTAATAGGAATATGACAACTCCGAGACACCGAACAAATTCCCTAGGACTGCTATAACTCGCATGATATAGACCACGAAAAATATGAAGGTGAACCACAATGAGAAACATACTTGCCCCATTAGCATGCATATAACGGAGCAACCAGCCCCCTTCAACATCTCTCATAATGTGTTCTACGCTGTTGAAAGCTAGATCCACATGAGGTGTGTGATGCATAGCTAAAAAAACGCCAGTCACTATCTGAATGACTAAACAAATACCTGCTAACGAACCGAACCCCCACCAATAACTAAGATTGCTCGGGGTTGGATAATCTATCAAATGCTGGTTAAGTGTGGAGTATATAGGTTGTTTAAGAAGAGAGAATCATTGGTTCCTTATAGTCATTTCTCTTTTCTATCGTTACAACTCCTCTTCCCCCTTATTTACCCCCTTGCCTTGATGGAAATTGGCTTCGCTGCGCCCTGAATAATCAAAAAGCTGCATGAGAGGATTCATCCCATTTTGGCGAGAGGGAGGCAGCGAATCACCTGGGCTACGGATTTGTCGGTTAGTTGATTCTCGAAATAAGGTCATTCGGAAAAAAAAAACTGCCGCTTTCTCTGCCGGTTTCTTAAGGCTTCAAACGAACGACTAGTCATTAAGAAACCCATGAAATCCAAGTCTATTTTTGACCTTTCATGAAGAAGTTTTGCCTGCGCGCAAACTACCTAGCCCTTTTCAAAAGAACGTCGATTTCCATCTCAACAAAGAAAGAACTCAAAATAAATGAAAGCAATATTGTTGTCCTATTACTCTTTTTTCCTTGTGGAGCTTTGGAAAGGAGAGAATTTGAATAAAGTAACTCTCGGAAACTCTTATTGGACGAGAGAGAGTCAATATGATATTGGCGTGGGTTCTACCAACTAAACGAAGAAGTTTTTGATTGGATAAACAGCGTATAATGATAGACGCTTCTTCGGCACACATGGAGACATACCTCCCGTAGCTGACCCCTGAATTCAAGGATACTGCCGGCTTTGTTACTAACTGATAGAAACCCCTTAATACAACGTTCGTTTTTCATAAATGTCATAAGGTAGGTAGACCCGGTCTTGCGCTCGTCCGGTTAAGTGGCACATTGTGCTAAGTGCTCGAACCGTTGGCTGATCTCAGCTGTATCGCCTCATACAAATTAGTTAAGCGAGAAAACAAACGGCTACATAGGAGCTCTATGGTGGACCACCAGCAGGAAGATCGAATGGCTTAGCGCATCCTGCGCCTACTGGACCTGACTTCGTAGGATACTCTGATAGACTAGTCGAATGGCAATGGCCTAGTGGTTGTATCTGCTTGCCGATTCCTATTAAGAATACGAGAGTGACAAATGAGATGGAGATCTTGGCTATCATCAAACCATCCTCCCTCCGCTTATCTCTTTCCTTTCTATATGATAAGTCTACTCGCGCCTCAAGGGCCGGTCATTTACGCTCTCCACTGCATGAACAGCATTCCCAACTAGATCTGTACGGCTTCCGTTGTCTCCTTTTCGATTCCCGACTCTAGCTCACAGGTATCCATAAGAGCGACCAGCCCTGAATGCTTAAACCTATCAATCCTCTCCTAAATTTCTTTCTTTTTGTCGTTGGGCAAGGAGCAATCCATTCAGCACTTTCCGATGGGGACCAAAAGCCACTGGGCTACCAAGAAGTCGGATTCAGTTCAGTCCCGTTTTCAAGATCCGGTTCAGTGTTTGGGGATGGCTTGGTCCAAGCCCACATCCATAGTAGATGGACTTGAGCAGGCAAGTATGCCACCTACTGATATGATTGATTATGACAATTATGATATGGACTGGACGGTTGTGCAACCGATTGTACTGACTCGCTTACCCCCGAGAACACCTAAGACATGGGGGTTATTTACGCGAGTAAGCCTAGCAAGGACCAAGATCTCGATCTAGCCTAGTTGGGGCTTTAGAGTCACATGACACAGTACCAAGAACGGGAGAACCAGTAACAATTGATACGGATTTCCAACCAACGGATCTTCTTACCTTTGGACCGGAACCTTTAGCTGTTTCCTACTCGGTCTACAGCTTGGTTTGAAATGAGGGAGCCATACCGTGTGGTTGAAGCAGAGTACCGTTTTGCAGTGGATAGGGCACTATCTCTATTCGTAGCAGCATTGCGTATTGCTCTCACTAGGAAAGGGGGACATAACCCCTACTATAGAGCAGGAATGGAAGGGAATGAGCTCGGCTGCTTCTCCCCCACACTTCTTTATTTCTCCGTGCCCCTATTTAGTTAGTACTTTCGAGTTAAGAGCGAGAAAACGAACTATTTCATTTAATAAAAAAAGTGCAACGGCTGTAGGGTGAAAAGGCCATGAGGATGGCTACGGCTTTGAAGCTCCTTTATCTACCATAGATAGAATGGAAGAGTTTTTTCTCACTATTGTTTCTGATGTAGGAGTTGGGGATGGAATGATTGATTCAAGCTCTGGTGGTACTAATCATGTCTCTGGGAGTAAACCAACTGGAGCGGCAAGGGAACATGCAGTACTGGAGAGGGGATCTCATAGCAATACTGATTCAAGTAATTTCAGAGTTACCAGAGATGCAATTGGTTTAGAAATATGTACTAGAAAATGGTAAACTAATACTGACTATTCTCTGTGGATATCTGGTTGGACACCAAGCATTTTGACCCCTATTTGAATGCAGAGTCAGAGTATAGACAGCTAAACAATGTTGTAATATATTTATCTACCAAATTAGAGTGCACAGTCATTTTTCTATTGATGTTCCCAGAAATGCAGTTCACTAGGGAACACCTTACAGGTTGGTCATGGGTATGGGTATGCGCCATACCCCTCAGTATGGAGTACATTGGGTCAGGATTGGATAGCAAGAGTTGTCGGTAGCCGGCATTAGGTAAAAGGAAAAGCTCTATAAAAGCGAAGAAATGAAATCGAAGGCCGATGGTAAAGCTGGGGCGGATTTTGAGTCGACCAGTTCGCTGAGGGCAAGATTGGAAAGAGTGGTAGATGATATCAGGTACTCCGTATGAAGCGAGGCGTGCGAAAAGAAATAGCAATGGGAAGAAGATGATTTTAATGGTAAGGTATCTTTATCTCGAGACGAATCGCGCGAGATTCCAGATGATGCGGAGCAAAGCGGAACCAATTGTATGGGCACAAGAGGAAAATAACTAGTTCTCTGAATTTTGCTCATGCGAACGAGAAGAGAATTGCGGAGGAGAATAGAGCTCAGCAGAATAAGGTGAGGGAAAAAATTATGATGGACTCTCAAATTGTGGTGACTACACTCAGGTAGGCCACGTCGCCTCAATACTGCTGCCCGTTGGATGCATCAAATTGGTTTCGCAGATCTCGCCTCGCACTCGCTTAGAGGTCGTGTCCTTTCTCTTCTCTTGCTCTTGCGGCGGACACAGTGATTCTTCGTTCTCTGGTTGATGGCTTTCAAAAGTCAATTCCAGAAAGAGCCATTTGATCCCCATCAAAGTCTGCATTGAAACCCTTACACACTAATATACTTGATACTCGATCTATTTCACCGTACTTCTACTTCCTGACATTAAGAAAGTTTAAAACAAGGTCCTTCAAGAAGAAAGGAAGCACATGCTTGAGACCATTACGATTCCTGTTAGTGATGGTGCACTTGCAGCTAATGTTAGCTGTATTCAGTCTCTGAGTGGTCTACCTGTTGCTGCATCATAACCGGCTGACTCCTCTATTGGTTGCTGCTGGTTTATACCTGCATTCCAATCCGGTTTGATTTAGAGAGAAATCTCAATCCAGCCTCAATATTTTGGATTGATCAGACCGCCTATTGTAGAAGAGATTGCTTGCTAAAAATAGTACCGCATTTGTGCTTAAGAAAAGGCTTTCTTGTCCGGGGTCTATATCCACTTTTAATACACCACGCACCCCACTACCAAAAACTTCTCTTTCAATTCTAAACAAAGAGAAAGCTCAGGCGGCTGCTCAACGAGGAGGTTCATGCTCGTTAACTTACACTTACTTTTAGCACTTCTCTACCAGTTCTCTCTCATAGATAAGAATATCCTGCTCTTAGCACCGGTTTTCACTTCGTGTAGCAGCTTCTTCTTCTTTTGTCTACTCAAACACTTCATCCATGAGAACCCAGTTTTGATCAATGATATATTCAAAAAGTAAGAGCTACTCTATTAATCTACATACCTTGTCTCCGGCCACCATGTTTTCTCCGAAGGGTGAAGGCGGATTCTCTGAACTTAAAATAAGGGCGAAGGATACATACAATATGCCGGGTCTAAAGTGAAGTAGTACAGACACAGGAAATCAGAGAAAAACTTAGAGAGTCTCCATAATCTAGACTTCTCGGTTTCTTAATCGGTGTCTATCTTACTAAGATACTGGTGCAGCTTAAGGTGCTGGTGCTCCACCCCGCTCTAAGAAGTATGACTGTGATTTGCCAATACCCAAATGGGTAGTGTACTGCTCGCTCCCCTTCTTCTTAATTCAGACTTGTTTGCGCACACAACCTTCCTATAACTTTCTGACCTGGATCCAACCAAAGAAGGAAGATGTATGGCCTCCCTCGAACAAAAGAAGGAAGTATGGGAGTTTACCGGTAGGCAATGACCACAGCCGAAGTAAAGTGCTCAGCTCAAAGAAAGAAGGTGGTGGGGGCTTCGAAGAGTGAATAAGTTCGTTCGTAGTGATGTGTAATCTCTTCAAATCGAGAGAAGAGGTGTCAAAAAGAAATGCTTTTAGGCAGGCTTACTTGCTTAGTATGTATTTTTTATACAATCAAAGACCAAGGTCGTACGGATAGCAATTCTGGACCATAGGCATAGCAGCACATAGGTATTCTCTCTTCTTTCTCAATTCAGGGAGGACACTATCTTAATTCTTGTGAAAAGGCAGAAGCAAGTGAAAGGGCAGCAGTATTATATGAGTTCTAAAAAGAAGGGCGAAAAAAAAGTCATGTATGATAGTGGTAAAAAGCCTTCAATAGAAGGGAATAGCAACCTGACTAGAAATTCATAGCTGACTAGCGTACGAACGAGTTGGTCAGGCTATGAATGAAGGCTACTACTCTTCAGGAAGAAGGTACTAATAGCTCGCTCAGAGGTTCAGTCAAGCTCCTCACTCTTGGTCTGGCGGGGCATATTAGATATAGTAGTGGTGTTTTGAAAGCTTCTTATTTTTTCTAATACTATAGTAGGAGTAGGTCAGGTACAGCTTCTTATACGAGGGATGCTTTTTTGAATCATTGAAAAAGCTTTCAATAGTCTTAGTAAGTTTCAGAAAGGAGAATACCAAGGTTGAATCGAAGATAAAAGTCAAGCAGGTCACACCGCCGATGAGTTGTGTAGGAAGGATTTCTTGTCAAGCTCTTGCGGAATTTGGACTTATTATTTTGACTTATGGCTCTGAGAAAAACCCTTTTCTAGATTAGGCTTTTAGATCTACGAATTACGAGAGAGATCTCCGAAAGTATAAGCGAGATGCTCTTACACCAGAAAGATAGTATAAGCTAGTTCTCACTAGCCGGGCCCTTACTCCTACTACTCACCAGCCGAGCCCTTACTCCCATCTACTACTTCTTATTAAAGCTGCAAGTGCAGAGGGGAATTTCACAAGCTAGGAGGAATAGAAAATCCTAACTAAGAAACAATCAATCAGTCCACTAAGTCTGTTAAGTAAGAGTTATACGAAATACTCTGATTCAATGTACGAGTGACTCAATCCCAAAGGTCAATCCAGCCAGCCGATTTTCAACAACAAAGGAGTTCACCGTGGAAAGATAAAGTCTAATGACAGACACTGGTAATTCTCTCACTGGGCCAGCCACTAGAATCAGTCAATGAAAAAGCAAGCAAGGAGATGTCCTCACTGGACATTTATCCTATTTGTGAAATCCTTTCTATGTTTCTGAGACCCGGAAACCTGTCAAGTAAGTAGGGATTTCTTTCTCCCCATCCATGGTTTCTTTTACTTTTTGATAGGCGTCCGGCGCATGCATACAACCATTCCTTCTTCTCCTCGGAACGTCAGGTCGGTCGGAAAGAAAGCGCGGTGTAGCTGGCATCAGCATCTCTTGTTAGGTTCGCACGCACAAGGGTGGTGGGTAGGTCTCTTTACGTGTCCCGCGAGGCAAGGAATTCTTCGACCAATGATATCATGGTATCAGAGTCGCCGATCGAGATTTCTCATGGCTACCCATTATTTTCGCTTGAAAGATCTTCACATGTAGGCGGAGCCGTCCCTTTTGAAAAGTGGATCTTTAGTCCATTCATTCTAAGTACTTTATTATTTATTCTGTAGAATAAGAAGGTTTCGCAGGCATGTGCTTCATGGCGACAAGTCGTAAAGCATGGATAGGTGGAAATGCGCTATAAAGATTCGGCATCGCTCGATCAAACAAAGGGAAAAATCATCAAGAATCTGATCTTGCTCTGAATCATCTACCAAGGGTTCGCTGTCAATGCAATTTGAGTTGGCCAACTCCGGTGCCTCTAAGTCAGAAGTATCTCTATTGGCAAGCTCTCATTGACATAATCCGGTGTAGGTGTAGGGAGCTGACTCTCATGTGGATCAAGAAATATCTCCGTAGTGCTCAGGACAGGCCGTGAGCATCTTATCTGCTTGGATCAGGTAACAGCTTCATTTCTTTTCAGAAGCTCAAACACAGTGTTTTCCAATATAGAAGCGGAGTAGTTCTTGTGCAATCTAGGCATAGGGCTACTAGAATCCATCACTAAAAGAGGAGTTTTCCGAGCTCTATCGACACAACAGGACTCTAGATATTGGCAACAAAAGGGCACTTACCCCTAAACTAGATTACTCTTCTTCTTCCTATGATAAAGCGGGGGCTGAAAGGGACTCTTTAAAGTACTTCAACGTTATCACTGGACTTTCGTGTCAATCCAACTGGAGGAGGGAAATCGGGAGAATAAAGAAGTCTTGCACGAGGGCGGCCTCTTTCCATGCCTTCAAATCCATTTGCCACACTTTCAGATCTCGGATATACAATGATGAATCCTGACGATCTACGATCACATAACGCAGTAATATGAATGTCTCTCACGAGCCCCAAAGAGTCAATCAAGTATGCCTGCTTTGTTGGCACAGGGAAAGGTAGAACGAGCTTCCGCCATGTCAACCGCTCACTAGGCTTCTTGCTGCGGTGAAGTTGCTTCATCACCCGGCTCAACATCAGCCTCATCCCCCCCATTTTAAGCTTTGGTTATAGTATCCTTTAGTTCCACTTCTTCACCGATCTCTCCCGCAATCTTCTTTCCCCACTCCTCATCCAAGTGAGGAGCTACCCGAGATCATCGAAACCCACCACACAAACCCTAACTGGCAAAACCGATCTACGAACACCAAGGGCGGGTAGAGGCGTCAGATGACAATTGAAGTAGGGGTCTGCCTCTTTCAACCAAAAAAAAGAAAATCAAAATCAAACGAATCCGAATATAACCAATCTATCGCCTTTGATGACTCGTTGACAGCCTCCTCAACCCAAGCTTCCATCTCCTGCTCCAGACATCGGCGCTTGCCCGCGCCAGTCCATGAAAGGTGGATGAAGGTGAGTTTGACTACGAACTCGAGGATGCTGGGAACGATCTCTTTTCGGGGAATCACTCCCGTCGAGAGGCCCTCTTCCTCCCTTTTTCTGAATCTGATAGAGAGGCAAAAGAGAAGTCCAGAGAGACCTCGACTCTTTCAGGGAAAGGAGGGAGATCGAATGCGAGATGGAGTCCCTGCCGAATGGAATGGACATCCTTGGGGACAGCTGTGTAAGACTTAATTTACCATAAAATTGGACGGAAAAACTACTAAAAAGATCACAAGAAACCCAGCTCAAAGTGAATGGAGAGAGAACCCCTGCGCCTTGGAAGGATCTGAAGCTGTTCGGACACTCATAGACAAGTGAACTCCAATCCAGGATCCCTCGAAAAGTGAAGTGAACTAGCCAGGTAGAACAGTCAGGTTAGGAAAAGAGTCTTTCATGTCAAGGTGAACATAGACAGACAAGGTTAGTTTGTTTTCCTTAATTCTCAGAGAAAAGACTCGTTGCTGGAACCGAGAGCACTGGCGATTGCTTTCTTTCTGACCTTCAGCCGAGAAATTCCATACCTTCCACCGACTTCTTTTGTGTGTGGCCAGAACGTGATGCTTTCCAATGCCGAGTACTTTTCTTAACAATGTATGAAGCCCGTAAAACCGAAATCGATCCAAATCCACGACCTTGACGATCGAGGAAAAAGGGTATGTATTATTATGGTGTGAGCCTTCTTTCTTTTTGGCCTTAGATTATCATAAGCGAGGAATGGTGCGTGCTAGCCTTCAGACTATACTTTATTGTAGGGAAAGGGAAAAAATGGAGAATATCTTTAAGAACCCTAGAAAGAATTTCACTTGGAGCAACAGGGGTCAGGTCACACTATATCAATATCATAATTCTCTTTTTTTTAATTGATACTGATTAGCCGTAAATCAATTTGATTTTGTTATGCCATTAAGGAAACACTATTTGGGATACAATACCCATTTTAGAACCGTTCACTACTAACAAATAGAATTTATCAAAATAACAAATAATAACAAATAATATAGTTAATGGTTCCAATTTTTCCTAAATTTGCTGTGACTGGAAATCCTTTCTCTTTTCAATAGAAAGAGAAGGTATTTAAGCAATGTGTGTTTTGAGATACAATCAATCGAAGAGAATAAAACTGGGTCCAATAAAAAACAGGAATGAATTTATTAAAAGGGATTGGAAAGGGATAAGTACAAAGGGATTCAATGATCTAAAAAAAATCAAAAAGGGTTTCATAATCCCCTCCTACGAATAAAAATTAGTAAAATAATGTGGATGAATAAGATTTTGCTCTATTTTGGATCGGATTTGGCGGCATGGCCAAGCGGTAAGGCAGGGGACTGCAAATCCTTTATCCCCAGTTCAAATCTGGGTGTCGCCTGACCAAAAAAATACTTAGGATTTCTTATTGTACTGATTGAACTCGACAAATTCTTGCCCTGCATAAGCAAAGGAAAAGAACTAGGCCTGTCGATACTGGATTTTACCATAGTTCTAGTTCTAAAAAAGACTGTCAATTTCTTCTTAAAAATAGGGCTCTGGCAGGGTTCTGGGTAGTGGCCCAAACCGATACCAATAGGGATGAGGGATATATACTTATGAATTTCATAATTGATTCTATTCCGCAATTCATAACTACGAAAGTAAGAGGTCGGAAATCTTTTTATCCAAAGGTCCCTAAAGGACATTCCTTTTTTGCTCCTAGGATTGAAGAAGAGATTATACGAAAGACTATCAAGACTTCCTAATTATCTGACACTACCTACACTAAAGTAAGGTCTACTGACTCTGTCTGGAATTAGATTGGATAGGCTGATGGGAAATTTAGGAGTTGTGGAAAGAAGAGACTTTCTTTCCATACTTACGAGAGACTCCGAGTACTCAAACATTCAATCAGGATGGCGGTTAGCTCTTATCTTTTAGAATAACTTAGTAAAAAAAAGTAAAAGTAATAAAGAAAATGAATCTCCTAACTCGGTAGCCCATGAGGTTCCAATGGTTAGTTTTGGATTTTTTCAAGCAAGAAAGCAAAGACGAAGGGAGGATTCTCTATTACCAACTTCCCCCATTGTCCTGTCCTCATTGGTCATTCATCTTTCCCGATCTAGTGCCATCATTCTTCAAGGTGCCGGAGGGTTTGAAGCATACCTACTACCCCTCCCCTGAGCTTAGTTCAGAGTTGCCTCAGCGCGCTCGAGTAATAACTGGGAAAATCAAGGCTGGACAGGTCTTCGAGCCAACTTCAGGAAGAAATGCAAGTGAAAGAGAATGCTCTCGAGGGCGCAGGAGTCTTTTTCTGTCTTTCTTATTTGAAATCCAAATCGAAATGCCTCAACTTGATAAATTAACTTATTTCTCACAATTCTTCTGGTTATGTCTTCTCCTCTTTGTTGGAAGATGAGTACACATCGGGTAATCCGCCCACGAGAGCCCAATCACAAGAGGCTCGTACAGAAAGCAATCAGCCCATAGCCCAATATCGAGACCTCAGCCTATTATTCAAACCACAAAGGATCCGTCTTTCATCGTCCAATCTTCTCGATCGAACATATTGACATCAATACTCCTTTCCATGGCCATTCACGGCCCGCGAAGATCAACCACTCGTGCCCGAGATCACTATCCAATCAAAAACCAGACTTCCAAGATCCATCTCACTCAGACCCTTTTGAATGTAGCGGATAACAACGGAGTGGGGCTATCGAATTGATATGTATTCGAATCTTAGGAGCTGGTAATCACTGATATGCTCATATTGGTGACGTTATTGTTGCTGTAATCAAAGAAGCAGTGCCCAAAATGCCTCTAGAAAGATCAGACAGAAGTAAGACGAGTTGTAATTGTACGTACATGTAAAGAACTCAAACGTGACAACGGTATGATAATACGATATGATGACAGTTGTCATTGATCAAGAAGGAAATCCAAAAGGAACTCGAGTTTTTGGTGCGATCGCTCGGGAATTGAGACTTATGAATTTCACTAAAAGAGTCTCATGAGCTCCTGAGGTATTAAAAATACTAGTAGTAGAGACTATGATATAGTAGGGTATCAGAATATAGATCAATTAGTAGATTGTGTCTGACGCATATACATGAAAAAAAAGAATAATTAGATAATAATAAGAATAAGAATTCGAATCTTAATAAAAGGAAGGGTTCGAATAGCATCTACTAATATTACCGAAAACTTTGTGAAAATACTTCTACGAGAAGGTTTTATTGAAAACGTTCGAAAACCATAGGGAAAGTAACAAATCTTTCTTGGCACGTGCCCCTGCTCCTGGTCTTCGAACTAGTCATTAATGGTCGGCAACATAGGTACCCTTTTTCGGTATGCGTTGCGAACACTTTCATTTTTAGCGTCTCATCTTCTCTGGAGAAGCTCAAATCGAACGGATAGAGCAGATGGTCCAACTACAGAACTTCTTCTTTTTCATTACTTCCATGGTCGTGCCCCGTGGCACGGCAGCACCCGTACTATTGAAATGGTTCGTCAGTAGAGATGTTCCCACTGGTGCCTCTTCTTCCAATGGTACTATAATTCCTATTCCTATCCCTTTATTCCCTTTTTTGGTCTATCTACATTTAAGGAAATTCATACGCTCCATGGACAGAGCAAAAAGTGGAGTGTTGGTCAAAGCAAGCCGCCCTATTCTATTACCAGACAAAATGGAGAGAAGCTCATCCGCTAGAAATGCTTTATTTCGTTTCGTTCCCGTTCTTCATTTCCTTATTATCGAATCCATGGGGGACTTGTCATATTTAGAATCTTTCTGCGGTCTGCTCTGTTTACAATTCTTTCGTACTCTCTTCTCTTTACCACGCGATAGGTCAGCGAAGCGTGAGCGGGCGCTCCGAAGTAAAGGCCAAACACTTCGGCCTAAGGGGAATGAGCAACAAAATGACAAGATGAGGTGCCCCGGGCACCCCCATATAGAAAGAAGGGTCGAAGGTTTTGGGCCTGTAGCTTTCCCCGCCCCCCCCCCTCGTCGAGTGGTGCTTGTTTGGGGGGTGTGCCACTAGAAAGCGGGCTTGAAGCTCTCGCCTTACCAACGAGCCGACTGCTGATGGCTGTTGGTCACGACTACTCCAAAAAAGTGAAGATGAATCTTTCTATTTCACATGGAGGAGTGTGCATCTTTATGTTGGGTGTTCTTCTGTCGTGCGACCCGATGGCTTATGTGCGACCTGTGGCCCACGCCTCCTATTCTATTTGTTCAGGGCGGGCGGCGTGAACTCTGATTCGATCCGGGTATTCAATCCCGCCGCTGAGATGCTCAGTTGACTCCTTAACCTTGATAGGAAGATGGCTTATTCCAAAATTCGTGCATAAGGGTAAGGAACTTTGGATGAATTAATGCGAATGGGTGTAAGCCTCGCTGCTCGGAAACACCCAGTGCTGACCACACTGAGAGACACGAAAGCGCAGGTAATGCCAGTTGGCGAAGTGGCGTTAAGCATCCCTAGCGGTACGCAAAGAGAGGTCGTGATGATATCATCTACGTCCGTACCGCTCCTCGTGGAGTAGATCCCGCATCCAACCAACCCTTTTTTGACCAGGGAACGGGAGAATTCCCACTACCGCTGGCAGGCCAGCCGGGCCGTGAGCGCGGTGGGAACGGGCTTCCCAAAAAGCGAGCCCCGGCCCGGGTCAGCATAGAATGGGGGGGACGGCCCTAATGTTGTGTTGGCCGGGTTGCGGGCGGATAAAAGCGGACGTGGGGACTCGGGTCGTGGCACAGCGTAACTAAGAGAGCCATTCCATTTAGGGCGAGACAGAATGGGCGGGCACAAGTGGTCTGGTGTTCGAGCCGATTGGTCAGACGACGACTACTGCACATATTAGATTCTATTAGCCGCCTATCCCGGAATGGACTGGGATGGAATAGAAAGAACGCGAAGCAGCAAGCAAGGGATGAGCGCTTTGTTGCTAAAGCGCATACGTTTTCTTCCTGGGTCGGTTTGTTTTTGGGGGGTGGGGCAATAAGCTTGCTTCTTCACAAGCTTATCCCCGCCCCCTTTCCTGTCCGTCCCGACCGGCAGCAGTTGGGTCTCCCCATCTCTCCTCAACTTCCCCGGTCTTTGGCCCGAGCTGTATGAGGCAGAAACTCGTCCCACGTACGGTTCGGAGGCCGAGCCCCACCCCTGCAATAATGGTGCGGCTTAGGTCAACTAATACGAATAAGATACAGTTCACTCAACGATTGCCCTTGGGTCCCGAACTCCATATGGGGAAGGAACGTTGTTGTTTGTGAGGTCTCGATCATTTACATGGACCCACTTCTCATTCCATTTGTGGGAATTTGATGATTTATAAACCGTCCCCAACGAGCGAAAGGTTCATGTTTGAACATGATGAATCACTTCGTGCCGACCTGTTGCCCATAAACTTTCCTGCCTCATATGAGAATGGAAAACTGGAAGATTTTCTGCATCGGTGGATGAAGAATCACGAACATAAGAATTTCTGGTTTAGCATGTTCCCAGAAAGAAGATACTTTTTTTCCATTCGAGAAACGAGGAGCACGACTGAAGTGGCTATACATACAAATCCATTTACGGATCTATATGCTCCGATTGGAACTGGAAGTTCCAGAACTGGCGGCTGGTATACCACCATAATGAAATTGCCTTTTATTTTTAGTATTCGGATAGGATTTCTGTTGGCTTCATCGGGAGGCTCGCGTAGTTTGTTACGTCAACTCCTAAAGGATAAGTTGCATTGGAATCGAGAAAGTTTCGTTCATAATTGCATAAAAGGAGTAAAAATAGTGGCTGCGGCGCGTCGAGGGTCAACTTTTGATATCGAATAACCTTTCGAGCCTTCCCCAATGGATCTCTATCCTCCTTTGAAACCAATAGAAGTTCACTGACCATCCCTGTCAAACATAACCCAAGGTAGGATCGAGAGGAGAAGAATAGGACTCTTGCTAGTATCATAACCTCTCGATGGGAGAATGAAACCATTAGATTAGTGGAAAGAAGAAAGAATGGGAAGAAAGCAGCCATGGGCAAGCTTTAATGAATAGAAATAAGTAGGAGTTACAGCCTTTAAATTCGAGTGAAACGAGCCTTTGACGTAGTCACAAATTCGACTGCCCTTTCACTATTATTATTATTTCGAGTAATAGCGGAAGGAGTGCCAAAGCCCATTTTAGTAGAAAGCTGCTGCCCTTTTATAGTAATGCGGAGTGACATAATCAATCGAATTCGACTGGTTGGTTCCCCTTATTAGTCAATTGCTTTTGACGTATCAGGTGGGAATGGGAGAGCCTCTTTTCTTTCCGCAATGGAATTGGCTTAAGCTCGACCTTTTCTTTCATTTCCTATCATAGGGATATAAAAATAAATCCAATTGCGTTTTTCTTAGTTTAGAATATCAAAAGACATCCCACAACCCGGTCTTAGGTTCAAAGTCGCTTTGTGGGAACTTCAAGAGAGAGAAGAGAGATCATAGCTTAATATCAAAGGTCAGGTATACCTGCCTACGTTCGGCATACACATTCACTAGTTCCATTCGGAACCTTTCTCTAGATGGAATCCTGATTCGACTTTCAAATGCAAGAGCAAGAATGCCGTGAGGGAGCCCTATCTAAAAAATGCAAGGCCAGATCCCACTTTCTTTAATCGAGCGGGCAAGGGATCGCAAACATCTTTTCTTTTCAGAGAAAAGGTTTTCAAAAGATATCCCGAAGGGGTCTTAGGTAAGGTAAGGAGTGACAGCTCTATTCAATAAGCTGGCTCTTTAAGGGAAGATAGGGCATCTCCTAAAATGTGGAAGTTTGGTGCTTTAGAGATAGGGCCGGCACGCTTTGCTGGAAAGCAATAAGTCAACAAAACAAGGTAGGTCTACCCCCTAATAAAGGTTTCGCTCGACGACCCTGTATCCATTCTCGATTAAAGCACGGAGAGTTAGGTTTATTATCTCCAGTTTGATGCTATCTTCTCCACGACTTGGTTCTTATGGATCTCCTCCAGGTCCTAGGCATCTTGTCTCTAGCTCTGCTCTCTATCGGTAGTAAAATCAGTACTTTGTCTTTGCCTATCTCTGTCCATTCCTTCAACACTGATGGACTCGGAGTGGCATAACCCCTTTAATAAGAAGCATAAGACCTAAAGCGAGGAGATAGAATCGAAAGAATGATAGCAAGTTCTTTGAAAGTGGGAAGAAAGCCAAGGATACGGTGGTGTGTAGGGTCTTTCAAATCAATCAGGAAAGCGTGAGCTGAGAAGGAACACGGCTTTCCGCGCCTTGACAAGTGGATCTACCAAGAATAGCTTTTTCAGCCGTTACTTATTATATAATAGCTCGATCCGCTCACGCATGTGATTGATTTCTCCCCTCTCTTTCGAAAATCTTCCATTCGAACAGGAAGATTCCCTTCTCGCTGTGTATCCAGAACCTGAGGATGATGAGGATCTATAAAGGTTCTTTGATCGAGCTCTCGCTTCGGCTTCTTTTGTTGCCGAAGACCAGGACCCGTCTTATTTGCTAAAAACCTGTCTGTTTAGGGACTCTTTCCTTTCAATGGACATACTTGCCTGGAACTGATTCTACCTTGAGAGCGCTTCCCTCTTTTCTGATTCCTTCCCTTTGACCACCGAAAATACAACTTCTAATAGCCATTTCTATTTTTTAGATGTTTCAAACAAGTGATTTTACACTTTTATCCTTCCTGTCTTTCCCCGATAGAGGAGTTTGACCCTTCCACTTCTGCCTTTGCCCTTTGTACTTCTTCCCGCAATTGAGATCCCTGTTAAGGAAGAATATCTCGCTCGTGCTTTTTTGCGAGGAAATCGCTCTACTTTTTCCAGCGATGAGTGATTGAGTAAGGTCTAATTCAATCTGTGTTATGACCTACCTTTTTTGATTGAAGTAAACGAGAGCTTTACTTCTTCTTTTCAAACCCTAAGGTTTGAGCTCGTCCTCGGGTCGGATTCGGATCCTTTTCTCTCTTTTGAAATTCCATAGATATAGATGTCTCGACTGCCGAATCCGAATCCTTAGAACAACTCGATTCCGTTGATTCACTGTCCATTTGTCCTTCAACCGGATTAATGGTCAACGACTTTGACAGCCTTTCCTTCACACAAGGTTTTTAATCCATCTCCCCCGCTTAGGGCAGTAAGGGGAAGTAGCGATATTCCGATTCCTTCGTGGGGAATCAACGAAGGCAGCCGCTCCAGCAGCTTTAGTACTTAAGTTAACGCCCCAGCCCTTATCCCGCGATGAGAAGGTAGATGCGGTAAGCCAACTCCTATCCTTCTTGCGGAAAGGGCATTCAATGCCATCTTCATTCCCTTCCTTGCTTCGAGGAGCAGGTCGAATAGTCAAAGAAGGGGATAGCTAATTCCAGGAATAGAGTAGCATTCTCAAGCACTACCCTCCGTTTTTTTTCAGTCCATATAAAACAGTCAATCTACCAGCAGCAGAGGCTGCAGATACATGTCCACCACCTGTTTATCTACTACCATAAGCGGGAGCAGTTGCAGGTAAAGAGTGTTGTGAGGGCTTTCATTTGCGCGTTAAGGGCAGTTTCTGTTATAGCACTAGAAATCTGTGCCGTTAGTCGAATGCTCGGAATGAAAGAATGACTATTTCCTTGCTGGAACATAATGACAACCGCAGGAATTCGGAATAAGACATGTTAAGTTTCTCCTCTTTCTGTCTAATGACTACTACGACATGCCTAGACTATAACATTCCTACGGAGTGCTGCCCATAGATTACGGAACACTTGGCATATGTTGATTGAGTCCCGGGTATAGCTCCCTCACTCGCTCTACTTTGAATCACGAATTAGCGTATGAAAAGCGGCGATCTTTCTCTATTTCTTCCTCTTCCACCAAAACAAACAAGTTGGAAGAACACCCTTCTAAGGTGAAGGTATTCCATTTCTAAGAAGGAAGTTCTATATATTCGAACTAGAGAGAAGCTCTAAAATGGAAATCGAAAAGGAACCCCTTGTCCGTCCAGGTACTCACCCCGCCGGAACTCGCAATCAAACATAGGGTTGGCAAACTAGGAAGGCACAGAAAAGAAGGCAGTTGCGAAGGCGAGCAAGGTATTTTTGAATTTCCTCAAATGGATTCATCAATGAAGTAGTTGAATTGAAGTAAATGTGCCTACGAAAGAAGAGTTTTCGATATGGATATGCGAACAGGAAGAAAGCAAGCATATATTACTATTGCATTGGCAACGAACACCGTCAAACAAAGATAGTTGTTGAGGAGGAAGACCTGGATAGGGAGCCGGTTACGAATAAACCTGGGACTAGGAAACCCCGAACTACGAATGGAAACACTTTTTCAAGCAGGGGTAAACGGATCTGGTTAGGAAGCCGGAGATGGAAGAGAGGGTGTCGTGTCGGATCTTCAATCGGGGCAAACAACGGATGCTCGGGATAAAGCTGGACTTCGATTGGTTTTTGATGGATATGAGCTTTCCCTGAATAAGGATCAAAATATGCTTCCTAAAACAGCATGCGCAATGGTGGGCCGAGTACATAGCATAGCGTATATCAAGTATCCAACGCCTTCCGAATAAGGAATGGAAGCCGACTTAATAAAACTACATCTTGCTGATGTAGGTGTAGACAGGTATTCTAAAAGGAGTGACAATATTGGGTGTAAGGATTCTTCTATGCAAACATTGACCACTCGTATGGTAGCCTCACAACCATCTACAAGGGAGACTTCCACCTCAACCTGAAGTTCACCCACGTGGAGCCTTTACTAGTCGGAGTGGTAAGACTACAACCGATCCTCTTCCCCAATGCCAGCGTTGTATGTACCACCTGCCTTCTACCCTAGCCGGCCCAATACCTTCTCCGCAGGGACCTCAACAGTCCACTACTTCTGCTGCACAGCCTAGTTCTTCTACACCAGCAGCTATTGCTCCTAATGATCCATCATCAATCTGCTTCACCTGTCAACCCGAAGCTGCCATTTCCAGAACGGTTTGTGAAGTCAACTGAAGACAAGCAGATTGCAAAGTTTCTGGATATGATGACAGATATGCAGATTACCACCCCCATCCTTGATGGTGTCTTACAGGTGCCGATGTATACACAGTTCTTTAAGGACCAGCTCGCAAAGAAGCGAAACATTAACGAGCCAGAACTGGTTACTCTTACTAAGGAATGTAGTGCACTCGTTCAAATAAGCTACCTCTCAACTTAGATGAGCCTGCCAGTTTCAGTATTCCATGCTTGATAGGAAGTCAAACTTTCCATGCTTTATGTGGTCTTGGGTCTACTGTGATTCCCTTCACTGTCTACGAGCCACTACCATTGGGTGATGTACGGCCGACTAGCATCACTCTCCACCTTGCTGATCAGGATCCGGCAGACATTTTGGGTGATATCCCTGCGATAGTTGGTAACTTCGCATTTCCAGTTGATTTTGTTGTCTTGGAGATGTAGGATAAGAGCTTTCCTATTTTTTTTTGGGGAGACCTTTTCTAGCTACTGCAGGGGCTGTCATCGATGTGAAAGATGCTAAGCTCACGCTTCAATTTGGTGAGGAGAAAGTCTCATTTGACATTAGGTATATCTTCCAACTCACCTTCCTCACTGTCCAGACCATAGTAAGCAATATGAAACGAGTCACTTAAGCCCTAGTAAAAGGCTACTCTTTGAATCCCCTCTTTAAGGCATATAAAATTAGTACTCTTCCTGAGCTAGCTTAAGCATATCTCGAGCGAGTGAGTTTCCCTCCATCAAGTTCTAAGCGATCAAATAAGGTCCTTGCTCTCGAGCCAATGCCAATACCAATAGAGAGGGTCTAAACGAAGGATTCAAAGGAGGTTACCGGTTAAGGGCAAATGCAATCTCTGAGCCAGTTGGAGAAAAAAGGTAATCAAAGAAAGTTTCAGTTGGACTTTCCCTGCCAACCCTACCCAAATTTCATACCCTGCGGTTTTCGTTCCTCTATTGATATTTCGTTCCTCGAATCGAGACTTTCTTTGTCGAGGATCTCTGGTTTAGGGTACTCCATCGAGTTTCAGTTTCTTCTTCTAATGGATGTGTCCGTCTAAGGTGGCTATTTGAGCGATTTAAGTATCGCGGTTGTCTTGAGCTCTGGATTGATGGACGGAAACCCGGGGCTGGGTTCGATTTCAACTCGGAGATAGCCGGGTCTATAGTAAGAGCCGCTTTGTGAACAGCATCGGATGACATAGCCAGGGTAGCCGCAATAGAGCAATTATGCCTTAAGCCCAAAACTCTTCCTTCTAGGGATCAGATCAACCTAAAGCACCATCAGTTGTGGATGAATCCACAAAGTCTTTCTACTTAGCTCGTCAAGCGAAGTAGCTATCAACGGCTTTAGCATGACAACTAGAACATCAAGCCATGGTAAACTGCCAAAGCTTCTGCTGTAGTGTAGCACCAGGGTTCAGCCTTCTCCTTGCCGAGTTGCATCGCCCACATCGTGTTCAATTGGAAAGTCTGGCAAAGGCGCTTCCAACTCCTGGTTCAGGGTCTGAGGTTACCAAACAAAGATGAATCCTGCGCAATCAGAGATTAAGCCATAAGATCCCACCCAGAAACTGGAAGAGTCGGGGGCACCTACCGAAGGAGTCTTCCCTCCATCGATTCAATGACAAAATAGCTCTATTGAGAGGGCCTTTGACAACCCTCTTGAATGTGGCTCGCTCCTAGTTTTTCTTCCCCCGCCCGTTCTATCTAGGCTGGTGGCTATACCAGATTTCGTGTCTGATCGAACTTGAAACTAGCCCATTGAGCTTCTTGGATTCCAAACCAGAAAGAAGGATCGCACACAAGAAAATAGAGTTGGAATGAAAGATGGGGTAAAGATGAACTTTATTCTCCTAGCTGCTCTCCATCCAGCAAGTTACTCTCTTTCAAAAGATGACAACTCAAGATTACCAATCAAAACCAACGCTTTTTCTTCTCCTATAGCTTCATCATTACATCTTTCACTAGTTGTTGGATGTGAGTGATGAGATCGATCCATGGAATTTTTACCTCACTCACATACTTTGGAAGATGAAGAAATTCTCTTGAATTTACTTATGGGCTGGCTCTACATGTGGTCAGATGGGTTCCCCTCTTCAGTCATTTGGTACCTCTCCAACGCTTCCTCCTATTCCTATTGATCAGATCAAAGCCAAACCTATCTAGTCTTGCACGTTGTCACCCACCGCTCTTGCCAAAAACAAAGAAATTCTATCTTGGGAACTAAAAAAGAATCGGAATGGGAAGTATTTATTTCTTGATTCTCCGGCTAGCATCCTTACTTCCTTCTTCAATGGAAATTCTATGTTTTGGCTCGGTATAAACAAAAAAATGAGAAATTCTCTTATTTGTAGAAAAGTCTTCTTTTGGTTAAATCTGGAGAACCCAGTTGAAACTCTGATTCATGTTTGTGGATTTTAATAGCTCTCCTATCTACCCGGAAATGATCTTCTACCTTTACTGTCTGTGTTCTTTACATATCTTTTGATTGTTTTTCAAATCATTGTGTCGTTACAAATTCAGTGGTTGCACCCTTGTGAGCAAGTTGTTGCCGGATTGGATAGGAGAAGTGAAACAAAGCTACGAAGGATCAAAATTAGCTGAAGAAGTTAAGAAGAGCATTAGTGAAGCGAGAGGAGGACAAGATGGTTGGGAAGAGGAGGAAGGGGTATTAAGGAAAAAAGGGAGGCTTTATGTGGGGACCGCTGGAAATGCAAGAGCCAGGATAGCGCAAGAACTGCATGGGACAGCTACCGGAGGCCATTCAGGTATACTAGCTTCCTATAAGAGAACTAATAGGAACTTTGTCTGGCCAGGAATGGATGCCTCTCTTGAGGACAGACTGTGACGATAAAGCAACAACATCAACTCGCAATGGCCCTCGTGCCATGAGACATGGATTTTAGTCGACGTAGATTGGATCGAAAGATCGCACTTCCGCTCTTCTCCTATCGGACTAGTCACTTCCCACTCTCCTCAAGTGAACAGTTTAGCCACTATCCTCCCATATACTCTGCTTTTTCATTGCTTATGAACTGGAACTTGTTGGTGCATGGATTTCACGTTTCAGCAGCACTTTGGTTTGTGCATGGTTGTGAAAAGAAGGCTTTCTATACACTTATATGAACTTCATTGGCGAAAGAAAGAGAAGCTTGCCTTGATAAAGCACAGCCTTTCGCACTCCAATAGGCATATATTGTTACAAGGTTATGCCCAAAGGTCTCAAAAACGCCGGTGCTACATATCAACGCGCCATGACTAAGATCTTCGATGAGATAATACATAAGATTGTCGAGTGCTATGTAGATGATCTCGTTGTAAAGGCGGTATCCTATGAAGAACATCTTCAACATCTCAGAATCGTATTCGACCGCCTAAGGCAACATGCACTCAAGTTAAACCCGTTGAAGTGCGCCTTCATGGTCTCGTCAGGCAAATTCCTAGGGTTTGTCATTCGACATCGGGGAATAGAAATCGACCCGAGTAAAATCAAGGCCATACTCGAAATGCCTCCTCCTCAAAACCTTAAGGAGCTGCGTTCGCTTCAAGGGCGCCTGGCATACATCAGGCGATTCATAGCCAATTTTGCAGGAAGAATCCAACCTTTTACAAGAAAAACCAAAAAAGACATTCCATTCTTTTGGGATGAAAACTGCCAACAAGCCCTAGATGGCATCAAAAGCTATCTCCTCAATCCGCCAGTCCTGGCTGCGCCGATACCAGGGAAGGAGCTTATACTCTACACCACGGCCTTGGATGAATCTCTTGGGGCTCTATTGGAACAAGAAAATGAAAACGGGAAAGAGAATGCCCTCTATTACCTCAGTCGTGTGCTCGTAGGAGCTGAACATGCGTACTCTCCTATCGAAAAACATTGCCTTGCACTGGTGTTCGCTGTCAAGAAGCTACGGCACTACATGATAGCACATCGGGTCACCCTCATCTCCAAAGTTCACCCACTTAAATATCTCATGAAAAGACCAATGCTTACAGGAAGATTGGCAAGATGGGGCCATCATCCTTACTGAGTTCGACATTGTGTATGCGCCGCAGAAGGCCATTAGAGGGCAAGCGATGGCGGATTTCCTTGCAGCACATCATACATATTTCTACAGTAAATAAAATATTTCCATGGATGGGATTGCACGTAGTCCATTCCACCTTTATCTATCTAGGTTATCCTTCTTTCTTAACAAAGCAGAATGTGATGATCGATCCCTCTATTATGGGATTTATGTTTATACCAAAGCCTCTACTTTAGATATTTACGCTGATGAAGGAAAGCCTTGTTAAAGACTACGACTTTGGACTTCCTTTTTCGTACTCTTCTTTCATCCTCCTTACCAGAACGCTTTTCCTGGTTCAGAAGAATAAGATACTGAAATTGTGGCTTACATATGGAAAATGCCTTCGTCTTGAAGCTACCAATGCACATCACGGTGAAATCATTGTCAATTAATTGTTAGATTCCCCATATCACCCATAGCCACCCAAATCTTTTTTTTGCCTCAAACTCTGCTGCCCTATCACTCCTCGATAAGTGTACTTACTCAGGTTGTGCACTTGGCTGAGCGAGATCTTCCCCTTTGGCATGAGAACCGCCTACCTACGCTAACATAACTAATGCAGATGGCGGAAGTTAGTAGTTCTCCTATGCCAACATGAACACAAACGAAATCGTCGAATTTCGTATAGAAAGAAAAGGAACCACTTCTATTCTCTTTTCTTAAGTATAAGAGGGATAAGTACTTATTCCTGGCCGGCGGTATCATTGCTGCTCCCCGCCTAATGCGGATCATTGTGCAATGCTTATGTGAAATCTCAATCCAAAACAGATTTGTTTCGTTGGAAAAACCAACGCCGACGTCAAGATCAGTCTCCTTTCCTTTCAAAAGTGAGCGAGCAGAGCTGAAAAAGATGGAGTTACCTGGAGATGAGATTTCTTTCTACGGATATGAAGGATAGAAATATGCTATTTGCTGCTATTCCATCTATTTGTGCATCAAGTCCGAAGAAGATCTCAATCTATAATGAAGAAATGATAGTAGCTCGTTGTTTTATAGGCTTTCTCATATTCAGTCGGAAGAGTTTAGGTAAGACTTTCAAAGAAACTCTCGACGGGAGAATCGAGTCTATTCAGGAAGAATTGCTGCAATTCTTCAATCCTAACGAAGTAATTCCGGAGGAATCCAATGAACAACAACGATTACTTAGGATCAGCTTGCGAATTTGCAGCACCGTAGTAGAATCATTACCAACGGCACGCTGTGCGCCTAAGTGCGAAAAGACAGTGCAAGCTTTGTTATGCCGAAACCTAAATGTAAAGTCAGCAACACTTCTAAATGCCACTTCTTCCCGCCGCATCCGTCTTCAGGACGATATAGTCACAGGTTTTCACTTTTCAGTGAGTGAAAGATTTGTATCCGGGTCTACGTTCAAAGCTTCTACCATAGACCTAATTCGAGAAGGCTTGATAGTCCTAAGAAAGGTGAGGGTGGGGGGTTCTATTTAGGAAGAATAAGAAGAATCTCATTCATGTGTTCATGCTAACAGAAGAGCGGATCCAATACACATAAGACTTTTTTTCAGGAAATTCCTAATGTAACTGATGAATTTGGGATGTCATGCCCCACAAGTTAGTTGCCCAAGCGCTCCCTAGGAGGGCAGTCTACCACAAGATAGAGTTTGAGCCTGGAGCCAAAGCCCCAACCCCTCCATTTTAGGTTTTTCTCAGGAAAGAATTTCAGGAAGTCATATCGGCCAGATAAGCCTCTGACGGCTCCATATTGATTTTTCCCCAGTTTTCTTTCAGAAGAAGCGGGAGCCATTTTGCATTGAAACTCGGTATCAGCAGAGTCATCTCCTGAGAAAGACTTCTTTCTTATTTATACAAGATTTCAGAGAACATAGTGAAGCCCTCAAAGCGCTAACAAAGTCGTAAGTAGAGAAGTTTTCCAAAAAGATACCTCGTTTTTCCATTAAGTGTGCGTTGTCTGATGAAGAATAACGGGGGAGCCAACTCAATAACCTAGCGGAGGAACCGTCCGGACTTGAAACAGCGGATGCAACCCTTGCATTTCGTTCTTTTGTTCTTTACTCTATTTTCGCTTTGGCACTCACTTCCTTTGGAATAAGGGCATTTTTCTTCTCTACTCGTTCCGTTGACCATCAAACAGTTTCTTAATTATGTTATGTCAAATGATGGGAAAAAGGAAGGAGTAATCAAAAAAGACTAGAACTACCCGATCCGTTGAAATACGATACGAAGGAAATGGACTTCAATCCCTCATTCTTATTGTTTGTTCTTCTGATCCCCTTGTTTTTAACTCGCTTAATTCGGAAGAGGAAAACGACAGCAGCTAAAGTGAGAAATAAACAACTGCTCGGAAAGCTTCGGTTTGAGCGTTGGTTTTGATGACAGTGAAGAAAGCTCGCCCAAAAGATGTACGTGGAACCAATGATACCAAAAAAAGAATCAAATATGAGGAGAACTGGGTGCATTGGTAAACGGCTCCGCCATAGCTTGTACGAATTCTGAATCCTATTAATGGCGCTCTCCGAATAAATAAGTAGATACAGGCGGACTACATACACGTGCTCTCCGAGTAGGGAAAGTGAGAAATCTACGGTCTTCCATCCGCGGATGTGACAAATCCAATCCAATTTGGTCTTGTCCCGTGGCTCGGACCCGGTCGCGTAAATGCAGCTACCACTACGACGGGATACTCTAGTTATTTACTCTGTTTCAATCCCTATTTGGCCATTCAACAGTAGCGTACGGCCTTTGGAAAGCATCTCTTCCTAGAGGGGACTCCCGCTTGTGATCTTCTTCCTTGGGTCAGAGAAAATAGAACTTACCAATTGGAAATGGAAATGCCGAATGAATTGAACCAAACTACGGAAACTGTGGTTGAGCTTGCCTGTCATCAACGAAGGATGGTTGTGAAGTTGGTGGAAGAAAGCAAACCAATGAATGCAGCTAGTCACCCCGAAAGGCGAGCCCATGTCTTTTGAGAAACTGACACAACCTGTTGTGTTGACTTATCTTATACTAAGGGTCCGTCCCAGCCAACAAGGGATTTCTCATAATTCTAGGATGAAACAGCATCATATCTCAGCTTGATTATGAGAGAGATTGAAGTGAAAGAACCCGGTTTCAGAGCGTGGAAACGGAAAAGAATGAGGTGAAAGGGCCGACCCATGCGGCCCACTTAGAATGTGCTTTGACTTCCCCAGGTTGTACAATAGCACTATTTTCTGGACCCAAGTTCGAAAGGATTAGGGCACTGGATTGAAGAATAGCTCAGTCCGATAGAAACTTAGGTTGGGCTGGCGGAGGGATGAGTGGAGCTTCTGTATGACATGTACTGGTGTTTCATTAGTCCCTTGATCGGGTACCCGAAGCTCGCTTTGAGGAAGCAGTGCCATTTGGTTCTTCCTTCTTTCACGTCCATCCGCGAATGATTTGAGAATTCTTTTCATCACTGTTTGGATCGCAGACTTGACCGTTGTCTATAGAAAGAAAGTGCTCACTCGTTTTCTGTTTGTTTTCATGTGCGCATACACTCAGCCTAATTTAGTAAGTGTGAAGTGGAAGGGCGAGTACGGGTGAAAGCCCACTACCTTCCGGATAAAAGATATGCTCGATTTATAGATAGCTTTGCTTCACTATATAGCGTGGGACGAATTGATAAGCTCTGAATGCAGGAAGGGAAACCTTAGAGCTTTCTTCGCTTATCTTCCCAAGCAGACCATATGATTCTCATTATTCTATTTCTCTGTCTTTCCAACCAGCATTCCCGCTTATTCTGATTGGAGTGATGTGTGGTACCGGGGATAATGCAATTGATGGTGCTTGTGGCCCCACGGAATGACCGTCTAAAAGGAAATAGGCAGCAAGGGAGTTGGGTAGACTAAAGATACTGCCTTTAGCCCTATGCGGCCTTTTTTTTGAAGTCGAGTCGTAAGGAAAGATCGATAGGATTTGGTCCATTTGGTGTCCTTCCAGACGGAGAAGCGAGAACCCTTTCTGCTTTGACCGCTTGCCCTCCTGGCACAGATGTGGGAAAAGGTCTCAGTTGCGGAATCAAATATGAATGAAGTTAGAACAATCAGCGTAAGCTCTTTCTCTAGGGCCACTATCAATAATGACAAGAACTCTTACCAACTAGCTTAACGCATCCGGTCTCCTTCTTCTTCGTACCCCTAGCGGATATGAATAATAGGAAGAAACAGGTCCTTTCTAAAGGCGGGCATTAGACCAGAGTTTCGTGAGCCGGAGAAGATCGATAAAGCTTAGAACTTGCTCGTTTGCAGGAGGAGGCGGTGGTATGACTCCGTCCGTTGAACGAGCATTTCGTGCCACCTGTTCGGCGTCCACATCCACTACCATTTTCTGATCCCAGTATCTATAGCAAAATCGCTATTTGCCTCACTCTATAGAAGGCCTCCCGTATGTAAGATCACCAACCAAGTTCCTTTCTTCTTTTGTTTGTGCCATCTTTACCAACTTCTACTTCTTGGCTGGCTTGATGCTTACAGGTCTTGCCTCTGCTGATACTGGTCATGGGGACAAGAACTCCGTGGGAAGAGAGCAGATACCAATCCTAAACAACCCTTAGAATGGCCTCATCCAAACGGATGATTGTCATTGATAAGACGGGCAGGTGGTATGTTGATACTGAGCCGCTTCCCCTGTAGTTGTTAGCTCGTTCTTGACAAATCCGATCGGGTCTTCATAATCTGGAGTAAAAGGATTCGAACCTTTGCATGCCGATACCAAAAACCGATGCCTTACCACTTGGCTATACTCCAAACAAACGGTAGGTTCCTGGAGAACCGTGGAAACTAGTTAGTTCAAATCGAACTCAAAAGCAATGCGCATTATCTACGCCTTTTTTTGATTCACCAAGACCCGCTAAAGGCTGATACAAACGAATAGTGGGAGTTCTTTCTTACGAATATAAATGGAGGAAATATCCCTAGTACCTTTGTCCTCTGCAAAGATCATAAGATCAGATGGAGTTGGATTGATTTCTCGCATCTACTAGATCAGAGATCAGAGTCAGGGGAGCTCTCGTAAGTGAGCCTAAGTAAGTAGTGTGGTTCGAGCGGATCAGTCACCGCTGAGTTCTGCTTTCCTCGCAGAGTTGGTTTTAGCCGGAACCGCGCTCTTGCCTTCTTCTTGTGCCCCTTGATTATTGATATGAATTCAAGTTAGATTAGAGAATACCGGTGCCTTTTGATCCACCCTTAGGTTTGAAAACTGTGGAGGTTCAGTTACAAAATGCAGTTTATGAGGCTGCTTTGTATGCCAGTGTGCAGGAAGGAGAGTTGGAAGATATACCTAGATCCCCCAATAGAGAAAAGAGCGAGCAGGTTACCTACTCTTGTGGTGGATGGCGGCACTAGAAGTTGATGCTTTTTATGGACGGACATAGAAATTCGATTTCCAATAGAGCTGCAAACGCTACTGTAAGCCGAAGACGAATGCTGGCCAAAAGTAAGCAAAGCAGGAGAGGCGTCGTTTCCTTCAGTTGGTCAACCAACAGGTCTCCTCACTCTAGCATTTCTTCTTTGTTCGGTCGCAAGGCAGGGAAATGGAGGATTTGTTTCTGCTCTGTCCTTTACCGCATCGATGGATTCCATTTCAGTGGATAGAGCTCAACCTGTTGCCATCGTCATTTCAATCACAATTCACTTGGTAGGTAGACGCTTGTTCCGACCTCCATAGTGGCACTTTGACCTTTTCTCAACAACATCTACTTCTAATCTGCTTGAACGGCCCTCTTGTCATTTGACCCAGAATTGAACGAGATGACACCCACCAATATCTTCCAACACAGGATCTCCCTTACAGGGCCGTCCTTCTCTCTTTCTTCCCAAGAACATCGGGGGTCTGTTCTCTGAACGAGTCAGCACCAGCCCCGTTACCAATACGGGGATCTCGGCCATGAGAACTTGTAGAACTTGTCTCTTGAATTGCATCCCCCCCTAGGCCGACCAGCTAAGTAGGACCCACTTAGCAAAACAGGTCTATAGGGCGCTAGGGAAGGGGTATAGAATGGTACTTGAATCTATCTATAGACATAGGATCCCCCAGCCACTGGAATCCATTGGTTTCTGTCTCAATTCGTCATTTGAACTGAAACTAACCACGAAGGGAAAAGAAAAGAAGGATTCTAGTTTGCCACTACTTGGACTCAACTTGGACTTTCGAAGGAGCAAACCATTTCCATTAATATATGACTCAGTCATAGCCAAGAGATCATCATTCTAATAACAAGGATCTAGTTTATATATCTCGAATTGGGTTCCATAAGATGCCAAAATAGTGGAAGTACCATCACGTCTACCTAAAGCAAATGGTTTCTATAGATTGAGAAATGGTTTCTATAGAATGAGATATAGTCGAATGTACCTTTAATACTTCACGTGCATTCTTCGCTTATAAATTTAGCCAAGATCCAAACATCTCAATCTCTTCATACGTTCTTCCTGTTGAACTCTTCTTTTCGCTCAACAAATGCAAGTTCGTCAGGGTTTGGTTACTAGTTTTCTTGGAAGGGTTTTCTCCCTTGATCTTTTCCCTTGTTTTATGATTGGAATGAAAGTAGGATTGTTTATCCAATCCAAACTATTTATTGAGGGAAAGTAAGATCAATAGTTGGCCCTATTGTCTGTGCTCTGTTCTGTTAAGGATTTCTGTATTGGAAACATAGGCACCCTGCTATTCCCTGCTCTAGTTTCAGTTCAGTCATAAACCTATTGCCCGGGTCCTTTGATACTTGATTTCCTGGGTCAACGGTACCTAGATTCCCCTTTGGCTTGATCTTACCTTGGATTTTTGATTGGAATACAGATTGGATAAACAAGAGGAACTTGGAAAAGAGGGTTGGCCAAAGCATAACGATAGTGCATTCAATCGATTCCACTCTAGTTTTTCATATCTTTTCCCTCAATAAATAGTTTATATATGAAAGAAAGTGCCAACTTATTGTTCTTGGAATGCTGATTTCCATGGATTTCTTCTTGGCATATCCCCCCTGATTTGATGACCTGGCTAAAACACCTATTCCTTTTTTCTGGAATTGCTGCCGAAAGCCTGTTTGCAGCATCCATAGCAATACGTGTTAGTACTCAATTTCTTTGATTTTCATTTGATGAAGTGAAGACACTTATCTATATACCATTTATAGAGTGGTAGAGTAATCTTGCAATGCGGCATCAATTGGATGACTTAATAGTTTTCTGCAGTTTAGTACTAACATGCCTGTGTGGTGAACTAACTACCTTGGGAAGCAACAAATATGCCCCCAATCACGCTGCCTATGTGAACAAATTCTAAAACTTTGCATAAGCAGCTTAATTAAGTAGAAAAACCTAATCGATAGCCTACTACTTATACTTCTTACTTTCACTTTGATTTATACTTTGACTTTCGATACCTCTCCCCTAGTGTACTCGAGAGCTTGAAGGGGAAGACAGACTAGAAGACTTCCACACCATAACTTCCTTCCTTGGCTGACTGCCTGGCCTTCAAGAAACTCGAAAAACTGTAATAACTCACTTCACTATGATAACTATCTTTCGAACAGGACTACTACTTAAAGGCTAAAAAGACCTACCGCGACTGGCTCACTTGCTTGAAGGACTAATGAAAACACGTCGAACTAGCTAAAAGGACGTAAGCTAACAGCGAAACTCAAACAAAAACGGATGCTGACTCCGATATAGATATTGAGGATTTTCTACAAGCCGCCGCCTCACCCTGCTCGCTTACTTCCCACATGCTTGCTTAACTCGCTATCTTTTGGGGTAATACACTGTATAGATAGGAAAGAGATAAATGAAAGAAAAAGAAGATAGAAATGAATTGATAGAGTCAGATGATGTCACTAGCTTCAATGAAAGGACTAACGAGAACTTTGAAAGTTCTTCCTATCAGCATTAGTCAGCTTTCGAGTCCTTCAAGCGAGTGCCGCAGGGAAAGGAAGAGTATTTCATCATGGCCATTTATTAGGACTACTTGGATAAGTTAGGACAGTTTCTCTAAGGCCAGCTGTTGAGTTAGTCGGTTCATAGGTTGTCGTAAAATATGGGTGTAGGAAGCCTGGACTCTGATTACCGATTATGAAAGCGAGGACTCTTTTTCTCTCTCCCCATTAACGGAAAACTATCTTAACCTCCTTCAGCAAGTTTGTTATCTACAAGTAAGTTAGAGAATTCCTGTTGTCAAGCTAGTTATCTTATACAAGACTTTTCTATAAGGCCTGCAAGCAGGTTCAGGTGGAAGCAGGAAAGTAACACCACCTGGTTTTAGACCGGGTGTAACTCTTTCTCTTTTGCCCTTTATGCCAGCCTGTTCCCTAAGTAGGATAAGTTCATTGTGTTATTACAGGTAGTATTGCTCTCAAAGCTAGGAAGGAAAGGTAAGGAGTAAGCTTATTTACTAAGATCCTAGCGAGTGGAATACTTTGAACGAGCAGGGGAGCGAGCGGAGTACTTTACGCAAGTAGTGGTTTACCAGGAACTCGTATAAGAGCTAGTCATATAGTCCTTGAAGCATTATTCCTTTTATCGGTAGGGCTGTTAGCAAGGAGTTTGAAGCTTGAGTACTTTCAGCTTTCCTGTTTTAGCTAGGAATGAAGTTGGTTCAGAGGTGTCAAGTAGAGAGGTTAGATCTTCTCTTCCTTCTCATACTGCGAGTAATATCTCTACTACACTTTCCACTTTATGTTGATCACTTTGAGCATGAGCAGCTCGTTCAGGAGCAGCCGCCCGTGGAACTCTTGTTTTGAGGAAGCAATGAACATTGTCTTTTTCCAATCTCAATAAATGAGGAAGGAGGGGTGAGGTCCTCACTTGCGAGTGAGGCAAGGCTTTCTTTTAGAATACATCCTACCCGATTTTGGTTGACGATTGCGTTCTATTCCAATTATTCACTTGTTTTTCTTGTCACTGTGGCGAGACCAGATGAGAGAGAGAACTATTTTCCATTTCCAGACAGACCCCGAGCCGAGGTTGGAACAATTCTTTATTTTCTTGTTGGTTCCTTCTTTATTATTTATTCCAAGTTTTTCTCTTCCATTCGGTTCATTAGCTTTAGGAAAAATAGAAGCTGCGGAAATGCTCGCTTCTAAAAGGCTTAAAGGCTCTGATCAAGGCAATGAACATTTTTCACTTTGAAACTAATAAGAAAGGAATTCAAATCAGAGTTCAATACAGACTTTTTCTCTTTTAAGAAGGGTGAAACTTTCCTTCCAATACTTGTGCGCTCTACCCATCTCTACTGAACAAACCCACTACACATCGAGTGGCAGGGTATGTGTGTAGGCCTTTTCAAGGACATTCGAAACAACATGTCAATAAATTGCTATAGAAAGTGGGGCTAGATCGAGAGTTCTGACCTTTTCGTGGGTTGGGTGATCTTCAAACTCTTGTTTTTCTAGCGAAAGAACGCCCTTCTGAGCGATGATCTCCTACAAGCGAGTATAGTAAGGTTGACTTCAATTGAGACAGAAATGTCACTGGTCAGCTCCTTAGCGTGACAATTAACACCACTTTCTTATTACCTAAGAGATTAGATAAGGGAAGAAGGCAGGCCAAAGCTTATAGATTCGGAGATCGTACTTCTAACGCTTTGTCTGAGTCAGTCCTACGACCCCTTCCGGCTGAGACACGAATCCTAGCCTATCTGAGTCGCAGAATGAAGGGCTCTTCAGAAGGCGCCGCCCAAGTCTCCTTTGAGACTTCGGAGTCAGGAATTTTTTTTCCAAGGAAGGCGGATTTTCTGTGTTCCGCAGCACGAACAGGGTGTACAGAAGATCGATGTGCCATCTTTCTAACCACCTTCATTTGTTGTATGATCAGTAGGGAAGGGAGCCTTTGATAAAGGGACCCCCAACCAAGAAATCTACTGTCTCAGAGCGATAGTCAAGCTCGTATCGCGGAACTAGAACATTTCTTTGATTGATAGGTCAGATAGGAAGCAGGCAAGCAAACCAAGTTATAAGTTTGGAAGTTAGAACTCGGAAAGGTTGTCCTGTGACTACCTTTGAAGTCTTTGGGTAGGACATCAGGCTAAGGTCTTATGATGAGCCACGCGCATATGAGGTTTACTGCAGCCCTAAAGCTCTGTCCCCTATCCTACCACTAGATCTCCTATGCCGGAACATGAACAGAGAAAGCTGTGAGTGTAGTCTTAGGAACGAACCCGGGGTTGCTCTCGCAAAAAGATTGTACTAAAGAAAGCTAGAAAGCTCAATTCCAAGCTTTAAACCTCTGGTCCACGGGTCGGTGAACGAATGGGTTTTGGGAAATAGAGAACATGGACTCGATTGAACAAAGGTGGCACCGGAATGAATAGCCCACTTGTTTCGGGCAAGAATGAATGGGACTGATCGACTCGAGTTACCGAGCGACCTCCACTCTTCGACTCGAGCTTTCGCTTCTGCTTTTCTCTTGTTTTGATTTATTAGCTTTTTAGGGAAAGAAGAGGGTCTGAAATACAACTATGTCTACGAGTGCCGCGAATGAACCTTCGGTTCTTCCCAAGAACAAGGAGACACGAACTAAATAACTCGTATCAGGCTACGGGAATAGTGAACGGGAAGAAGGAACTAGTGAGGCTTTCGTTGGTCAAACAATATGCCCTCCTCACTTGAGGAGAGTGAAGGTCATGACTTATTGAAGCAGAACGTCAATTGGCCAAGATAAGGGGAACTCCTTTCGTCGGTAACTATTGAATTGCCTATCTAACAGTGGAGCGAAGCGGAACGTTGAACGGGAAACTCGTGTCGTCGGTTATCCAATTTCCCTCCTTTCTGTTTCGACAAAGAAAACGTTTAGGTATCGGTAATAGGATTCCCACTATGATTTGCAGAAAAAGATAGATTCAATAATAATCCATAAAAAATATATAGAATCAGGCTCCGTAATCAAGTGCTCGCTGTGAGAAGAAGATCTACAGGCATGTACCCATTTCTCCCTGCAAAATAAGTTTGAACCCGAGTGAGTATGGACCATACGCTCATCTTTCTTCTCAATCTACACCTCGTTCCGCGAGAGACCTATCCTCGTTTCGAAATAAAGGACCGTAGTGAGGATCGATCCCGGATAAGCGAGTCAGTGTAGGGACAGAGGCTGATGATTCTAAAGGTGATTTCTAACTACAAGATGACTTTATTTGAAAACGGAATCCAAATATCAACAAAAAGATGAATGGAAAGTCTTGTCGATATGAATTGATCTTCAACCCAATGACAATGCTTCGATTTCGATCTTGACTTCTTTCTTGGATGCCTGAAGTTTGTGTTCGCATTTCATCAAAGGAAAAGTGGGCTGTACCCACATGAAGAAAAGAGTTGCTCGTGTAAAAGCAATATCTTCTATTTGACTTATCTAGCAGTGTCTTGTCTTGCACATACTCGGCTTGGTGAATGGTTCATCTTCGATTGGCATGGTCCTTTGGATGTAAGAGATCTCGTTTGCTGGCCGGGCCCTTCCATGAGTTTAGATCTCTATGTATGAATCTCTTATGAAATCCCATACTTTTTATCATTTCAGAACGATCAGCATACTGTGTGACTTCTGCGTGACAGTTCTTGCATTTCGTTTGTTACTTTGCATGAACATTTAGATATTGGAAAGCGAACTCCCTGAATTAGGAATTTCATAGATAGAGAAGGACGGGCAAAAAGAGAGAGACTGACTAACTACCCGGATCAATGCTGATTGACGACTGAATAAATAGCCGGAAGCAACAACTGCACGAGAGAGAAAGAGCGGATCCAACTAAGCAAATGCAGTACCTGTTCTGTCGGAGCTAATCATGCAAAGCTAGCGTAGCGCCAGCCGTCGAAGTGAATGAATTCGAAAGAACGCAGAAGTAAGGAAATGAGACGACTCTTTCTTGAACAATTTCATAAGCAGATCTTCCCCTCCACACCAATCACGAGTTTTTTTTTATTCCTCTCGTATATCGTCGTCATGCCCTTAATGATAGGTTTTGAAAAAGATTTTTCATGTCATTCCCATTTAGGTTCGATTCGGATCCCTCTGTTGTTTCCCTTTCCTCCCGAACCTTTTCCTCGAAATGATAAAGAATCTGGTACACTCGAATTGTATTATTTAAGTGCTTATTGCTTGCCAAAAATCCTACTTCTACAATTGGTAGGTCACCGGGTTATTCAAATAAGTCGTGTTTTCTGTGCTTTTCCCATGTTACAACTTCCGTACCAATTCGATCGATCCGGAATGGATCGGTTAAACATTCTATTAGGGAGCCCGGTCTTGACTCTTCTGTGTGGTATTCATTCTCGTTCGGCTCTTGGAATCACATCCAGCAGTGGTTGGAACAGCTCGCAAAATCCAACCACTTCACCTACTTTATTGCCCCCAACCGTTTCCCGTACCTCTATAGAAACAGAAGGGTTTCATGTTCTTTCATCGATTGGGTATTCCTCTCCTTTTGTATCTCTTTATCCAATTTCGGTCTCGATTAGTTCACAAGATTGAATGGCCAAGTCATGGAAAAGCCGTTATTCGATTGTTTTAAAAGAATGTTGAGCCGGGCCCGGGTATGTAAGTTCAGCGATGTACAAACAAGGATTTATTTTACTTCCGCACCTAGGTTGGGGGGTTCTATTTAGGAAGAATAAGGAAGAGGAATAGAATCTCATTCATGTGTTCATGCTAACAGAAGAGCGGATCCAATACACATAAGGCATCGGTTGTTCTTAACAGCGATGGCTATTCATTTAAGTCTTCGGGTAGCACCACCAGATCTTCAACAAGGTGGAAATTCTCGTATTTCGTATGTACATGTTCCTGCGGCTCGGATGAGTATAGTTATTTATATCGCGACAGCTATAAACAGTTCCTTGTTCCCATTAACAAAACATCCCCTTTTTCTTCGCTCTTCCGGAACCGGTACAGAAATTGGTGCTTTTTCTACTTTGTTTACGTTAGTGACTGGGGGGTTTCAGGGAAGGCCTATGTGGGGTACCTTTCGGGTGTGGGATGCTCGTTTAACTTCTATATTCATCTTGTTCCCTATTTACCTGGGTGCACTGCGTTTTCAAAAGCTTCCTGTCGAACCGGCTCCTATTTCAATCCGTGCTGGACCGATCGATATACCAATAATAAAGTCTCCAGTCAACTGGTGGAATACATCGCATCAACCTGGGAGCATTAGCCGATCTGGTACATCAATACATGTTCCTATGCCCATTCCAATCTTGTCTAACTTTGCTAACTTCCCCTTCTCTACCCGTATCTTGTTCGTTCTGGAAACACGTCTTCCTATTCCATCTTTTCCCGAATCTCCCTTAACGGAAGAAATAGAAGCTCGAGAAGGAATACCACTAAAAACCTAGTTCACTCTCAAATAAAAACCTAGTTCACTCGCTAAAGCATCCATGGCTGAATGGTGAAAGCGCCCACCAACCTAGAAAGGCAAAATGGGTCAAAAAGTAGGTTCGATTCCTGCCGGATGCACTGCCTCTTAAAGACAGAAACAGAGGAGGGAAAGAAGGTAGTATAGGGAACTTGCTTTTGGATTCTTATCGAAAGTGAATCCCTCTAACACTTCTGTTAGTGTTTTATGAGAAAATCTTTTATAGACACAACAAGAGTGAAAATCCTTAGTCACTAGGCAAGAAAGCTCGATGGGAACAAAAAGGATACAATTAGTTCATAATAAAAAAAATGTACAATTTCAAAGGAAAGAAGGAATGGCAAGTTTCCCTCCATTGAACATCAATCAATCTAGAAATAGGTAAAGGAAGGCGTATCACAGGGGTATTTTGCTTTTTTCTATTCACTTCCGTGGGGTTCTAAATTGAAAACATGAACACAAACGAAATCGTATTGAAATTACATAAAAAAAGAAAAGGGAGGAGTAGCTCTTGGTTTAAAGAAAAGGGAGGAGATGGATCGAATTCAGTCTTTTTCCTTTCTTTGATGATCTTCAACACATCTATTTGAATTCCCTGCGAGTGAAGGATTTCTCGTATGGAGAAAAACCTCTTGAGCGCTATCTGATCTTATTTTTGTATTTCAAATATGGGACCTGCCTTTTTAATGGGACATCCCGGCAACAGGCCTACTCATGCATGTGGCCAAGTACTCGACCAATCCTCGGAGCGAAGGGATGAACGAATTCTCGAGGTCTGGTTCATTGAGGTCAGCATCACATGAAACCTTTAGCACTTCCGTTCGATATTGGATGGAGTATGGCTGGAAGGTCAGCCTAGCTAGTCTTGTCAATCGGCCCTGACTCGTCTTCTCCTTGGTACCTACCGCTATTGAACTTCGGTACCTATATTCCTGAAACAAGACAGACCTTCATGAAGACCTTCTATTTTGGAATAAGATCGGACATTTCCACATTGAGGTGAAATTACATATGAGGAAAATAATCCTGGACTACGAAAGCTGCCCTTGTGTGGTAGAACCAGGTCTTCCACCGGGCGGTCAGCCAAGTACTGAAGCCCCTATCTTGATATAGAATAGAAGTGAGTTCACACTAAAAATAGAAGAAGCCCTATGATTTTGGAGCCCTGCTATCAATCACTTCGGTAAAGGGATCGAAAGATTATGGTCTGAAATAGAGATTTGAGAGTCCCTCGTGTGAGTACGTGCTGAAGAGCAAGGAGTGAAAGTGCGTTCATCTTTCTTTCTGCTAGTTGTTTCCTGCTAATAGTGATTAGTGAGTGCCCCATACATAGCCAATGTCCGCCCGTGTTCACATCCAGTCTTCTCTGTACACTAGTGCAGCTTCCAGCT